>JAMXBB010000012.1:78436981-78874256 GCA_024138015.1 Lumnitzera littorea | reverse complement strand
TTAAAATAATAAAATTGTCAATTATATGATTTAAATAATTATTAAATCATAAATATATTAAGAAAAAGCTAAAATTAATATTTTATAATTTTTAAATTAAAATAATAAATTTTGTGATATTTTTATATCACAATTCCAACTGCGAGTCATAACATCCAAAACGGACCTCACTACGAGAAAATACGCTTGAAAACGATCAAAATGGACTATACGCGATTTAATAAAAGCTTGAATCGACAATTTTGTGTAACTTAGTGAAGTAGACCTTACAAATTACAATACTAGTTTAGCTTTAAATCCTCAAAGTTACAAATTTTTATTACTCTTAGGTGATTCTGACATTGATCATGAGCTGCCACTAGATTATTACGATCCTTGAGTGGACTATAGGTGAGTGAGTTTTCCTGATAATTCTATACTTGTTTGTATTTATAGTTAGTGAATATAAGTTATGATCAATAAATGAATATTGTATGGGGTTGCGTTATGCTTGTGTATAATAATTAGTTGATAATGGTGAATTTACTTTAATTACAATAATGTATTGATTGTTGCATAATAGATTCACTAGGAATTAATTGTTTGTAACTTTGAATGACCACTGAATAATAAGACTTAATTTTACTCGACTATAAAAGTTAACTTGAAATACACATAATCATACACCACATAACTAATTCCGACAGTCACATTACACGGAGGTAGCGATAGGCCATAAGTGGGCTGATTATTGATTGTTATAAATTTTATACGGTGCACATGTGCGATATGACCTTACCCTAGCCCACGGGATTACTAGGCGTTAGAGGCGCCAACTACCTGGCTAAGAGTCGAGTCTAAAGGCCTCCTTTTAGGGGTAAGTAAGGGCTGTGTAAATCTACTCACAATCATGTGTAGAACTCATTTTTTATAAAACAGATAATGAATATACTATTACATTTTAAAGACGAAGTACGAAGTTTCGCTATGAAATAAGTTCTAGTATGATACTTGGATCTAACTGTGCCGATGTATCTCCAACCCTGACTTTAGAAGGCATCAAATTTGAGTTGCATGTAGTATTTGATCACCTACATATATTTGTTTGGCATACTGATTGTCATGCATTCATTTGATTGAACCTAATTATTATATAACTTAATTGCTATATGGTTGGGGGGATTATCTCACAAAGCTAGTTAGCTTATACCCTTATAGTCTTCTTTTGTAGGCAGAGTTATTCATGGAGTTAGGTCATCGCATGCCCGAGGTTAGTGTTCTACACAGGGTCAATGTGGGAGCAGGATGTGATCAGAGAGTACTTATGATAGTTTATAGAGTTGATTATGTAATGGAGTGATACTAGTTTGACTTAAGAAATGCTTTAGATTTCTTATCTGTAAATTCTTATATAAATAAATTATGTGTTATGTTTCTATATTTTATTATTGTTATCATGAAATGATATTACTTATGCTTGCGCACTCTTGATTGTTAGTTATAGCTGTAGCCTTGTGTATCGTATAAAAAGGCCGTTGATTGTAAGGGAATTCAATTTTGCAATCCTTTATACGATATACGACGATTACCATGACTAGCCCCCTTAGGTCATGACAAGTAATCTTAAGTTGGGATTGGTCTAAAACCAAGTCGTGCCTCAATAGGTTCACTAACCTAGGCAAGAGCGTCTCTTGGAGACTAGCAACCCTAAATTGTAATCGATCTAAACCCTAGTCGTACCTCATAAGGCTCACTAACTTAAGTAGGAGTGTCTTTCGAAGACTAGCAACCCTGAATGGGGATCGATATAAAACCCGGTTATGCCTCACTAAGCTCACTAACCTAGGTGGGAGTGTCTCTTAGGAACTACCAACCCTAATGTAAGATTGATCTAAAACCTAGTCGTACCTCATAAGGCTTACTAACCTAGGCAAGAGCATCTCTCGAGGACTAGTAACCTTAAACTGAGGTCGGTTTAAAACTTGGTCATGCCACACTAGGCTCACTAACCTAGGTGAGAGCATCTCTCGAACACTAGCAACTCTAATGTGGGATCAATCTAAAACTTAGTCATGCTTTATTAAGCTCACTAACCTAAGCGAGTGCATCTCTCGGAGATTAGCAACCCTAAACTAACATCGATTTAAAACATAGTTGTACCTCATAAGGCTCACTATCCTAGGTGGGAGTGTCTCTTGGGAACTAACAACCCTATTATGAGATCGATCTAAAACCTGGTCAAGCTTCACTAGGCTCATTAACCTAAGCGGGAGCGTCTCTCAAGGACTAACAATCCTAAATTGGGATTGATCTAAAACTTGGTCGTACCTCACAAGGCTCACTAACCTAGACGGAAGCTTCTCTTAAGGACTAGCAACCCTAAACTGGGATCAATCTAAAACCTGGTCGTACCTCACAAGGCTTACTAACCTAAGCGAGAGTGTCTCTTGGAGACTAACAACCCTAAACTAGGATCGATCTAAAACATAGTCATGCCTCACTAAGATCACTAACTTAGGCGGGAGCGTCTTTGGGAGACTAGTAACCCTAAACTTGGTGTTTTGTCAAAAGGAACTGATGAAGAGAAGTGCCCTACAAGCTTGCTAATAGAAAACTTAGCAAAAGGAAGTGCCTTATGGACCTACTTGAGAAAAATTTGGTGAATAGAGGAGCCTAATAGGCTTATTTGAAATAGAAATTCCTCGTAGGCTTGCTTAAAGAATTTAGAAGAGAGTTTGAGTTAAGATCACTTCTTCAAAGACTAGCTAATCACTTGGATGTGGAAGGTCAGTGTCTTATGGGCTGGATAGATGAGACGATGAAGAGAAGTGCCATTCAGAATCGCTAAGAGAAACTTCATGAACAGAGGGGCCCAATGGGTATGCTTAGAGAAATCAAGCATCTTATTAAACTACAACAAGATCTTTATAAAAAGAAGCACCCTATGGGCTTGTTAAAAGAACTTGGTGAATTGAAGGGCACCACGGTACGCTAAAGGTAATTAAGGAATAAAGGCACTCTATAGGCTTGCTAAAGACCTTAAAGAGAGTTGAATGGATGGAAGGTGGGATAGCTCGTTTGAGAGCTGGTTAGGATAAAAACTTTTCTGAAAACACTACCCAATTTTTTAGGAAACTATTTACAGAAAAACCCTTTTGGTGAAAACCAATTGTGTTAAAAAAGACATTGGGTATAATTTCCTTTATTTTAGGAAGAATGAGAAAAGCTTAGACTCTTAACCCTTTTTTTTTCTTTAGAATGGATTGAAAACTTGGCCACCTGGGCTGACATTGATTAGATAAGAATTTTGTGAGAAGCCTTTACTTTCTCTCTTTCTTTTTTTTTTCTTCCTTTTTTTTTTGTTTTTGAAAGTTTTGCCAACTAGTATAAATTCTTATTTAAGGAAAAATCTTATAACTACCCCTATCCTTAGTAATTATGTGGAGTTTCTTAATGCCCCTGATCCTAAGGCTTCTCATAAGGCTTTTATGATTTCAAGACATTCTTTTTTTAAGGAAAAGGTAACTCATAATTAGTTTCGTCAAAGAGGTCTTCCTTATTAGCTCTCGGTCTAGATCCTGCTCTCGACTTCAATTCTAAAAATTATAATCCATTTTGTAAGTGATACTCCTTGATCAATCCGTTAAGTCTTTTAGTTTACCCTTATGAATTTCGGCTTTTGGTCCAAGGGTTTCAAAAAGGATTAATGAAAAGGCTTATTTTGATATAAATACTTTTATTAATCTCGGGTGTACAAATCAAGAACCTTGGGGAAAAATTAGAAGTATGCTTGCCCTAGTTTCAAAAACAAATTTTATTAAAGATAAATTATCTTTCAAGATTAGAAGAGCTTTTACATGTGTAAGGGCGGTATTGTGGGTAGGGAGGCCTTACGTGATTCACTTTAGATATAAGAGGCTTCAAAGTGTTAGTATAGATATGGAAATTTGGATTACTGAACTTAAGAGTGTAATTTAAGGCCTTGTGTCTTCTGAGGCTATTTGGGCATTGACTCTTAGCCCTTTGATTTGGTTTAGTTGCTCCTGCTAGGATATGAAATATTTCTTAGAGCTTTTTGTCCTACACTTCCGAGCCCAATTCTTTAACCTCTTTTCTTCTTCTTCTTTTTAAATTTTTTAATTGCTTCGCTCCACTATCTCTTCCAATTCTCTCTTTTCTTTTGGCCCTAAGAGTGATTGTTTCCATTGCTGAGTTTTTTTTTTTTCTTTTTAAATGATTCAAGGCCCTAATTGCATGGATTTTAAGTGTATAGGCTTGAGGTGGTTGAAAAAGGAAATTAGCTCTTCTTCATTTCAAAGAAAAATAATTTATCGAAAATAAAAGTCGTTTTTGAATTAATGTTACTCAAACAAGCATAAACTAATCTTACCCCTATCTTCTAACCAATGACCTTAACCTCCAAATTGCCCCATTGTGGGGAGGTTCTTAATAGGGTTTTGAATTTGAAAATTCTCCAAATAGGTATAATAAGGTCAACAACAGATGATTGTGTTTAGGATTTAGAAATGAATGCCTAACTTCATTTTAAGCTATGTATCACATTCAAAGTGAACCTCCTTTAAGGAATGAATTCAAAGTATCGTCACCATTATATCACTTAACTCTTAATGTGTTTTGAGGGTTAATGTATAAGATATAGTTTGCCTCTTCTCATCCTAACTTTTCAAAAAGTGAGTTACCGGTTTCTTAAGGAGGAGTCTATTTTTTTTTTTATTTACCCCAGATCAGGCTTTACTCCGCATCATTTGACTTTTTGTTTTAGTTTAGTTCATGACTGAGCTTAGCTTTCTAAACAGATCGAGGGTTTTGGCTTGGCTTGGTTACTTTTAGGGGTTGAGGATTGTGCTCAGGTCAGCTACCTTGATGGGTCGTAGTTCATGATCAGATTAGATGCTTGGCCTATTAGCTTGTGTTTGGGTCGATCGATTGGATGAGCCTAAGGTTTGTGTTTAGGTTGAATGCTTAGCTAAGTGGCTTGTATTTAGGTAGGTTACTTGAATGGGCCTAATGTTGGTGTTAGCCAAGTGGCTTGTGTTTGAATTAGATGGGACAGAGGGCTCGTATTGGCTTTTTTAATAGATCGAAAGATCTAGTATGGGTTGAAAGCCAAGTATTTGGGCCGGTTGCTTGAGTAGGCCAAATGGCTTATGTTGAGGTTGAATGGGCTAAAGGACTCATATTTGGCTTCCTTAATAGGTCAAGGGACCTTGTGTGGTTTGAAAACTAAGTATTTGGGTTAGTTACTTGAGTAGGCTAGAGACTTGAGCTTGTGTTGGCTCCTTAGGCCCATAATGATTTATAGTTGTTGGCAACTTTTCTTTTCATTTTTTTGTTTTATTTCAAATTTTTTTTAGAGAGATAAAGGTAAAGTTTTATTTTCAAAAAATAATTTACAAATAAGGATGGTGATTTTTAGGTTTTTATTTAAAAGTCTATGGATTTTATTTACATTTCCCTAAATGAGATCAAATAGTGGTTAGATAATTGTTGATTGAAAGACTATTTATGAAAACAGGAATGTTAAAGAATGACGAATGATGAACTAAAGAGAGCTTTATTGTTTTGAAAAAGGAAAATCAGAATATAAAAACAAAGGCAAAGAACTTAGCATTTATTTTGGAACTTTATTCTAAGCTCTTTTGATTTGAACTGGAAAGACCCTACATTAAGTCCTGTATACGGGCCTTAAGGTCCTCTATCATCTCATAAGTATCCCTAATGACTTGTGCCAAAAGGGACCTTAAGGCTCAATTGTGAGCTTCAAAACACTCAAGTTTTTCCTTCAAATAGGAAATTTCATCTCTTAGCACCTGCTCGCGAAAACTAAAGGTGTCTAATGGCTTA
Organism: Lumnitzera littorea; assembly: GCA_024138015.1. NCBI lineage: Eukaryota > Viridiplantae > Streptophyta > Magnoliopsida > Myrtales > Combretaceae > Lumnitzera > Lumnitzera littorea. The sequence continues at coordinate 78,868,412 of JAMXBB010000012.1, read as the reverse complement.
TTGCTTGCCTAATCATTCACTTGGTTGTCTGCCATTCTAAGTCTACACATTTTATGGACGAGAGTCAATTATCAATGTAATAAAAGAAAAACAAAAACGTGGAAATATGCAGATATTAAGGTCATTTGGGTCAATATATTACTCTTGAAGTTGTGACCTTACTGTAACTTTCAAAAACTTGTTTGCAAAAACTCTTAAATAATTAGTAGGGTTACAATTTTTTAAGGGTAGTGTATTAACTCAAGTTTAGAGAGAAGTACATGCAATCAGGGTGAGTTCTAAAAGGTCCTTAAGCTTTATAACCTCACTTGTTTTTAGAAAACACTTTCATTAGTCATATTGAGCTTAAGTGAGTTAGCCTAATCGATCCTAAGCTGTGGTTACACCACAGTACCTGAAGCCTACACAATGGCCCCTTTCCTAAGATCCTAAGACAGCCTGTGTTTGCCGTATCTACCCTGCATCTTTGATGCAACAAATGATCGTCCATATCCCAATGTATGTGATATATAAGATAATAGTACAGATAAGTAAACAAAAGCTGAGAGAATACAAAAGCTTCAGGTTTGTCTTTTCTTTTTCTAATTTGTGACAATGTCATCCTATTAGCAATTTACTAAGCCCAAAAGAATGTATGCAAGAAAGGAAGGTTCTAGAGGTTCTTAAACTCTATAACCTCACGCATTTATTATAAAACGGTTCCTTAGTCACATCAAAGTTTGAGTAGGATAGCTTAATCGGTCCTAAATAATGGTTACCCCACTACACTCGAAACTTACATAATGGCTCCCCATCCTAAAGTCCTAAGACGGCCTGGGTTTGATTACATCTACCCGTCATCTTTGATGCAATAAGTGAACCCCCATGCCCTAGTGTATGCTATTTACAAAATAAATATGCTAATTAAAACAAATATATATATGAAATCACGAATAAATAAACAAATGAATATAAAAATAAATAAACTAATAATTAAACAAGATGGTTAATTTGAAAACTGATTTTAATTTCAATATGTTTTTAAGTAGTTAGCCCTCTTGATGTCCTCAGTGGAGTTGCCAAGCTATCAAGCCTGGTTTTTCACTCTCCCAGTTCTTTTTATAAAATTAGGCCTTCTTTAAATAGATCAATACTAAACCCTACTTATTTAATACTGATCCTTGACTAGGGTTTAAAGAAAATCATTTGTTCAATTTAAAGAGGTATTGGAGTTGCCACCCGACCAAAGTTGGAAAAAAGAGTTAAGTTATAACCAAATTGGTCATAACTTAGCTACCAATCTATCAATTTAAAAACCAATTTATAAAAACGGCTTTTTGAAAACCAGAGATCAAATCTGGAAGCTAATTTACTTAACTCTAAATAGGTATCACTTTTTAACTTTTCGAATTTACTTTTGCTTTTCAAATATACCCATTTTAATTTCTAAAATAGCTAATTAGGATACATGTGACTAAATTTATCAATTTACACAAATATCTAAAAATGAAAAAAAAATAAAACTTTCCATACTTTAAGTCACCCCGTACTAACATACGAGTGTCTATGTATTCACTATTTAGGATCAGACTTCCGTAGTTCATTTACCGAAAATATAGCAAGTTGATTGATTTTAATTTTGGAAAAATGCTAAATTTACATTTTTTACCCGTTTCGATTTATTTGAAGAAATTTCCTAAAGAGCCCTAAATTGGATTTTAATTTTGAAAACTCTAAAGTGATCCTAATTTAGAGATGATCCAATTATTTTTATTTGTTTTTGAAAAATCAAATTTCTAAGTGATAAAACAATTTTATTATTAACCTGTTTATTTCATTCTCATTTTTTTATTTCTCCTTATTTATCAATATATGTTTTTATCCTTTATTTATTTTATCTAAAATAAATAAAGAGATAAATGAGTAGACCACTTTTTCTTCTTTTTTTCTCTTTTTTCTTCTTTCTTAGTTATCTTCTTTTTTGTTTTTTGTTTACTCTAATTCACTAATACAACAAATAGATAAATAAATGAACAATAAAAAGAAAATAAAATAAAATAAATAAACCAACAAAAATAAAAAAGTGGGGCTTGGACTGAGTAGCATGGGGTTGAGTCAGAGCTCCACGAATCTAGGTCAGACTTTAGAGATCCAACCGGGTATGATTCGGGTTACAGGTTAGTGGTGTAGCGACTGTTGTTTCAACTACCTCTGGACGCCTAAACTAGCAAGCGACTTCAGTTTTATGCCTTTTTTATTGGGGTTAGGGGGTATAGGGATGATGCTACAATGTTTGCTAGCCGTTTAGTGGTTATTGGTTCGGATAATGATCGTAGTTCTTTGCGAAAGGGATGTCGGAGGTTAATCGTGGGTGAGCAGCACTTGGTGGAGCATGTATGAGTGGGTAAGGATCGATCAAGGTGTGGTTGATTACTGTATAGTGTGGAGTAGGTTCTAGGTTGGTGTTGGGTCAACATGGTGATAAGTTGGGGATTGGTGAGGGGTTCAATGGTGGCTGCGCATGGGGTGGTCGGTGGCTTGTTGCTACTGCTATCGTTCGAGAGTAGCGTACGTATGTGCTACAATTATGTATGTACTATCATACACGAGAGAGAGGGGGGTGGTCATGGTAGAAAGAGAGTTTGGGGATGGGGACATCGGGTTGGTGTCCATGTGTGAGTCTATTCAATGAAAGAGAGAGAGAGAGAGGTCGGGTCATGGTGGTCAAGTATGCGGTGTTGAGAGAGAGGGTTAGTCATTTATGTATATGTACCTATGGAAGAATCCAATCGAGAAAAGAGAGTCAAGGGGTGGTTGTACAGTGTTGAGAGAGAGAGAGAGAGAGAGAGAGAGAGAGAAAATTCAACCTATTTGTGGGTATGTCAAGAAAGAGCGGCTGTGTGAAGAGTTGGAGGGTGCAGTGGAGAGAGATAGAAGATCAGTCAAAGAGAGAGGGAGACGTAGTAGAGAGTTAAAGAGAGAGAGAGGTCTGACTGAGAGAGAGAGGTCTGTGGAGAGAGATAGACACATAGGTCCCCCTCATGTGCATGTGTATTTTCTAGAAATCAACCCCTACCTTGCATTGTGTCTTTGCTTTTTCTTTTTTTATTTTGAAAAATTCAATCCTTGCCCCCTCTTTGTATGTGTATGTGTGATTGAAAAAAAAAAAAGAAAGAGAAAGAAATAAGGAAAGGGGAGGAAAAATTGGAGGGAAAGAAAATTTGCTGTCACAACCAATCATAAAGCGTCACATGTTGCAATTAGATACGTAGCTACATAAGTAACTAAAAAAAAAAAAAGATAGAGTAAACATCCTTAATGCATCCAGTGAATGTCGAACCCCTGACCTCTAGCTAAATCCAATGCCTTAATCTAACTGCTTTACCATTAAGCTATTAGCCTATGCCTTATCCATATATGCAATTAAATTACACATATGAACTCAATCAACTTGGATTATATTTAAATCTAAGTGTAGGTTCAATAGCCCAACTTCTAAACTTAAATTAAAATTAAAAATACAAATACATACATGTAACTAGGTACTATATGCAACTCAAATCTAACACTATCCGAAGTCAGGGTTAGAGTATATACAGCACCAACTATAGCATATATTATATACCTAAATATTCATATACATATATGAATTCATATACATAATAAAATACCAACTTTATACATCATCTAAATACATCTTCGAATGGCTTTATCACAAGGAAAAGAAAATACAAATGAATTATGTTACATTTTCCTGAAATACATGTAATTTCATAAAATATACTTACATAACAAAAGAATATGTATAGTAATAAAAATAAAAAATATCAAAAAACTACTTAACTATATATTTTCTTTTCTTGAAGAGTGATTCACTAAGAGCTTTTCTTCTTCTTCTTGTATTTTGTTGAAAAAAGGAAAAGGAATTTAGAACCAAATTAATGAAAGGGAACAAGGAAAAGAAGGTTTTCGGTTTGCTTTTGGAAAAGAAAAGGGTGTGTTTAGCTTTGTATTGATTAAGGAAATTGAGAAGAAGAAGAGTATACATATAGTAGACAAAGGAGGGAAAAAAAAGATAAGATAAAGTAAAAAGTAAAAAATAAATAAATAAATAATTAACAAGAGATAAGATATGATATAAAGTTGATTAAACTCTTACTTTATCTTTTTTAATACTAAGTAAGTAATTTAAGCACATGGGCTACCACAATTCTTCTAGAATTGAAAAAAAAAAGAAAAAGAAAACAAAGTGGAAAAGAGAAAAGAAGAAAAAGGGAAAAGGAAAAAGAAAAAGGAAAGAAGGAAATGGAAAGATTAAAAGAAAAAGTAACAGGTTGACTTTTCTAAATGTAAAATTATAGAATTAATAATAATTAGGAAATAATATTTATAATTTTATAAATTTTATTAATTAAATTGTTACTTATTACCTCTATAATATTTGGGGGTTATCTTTATTCATTCATTAATAATTTTATACGATTACATGTGTTAGTCAATAAGTGTATTCAATTAGGGTTTTATTACTATTGAGGTAAATTTATTCATTTTATAAACTTAGGGTTACAGTTTTAGGGTTTTTGTTAAGTTCAAGTTCAAGTTTAATCTCTAGTATTTATGCATATATTGAGTTTAGGGTTTTTATATGTGATTCAAGTTTCAATCAAGATTCTAGGGTTTTTCTTACTCATAAAATATTCAAATTTATAATTTAGTAAAAATTTTAACTTATTCAACCTTATCAACCCATGAAGTTATCTAGGAAACTCGGGCCTAATTTAAGGTTTAGACAAAAACTTTATAAGGCTTAAAACCATGTCAACATTCCCCAATAAGTTCACACAACGTATTCGACACGTAACATGTGACACATCAGCTTCGGTTACATGTTCGACACATGGCACGGTATCATTCGACCCTATGGGTGACATGGCACCACGCAGTGTTATGTCAGTATCCCTTTCTTTCCTTTTCTTTCCCTTTCACACCTTTTCCCTAATGAAGCCAGTCTATACCCCCTACTTTGGCCTCATTTTTTGTACAATTTACATGTGCAAATTCACCAATTGATTGATGTTTCCTATTCTCCACTTAGAACATTTTGCATTGAACTAAATATCATATCCAAATTCATAAGTTAAGACAGTCAAAATGGAAGACAAAATTGGCAAGAAGCATAGATGCACGACTTAAGACCTGGATTGACCAAGCTTAGTTCGAGTTTCATCATTGGATTTGTAGCTTCCATTGCTTCATCTGGGAAAGTTCAAACATAATCCATTACATTTTGACTAATAACTTACCTAACTTCAAATCAAATCATGAGGTTTAAGCTTGGTCAAATATGCATTTTTAATTTTCAAATTCAAGTTGATTGGAAGTTTCCTATTTTAATATTCATTCAACTAGTATAAACAGGGGTCAAGAAACACTTTTACACATCAACAAGCATCGAATCAACACTCAAAAACCTTATCTCTTGAATTCTCAAACTCTTTCTCTCTCAACTCTCCAGCTATACTGTCTCCCCCCCTCTCTCTCTCAACTCCCGAGCTGTACCGTCTCCTCCTCTCTCTCTACAACTCTCCCTCACTCCGACCACTTTGGAGCTGACCAATAACCACCAGCAGAGTACCCTAAAACCAAGCTTCCTAACACCACCAAGCCTAACTATCATCATACCCCCTAGTACCCTACACAACCTACCACTGCAAGCGTTAACCCTTATTGTGACCCCCTACTCACAAACCACAACAAGCTACTGCCTTTGGTACAAACTAACCCTACGGCTAAACTCCCACCCACCTAAAACCCCCAATTCGACCCCTCTATTGAACCCAATAGCCACTACTATGACTGAAGCTCTACCACCATAGATCGCCTACTTAAAAAATCACCAAATCTACCTCCAATCATTAATGATTCATCCTTATACCAAAAATTAAAAGGGAAAGAGAAGGAAAAACAAAAGAAAAAAAAAAAGAAAAAGAAGAAAAAGCCTATTTTTATGTTGTTTATTCATTTCTTATGTTTTCGAAAATATATTAACAAAAATAAAAAGAAGAATAAATAAATGAGTTTTATCATTTAGAAAAAGAAAAGGAAAAAGTACAAAAAAGTCCTTAATATTTTACATTTTTACAAATTAATCATTAAACTTTCCTTTAGTCCATTTTAGTCCTCAACTTTTTCAAGTTGTTTAAAATAAGTCCTTTTGTTAACTCTGTTAAATTTTCCATTACTGTAGACACATGTCAATACATAATTGGTCTACGTAAGTACAAAAAAGTCCTTAACATTTACCTGTATATACAAATCAGTCCTTAACGTTTACTTACATGTACAAATCAATACTTAACCTTTTTTATTTAGCCCATTTTAATCCTTAACGTATCTATATATAACTAAAATGAATTAAATGAAAAGTTAAGAACCAATTCATACATGCAGGTAAACATTAGGAACTTTTTTGTAATTTTCCCTAGAAAAAACAACCCATTTTTCAAATAAAGAAAAATAAAATAATTAACCCTTTTCCAAAATTAGGGTTGTTTTAGAATATTCTAAAAATAAAAATAAGATACCTAAATTATGACCCTTTTTAGAAAAATTTCTTTAAATAAAATTAAAATGATTAAAGAACTTATAGCCAACTGTTTTCAAAATTAGACTTAACCAACCCACTAATGTTTTTAGAAATGAACTAAGAATGTCTGATCCCGATTAGCACCTACATAAGCACCTCCGGAGTGACGTAAAATTTGTAAAATCTTAGTTTTCTATTTTTTGTAAATTATAGCTTGAATTATCTAATTTTGTAGAATAAGGCTAATATAATTCATTTACCAGTAATTGAATTTTGTTGCAAAAAGGGTAATTTTGAAAGTTGAATATAAATTTGGAAAGTTAGTAGTGATACCCGTAAGGGTTTAAAAGTCTACTCTGCAAACCCAAATTCTTTGGTTTTCAAACCTTTTTCTAAAAATTGGTTTTCTAAGTAAACCAATGGCTAGGTTAAATCAATCTACTCAATCAATTTAACCTAACCCTCTTTTTCTCAATTTTGGTTAGGTGGTAACTCCAAAATATTTTCTGAAATTTAAAAAAGAAAAAACTTATTTTCTTTAACTCTTAGTCGAGGATCAATATTAAATTGGTTATGGTTTAATATTGATTGGGTTAGTGAAAATATTTTAAAATTGGGAAAAAATTAAGCTCAATAGCTTGGCGACTTTATTAAGAATGTCAAGAAGGCTAGCCACTTAAAAACTTTGCAAAACTAAATTTTCCTTTCAAAATACCTTTGCTGTTATTTATTTGTTCATTTATTTATTTATTAATTTTATGTATATAATTTATTTTAATTACTGTATTTATTTTTTATGCAACAAACTCGAGATTAATTAGGTTACCCAACTTAAACTTTAATATGACCAAGGAACCATTTTTAAAACATGTGAGGTCACTGACCTTAAGGACCTTTAGAACTCATCCAAATTGCATATACTTCCCTTAAAGTTTGAGTTAATACACTTCTCCTAAGAATTGCAATCCTACTAATGTTTGAAAGTTTTAATGCAATCAGTTTTTAAAAATAACAATAGGATTACAAATTAAGGAATAATGTATTAACCCAAACGATCCTAACATTTGCACGTTTCTACATATATTCTTTTATCAATAACTAATTCTTGTCTATGGTTAGGCTTGAGATGCCAAATAACCAAGTGAATAATCACAAAACTGATAGGCTACAGGACTTCTCTAAGATTCGTAAGTAGCTACCGGAGGCCGAAATTGTCTATCTAAAGGAAAAGCTCGAATGCTTTGAAGCTCACAACTGGGCCTTAAAATCCCTTTTTGAACAAGTTAATGGAGAAACCTATGAAATTTTGGAGGACCTTAAACTTTGTCTACAAGACTTAGTTTAGGGTTTTTCTAGTTTATAGCTAGGAGGCCTAAGATAATGTCAAGTTTCATCAAATAAAAATCAAGAATAAATGTTAGGTCCTCTTCCCTTGTTTTCTGTACTTTGCTTTTTCAAAATAATAAAAAGCTCTCTTTAGTTTATCCTTCTTCATTTTTTAGGAATGCCTTTTGTAAATAGTGCTTCAATAAGAACTCATCTAACCATTTTTTTCCCTTCACCTTTAGGGAAATGTAAATAAAATCTATTGCCTTATAAATAAAACCCTAAAATCACCATCCTTATTTGTGATTAGACTTCTCAGATTCTGTAAAATGAAGCCTTATCTTTCCCTCTCACAAAACAAAGAAAAAAGAAATAAAAAAAGAATAAAAAATTGCTAACGGTTACAAATTCTTATGGGCCAAATAAAACCCTTCGGCCTATTAAGGAAACTAAACTAAACACAAGTCCCTTAGCCCTTTAAAGTAGTCAAGCCAAAACCATGGCCTATTAAGGCAACCAAGCCAAACATAAAGATAGCTAAGCCAAGACACAAATTGTAGCCTGTTAAGGTCACTGAATGAAACACAATCTTTAGTCCATCAAGGTAGCTAAACCAAGTCAAAAACCTCCATCCATTGAGAAAGCCGAGCCCAACTATGAACTAAGTTAAAGTCAAATACAACCCAAGTTTTGAACTCATATCAAATGAAAAATACCAAATTGAGGCATATTTCAAGAAATTAAGGGTCAATGTCTATTTCTACCATAGGGCAAGTAAATATAGATTTCACCCTAAGGAATTGGTAAATCACTTTTAAAAAGTTTAGAATGAAAAGAAGCAAACTTCATCCTACATACTAAACCTTAAACACTTTGAGAATTGAGTGACATCACAAGAAAGATACTTTAGACTCATTCCTTAAAGAAGGTCCAATTTCAATTTTATATGCAGATTAATGTGAAGTTTGTCACAACCCAAGGGGCAGCCTAGTCATAACAGGTGTCGTATATCGCATAAAAGACCATAAATTAGTTACCCTTTTAATTAATTACCCTTTATGCGACATACAAGGATACTATTACAACTAATTACCCAAGAGTTATGTAGGCGTAGATAACATCATAACATAATTATATTAACATGAGATTTCATAATATAACTACAAAGCATACTGATAAATCCATTAGGTCTTTAAATTACCAATGAATAGGCTAAAACATTAAAAGTATTACTACATATCTATATTGAATAACATATAATATCAAATAATAGGTCTTTATCGAAAAGCCTGCTACAGTAAAGCTCTCTCAACTCTTTACTTAAACCCATACAAACCCAAAAGCTTCCAACTAACCTCAAGCATGCCTTAGCCAGGTATGACAAAGAGATCTTCTTGCAAAAGAAGTCTATAGGGGTATAAGTTAGGAAGCTTAGTAAGTTATCCCCCTACCATACAACAAATAGGATATTTAACAAATAAATTACAAGCATATGAATGCATGAAAGATTAGAATGCTATACAAATATATACAATTGACTATGTACTACATGTAACTTAGATTTAATGTCTTTTGAAGTCAAGGTTAGAGTATACATGACATCAATCTAATCCGAGTATCATACTTGAACTCATACAACTACGAAACTTCGTGTTTTGTATTTAAAAATAAAATAGTTTATTCATTTCTAGTTTTAAAACTAAGTTCCAAGTATAATTATGAGTGGGCCCCTGCAATCCATACTCACTCCTAAACGGAAGCTTCTAAACTTGACCTTTAGCTAGAGGGTTGGTACCTCCAACACCTAGTAATCCCGTGAGTCAGGGTAAGGTCATATTATATAAGTATGTCATACTAAAACGCTTTATTCATATTAATAATCAACTCTAACATGGTCTCTCGCTACCTTCGTATGATGTGACATCCATAATTATTATAATGTGATACATGATTATGCATAACCAATTTTAATTTAATCAAGTCAAATATTCTTAAGTTAAATTATTGTGCGATCAACTAATATCACAAACAACTAATTCTCTATAGATAACTATAATGTGTCAACCAATTCAGTTTCATAAATTAAAGTATTTTCATGCAATATATAATCACTAGTTACATATATACCCTAAACCCCACACATCAAGTCATTTATCAATAGAATTGAAAATTCACTAACTACAAACACAAATATGTATGGAATCATTAGGAGTATTCACTTGGCCATAAGATCTACCAGGGATTGCAAGAGTCTACTAGAAGATCTTTCACGACCCGAGAGAACTAGTCGTGGCAGTTGCCGTATACCATATAAAGGATTGTAGATTGATATCCCTTACAATCGACAACTCTTCATGTGATATATAAGGCTACTATTACAACTAATAACCTAAAGTTAGGTAGGTGTAAGTAATATTGTTGCATTATAGAAATAACAACCATTTAAATATAAATAACACATATATATAGAAATTTACAAACAAAAAGATGATAATAACTCATATTACAAATTGTTGACATCTTATATTACATAATAAGGTTCAAATCTACATACAATAACTTATGTTTACTAATATCACTAATCTTACTCTCACATCCACCCACTAAGGTGTTACTAACCTCAAGCATCCAGCGACCTGACTCTACAAATAGATTAGCCTACGAAAGTAAACTACAAGAGTATAAGCTAACTAGCTTAGTGAGATATTTCCCTCATCCATATAACAAACAAGTTATTCAATAATTTAATTCAATCAAATGACTGCATGAGCAATTAGTATGCCATACAAATACATGCAAGTGACTAAGTATTGCATGCAACTTAGATTTAACGCCTTCTAAAGTTAGGATTGGAGATACATCGGCCAATCAAATCCGAGTATCATACTAGAACTTTTATAATAATGAAACTCCGCGTTTTGTATACAAAATATAATGGTATATCCATTTTCAATTTTAGTCAAAATTGAGTTCTACATATAATTGTAAGTAGGTTCACATAACCTTCACTCACCCCTAAACGAAAGCCTCTAGACTTAACCCTTAGCTAGGCGGTTGGCGCCTCTAATGCCTAGTGATCTTATGAGCCAAGGTAAGGTCATATCACAAGTGTGCACCATATGAAATACTATAATAACAAATAATCAACTCTTGTATAGCCTCTTGCTACCTTTATGTGATGTGATGGCTAGAATTATTTATGCAGTGAATGATTATGTATGTTTCAAATTAGTTCATTCAAGTCGAATAATGTTAAGTCTTTTTATTCAATGATCAATAAAGTCATAGATAAATCAGTTCCTATCAAATTTACAATGCAACAACAGTATATTATTATACTTTAAATAAAATTTACTATAAACAAACAATATCATACACAAGTATAACCTAACCCCACACAACATTCAATTATTAATAACAATTTATATTCACTAATTACATACACAAGCAAGTATGGAATCATTAGGAATACTTACTTAACCATACTTAAGTCAAGGGTCGTAGTAGTTAGATGGCAAGTCAATGTCAAAGCCAAGATCACCTAATAATAGAGAATATGAAAAGTAGTAAGTTTAGAAATTAAATAACTAAACTAGTATTATATTTTATACTATTTACTTAATTTAGCTATTGGTTTATATAAAATTGTAGATTTGAGCTTTTTTACCGATTTACGTATAACTTTTTTTATTTAACTTGAATCTTTATAAACTTATAGTCTATTTCGATTATTTTCAAGTATAGTTTCTCGTAGCGGGGTCAGTTTTGGACGTTGTAACCTACAGTTTTGATTGTGATATAAAAATATCACAAACTTCGTTATTTGGACTTAAATAGTTATAAAATATCAATTTCAGCTTTTCTTTGTATAATTATGACTTAATAATTGTTTGAATTGTATATTTTTGTAATTTTCTTATTTCAAGCCTATTTTACCATAATTACTCATTTTTACTTATTTTTAGGGTTTAAGATCTATTAATTCAATTTTTTCTACTTTATCATTTTTCTAATTAATTAATTATTTATTATGATTATTAATTTACGAAAATTAGTTAATTATACTTAAGTGATGATGTGGCGGCATATGGGAGTGCCACATGTCACACTTGTGCATATTCCATAATTTTCTATTATTTTCTTATTTCTTATTTCTTATATTTTACAGTATAATTATATATTAATACTTATTACTACATTTTATTAAATTTTCTAAATTAATTATTTATTATACTTCTCCTAAATTACGGTACACTTAAATATTTATATATAATTACTAAATTACTTTATTTATTAAATTAATATTATAGTATATTATATATACTATTTAAAAATACTTGTATTTCTACATATACGATACTATTCGTATACATATATTTATATGTATAGTATACTTATGTATTAAATTATCTTAACCTTAATTATATATTATATACCATACATATGAGTATAATATATACGTATTTGTACTTTATATACATATGTACATATATGGTTGTATTATATATATGTATATATACAAAAATATGAAATATAAATAATAATATACATACATATATATATCTAAACATCACGTCCATCATTTACATGTACAAATAAATAATTAAATAAAATACATAGTGTATATATACATACATATACCTAGTATACACGTATACATATATATATCATATAATACAAAATACTATGTATATATATATACATATACATAATCATGCCGACATATATATATATATATATATATACATACATAAAGAAAATACTAATAACATACATATGTACATAAATACAAAAATACATAATACATGTATATATTTATCATATATGTATATTTACATTCATACATCATATACAAAAAATAAATACTAGGTACACATATATATACCCATTTACACATACATAATATATCTTTAAAAAAATACTATGTACATATACATATAGATATACATAGTCACATATAAATATACACACATACTTAAGTAATATATACATATATACTCCATGCATACATACATACCATATACAAACTAAACTACATATAATATACACATATATTCACCCATACATACATTTTAAAAATTAAAATAAATACTCCATATACATATACATGTTATAGAGTATATATATATATATATATGTACAAAAATAATTAAATAACTTACCTAACTTCTTTAGTAAATTAATTGATTGAAATCCCCTTATTTTCTTCTTCTTCATAGTGTTTGTTGATTTGTATGTGTGCTTTGCTTTGTTTTTCTCTTTTTCTTTTCAATTTTCTAGGTTCCTAGATGTGAAGCAAACAATAAGCAAATTAAAACAAAATAAAAAGAAAGAAATAAAATCTTGCCTAATCTCTTTGTTAATTAAGATAAGACACATGCTTTATTGAATTTGTCCTTTGTCTTTTAAATCAATGACACTTGTAAATTGCAATTTAACACATGGGCTACTAGAGGACAACATGGTAGCAAGAAAAAAAAATGAGGAAGAAGAGAAAGGAAAAGAAAAAGAAAGAAAAAGGGAAGAAAAAGGAAAATAAAAATAAATATATTTAATTTTTCAAAACATAAAAATCATAAAATTAGTATTTATAAATTAATTTTGATATTTTATGAAAATTTATTAATTTAATTAGTATCTTTTACGTTTATAATATTTATGAGTTATTTCAACGTTTTCGTTAGGGTTTATACGCGATTACATAATTTAGTCGATAATTGCGATTGATTGTGTTTATATCACTATTAAGTTATATTTATTCATTCTATAAGCTTAAAATTATAGTTTTAGGATTTTAGTCAAATTCGGGTTTAATTTCGGGTATTTACGCATATATCGAATTTATGGTTTTTATATACGATTTAAGTTTTGATCAAATTTTTAGAGTTTTTACTGTCAATACTATTTTTGGTTTCTCAATTCAATAAAAATTTTATTTTACGTAGCCTTATTGACTCATGATATCGTATAGAACACTCAGACTTAGATTAAGATTTATACTACCGATTACATAGGATTTACAAGATTAGTATCTATATCAGGATCACCTGATAATTAGAAAGTATGAAAAATAGTAAATATTTTAGGTGAGATACTTAATCTACATAAGTATTTAGTAAAATCTACCCAAAATTATTATTTGTTTTTATATAGTTCTCGGTTTAAGTTTTTTCGTCAATTGCGTATAGCTTTTTCGTTTTAACTTTGATTTTTATAAACTTATAATCTATTTTTATCATTTTCAAATATGCTTTCGCATAACAAGGTTCGTTTTGAATGTTATAACTTGTATTTTTCATTGTGGTATTAAAATGTTACGAATTTTATTATTTTCACTTAAATATTTTTAAATTATTATTTTAAGCTTTTCTTCATATATTTATAATTTAATAAATTTATAAATTTACATTTTTTAAATTTTCTTATTTTTAAGTCTATTTTATAATAATTTACTTATTTCACTATTTTAAGGTTAAATTCACGTTTAAACCCTTTTTGGCTATATTTATAATTTTTATTTAATTAATTGCTATTATTTTATTATAATTTACAAAATTAATTGCTTAAATGGGGATGATAACATGGTAGCTCCTCATTGGCCCATATGTCATTTTATAATTTTTCATATTTTTTCAATTTTCATGATATGTAATAATATTTGTACTTATATAACTATTATTATTATAATTTATTGAATTTTGCAAATTAACCTATTTTTCCTTCTTCATGCTTATGACATACATGTACATATTTATGTACATATATTACATTACCTTATTTAGTGATTTAGTATTTTAGTATATTTGTATGTGTATTATTTAGACATATACATATATTTATACTTATACTATACTACTACTATATGTATATTTATACTTATATATATACTTTTATGCCTATGTTTCCTTACTTTGTTTATACATATATACATGTATAACCTTATAGTATTTCTAACATATATGTTTAATAACTTAAATATACTATGTACTATATGTATGTATATGTACTATATATATATATAATTATGTACTATACATATACATATATAGTTGGACACATACACATGTATATATATAAATGAAAATAAACATCATAATATCATCTTAATACATGTACATCAAATATTATTACAATACACATAATCCTCTTCTCATATTCTTAAAATACATAATATTACAAAATACATATACAAAAAAAAAAAAGACATAACAAATGGTTATTACAAGAGAAATCAAATACAATATACATACTATCTAATTACTCCTTGTTGGTGTCTTGAAAATTTGTAGATCAAGGACTTCTCTTTCTCCTCTTAGAATTGATGCAAAATACTAAATGAAGTAAGAAGAAGAAAGGGATTAAAGTAAAAGGGAAAGGGGATGGTTAGAGGGGAGAGAAAATGTGTATGTGTTTTATCTTGTCTCTTATAAAAGTAAAAGCAAAAGAAAATGATAAAAGGATGTGTAATTTACACATGTTGCTAGCCAAAAGTGAAGAAGAAAAAAAAAATAAAAGAAATAGAAGAAAAAGACGATAAGATATGGAGAAAAGTTGATTTGACCTAAGTCTTATCTTATCCTCTTACATCTTGATCCACATTTTAATCACATGTGGAAAATTAAATTAACACATGGCAACCGAAACTTATGCCATTCGGCCAAAAAAATAGAACATGGAACAAGTAAAAAGGAAACAAGGAGAGGAAGAAAAGAAAAAGGAAGAAAGAAAAGGAAAATTATAAAAATAGTTCATTGACTTTTCAAACCAAATGTGTTTAACTTTAAGTAATATTTGAAACAATTTATAATCTAATTATGGAATATAAAATTAATGTATACCCTTTAATGCATAAACATGAAATATATAGTAAGACTAACTCAAAACAATTAAATCAACACAAAATTAGCACATATATATACAAACATGAAATTATAAATAATCACAAATTAATATTTGAAAAAATTTATAATCTAATTATGAAATATAAAATTAATGTATACCCTTTAATGCATAAACATGAAATATATAGTAAGACTAACTCAAAATAATTAAATCAACACAAAATTAGCACATATATATGCAAACATGAAATTATAAATAATCACAAATTAATATTTAAAATTTTATCAATTTGATTAATTAAGTTGTCATTCTTTACATTTATGAATATTTAGAAGTTATCTCTATTTGTTCGTTAGCGATTTTACACGATTATGAGTGTTAGTCAGTAATCGTATTCGATTAGAGTTTTTTTACTTTTAGGATACATTTATAAATTTTATAAGCTTATGCCTATGGGTTTAGGGTTTTGATCATGTTTGGGTTTAATCTCTTATATTTACGAGTACATAGAATTTAGGATATTTGTACGTGATTAAGGTTTTGATCAAAATTTTTTAGGGTCTTTCTCATTCATATTATATTCAAGTTTGTGATTTAATTAAGTTTTAACTTATTCAGCCTTATCGACCCATGAAGTTATCTAAGGCACTTGGGTTTAATTTAGGGTTCAGACCAAAACTTTATGGGGTTTACAAAGCTATGCATTCATTTTCAAATCACAAACATGATTATCTTTTATCAACCTTGTTGGACCAATGTAAATAAACTTTAAATTTAAACCTAATCAAAAACCACCCTACAATAAGGCAATTAAGAGGTTATGGTCATTTATTAGGAGAAAAGCATGAAAACTAGTTTATGCTTGCTTTAGTGACATCAATTCAAGAATAACATCTATTTTTGATAAGTTATTTTTTTTCTTTGAAATGAAAAAGAGCCAACTCCTTTTGAAACTCCTCAAGCTTATACATACCTCATCCAAGCCCATATGCTTAGAATACATGGATTTAAGGCTTTAAAGACTTGGTAATATAGATAATCACTTTCTAGGCCAACGGAAAGAAAGAAGAGTAATAAATAATGGAGCAAAGTAATAAATAAGGAAATAATGGGCCAAAAAAAAATTAAAAGAAAAGAAAAAGAAGAAGGGTTTGAAAATTGACCTTGTATGTAAGAGAAAAGCCCTAACCAAAGAAGACCCAAAAGATACAAAGCCTTGGATCTCATTCCCAACCTAAAAACATAAACTCTACATATCCATCCTAAATCACACCAAAAAAAAAAAAAAGTCACTTTACACATCCTTAATCACAAACACAAGGTCTCCTAACCTACAATACCACCCTTACTCAATAAAAGTTCTTTCGATCTTAAAGGATAATTTATCTTTAATAAAAATTGTTTTTAAAATTGAGGCGAACATACATCTAGTTTTTCCTAAAGGTTCTTGACTTGTACACTTGGGATTGAACAAAAGTATTTCTTTCAAAATAGGCCTTTTAATTAGTTCTTTTTGAAACTCTATGACCAAAAGCCTAAATTCATAATGTTAAACCGAAAAAGACCTAACAGATTGATTAAGGCATATCACTTGCAAAATGGATTATAATTTTAGGGATTGTAATCAAGAGTGTAATCTAGACTAAGAGTTTGTAAGGAAGCTCTTTTCGACTAAACTAATTATGAGTTATCTTTTTCTTAGGAAAGGAATGTTTAAAAAAGCAAATTCCATAAGGAGGCCCAGCATCAGGGTTAAGAGGCATTTTCAAATACTAAGAAGAATATGAGATGCCTCATATGATTACCAAGAAAGGATATGATTATAACATTTGCTTCTTAAATAAGAATTTATATCCATTAGCAAACTTTTAAGAAAAAAAAGAGAGAGAGAGAGAGAGAAAATAAAGACTTGTCACAAGTTTTTTGTCCATTTTCAAATCCATGCTAGCTTAATTAGCCAAACTTTCAATTTAGGTCATCTATTTCCTTTTCAATATAGTTACACATTTTAAGTAGATCACATTAATCTAAGTCATTAAGAGACTTAATCCTTAATGCTTTTCTTTTTATCATAAATGGTTTTTTTCACTAATTTCTTTGTTTATAAATATTTTTAAGTTAGGAATTTTCTTTTGTGCGTTACATTGCTCCCTTCGCTTGTCTTTCATCGTTTTTAAGGTTTTAGCCAACTCTTAAAGTGTTGTCCTATCTTTTAATATATTTTTAGGCTTTTGGCTAGCTTTTAGAGTATTTTCGCCTCTTTTATCCATTTTAGGGTTCTAACCAGCTCTTATAATGATATCCCCTTTTTCATCCTTTTTAGGGTTCTAACCAACTATTAAAGCGTTATCCCTTCTTTCATACTTTGTTAAGGTTCTAATCAGCTCATAAAGCATTGTCCTAATTCACTACTTCTCTCAAGATTTAGCAAGCCTATAAGGCGCTTCCCTTTTAGTCACTCCCTCTTAAGATCTTAACTAACCCATAGGGTGCTTCCCTTCACTTCTTTTTATTTAGGGTTTTAGCAAGCCCATGGGGTGCTTCCCATAAATGATCTCGCTTTAATGTTTTAGCAATTTCTCTTAAGGGTCTTAGTTAGCCCATAAGGTGCTTCCCATCACTAATTTCTCTTTAAAGTATTAGTAAGCCTATAAGGTGCTTTTTGTTGCCAATCTCTTTTAGTAAGCCCATAGGATGCTTCTCTTCGCTTATTTTCTTTTAGCAACCCCATAGAGCACTTCTCATCACCAATTTGTTCTAGTAAGCCCATAGGATGCTTTTCTCTTCCAATTTATTATTTAGGGTCTTAGTTAGGTCAAGGAGCACTTCATCCATTCACCTAGGTCAATCAGCTCAATAGGGCATTGCTAGGTTTCAATTTGTTATTTAGGGTTTTAGCCAGTTTAAGGAGCGCTTCGCCCATTTACCTAGGTTAGTTAGCTTAGAGGAATATGACCAAGTTTCGATTCAAGATCTTAGCCAACTCAAGGAGCACTTCACCCATTTGCCTAAGTTAGTGAGCTTAAAGGGGTATAAACAGGCTTTTAAATTCTTTAGGGTCTTAGCTAACTTAAGAAGTGCTTCACCCATTTGCCGAGGTTAGTTAGCTCAAAGGGGCACGACTAAGCTTTTAAATTCTTTAAGATCTTAACCAGCTTAAGGAGCGCTTCGCCCATTCACCTAGGTTAGTTAGCTTAAAGGAGCATGATCATGTTTCAATTTAGGATCTTAACTAGCTTAAGGAGTACTTCACCCATTTGCCTAAGTCAGTAAGCTTAAGGGCATGATTAGGTTTTCAAATTCTTTTAAGGTTCTTGCTAGCCTATAAGAGTGCTATCCTCTTTGAGTTTCTTTTTTGTCTTAGCTAACTCTTAGAGCACCTATTCTCTCTTTCACCATTCACCAATTCCCTAGTGGACTAAGCCTAGGATAACTAGCTAATTGTAGTGCTCTTTAGGACAAATCTATCATCGGGACAAAAAATAGTGTTTCTTTTTGTTTTTGTGGCAAAATTATACTCAAACTTCAATACAAAGAGGGGCAACTGTAAATACCCTATTTTTACCCCCTTTTTTTGTATTTTTATTTTGAATTTTTTAAAAAGGGTAAGAGGTCTTAATTTAGGAAAATATGCAAAAAAAAAAAAAAATTTGAAAAATTGAAAAATTATGTTGAAGGTTATATTTATTTATTTAAAAATGACTAAAAACATACAAAACTTGTCGCCATGGTCTTGTTGAGGTTATGGTGAAGAATAAAAGAAAAATCAAAGAGTTACATGATTTTTGATATGATCATGTTGTAGGTATATCAAGCTTGAAATTTAAGTCTCGTAAAGTCTAAACAATGGTCATCCATCCATTTAAGCTAATTCATAGAATACCATGCCATATATTTTTATAATGGAGCCCATACATGTTGCTTATCTCCAAGAAGTTCTCGATTACGATCTATATTTTGTCCTCAAGTTTAATGAAATGTCCCAGCCATGATTCAAGAAGCCACATTCACACATGGAAAGAACTCCAAATCTTCTACAAGTAAAGCTTATTCTCATCCAATTGATGTCCAACAGTTTACACTAGAGCTGCATTAAAGACACAAGTGCTAGTGAATATGAAAATTAGGAAGGTAATATTTTGAAGAAACCACGTTAGGGGTCAATCATGCTTCATATTTTAAAGTCAACTCTCAAGGCCATAACTTGCAAACTTTTTCTTCAACTTGCCAAGAAAAGCCAATGATCCATCAATTGAAGTGAAGCCCACATCTCTAACCTAATCTACTTTCACAGGCTAAGAAAAGACATAAGTTTTATTTGCTTTCTATAGGTTGGTATGGAATAGAGATTCACAAGGACTTTGGCTACATGTGAGAAAAGAATCCAACAGAAGACAAAGTTGCTTTTATAGTCGTGTAGAGTAAGGCTTTTTTTTTTTCTTTTATAGTTTATAAATAATTAAGGGATTGATACCAACTACAAATGGAGAAGTTAATTCATATGAAGATTGAAGGTTAGGAAGTTCTAATTTCTTTAATAAAGAATAAGTTTTCATTTTCCTTTTCTTAGTTTTTATTTATGGATTTCTTTTTTCTCTTTATAATTTATGCGCATATTATAATCATAAATTAATTTTTATTGATTGGAATATTGTATTGATAGATTTATCATTTTATTATATTAAATATTTTAATATTGGTGTTCTTGATTTATTTCATCGAATATGTTTTTTTATGATTTATGAAATACATGTTAGATTTGGTTAAGGTTTAAGAAGATAAAATTAATTCAATCAATTTCATGACAAACAAACATAAATTCATTTTCATGCGAAACTCTACTTTGAACACTATCATGCAAGGATTATTGGAGTGCCTGTTAGGCCTCAACTACAAGGCCTAGTGTAAACACCCTATTTTCGCCCCATTTTATTTGTATTTTTATTTTGAAATTTTTGTAATAGGGTAAGGAGTCTTAATTTAGGAAAAAATATTTTATAAAATAGAAAAATATAGAGAAAAGAAAATTTAGAAAATTTCAAAAAATAGAAAAATTGGAAAAATTATAAAAAGTAGAGGATTTAGGAAAATTTAGAAAATTAAAAAAGAAAAGAGAAAGAAAAAATGAAAAAATTAATTAATAAATAAATAATAAAATTTTTAGGTAATCTAAGTTTTTATTAAATTTAAGTGTTTTGGGGCCTTAAATAAGGGAGGGATGTCGGACTTAGGTTTAGATTTAAATTTTACCCAAGTTGACCTTATATTTAAATGTAATTTGATTATACATATAAACAAGACATAAGCTAATGACCTGATGGTTCCATACTCTAACTTGATATTGCATATGGCTTGATAATCCAAGGTTTGAATCTCAACAAAGGTACAAAGTGCCTCTTTTTTTTTAAGACCCTACTTGCTACATATCAACTTGTCATTGGGCTACGTGTCTATTGCTGACACGTGACATCATTTGGCTATAAATGTGAGCTGACGTGGTTCCATGTAGCGTTACTATCACGACCCGAGGGATGGCTTAGTCATGGCAAGTGTTATATATAGTACAAATGATCGTAGATTGGTTAACCTTCAAATTGACAATTGTTTATGCAACATACAAAGCTACTATTATAACTAAATATTTAAGAGTTATGCAAGCGTAATTAACATCACAACATAATTATATTAACATGAGTTTCATATTATAACTAAAATACATATAAACAAATACACTAAGTCTTTAATGTACTATTGTACAAACTAACAAATGTACTATATAACATATAATATCAGATAATAAGTCTATACTAAAGACTTTGCTACTGTAATTGTAATACTCTCTCAACCTTCAACTTGAATTTACATTAACCCAAAAGTTTCCTACTGACCTTTGGCATCCCGTAACCAAGTGTAGCAAAAAGGTCTTCTTACAAAACTAATCTATAGGGGTATTAACTAAAAAGCTTAGTGAGTTATCTCTCAACCATACAACAAACAAGTTATTCAACAATTAATTTTCAAACATATGAATGCATGAACACAGACAAAATGCCATACAAATACATGTAGGTAACCAAGTACCACATACAACTTAGATTTAATACCATCTGAAGTCAAGGTTAGAATATATACTGTATCAATTAGATTTGGGTATCATACATGAACTTTTACAACTACAAAACTCTACGTTTTGTATTAAAAAATAAATGGTATATCCATTTTAAATTTTAATTAAAACTAAGTTCTAAGTATAATTATGAGTAAGATCTCGTAATCCACACTTACCCTTAAATGGAGGCCTTTAGACTCGACCCTTAGCTAGGTGATTGGTGCCTCCAATGCCTGGTAATCTTTTAGGTCAAGGTAAAGTCATATCGTATATGTGCACTTGTATTAAAACACTATAGTCATAATCTATCAATTCTCGTATGGCCTCTCGTTACCTTCATGTAATGTGACAATCGGAATTACTTATACAATGTATGTTTATGCATGTTCCAATTTAATTAGTTCAAGTCTCATATCACTAAGTTCAATTATTGTATAACTAATCAAAATCACAAACAAATCAATTTATATTAGATCCACTATGTAACAAACACTACATTATCATACTTTAAAGTAATTTAACAACTTATCAAACAATATCATACACATACATAACTCAGCCCCACACATTATCTAATTATTAATAACAGTTAATATTTACTAACTACAAGTACAAATATGTATGGAATCATTAGAAGTACTCACTCAACCATCGTAATAGCCAAGGATCATAACAATCCATTAGTAGATCAATCTCAGTATTGTAATTATCTAATATTTAGGGAATATAATATAAAAAATAATAAGTATTTAAATGAAATAACTAAACTATTCATATATTTAGTACTAACTACCTAAATTAGCTATCTATTTATATGAAATCCTTGGTTTAAGCTTTTTTGTCAATTAAGTATAATTTTTTCATTCTAGCTTTAATTTTTATGAACTTATAGTTTATTTTTATTGTTTTCGGATTTATTTTCACATAACAGGATTCGTTTTGGATGTTACAGCTCGCATTTTTCATAATGGTCTAAAAAATTTCGAATTTCATTATTTTAACNGCCAACTCAAGGAGCACTTCACCCATTTGCCTAAGTTAGTGAGCTTAAAGGGGTATAAACAGGCTTTTAAATTCTTTAGGGTCTTAGCTAACTTAAGAAGTGCTTCACCCATTTGCCGAGGTTAGTTAGCTCAAAGGGGCACGACTAAGCTTTTAAATTCTTTAAGATCTTAACCAGCTTAAGGAGCGCTTCGCCCATTCACCTAGGTTAGTTAGCTTAAAGGAGCATGATCATGTTTCAATTTAGGATCTTAACTAGCTTAAGGAGTACTTCACCCATTTGCCTAAGTCAGTAAGCTTAAGGGCATGATTAGGTTTTCAAATTCTTTTAAGGTTCTTGCTAGCCTATAAGAGTGCTATCCTCTTTGAGTTTCTTTTTTGTCTTAGCTAACTCTTAGAGCACCTATTCTCTCTTTCACCATTCACCAATTCCCTAGTGGACTAAGCCTAGGATAACTAGCTAATTGTAGTGCTCTTTAGGACAAATCTATCATCGGGACAAAAAATAGTGTTTCTTTTTGTTTTTGTGGCAAAATTATACTCAAACTTCAATACAAAGAGGGGCAACTGTAAATACCCTATTTTTACCCCCTTTTTTTGTATTTTTATTTTGAATTTTTTAAAAAGGGTAAGAGGTCTTAATTTAGGAAAATATGCAAAAAAAAAAAAAAATTTGAAAAATTGAAAAATTATGTTGAAGGTTATATTTATTTATTTAAAAATGACTAAAAACATACAAAACTTGTCGCCATGGTCTTGTTGAGGTTATGGTGAAGAATAAAAGAAAAATCAAAGAGTTACATGATTTTTGATATGATCATGTTGTAGGTATATCAAGCTTGAAATTTAAGTCTCGTAAAGTCTAAACAATGGTCATCCATCCATTTAAGCTAATTCATAGAATACCATGCCATATATTTTTATAATGGAGCCCATACATGTTGCTTATCTCCAAGAAGTTCTCGATTACGATCTATATTTTGTCCTCAAGTTTAATGAAATGTCCCAGCCATGATTCAAGAAGCCACATTCACACATGGAAAGAACTCCAAATCTTCTACAAGTAAAGCTTATTCTCATCCAATTGATGTCCAACAGTTTACACTAGAGCTGCATTAAAGACACAAGTGCTAGTGAATATGAAAATTAGGAAGGTAATATTTTGAAGAAACCACGTTAGGGGTCAATCATGCTTCATATTTTAAAGTCAACTCTCAAGGCCATAACTTGCAAACTTTTTCTTCAACTTGCCAAGAAAAGCCAATGATCCATCAATTGAAGTGAAGCCCACATCTCTAACCTAATCTACTTTCACAGGCTAAGAAAAGACATAAGTTTTATTTGCTTTCTATAGGTTGGTATGGAATAGAGATTCACAAGGACTTTGGCTACATGTGAGAAAAGAATCCAACAGAAGACAAAGTTGCTTTTATAGTCGTGTAGAGTAAGGCTTTTTTTTTTTCTTTTATAGTTTATAAATAATTAAGGGATTGATACCAACTACAAATGGAGAAGTTAATTCATATGAAGATTGAAGGTTAGGAAGTTCTAATTTCTTTAATAAAGAATAAGTTTTCATTTTCCTTTTCTTAGTTTTTATTTATGGATTTCTTTTTTCTCTTTATAATTTATGCGCATATTATAATCATAAATTAATTTTTATTGATTGGAATATTGTATTGATAGATTTATCATTTTATTATATTAAATATTTTAATATTGGTGTTCTTGATTTATTTCATCGAATATGTTTTTTTATGATTTATGAAATACATGTTAGATTTGGTTAAGGTTTAAGAAGATAAAATTAATTCAATCAATTTCATGACAAACAAACATAAATTCATTTTCATGCGAAACTCTACTTTGAACACTATCATGCAAGGATTATTGGAGTGCCTGTTAGGCCTCAACTACAAGGCCTAGTGTAAACACCCTATTTTCGCCCCATTTTATTTGTATTTTTATTTTGAAATTTTTGTAATAGGGTAAGGAGTCTTAATTTAGGAAAAAATATTTTATAAAATAGAAAAATATAGAGAAAAGAAAATTTAGAAAATTTCAAAAAATAGAAAAATTGGAAAAATTATAAAAAGTAGAGGATTTAGGAAAATTTAGAAAATTAAAAAAGAAAAGAGAAAGAAAAAATGAAAAAATTAATTAATAAATAAATAATAAAATTTTTAGGTAATCTAAGTTTTTATTAAATTTAAGTGTTTTGGGGCCTTAAATAAGGGAGGGATGTCGGACTTAGGTTTAGATTTAAATTTTACCCAAGTTGACCTTATATTTAAATGTAATTTGATTATACATATAAACAAGACATAAGCTAATGACCTGATGGTTCCATACTCTAACTTGATATTGCATATGGCTTGATAATCCAAGGTTTGAATCTCAACAAAGGTACAAAGTGCCTCTTTTTTTTTAAGACCCTACTTGCTACATATCAACTTGTCATTGGGCTACGTGTCTATTGCTGACACGTGACATCATTTGGCTATAAATGTGAGCTGACGTGGTTCCATGTAGCGTTACTATCACGACCCGAGGGATGGCTTAGTCATGGCAAGTGTTATATATAGTACAAATGATCGTAGATTGGTTAACCTTCAAATTGACAATTGTTTATGCAACATACAAAGCTACTATTATAACTAAATATTTAAGAGTTATGCAAGCGTAATTAACATCACAACATAATTATATTAACATGAGTTTCATATTATAACTAAAATACATATAAACAAATACACTAAGTCTTTAATGTACTATTGTACAAACTAACAAATGTACTATATAACATATAATATCAGATAATAAGTCTATACTAAAGACTTTGCTACTGTAATTGTAATACTCTCTCAACCTTCAACTTGAATTTACATTAACCCAAAAGTTTCCTACTGACCTTTGGCATCCCGTAACCAAGTGTAGCAAAAAGGTCTTCTTACAAAACTAATCTATAGGGGTATTAACTAAAAAGCTTAGTGAGTTATCTCTCAACCATACAACAAACAAGTTATTCAACAATTAATTTTCAAACATATGAATGCATGAACACAGACAAAATGCCATACAAATACATGTAGGTAACCAAGTACCACATACAACTTAGATTTAATACCATCTGAAGTCAAGGTTAGAATATATACTGTATCAATTAGATTTGGGTATCATACATGAACTTTTACAACTACAAAACTCTACGTTTTGTATTAAAAAATAAATGGTATATCCATTTTAAATTTTAATTAAAACTAAGTTCTAAGTATAATTATGAGTAAGATCTCGTAATCCACACTTACCCTTAAATGGAGGCCTTTAGACTCGACCCTTAGCTAGGTGATTGGTGCCTCCAATGCCTGGTAATCTTTTAGGTCAAGGTAAAGTCATATCGTATATGTGCACTTGTATTAAAACACTATAGTCATAATCTATCAATTCTCGTATGGCCTCTCGTTACCTTCATGTAATGTGACAATCGGAATTACTTATACAATGTATGTTTATGCATGTTCCAATTTAATTAGTTCAAGTCTCATATCACTAAGTTCAATTATTGTATAACTAATCAAAATCACAAACAAATCAATTTATATTAGATCCACTATGTAACAAACACTACATTATCATACTTTAAAGTAATTTAACAACTTATCAAACAATATCATACACATACATAACTCAGCCCCACACATTATCTAATTATTAATAACAGTTAATATTTACTAACTACAAGTACAAATATGTATGGAATCATTAGAAGTACTCACTCAACCATCGTAATAGCCAAGGATCATAACAATCCATTAGTAGATCAATCTCAGTATTGTAATTATCTAATATTTAGGGAATATAATATAAAAAATAATAAGTATTTAAATGAAATAACTAAACTATTCATATATTTAGTACTAACTACCTAAATTAGCTATCTATTTATATGAAATCCTTGGTTTAAGCTTTTTTGTCAATTAAGTATAATTTTTTCATTCTAGCTTTAATTTTTATGAACTTATAGTTTATTTTTATTGTTTTCGGATTTATTTTCACATAACAGGATTCGTTTTGGATGTTACAGCTCGCATTTTTCATAATGGTCTAAAAAATTTCGAATTTCATTATTTTAACTTAAATATTTATAAATTATTATTTTAAGCTTTTCTTTATAGATTTATAATTTAATAACTATCTAAATTTTATATTCTAGTAGTTTTATTATTTTTAAGTCTATTTTATAACAATTTACTTATTATACTATTTTTTAGGTTAATTATTTATTTAATTCACTTTTTGTTATGTTTATAATTTCCTAATTAATTAATTATTTTATTATTATTATTAATTACAAAATTAATTAAAATTATAAGGTACTAACATGGCAGCTTATGGGGGTTCCACGTATCCTTTTATGAATTTTTTTTTATATTGTCCAATTTTTCCTATTTTGTAACTTTACTTAATAATTATATATAATCTATTATTATATTTTTATTAAATTTTGTAAATTAACCCAATTTCCTTTCTTAAACCCATGATATGAATATATATATATACATGTTATCTTACTTTATTTAGTAATTTAGTATTTTAGTATATTGTACCTATACTAGTTAGACTTATACATGAACTTATACTGCACCACTAGTATACATATTTTTATACTTATACATATACTCTTATACTTAGGTTTTCTTATTTTATTTATACTTATACATATATGTAAATTTACAACATAAACCTAAGTATACTATATACTATACCTATGTACATGTACTATATATATAATTATACACTATACTTATACATATAGTTGGACGATATACATATATATATATATATATATATATATATAAGGAAATGAAAATAAAAACTTATACATACTATATGTGCATATATATACATATATTTCTATATATAATATATCTACATAATCAACTATAGTATATATGTAAATATAATTATATACCTAAATATTCATATACATATATGAACACATATACATAATAAAATACCAACTTTATACATCATCTAAATACATCTTCAAATGGCTTTATTACAAGGAAAAGAAAATACAAATGAACTATGTTACATTTTCCTGAAATACATGTAATTTCATAAAATATATTTACATAACAAAAGAATATATATAGTAATAAAAATAAATACATCAAAATACTACTTAACTATTTTTTTTTTTTCTTAAAGAGTGATTGACCAAGTGCTTTTCTTCTTCTTATATTTTGTTGAAGACAGGAAAAGGAATTTAGAACCAAATTGATGAAAGGGAAAAAGGAAAAGAAGGTTTTTGGTTTGCTTTTGGAAAAGACAAGTGTGTGTTTTGCTTTGTATTGATTAAGGAAATTGAGAAGAAGAGGAGTATACATACAATAGATGAAGGAGGAAAAAAAAAAGATAAGAAAATTAAAAAGAAATAAAGAAATAAACAACAAGGGATAAGATATGATATAAAGTTTATTAGACTCTTACTTTATCTTTTCTAATTCATGGGCTACCATAATTCTTCCAGAAGAGAAAAAATAAATGTGGAAAAGAGAAAAGAAGAAAAAGGGAAAAGGAAAGATTAGAAGAAAAAGTAATAGGTTAACTTTTCTAAATGTAAAATTATAGAATTAATAATAATTAGGAAATAATATTTATAATTTTATTAATTAAATTGTTACTTGTTACTTCTATAATATTTGAGAGTTATTGTTATTCATTTGTTAACAATTTTATATGATTACACATATTAGTCAATAAGTGTATTCAATTAGGGTCTTATTCAATTAGGGTTTCATTACTATTGAGGTAAATTTATTCATTTTATAAGCTTAGGGTTATAGTTTTAGAGTTTTTGTCAAATTTAAGTTCAATCTCTAGTATTTACGCATACATTGGGTTTAGGATTTTTGTATGCGATTCAAGTTTTGATCAAGATTCTAAGGTTTTTCTTACTCATAAAATATTCAAATTTATAACTTAATAAAATTTTTAACTTAATCATCCTTATCAACTCATGAAGTTATCTAAGAAACTTGGGTTCAATTTAGGATTTAGACTAAAACTTTTTAGGGCTTACAGCCATGTTAGCATTCCCCAACATGTTTATGCTACTTATCCAACACATGGCATGTGACACATCAGCCTTGACCACATGTTCAATGCATGGCACGATGTCATTTGGCCCCACGAGTGACGTAGTGCCATGTCAGCATTACGTCAACACCCTTTCTTTCATTTTCTTTCCCTTTTCCACCTTTTCCCCAATGAAGCCAATCCGTACCCCCTACTTTGGCCTCATTTTTGTGCAATTTACATGAAGTTATCTAAGAAACTTGGGTTCAATTTAGGGTTTAGAATAAAACTTTTTAGGGCTTACAGCCACGTCAGCATTCCCCAACATGTTTATGCTACTTATCCAACATGTGGCATGTGACACATTGGCCCTGACCACATGTTCAATGCATAGCACGATGTCATTTGGCCCCATGAGTGATGTAGTGCCATGTCAGCATTACGTCAACACCCTTTCTTTCATTTTCTTTCCCTTTTCCACCTTTTCCCCAATGAAGCCAATCCATGCCCCCTTGTTTCCTGTTCTCCACTTAAAATATTTTGCATAGAACCAAATATCATGTCCAAATTTGTAAGTCAAGATGGTTAAAATCAAAGTCAAAATTGGCAAGAAGCATAGATGCACGACTTAAGACCTAGATTAACCAAGCTTAGTTCTAGTTTTGTCATTGGATTTCGAAGCTTCCATTACTTCATCTAGGCAAGTTAAGACACAATCCATTGCATTTTGACCGATAACTTACCTAACTTTGAATCAAATCACGAAGTTTATGTTCGGTCAAATATGCATTTTTAATTTTCAAATTCAAGTTGATTGGAAGTTTCCCATGTTTGATATTTGTTCAACTAGAATAAATGAGGGTCAAGAAACACTTTTAGACATCAACAAGCATCGAATCAACACTCAAAAACCCCTTCTCTCGAATTTTCAAACTCTCTCTCTCTAACTCCCCAACCACATCGTCCCTCTTTCTCTCTCTCTGATCACTTCTAAGCTAACCCATGACCACCAACAAATTCCCTTGAACTCGAGCTTCCCAACACTATCAAGCCCAACCATTACCATACCCCCTAGCATGCAACCCATCACCGTAAGCCTTAACCTTTGCCGTAAGACCCCCTCCCAATCACAAACCACCACTACAGGCATGAACCACTGCCATAGGCACAAACTGACCCTACAACCAAACTCCCAACTACCCAAAACCCCTAACCCGATGCCTCTATTGAACGTAGCAACCACCACCACCACGACTAAAGCTCCACCACCGCTGACCACCTACTTCAAAAACCACCAAATCCACCTCCAATTACTAAGCTTCATCCCTATACCCCCTCCCTCACCAAACCTAATAAAATTCTCACAAAAAAGTCCTTTCTCACTCAATTTAGCCTCCGAATCACTCCAATGCATCCTCGATTAGTCACTGCTCATCATCCTTTATCCTTCATACATGACCCATGAAGCCACTGGAGCCCAACTCGAGTCCAACTTAAACTTGAGTCTCAAATCCAAGCACAATTCCTTCAATCCAGTCCTAATCCTACTTGGCATTTTTCTATTTTATATTTTTTTTCCGATTATAATTGTACCAAAAAAAAAGGTAAAAGAAAATCCAAAAAAAAAAAGGAAAAGAAGGAAAAGCCTAGTTTTATATTGTTTATTTATTTTTATGATTTTGAAAATATATTAATAAAAATAAAAAGAAGAATAAATAAATGAGTTTTATCACTTAGAAAAAAAATCCATTTTTCAAATAAAGAAAATAAAATAATTAACCCTTTTCCAAAATTAAGGTTGTTTTAGAATTTTCCAAAAATAAAAATAAGATACTTAAATCAATACCCTTTTTTAAAAAATTTCTTTAAATAAAATTAAAATAGCTAAAGAACTTATGGCCAACTATTTTCAAAATTAAAATCAACCAACCTGTGAACATTTTCGAAAATAAACTACGAACGTCTGATCCTATTTAATGAGTGTTGACTGGTGATTCTCATTTTGGTACACAAAGACCTGCAACATGAGAAAATGGCTATGAGGGTTATCATAGGTGCTTTGGGTACCATATGGAGAGAAAATGTTCCATGATTGTGAGAGCAAAAAGAAAATGGAGAAAAGGGCTCCTTCCTGGTGGTCTTGCTTGGTATTTATAGTAAGTCAACAAAGATTATCCCTAGACTGAGCTGTTGGATCGACCTTAGATGTTGGGCCCACTAATATAAGCTCGTATAATGATTATCCAAAAATTCCTATTAACACTTGCCCCCAACTCCCTTTGGCAACAAAGTCGAAAAAGAGAGTATTTAGGGAGGTTGATTTAATAGGATTTCTGGAAAAGTTTGCAATCCTAACATAAAGAGGTTAAAGTGCTTGAAAAAGTAAAGGCCTGGAGAGGCGAAAAAGCAAGAGTAACCCGAGTGTTTGAAGTGGCGAGGGCCTAAATAGGCTAATATGCCTGAAGAGGCAGGAGTGTCTGTAGAGGCAGGAGTGCCTGTAGAGGCAAAGGCCCAATAAGGCTAATATACCTGAAGAGATAGGGGCTTAATGAGGCCACAGTGCTTGAAGAAGCAAAAATACATAAAGAGGCAAAGCACCTGAAGAGACAAGAGTGCCTGAAGAGGCGAGAGCACTTGAGGAGGCAAGGGCTTGAGGAGGCTAAAGCGCTTGAAGAGGCAAGAGCCTAAGGAGGTGAAAGCACCTGTGGAGGCCAAAGCACCTGAAAAGGCAAGGGCCTGAGGAGGCGAAAGCACCTAAAGGGGTAAGGGCCTAAGGAGGCCAAAGCACTAGAAGAGGCAAGGGCTTGAGTAGGCTAAAGCACCTAAAGAGGCTAATATGTTCAAAAAGGCTAGGGAAGCATACAAGTCATCCCAACTAGGTATGGCCCATGCTAAATAGAGTTGTAAGATTTATACTTGCTTGTCGTCCATAATGTGTTGGATTTAGAGCTATGAAGAAGTATCCCGTTAGCAGATTATGTCTATGTAGGCTTAGAATAGAGAGTGTTTACTTAGTCTCAATTTATTTTTAAATTATTGCACTCGTGTCAATGGAGAGTTGAATGAACTCGATAAGAGTTAAAATAATTGTTGCAAATGCCCAAATATAACTTGGTGTAAGAACCAAGAATTAAGTGTGGATATCAACAATATCACAATACAACATGTAACATTAGATATACACCTTGAAGGGTAAATAATCAACTAGTGCATCTCTTCTTTGTTTTGGGATTGAGAAGCTAGATTGACACATTGTCTATGCATAATTTTTAAATATTATTATCAAGTTGGGCTATGTCATTTACCTGGCATTTCATGTAGCACGAGATACGTCCCAAGAAGCAAACTTGGTTCAGTGGTTGGCAACTTGGTCTAATACTGGCAGAGCATTAGGTTGGCGATACTGTTTTAGAGAGCCACTAGACCACATTGTTATTAGTGAGCAGTTCGACTTCAGTGATGGAATGGGCTCAAGGTGACTAATCTACTTTCTCGCTGAACTTGTCGGCAACTCGACATGGCTATAGTTCTTCGGCTGCTTAGCTATGTGTTGGTCGACAACAATTTCTCCGCTACTCGATACAGTTCGGCCCTTCATACTACTAATGAACAACTCGGCAAACTTGCTGCTCGGCATTCGACCATGGAAGCATTTGTTATGATACTCGGACAAATATTGTTAGGCAATGGGTTGCCGAGGGAATTCGAACGCAAAGCAAGTTCTATTATGCTTATTTCTAATTGTTAACAACCAGATGAAATTGAAAACAATGTCTGTCCAATTGAAATTGAAATTGAAAATAACTGGCTTAGCTTGTTTTCTGCAAGCACGTGAACATTTACGACCACTTGGCCCTCGACCATAGCACTTGTTTTCTCGGCACTTGCAAGCCGATAGAATTTTCTTAGGATGGCTTGAATTAAAAATCGGTGCTCGATCGAAAGGAGATTGGACCTCAAACTCTTATCACATCACTTAGAGAGGCTTTGGCCGATAGAATTTGCTCGGCACTGGAAGTTCTATTGCTGTCCACGACAAGAAGCAGTTTGGATATCCCAATGTCGGGATCTATCACTCGGAACTTGTGGTATACACTAGTATAACGAAGTTAAGATCGGAGGGGCCGAGAACAGTTGGACACCTCGGGATGGATGCACAGTACAGAAATTAGTCGGCATATAACAAGGCTGGACTTCAAGCGTTTAACAAGGCGAGTAGCTCAGACTAAAGTTGCTACTCGGAAGAGCTCGGGTCTCGCTTGGCAATGTACAGCAGGTCGGCAAGTGGACTATTCAATAAGTAGAGCTCTATTCGGACTGTTGTGTCGACCTCGGATTGAATCATATACGGTACTCGGCTGAGCAAATGAATTTCTGCTTGAATTTGCGCTAAACCATAGCTCAAATACTAAATTGATAGCTTGGTTTGAAGCGTATACGGCATGTAAATCAAGTTCTAGTTACCGACTGCCGACTGGAGCATGGAACTCAATAATATCTCGGAGGAATATATTTGGCTTCTCGGCCATTGTCGCTGGCCGATTGATATATCTCGGCATCAATATTGATCTTAGCAACTTGGCAAATCTTTTGAATTGAGTTGTTCGATGCTAAGGAGACTAAAGCTTTGGCAACAATTAGTGCTTTCAAAAATCTATGAAGCTGTTCGGCATTGGAGATCATGGCTTGGACATACTCGGCATCTCAGCGACATTGCTAGCCGATAGAGAAGCTCAGCATTAGTTTATTGAGCAGCTCCTCGGCGACTTGATAAGAATCGAAAGCTTGACTTCTCGGCTTCCAGCATGGTCGTTGGTCAACAAAGGAGAAGAACTTGCTTTCAAGTAGCTCGGCGTGTTATGGACAGCTTGAACTTAGGAGCTTAGAGGTTAGTTATGCTAAGATTTGTTCAGTACTCAGTTTGGAAAAGCTGATCGGAGCTTGGACGAAGTATGAGCTACTCAATCCAGTACACGAAACTGCTTGGTTGTTGTGTGACCACCACAATGTCACTCAACGTGGGTAGCTCAGTGTGCAGAGAAAGCTGACCAGAATTAACTATGTGAATCAACTATCCATGTGGGCTATGATGCCAAAATATTATGCAGTGTTCTGTTGTTTGAGCTGCTATAGTCATTTGAAACTCGGCTGCTTACTCGCATTTGCTGTCATGGAGCTCAGCTCAAGTGCTCCCATGAGTGGACAGCTCAGACCACAACTCAGGTTTAGGGTGTTCTCTACTGTCTTTGAGCTTGCACTCAAGTAGACCCACGCTTGTTCCACCCTGTTGCTTGAGAGCTTACAACAGCAACGAAGTAGAAGTGCTAGGATCTTGGTTCTTTGATTTGCATAAGAAAGCTTGGATTTGTGCTCGGGTTGGAGAGTCATCTTCTTGGAGCTCGACCATGTTGCAGCAGTAAACTGCTTGGTATACTCGGTGTGTTTAGAGTGTTGCGTGGTATGGAATTGCCCACTGCTGCTTCAGCGAGCTTTTAGTTGGTAGTCCCTATCGATAATCGAGCTATACTTCCCGCCGACAATTGAGTGGTACTTCAGGCGCTTTAGCAATTATACGGCTTGGCAACTTGGACATGCTTGGCTTCTTAGCAATTCGGCACAGGGTTTGTGGAAAACTGCAGATTGGTACTGCCTTTTGGAAACATGAAGCTAGAAGTTCAAGTCTCTGCTTCCAGTGACCAGAGAAGTGAGCGTACTGTAGGTGAGAGTGCATGTACTACACTATTAGGCGAGAGCGTCATATGGTCGGCGTTATTAGTACTCTTGTTTTAGCTTTAGGCTTTTTTGGTTTGATAAACACTGCAATGACTTGCTCGGCATTACAACACCGATTAGCGCATAAATATAAGGCTTGAATCCAGCATTTCTCAGCTCGGCAATTTTTCATGGCCACTCGGCATCTAGTTTGCTAAAATATAAGGCTTGAGTCTAACATTTCTCAGCTCAGCAACTTTTCACAAGCACTCGGCATCAAGTTTGCCGCATTATAGTTCACGTCAACTCCGAGAGAGGAATACTTACTTCGATCATCATCTGATTTTCAAGTCATTGTGCCCTCAACTGTGCTTGGTTGAAGTACAAAATCGTAGCTTGGCATGCGTGGTGCTGAATTGCTCGATAATTGCTGTGAAATTACAGCTCTTGGACCATTGCTTGCTCCTTATTCCCAATTAGTAACCAAGGATGTATTCCTGAATGTAATAACAGATATGCTCCCTTTCCATGGTGTATAAAAGTCATGATTTTATAATTTGGATCTCAATAACAGGATGGAAACAATATATACATTCTCAGAGCACTGTATCCTCTAATTTGATGCTCTAATCTATATGTCTAGAAAAACACTTTGTAGCTTGGAAATAAGAAATTAAGAACCGACAAGTGGTGGTTATCCAAGTCACTTGTTACTTTTAAGTTGCAGATTTTTCAAAGTGTAGCATCGTAGCAGTTACTGTGACAGTTTCCAACCTTTATGATGTGAACAATCATATACTCACAAGAAGCAAAACTCTAAATTAAACATCAATAACGATGGAGACATAGGAAAATGGAAACACCAGTACCAAATTTAAAACGAAGGGAAAAAAGAAATTTGAATAAGTACTCGACAAACCGCAAATATATCTTTGCAAATTCCACCAAGAAAATGAGGAGAATCGAGTATGACATTTGATTTGATAGAACCCACAAGAGAAGAAGTATCTTCTTGCTTCTTTTCGGAGAATCATTCAATTTTTCTTGATTCTCACAGACGACACCAATTGTTGATAGGTGATTTTCGTTCCGGTATACAAATATTTACAACATGAGAAAATGGCTACGGCGGGCACTAGAGGGGGTATCCGTGTAGTCACTCCAATGCCTAAGTTAGCTCTTTATCATGTGGAGAGAAAATGTTCCATGATCATGAGAGTAAAAAGAAAATGGAGAAGAGGAGTCTTTTCCTGGTGGTTTTGCCTGGTATTTATAGTAAGTCAACGAAGATTATCCCTAAACTGAGCTTAAATATTGAGTCTACTAATATAAGCTCATATAATGATTATCCAAAAATGCCTATCAACAGTGAGTACATAGACACCTCTGAGTAAATGCAAAATTTGTGAAAACTTAGTTTTCCATTTTTCGTAAATTACAGCTTAAATTATCCAACTTTAGAATAAGTCTAATATAATTCATTTACTAGTAATTGAATTTTGCTATAAAAAGGGTAATTTTGAGAGTTGAATCTAAATTTGGAAAATTAGTAGTAGTACCCATAAGGGTTTAAATGTTTAGTCCCTGGATCCAAAATCCTTAGTTTTCACATGTTTTTCTCAAAATTGCTTTTCAAGTAAATCAGTGGCTAGGTTAAATCAGTTAACCTAATCGATTTAACCTAACTCTTTTTTTTTTTTTACTTCAGCTAGGTGGTGACTCTAAAATGTTTTTTGAAAAAAAAAAATAGTTTACATTAATTCTTAGTTGAGAATCAATATTAAATAAGTTAGGGTTTAATATTAATTAAGTTAAAGAAAATATTTTAAAACAAAGAAAAAATTAGGCTTAACAACTAGCCCACACATGGATATAGAATCCCTAAGTAACAAGTACTTAGGAAACTATCAGACACTCATATACTCTATCTCTTCATATAGGCCCTTCTAAAGATGACTCTAAAACCCTAATTCCTCTCTCTTCTTCATTTCATTGTATTAGATATTGAACAAGAACTAATGCTATTCTTGTTCTTAGTTTTGTGTAGATGATGAAGGTACTTACTTATAGCAGACTAGGACTCCTATAGTAAGGCACTCTTTGATTGAGGATCGTAACTACCTTTCCTTTCTTTATTTTCCACTTTTTACATATTCTTGTACATATCTATTATCTTAGAAGATAAATCTGTTAATCTAGTTATATATGCTATTCTATTTACTTACAATCTATTACAACGGCTATTAGTTGGATACAAATTAGTACTTTACATCCACTATCATCTTGTTTATATAATTTATGCTTTATCTTCACTCCATAATGAAATCTCTGTATTTCACTATTCTCTTAGTTGATCTCTATTGACTGGTCATAACATCTTTCCTTAGGTCTTGAAAAATGACCTTATCCGTAAGGTCATAATCAAAATAGAGTTTCTTAAATGTGTCGAAATCTTCCTATGAAGTCTTTTGGTGGAAAACCTTACCATTGTACCAAAACCTGATGCACCTAATGACCCTATATAATGATCTATGTATAGCCACAAGAGAATTAGGTCAAATCAAAGCATGATTGTTTAAAGCATCTATAGGAAGGTCTAGAGAAGGAATATGAGAACCTTTAGCTAACATGAGGATGGAGACATGAAAAACATTATGAATTCGTGCATATGGAGGTAATGAAGTTCATATACACAATCTCCTACTCGTTTAATAATGGGAAAAGGCCTATGGGGTCTCTTGGATAGTTTATGACATCTATGTTGTGCTAAAGTTAATTGTTTATAAGGTTACAACTTAACAAAAACAAGGTCCCTCACTTTACACTCAACATTTGTCCTTAACTTGTCAGCATAGGACTTCATATGCTTTTAGACCTTTTCTAAATTTCGCTTAAGCACCTCTAGCACTTCTTATCTTATAGGCAATTCACTATCCACAACATCCAAAGATGAAGTACCCTTAAGGTACTATGTCAAAGTAAGGGGTTTACGACCAAACATTACCTCAAATGGTGTTAACCCAATCCCCTAATGAAAAGAAGTATTATATGATAATTTTGCCTATGGCAAAAACTTAAACCACTCCTCTAGCTTATCTATGACAAAGCTATGTAAAATTACTCTATTTAAAACTTAAGTTTAACCACTACTTTGAGGATGGTATGCACTACTCATGTTCAACTTAGTACTACTTAAGGAGAATAACTCTCTCTAAAACCTACTAAGAAAAATAGTGTCTTTGTTAGATACTATTGATCTTTGAAAACCATGATGTTTGACAATCATATGCAAGAAAAAAAAAAAGTGCGACTTTAGTAGTAGTAAAATGAGTATCCAATGCTCCAAAATGACAATATTTCGAGAGCCTATCTACTGCCACCAAAATAACTATATAGCCTTGAGATTCAGGAAAATACGTAATAAAATCCACAGAAATATCCTCCCATACCTGATATAAGATTGGTAATGGATTCAATGGCCCTGCTGGATGATTGGAAATGTGCTTGATTTACTGGCATACTGACCAACCACTCACAAAAACCTCCACATCATACATCTTCCCTTCCTAATAGAAATATAACACCAATCTCTTGTATGTCTTAAGAACTCTAAAATGGCCAGACATAAGAGTACAATGGTATTTTGTGAGCAATTAAGGAATCAATTGCGAAGTAGGCACCAAAAAATAAGGATGATGACAATAAAGAAGACCATTATGCTACCTCAATAGCCACTTCAACTCTTTTCCTTCAGATAAGTCTTGAATCACCTTCTAAAAAGTGGGAATTCAAGTATATTCTTCTTTCAATTGTTCTACAATGTTAAAGCATGGCATAATAAATGCCAAAAGAGAGGCATCATGTTGTCTAGACAAAGAATCTGCAACCATGTTGTCTTGACAAAAAATCTGCAACCATGTTGTCTTGTCTTGACTTATACATAATAGCATAGTCATACCTTAATAATTTCGTCAAATATTTATCTTGTTCAAGTGTTGAAATTACCTGAGTAAGGAACTCCTTGATGCTCTTGTGATCCGTCTTGATCATAAAATGTGATCCTAAGAGATATTGCCGCCACTTCTTCGCTGCTTCTACACTTGCATATAATTCCCTCACATAGGTTGAAGCCTTGACTATGTGCTTAGGCAACTTCCTACTAAAGTAAGAAATAGGGTATCCTTCTTGTATAAGTAGAATACCTACTCCACTACTAGAGGCATCAGTCTTAATGATAAATTGCTTTGAAAAATTAGGTGAAGCAAGTATTAAGGCATTGATTAGGGAATGCTTAAGTCTTTCAAAAGCTTCAAAGGCTTCATTGGTCTATGTAAACTTGTCATGTTGTAACATGTCAGTTAAAGGTGCTACAAGCATGGCAAGTCAGTCCCTTAACAAAACGATGATGGTACCCAAATATTTTAAAAAAAGGCTTGTAATTGTTTAACATTATATGGTTTAGGTCATTCTTGAACGACTTTCACCTTATTTAGTTCTAGCTGAACACCTCCTTAGCTAATAATGTGACCCAAATACTCTATAGTAGTTACCCCAAAAGCACATTTACTTCAATTGAGATACAAAGTATTGCTAGCCAAAATCTGCAAGATTATAGTTAAATGTGCTACATGCAACTCCAATGTATTATTATAAATGAGGATGTCATAAAAAAAAATTTGACAAATTTCGTCAAGTATGATTGGAAAATTTTATTGATAATAGCTTGGAAAGTCACCAGTGCATTATTAATCCCAAAAGACATCACTAAAAATTCGTAATGACCTTTATGGGTCCTAAATGCTGTCTTTCAACATTAGAGGGAAACATTCTAATTTGGTAATAACTAGATTGAAGATCCAATTTAGAAAATAAAGTGGTACCTTTAAGTTCATCCAACAACTCATCAATGGTGAGAATGGGAAACTCATCCTTTACCATAGCCTCATTTAAAGCCCTATAATCTATACGAAAATGCTAACTACCATCTTTTTTCTTCACCAATAACATTGGTGAAGAAAAAGGGCTTTTGCTATGTTGGATAATACAGTGTTGCAACATTTCTTGTATGTGCTTTTCAATTTCTTGTTTCTGAAAATGTGGATATCAATACGACTTAACATTAAGAGGACCTTTTCTTCTTCCAAATGAATACGATGTTGGATTTCCCTTAATGGAAGCAATGATGATGGTACCTCAAATAAACACAAAAATCTACCCAATACTTCTTCTAGTAGAGTATTGTTGGTGGTCTTCTCTAAAGTAGAATCTACTATATAAGCCTTGAGTTGAAAGAATGATGCAATGGTATCTTAAGCAATTAACTTCTTTAACTGTAGATAAGAAATCTGTTAATTATACACGCTTAACCCATGTAATGTGACCTATTGACTATCTTTTTGAAATGTCATCATCAATTTGCCATAGTCAATTATAATAGGTCTAAGTTCTTGCAACCACTATATCCCTAACACAACATCACCCCCTTGTATAAGAAGTACATAAAATGTATCTATAAAAGTGATCCCCTAAATACCCACTCGCAAATCAAAACATTTACCTTCATAACATAATTTCTAACCGTTCCCAATCATGACATTAAACTATGGGGATGGAAAAATAATTATGCCTAAATGCTTAGCCAACCTACTTTACATAAGATTGTGCATACTTCAAGTATTAACTAAAATAGTAACATCATGCCCTTTACTGCTTCCTTTAAAACGAAGGGTGTAAGGTATAGACTCACCTAATAGCGCATGGTAGCTAATGTCTACTGAATCTTCAAACATGTCAGTAGAACTCTCTATAATCCCTTGTTCCTCCTGACCCTCTAAATGCTCCTCTTCCTCTTCTTGTAATAGTAATAGAAAATTTTCTTTACATTTGTGCCCTTAATGATATTTTTCATCACTGTTGTAACACAATCTTTTCTCACACCTTGTATTCATTTCTTCTTATGTCATTCATTGGATTGGTAATGTGAGTTTCAAACTACCCTTAGTAGATTGTTTGAGTGATCTAGTTGCATTACTAGAGAAAGTCTTGACAAACTAAATAAAAGAAGAAGATTTGGAGCCTAAAAATGATAAGGATGATTTAGATAGGAATTGTGAATCCAAATTATTAGCCTCATGCATTTTAGCAAGCCAAATAGCCTCTAAAATGGATGTTAGATGAGCAATTTGAACATCCTTCCAAATATATGGTTTAAGACCTGAAATAAAGAAACTAATGTGAATACCATTAGGTAAACCATGTACTTTATTTAAAAGTCTTAAATTGAGTTTGATAATCAGCTACAATACCCTTTTTAGCTATCTTTGCAATAAGCCTTACACATCCTCAAGCTTTGACAAGACAAATTGTGACTACAAGGCTTTATTAAATTGGCTCTAAGAGTCTACTTGATTATTATGATACATCTACCGATACCAATTCAAAACTTTGTCCACCATGGCAAAAGAAGAAATAGTAAGGCACTACTTATTAAGTATCTTATGAATTCAAAAAATTGGTTGGTCTTAATGATTCAACCCTTACGGTCGTCACCATTGAACTTCGGTATCTCTAGCTTAATGCCTTTGAGCACATTATTAGATGATAAAGTATCCAAAAGCGATGAATTACCAATATCCTTATGGTACTCTAATTCACCTATTTTTCAACCATTAAAGTTTGCAACTTAGAAAGTTGCTAGACCAATAGGTCATATTTATCATTCACATTTTTGTACAGTTTTTGTTGATTGGATTATAAAGACTTAATCTTCTCATCTAGGATAGCAACTCTAGTTGAGTTAGTCATGGCAACAGTAGTGCTATTCATAATGAGAGCACTAATGCTAATCCTTAACTACAAGGCCCAGCCTACACACAGATATATAATCCCTAAGTAACAAGTACTCAGGAAAATATCAGACACTCATACACTCTCTCTCTATCTCTTTCTTTGTCCAAACCCTTCTAAAAATGAGTCTGAAACCCTAATTGCTCTCTCTCTTCTTCATTTCATTGTATTAGATATTGAACAAGAACTAATGCTATTCTTGTTCTTGGTTTTGTGCAGATGATGAAGGTAGTCACTTTGAGCAAACTAGAAACCTTAGAGTGAGGAACTCTTTGCTTAAGGATCGCAACTACCTTTTCTTTCTTTATTTTCCACTTTAAAAATATGCATGTACAGATCTGTTTTCTTAGAAGATAGATTTGTTAACATAGTTGTATATGCTATTGTATTTATTTACAATTTGTTACAACTGTTATTAGTTGAATATAAACTAGTACTTTACATTCGCTATCATCTTATTTATACAATCTATGCTTTATTTTCACTCCATAACGAAATTTCTGTATTTCATTAGTCTCTTAGTTGATCTTTGTCGGTTGGTCATAACAGTGGCATCTTAAGATCGTATGTCTTTCTTGTCCCTTGAGTCCAGCCAAGTACATACAACACATTAACAATTGAATCAGATAGTTAGTTATGTTTAGAAAATAACCAACATAGCAAACATAAGTAGCAAATATCTCACACCTAGTTTAGCAACAACATGAATAATTCTTGAACCATTTCCTATTCCCAAAGTAAAAATTACAAAAGAAAGCTTATTTTTAATAGTCTATCATAGTATTGAAATTTTATTATTCTATCCTTTTTTTACTAATTTATTCTAATAATAATTATCTTTCTTATGAATATTATTCTTATTATTCTAAGGATATAAAATAAGGCTATTTTAAAAGGTTTTAACTATCTTCTAATATACTTAAGTATTGAAATAATTTTAGATTTATAAATTTTTTACTTTAATATTATTTAAGGAAGGAAAATAGAAGTAATGTATTTAATATAGTTAAATACAATTGGATAACACAACACAAAAACTTAAACACATCGAGAAATCTATACGCACGTGATGTAACTCTAAACAACACATGACATGTACTTAAATTTTTATAAGCCATGTACCTCTTTATATACGATGTCTACAACCTCAATATGCCATATAGTTCCTCCTTTACACTTTGTTTTTTTTTTTTTTTTTTGGGCCTTTCATTAGGACTCTAATCATATATTCTAATACCAACTCCCTCCTTCATCTTACAAGACCAACCTTAAAGTAATTTGAATTTGAAACTACTCCTTGATACTAATGCTCTTGATAATAGAAAACACTCAAGTGTGTTTTTCCAAATCTATAAGAATTGTAAATTAACAATCATAATATAGGAATCCAAGTCATACCTTAATTAATCCTTTAACTTAGAATTTTGATATCACTAAAAATACTTGAGTCACCATTCTTCAAAAAGCCTTTCAAATAAGGATCTCCACAATTAGACACAATTTCAGTATGATCTCACTATATAAGAACTTATTTCTTACCTATCTCAAGATTTCGATTATAGCCTTAGATTCATATCACTATAATGTATACCATAACGTTTCAACTCACAAATAATCTATTATAAAGGAATTACGTCTTACCTTTTCCTATATTGTAATTCCCTTTAGAGACCACTAATGAGGGAGGCCTTATCACTATCAATGAAAGAGTCCTTAAAAAGATAAAGAGAACCTAAATTAATGGCTTACTACCTATTTATATGTAAGGTTTTCACTAAACCTTAAACTTTTAAAATTAATCTTAACTTTTAAAACAAGTTATTTTCATGCCATTGACTTTATATTTAATTCATTTTTATTAAATTTGATGGAGTTTTACATTATTGGTGTTGGATGTACCACTTAATTTTATATTAAGATTTTATGTACATCAACTACCTTTTCTTTTGCAAAATGAGTAATACAATCTCTTCTTTTATTTTATTTTCCTTTATTTGCTTTTTGGATATTGAAAAGGGAGTATTACTTCCTTATTTATTTTTACAGTACGTAATAAGTAGTTGTATCAACTTAAAAGGTTAGGTCTTGCATCCCTCTCTTGCCTTGTAATTCTTATTTTAAGTAACAGAATTTGCAACATGATTGAACTTAATAATATTGATAAGAATGATAGAATGTTTTGAATAAAAGAAAAAAGTACCATTAAATAAAGGGAGTCATTAGGATTATTAATAGCATATGGGAACGTTAAAATTTAGATTTTAGAAGTTATAATAATGAAGAACCGGTGGATTGTAAAGTAGGATAGTAGTATGGCAAATTAAGAAAGTTGTATTATTTCCTAAATTTAATTTTTCAAGAATATATATTTTGTCAAAACCAACAAAAACACTAATGTGGTACTTATGGTTTGATAAAATAAAAAAATTTGACTAACAACAATGGTTATAATCTCATATGTTAATTTTAAACATAATCATAATGTCTGTCCAAAAGTGCCTACTTTCATTTTCTTTCTATAGTTTTCAAAATGTATTCGAAAGATAAGCATTTGTTACATTATTTATACAATATACATACACACACACATT
Source organism: Lumnitzera littorea (assembly GCA_024138015.1). Taxonomy (NCBI): domain Eukaryota; kingdom Viridiplantae; phylum Streptophyta; class Magnoliopsida; order Myrtales; family Combretaceae; genus Lumnitzera; species Lumnitzera littorea. Next base: position 78,824,338 of record JAMXBB010000012.1, on the reverse strand, counting down.
TTAAGAAAATAATCATATTTAACTGAAAATAAAAGATAAAGAAAACCAATGAGTACTAGGATTTAACATGAAAAATCCCAATGTGGTGAGAAAACCAAAGGACCACACCATGTAAAATCTTCCATCATAAACAATAATGGGCTTACAAAGTGTCTCTTTACCAATTACACTAGTGCATAAACAATTTTCACTACAAACTGTAGATTCCAATAAAATTTCAATATAAATCAAATTCATCATATCACAAAAATGCAAATTCAACTAAAATAACTGAGAAGGATTTACTAGGAATGAAAATAACAATCTTTTAAAGCTCTATGCTGCAAATCCAATGGGTAAAGTTTCATCATAATCAGGATTCAATAAGTCATCCTATCATGGACCTAAATTCAATCCATCGAATAAGTTTTTCAACTTAGTTAAGAATTGGACATTAAATAGAAAAGTATAATTCTTGTCTAACCATAGTCTAACAATCAAGAATAATATAATATCCTTTTCATTCTTTTCTTTTTCAAATTATTCATCATCTTCTCCTTTCCTTTTTCTTTCTTCGGTTTTCAATTTCATGGCCATAACTCTTTTGTTTCCTTTCTTTTTTCTTTTTCTTTTCCACACTATTACTTTATCTTCCAATATATATATATATACTCCCCCTCTAACTCATATGGGGGATTTCATCACATCGGCTATCTATTGATAAGTAATAAGTTTTTTCTTGGGTAGGGCTTGAGTCATCATGTTTGAACCATTGTCATCAGTGTAGATATTCTCTAACTTTAAATATTTTTCCTTATTGAACCCCTTTACAATCGATCTTGCCTTATACCTTGATTGTAAGCTTTTCTCTTTAGTCTTCAACCTATATACTCATTTATTTTTCAAAGGCTACTTGCTCGTAAGCAATTTAACTAAATGATAAGTTTGATCTTATGTAAGGATTTCATCTCTTCTTGCATGGCTTTCACCCATTCTTTCTTCTACTCATGTAATATAGCCTCCTCATAACATTTTGTCTCTCCCCTATCTATTAACATTACATATTCATGTGGAGTATATTTATTGGATGGTCTTCACTCTCTTATGGATCTCCTCAACTCTATCTGTTGATCAAGTTCTTGGGAAATTATCTCATGCTCAACAAAATCTTGCAATTCTCTCCCATCATTAGCAGAATCTTTAGGTATAGACACTAGATCTACATTAGTAGGAATCTCCACTGAAGATTTAGCCTTCCTTGGCTTCTCTTTATCTTCAATAGTTTGATCTTCTATGAAGACCACATCACTACTTCTAACAATCTCCATCTCTATTGGATCCCATAATCTATAACCATATTCATCATGTGCATAACCTAGAAAAATACATTGCTTTGAATTTGCATCAAGTTTTGCTCTTTCATCCTTAAGAATATGTATGAATACCTTGCAACTGAATACTTGCAAATAGTTGTAAGAAACATCTTTACTTGTCCATACTCCTCTAGGATACCCCCATCCAAAAGCATAAGAAGGAGATAAATTGATCAACTCAATTGTTGGTCTCATTGCTTCACCCCAAAATAATTTAGGCAACTTGGCATGAGATAACATACACTTAACTCCCTTTATAATAGTATGATTCATCCTTTCAACAATACTATTCTATTGTGGAGTCTTTTGCACTTTCTTTCCAAGTTTAATACTACGGGTTTTGCAATAGTCCTCAAAGGGACCTCTATGTTCTCCACCATTATCTACTCAAACACATTTCAACTATTTGCCTATTTCTCTCTCTACTCTAGTATGGAATTGCTTAAACACATTTAGAACTTAATTTGTAGATTTCAAAGTAAAAGTCCACAACTTTCTAAAGTGATCATCAATAGAAGTCATAAAATAAAGTGCACCCTAAGTATTCTAACTTTCATGTAACATACATCAATATGGACTAAATCAAGTGTATGGAATTTTCTAAGAGGTGGATTTCTATGAAATGTAGCACTATATTGCTTACCAACAAGACAATCAATGCATGTTTTCATTTACCTTTAACTTTGGAGAGAAGTTGCTTCTTAGCAAGCAATGGACACTAGATCTACATTAGTAGGAATCTCAATTGAGGATTTAGCCTTCTTTGGCTTCTCTATATCTTTAATAGTTTGATCTTCTAGGAAGACCACATCACTACTTCTAACAATCTCCATCTCTACTAGATCCCATAATCTATAACCATATTCATCATGTGCATAACCTAGAAAAATACATTGCTTTGAATTTGCATCAAGTTTTGCTCTTTCATCCTTAAGAATATGTATGAATACCTTACAACCGAATGCTTGCAAATAGTTGTAAAAAACATCTTTACTTATCCATACTCCTTTAGGATACCCCCATCCAAAGCATAGGAAGGAGATAAATTGATCAACTCAATTACTAATCTCATTGCTTCGCCCCAAAATAATTTAGGTAACCTGGCATGAGATAACATACACTTAACTCCCTCTATAATAGTATGATTCATCCTTTCAACAATACTATTCTGTTGTGGAGTCTTTGGCATTTTCTTTCCAAGTTTAATACTACGGGTTTTGCAATAGTCCTCAAAGGGACCTTTATATTCTCTACCATTATCTACTCAAACACGTTTCAACTATTTGCTTGTTTCTCTCTCTACTCTAGTATAGAATTGCTTAAACATATTTAGAACTTAATTTGTAGATTTCAAAGTAAAAGTCCACAGCTTTCTAAAATGATCATCAACAAAAGTCATAAAATAAAGTACACCTTAAGTATTCTAACTTTCATGTAACATACATCAGTATGGACTAAATCAAGTGCATGGAATTTTCTAAGAGGTGGATTTCTATGAAATGTAGCTCTATATTGCTTACCAATAGGACAATCAATGCATGTTTTCATTTACCTTTAACTTTGGAGAGAAGTTGCTTCTTAGCAAGCAATTCTAGTCTCTTATTGCTCATGTAACCAAGCCGTTTATGCCATAATTCAATTGATGTCTTATCTATCATATTTACCTCTGATTCACTTGGTTTTGCTAACATTAAGCAAAGAGTATTACTCTTTCTTCCTTTAGCTACAACCAGAAAACCATTAGTAAGCTTTCATTTACTTTCACCAAAATAGCTATTATATCCTTCATCATCAAGTTTTCTCACAAATATTAAGTTTAGGTAAATAGTTGGGATATGTCTAACATCTTTTAGAACAAGCCTACAACCAGTGTTAATCTTCAAAATAACATCTTTAATGCCAATAATTTTTCATATCCCTTCATTTCCTATCTTGACATTACCAAAATCACTAACAATATAGGTTGAGAAGAATTCTTCACCGTGTGACATCATATGAAAGGAGGCACCAGAGTTAAAACTCAATTATTGTCATGACATGCAAGGCTAACACAATCATTGTCATGACATGCAAAACTAATACAACATCATCCAAGGCAACAAAACTTCATCATTTGCTGTTGCAATCATTGCATCTTCACTTTTCCATCACCTTTACCTTTACCTTGTTCTCTTTTCCATATTCTACACTCCTGCTTTATATGTCCTAACTTGTCATTGTAATAACATTTAATATTTTTTCTTCTTAAGTTTGATCTTCCCTTGGATTTATCAAATCTATCAGATTTATCTGATGAGTCTCTTGTCTTACTTCTCTCATGCATTTCCCGTTTATTAGTAACAAGTGTCTAAGTCTCAGAATTAATACCCTACTCTTTTCTTCTAGCTTATTCATTCATCAAGCTATCTCTCACTATTTTAAGGATGAGTTTTCCTTTTAGAGTTGAATTACTAACAAGCACTGCAAATGTCTCTCAATTGTCTAGTAGTGAACTCAATAATAATAGCGCTTGAATATCATCATCAAGCACTAACTTCATGGTAGTCAACTAATTTATAAGACCTCAAAAATTATTTAAGTGCTTTATCATATTTGATTCATCTTTATATTTTAAATTTACCATTCTCCTAGTTAAAGAGGTTTTACTAAAGATAGTTTGCGTTTCATACATTGATTTATAAACGACAAATTTTCTATGCATAATCCTCTAATCTTAATCAAATTTATCTTTAAGCTTCGCACTATCACCACTTAAAAGTGTATACAGATCTTTATAATACAGAAAGTTTTCCATTATTGACTTCGAAATTGAATAATTTAACGAATTTAATTTTATCATAGAATCCGATGGTTCTATCATGATTGCAACACAAAAAGAAAAAAAAAAAAGAACCAATAACATATAATTTTTCAATCTTGGATCTAAGACCACTTGTTGAGAAAATAATAATAATAATAAACTGAAAATAAAAGATAAAGAACACCAACGAATATCAGGATTTAACATGGAAAACTCTAATCTAGGGAAATAATCATAAGACCATATAGCACAAAAACTTCTATTATCAACAATAATGAGCTAACAAAGTATTTCTTCACCTGTTACACTAGTTGATAAATAATCTTTACCATAAATAGTAGATTTTGACAAAATTTCAGCATAAATCAAATCCATGAGATCGCAAAAACATAAATTCAATTGAAATAACTAAGAAGGATTTATTAGGAATGATAATTACAATTTTCTAAAGATCTATGCCATGAATCTAATGATTGAAGTTTCATCACAATCGAGATTCAATAAGTCATTTGATCATAGATCTAAAATTACTCCAACAAATAAGTTTTTAGACTTAATTAGGAATTGGGCACTAAATGGAGGAGTCCAATTCTTGTCTAACTATAGTCTAACAATCGAGAATAATATAATATCGTTTCTGTTCTTTCCTTTTTCAAATTATTCGTCTTCTTCTCCGTTCCTTTTTCGTTCTTCGATTTTCAACTCCACGGGCACAACTCTTTTGCTTCCTCTTTTTTTTTTTTTTTTCTTTTCCACACTATTATTTTGTCTTCCAATATATAGGATTTCCTTTTCTATATATTTTCTTTTATTATTTCTTAATAGCCGTGGATCCATGTACGAGTTGGACCATAAGCCCAACATATATATTAATCATAAGGATATATATGTAAATGCCTCATTCAGCGAGCAAATTATTAGGTTTTCACGGCATAAATATCATATGGACTTTGAATGCCCGAGCACATAAGCCCAAGGGAGAGCCTGAGCTCTCTTTTTCAGCTGATGTCAATTAAGAAAATTGTTAACCCATTGGGCCAACGTGACGGTTGCAGCCTGGAGCACAAAAACCGAGCTGAAACTTATTGGTCTCGGACCAAATGGTCACATATTGAAAGAGTTTTATAAGAACGGTTTGGTTGAAATTTTCACAAATTGTCTACGGATGCTATAATAATAATAATAATATCTCGAATACCCTTATATAGTCGAATGATGTTACCAGATAGATTTTAATTTCCAAACCTGCACTATTCTTATGGAATACGGCATATAATATGACTTGTTACTCACCTTGAAATTTCTCTTGAATCTACATTATTTACACCAAGTCCAAGCTACCTTATAAGTAGAATACACTATACATATCGTGTAAGATATCTCTTAATAAATACAAATCAATCTTACTTGTAATTCTACCCATAATTAAACATATCATTTTATCGGCTTATTCATTTAAATAGTAAAAAAAAATGATAATGTTAAAATCATTACCTAAACTTCAAATATTTATCTTTTTTTTTTTCGATTTAAATTATTACATGTCATACCAATCAAACTTTAACTTGTTAAATTTATTAGCTTATATTGTATTGCTTATATTTGTACTTTTCGATTAATAATTATCGATGGTGTTATTTTTCTAAATATGATGGAGGGAGTAAATTTGAAAAATAAAAGTTGAATTTGACATAACATTTAGCAATTTTAAACTTCAATATAATACCTATTAAGCATAAATTCAATTGAATATGATATTAAGTAACTTCAAACTTTAAGCCTTCATACCTGTAAATGTAATAATTACAATGAGAGTATTTATTCAGTAATAAGTGTATAATTGTTGAAATCTTGGGAAGATCAGTACTGTTTACTTCAATTGAAAAGGAACAAGGAACTCTACGATAGGCTATTCTGTTCAATGAATGTACGTTGCTGATAGAAGAATCTATATAGTTGACCATTCTATGTATATTAAGAAATCAAGACACAACTTCTAATAAATTTTTCATTTGAAAAGATAATCAATAAGCTTTTCTTTCCATCAAAACATTTGATCCCATGCTATTTGTAAACCTACCGAAGAGATAAGATACAACCAACATAATATTTTATCGAAGATTAAATCAATCATTAGAAGAATAACTTAGGTATACGTATTTGTGGAAAGATACATTTTGCATGAAAGAGAAGCAAGTAAAAGATTTTGATGAAAATCCTTGTAAAACCAAAAATGATTTACATGGAGTATGCTATAAATATCAAATATGTAACCAAATTCTATTTGAGTTTTCACCATTTCCTACTCATTCTAGGACTCATAGATAGCATTGGTATGGTTTAATCGCACAAAGTGTATTCAACTTATATTTCCTTGATATAATTATCATGCTTAAGAGTAGTAGAGTTATAATAGTCTTGTTGTACTATAAAAGCTAACTGCTCAACTACTATAGTAGATTTGGTACACATAATGCATATATGATTAGGAGTGTAAACAAATCAAACTACTCATAAGCTAATCAAGTTTGACTCGTTATTTACTTGAGTTTGACTTAAGAACAATCAAGTTAAGCTCGACCCTCATAGTGTTAGCTCGCCTAATCAAGCTTGAGTCAAATGTTAACAATAGTCGAGTTTCAATATTAATATTATTATTATTAGAATAAAAAATATTTTTTAAATGAATCAAACTCAAACGAGTCTAATCGAGTCAAGCTTAAGTTTATGGAGTGCTACTATAAACTAAGTTCGAGCTCGAACTTGGCATTATATTGTTTCAACTTGACTCCTTTACAACCTTACATACGACTAAACTACTTTGGAGTATATGTGGTTCATCAATCATAATAATTTAGAAAATTATTTATATCATCAAACATAGAGTTATACAACATATTATGCATAAAACCTATAGGGACAATCCAAGTTATTGTTGTAAACTAAACTATAACACAAATTGGCTCGCCTAGGAGGTCCAACTAACAATAAAACAATTGCCATAAAAGAATATTCCGGCTCTAATTATTCCTCATTCAAAACCCATCTTCTATATGCATTGAAGGTTGATAAAACATGGTATATCTATTAAACCTACAAATAAATCTATAAAGAAGTCAATAACCACTACTCAACAGGATGAATGGAGATAAAAGCATGTATACACAATAAAATAAGAGGGGTGGATAGTCAATTTGGTTAGATGCAATGTGTTGACAAATACCATTGTACAATGTTATGGGGCCTAATTAGAGAAATTGCACTTACTCTAATTTGAGTTTGAGAAGTTTCCACTTTTCAATTTGATGCCTCAACTCATTGTCAAACCTAAGCTCGTGTAATAGAGACCTTGCAACTACCTCCTCGCCTTGATTAGTTCCAATTAAGGGTGGTAAAGAGACCATTCCTACTATTTCTTTCAAATGGGTCAATATTTGGCCATAGAATTATAACCGTCCATTAGTGGGTGGCAATATGTGTTAGGTTAAGATTCAAGCCAAATTTATGTCAGTTTAGGTTAAAAGTGATCAAACAAATTCAAATAGTCTAGTAGTAAGCAAAGTTCATGAAATCAATCACAATATAGAGCTTAACACTCATGACAACATAATAATATTTAATTACACATAGAACATGCGCACAATCAATTATTTAGAACCATAAGTAATTAAGCATTTTAGCCTCCAAGTACTCTTAAATAGTATTCTAAAATACTGTAAAGTATTGATCTCACTTACTTAGAATTCTTGTTGTTCGCAGTAACTATAGATGTCAAATTTCCATCATTGGTATTTCCTATATTAGGATTAATGGTTTTAGATTTCAAACAAATTATAAGATAATATTAATTTATTTATTGTATTTTAGATTAAAGTTTGTTACTTCTATACTATGGAATGCTTATAACTAGTGGTTAAGAATTAGGGTTATTTAAATAAATTCTTAACTAGGATACTTTTTGAGTTATTTTCTTATCTTCTAAATCACTCTTTAAATCAATTCATGTTTATATGTTGTAGTCAAGAGTGCTTTAGCCTACTCTCTAGGTATGCTTAAGTTTAGAGTTCTTAATAGAAATACCTTCTAACTTATTCACTGAATCCATTTTGGTTTGAGATTCTTAAATGAGCACCTTCCTACTTAACTTTTGAGTGGATTATATTACAAAACTCTTATTCAATGAAGTTTCTGCCTTATTTTCTAACTCTACTAAACACATTTTAAACTCATTAATTTCCCATATTTTAGTTTGCATTTCATCACTCCTTATTAAAACAAGTTAGTACACAACTCTAAATACCTATTCTTCATTCAAACTTATATGGGTAAATTATGGTTTTGGGTCTTTAATTAAGAATCATCTTGCCTAAAACACATAACCAATTTTTTTACATCTTGTTATTAATTTTTGTTCATGATTAGTAGCCAAACATACTTATTAAGTGCTAATTATTTAATAGCTCTTAGAAACTAATTGAACTCAACAACTTTAGCAAAAATGGTGATATTGTATAATTGAAAAATTAGCAGTTTTGACCTTGGTAGTACATTTATTTATGAAATCAACTACTCTTATTCATGAAATCCAATTCAATGTACTACATCTCATCAAAATGCACCACAATTAAACAAGAATCAAGAGCCATATCAATTTCTTGAAAAACTACCAAAAAATTTCCAGCATTACAATATCTCAAAACTGAAAATCAATAAAATTTAAATGAATTGCTATGGAAAAACTTTTTCATAAGAATACAATAAACATTTTGGAAAGTTCATAAAAAGTTTGAAGCTAAAACAACGTTATTTAGGGTTTTGAAAATCAAATAAAAAATTCATTCAAATAGTTCAATTTATTAAGAGCCATATATAAAATAAATAAATTTAACCAAAATTACCTAAAAATACATTTTCTTAGAATTTTGTAACATAATTTAGTATTTTTAATAATTAATGGAATTTCATAGCAAATTTGGGAACTCATTGATGGAGCAACTTCTAGCCATCAATCAAGGACATGGGCTTGTCTGAACTACAAAGCAAGTGCTGCTCTACGTAGAGTGGTGTAGCTAAAGTCGGTTACATGTCAAATGGTGTTAGGAACCTTGAACCCTAAATCCACTTAGATTTCCTTTAATTTTTCTAAAAAATTTCCTAAATTATCCCTAGCTTTCCTAAAGCTCCCCCAATTTTTCTTATGCTTCTAAGCTACTAAAGGTTCAAAATGAGAAGAAAGATTGATTTATGAGCTAGTTTGTGGTTAATAGAAAGTGGATTTTTTCAAATTTCCAAGTGTTACCTCCACAATCTATTCTTAGTTTTTCTCACTAATATTTGGTGTCAATCGCTAAGCTATCTATTCAATGTGAGTTTATCTCATTGCCATATAATTTCCCTCCTACATGAAGTATATTAGGCTTCCTTTATTGATTTTTATTAATTTATTTATCTAATTTAATACATCATATGTACTTTTGGGGTTTAAATTTATTATGGGTATATATTTTATTCATTGAATTTGTTTAGTGTATATACATGCTCCTTAAATATTATTTCATGTTGTTTATTCATTTTGTTTTCTAAATAATTTATCTCTAAGAACTTGCTAATTATGGAAACTCAAATTTTGTGTCTTTAATAAATAATGAATAATATAGATTTGGCTAATTTTTTTATTATTCCATTTTCTAAAACTCGAGCTTATAAGGTCACCATGACTATTTTTTATTATCACATCACAAATTTTGAGCTTAATCAGACAATTTTCAAAACACCTTAAAATTAGGTGTGAAAACCCTTTCACTAATTTGCCAAGTTTTCATAATAATGAATATTTCCTCACACTAAGATTGTTGCAATCTAATGTTATGAATATTGATATTTTAATAAGATAAATTAGGTTCGATTTCCTCCCTCCTTAATGTTGTGATATATTAGTTAGGAAAAATAGTATATTTCTACATAATATCTTTCATTTATCATTTTGGTTTCTCTTGTTTTTACTACTACCCTTACACTTAGGGATGGTCTACAGGCGGGCCTATAGGGGCTCTAGCCCCCTAAACTCGAAAGATAGTTAATTTTTTAAATTTATTTAGAAAAAACATATTTTAAAGAGCAAAATGTAACATAAAACAAAGTATAGTTTAATGGTCAAGTGTTCAATTTTACAAAGTAAAGGTCTTGGTTCAAATCTCATGTTTTCCATTTTATTTATTTTCTAGATGCATTAATTACCTAAATGACACTTCTCTTTTTGCATTTATTAAACCTTTTTCATTTTCACAATGACCAACAATTATTGATTTTTACAAACCTTACAAAATTTTATACATTAATGTAACTTTTTATAAATTCATAGTTAAATATTGTTTAATGTATATGCTTAGTATAAAAATAAAAACTTTATTCTTTTAACTTCTTATAAAATACATTGATCACCCTTAATCCTATTGCATGTCAAACAATTAATAAGGTTCTTTTACATTTATAAGAAGTAATACAATTATGATAATAAGTAGTTTTTTTTTTTATTAATGGTTTTAATATTAGCTTAGTGAAGATATTTTTGATCCCCTAGTTATATAATCCTGTATCAATCCCTACTTATAGAGGTGAGTGTAGTTCGATTTGACATGATTCACTCCCCCTACTAAATTGAACCTAAAAAATAGTTTAGTTTTTCTTTTCCTTTATCTTTTTTTAAGTTGAACTTAATTATATAATTCGGTTTATAAATTTTTCAAACCTAATCAAAAGTAATTTGGTCTAGTTTGACAAAGGTTCAAACCATTTATATCAAATATTTACTAAACATTTTTATCTTCAATAACATGTTTTCCTTTCCATTAAACTTCTAGATGTTTTCAATTAATTCCTCATACAAGTCTAATGAACAACAATGAAAAGAGAAAAGTACTATTACCTATCCCAAAGTCATGAAAAAGATAAAAGTGACATACTAAAGACTAGAAATGAAATGAAATACACGTCAAGAGAATCATTATTAGACGCTTTATTTTAAAACATATAAGAAAAGTAAAATTTTTAAATACAAAACTTGAAATGAAACTCATTTAGCTTAATATTAATAAATTAAAAAATAAGATAAAGAAGTTCAAGATGTGAAAAATTTGATGAAATTTATAAAAATTGATGGAAATTTTTTTTTAAAAATGTGCAAACCAATTGTGTGAATATTTTTATTTAACCAAATGGCTCACTTCCCTAAATTGAACTATGAAACGTTTATATATACTCAAACCAAACTGTAAGCTAAATGGTCTAAAAAAAAAAAATCAATTTTTCAATTTGGTTTAGTTTTGTTCATGATTCAATCTACGATTCCAAATTTTTTTTCCCTAATATAAGATAATAGAAGCGAAAAATTATAAAGAATAAAAAAATTAGGAAAGCACAAAAATCAATGAAAAATTAATCTAAACAAAATTTACTATGCAAGAAAATAAAATTTAGAAAGATATATCTAGCAACTTTACACCATTAGATTAAGATAATGATCTTACATCACTGGTGAATTATATGGCCTCACACCACCCAATTAGATTTTGATGGCCTCACAAAAAAGACATCATACTAATTCAAAAAATAATTTTTAGTCAATATCTAATTACTCTTTAAATTGATTACAAGCTTTGCCTATTTATAGGCATAGCATGAAATAATATTTTGAGAAACTAAATCTTAACATATCTTATAATAAAAGATTTCATATCTTAAATAAAAAAATACCTATCTAACCAAATCTTTTAATAAAATATCTATTTTTTCTTAATCTGCATCATTCCCCCTCTTATGAAAAGATTTGTCCTTGAATTTATAAGATTTCCTCTAAGTCTTCCTAAATCAAACAATAATTTGCGAAAATTAATCTTGAATTCTTGATCGAACAATTCTCCATGCTTCTCATCATCTTTTCTTAGCACAAAAATTTTCAAATTCAATAAATAGTTGCAAGTATAATGTTTGCTTACTCTTGTATTATTGCTTCAATATTTGACAATGCTAAGCATCATGTCTTCCTTAGAATATTTCAAATTCCTATAATGAACTTCTCCAGCAAACTCACATAATTTATTATTTAGATTATTTTTCTTATCAATTTTTGTACACGTATGAGTTTGAATAGGAACTAATTCAACATGACCTAAATATTGTGATGTAGGAGCATTTAATAATATAGTCTCACTAGCTTTCTTAGGAATAAGATTAAACGACAAAAATTTTTTTTGATCTAACTCATTACCTATGATTTTCTTTTCAATCTTTATGAAATTATAATCATTTTGGAAAAGAATTGACTTAGTTATAGGTAGAACTAGCATAACCTTGCTAACATACTCACAAAGTTCCTCTATCTCCTTAGGTGCACTGTCTTAGGTATTTTCATGATGTAGTTCAATTTTAGAAGAATTGTATGCTATACTAATTTCTTGGATAATATGTGAGATTTGAGTTGTGACATATCTCTCCTAATTTAACAAGCAATTTAAGAACTCCTAAGGTATCAAAACGATGATTAATGTGTTTGAGTTGGTGACTCATTGTACTTAACATAGTCATAATCTTATCGCTCTTTAACATAAATTCTCAAAAAAATTATTGAAAGTGGATTCCATATTATTGATATTTTAGTATGTAATGAAAGTAAGGCTCTAAGAAGAAACCTATTGTTCAACTTTGATACCAAATTTGATATAGGACAACAGAAGTGAAAAATTATAAATAATAAAAAAATTAGGAAAGCATAGAAATCAATGAAAAAATTAATCTAAACAAAATTTATTATGAAAGAAAATAAAACATAAAGATTAAGATGATGGTCTTACATCATCGACGAATTGTATGGCCTCACATTACCCAATGAGATTTTGATGGTCTCATACTATCGATGAGAAGACAAAGGCATCACACCAATTTAAAAAATAATTTTAGTTAATATTTAATTATTCTCACAATTGATTATAAATTTTGTCTATTTATAAGCATAATATGACCTAATTATTTAAGAAACTAAATTTTAACAAATCTAGAAAATAAAAAATTTCATATTTTGAATAAAAATAATACTTATCTAAGTAAATCTTATAATAAAAGATATTAATAATATTATATCTACTTTTTCTTAATGTGTATCATCTTGGTTGCACCACTTCATAATACATAAGATCATAGATGTTATGTATGGTTTGTAGCGTGGACTCATTTTATTCCTAACATAACAGAGGGAGCAAGACCATAATAAGAGAAGCATCGAAGTGATAAATTTCAAGCAAAAAGTGGGAGATGGAAGGGGAATTAGTTTAGTTAATGGTCATGGAAGGTGAATGGCACATCATATATGTCCCAAATCTTTTGCTTTACCCCATTGTATCTTCCGGTGAAATGAATGGTAATGATGGGTCGTAAGAATAACACCTCCGAGTGTACTCCAATCTGGCTCTTGCTAGGTGCTACAGCAAAAAGATAAATCTAAGAGCTCATATATTCCCCCACATACCCACTAAATCAATGATGGAAAATTACATTGTTCTCTTTATTGAATGTTACCTTTTGCTTTTAAGCCCAAATAGTACGTAGAGTTTCAATTTTGAAATTCGTCGCACAACATTCTCATTAATAAAGTAATCTCTCTCTCTTTTTTTTTTTTTTTTTTTCAAGTTCATCTGGTTAGTCAAGGTTTTACGTTTAGATAAATTATGCTAAGAGTGATTTATGTTTTCGTCAAAAAGTCAATTAGGTTATGAGTAAGTTTGCTTTAAAATTCAATTAAGTCCTTTATACGTTAAGTTAAACATCTAAATTTTTTTATATTTGTCCTGTTACATTAACTAAGTCGTCTCATTATTTGCAGTGATAAAGGATATATGAAGGACATCATACACACTCTATAACATAGACGTTCAACACTAAGATGGCTTGTTGAAATAATAATTGGCTTGTTTGAATTTTCACATAAAAATAGAGGATTTAAATGAATCATTTTGAATATAAAATATTTGACTAAATTTTAACATTAATTTAGTAGACTTTCAAATGTATTTATCCTTTTTATGATTTTACCTTATCAACATATTTGATAAATAGAATCAAATAAGATAAGAATAAAATTGCAATTTTATTGAAATAAAATAGAGAAGTAATAACTATTACTTTGTTTTCTTATACTCAAAATGATATTAACAATATATTAGGAACATATTTAAAAGTACCATATATCCATACCTTCAGCCATTTCAAAAAAATCTACTTGTTATTGTATTTATATTTTTCATTAGCTAGTCGTTTTTGACAAATGGCTTTTATTATAATTGATCATTGTGAAAATAAATAAATAAATAAAAAGAGGATGGAAAACATTTTCATATTTTCCACCAATAAAATCCTATTTTTTTTCTTGAAAAAGCTCCAACTTTTTATAAACAATCCGAAACTTTTTCTTTCAATCACATGTGTATGTTCAAAAACCCTCTAAACCATTCCCTTATAACATCTTAAAGTACTATTTTACCTTTAGATAGGCATAATTATTATTATTATTTTTTTACTAGGTTTGAACACTTTTTGCTTCAGAATATTGGTTTAGTCAATTTTAATGAATTTTCACTCCTATTTATACTTATATTCACTTTTTAACCTTATAGCAAAACTTTATTATTAATAAAAACATATCCTTTGAAAGTTTTTCTTTTAGATTCTAAGAATGAGAGTTAAAGGCAAAGCGAGGATAGTTATATGCTATTGACCTTGAGTTGTTTAGGTTTTTATTCAAGTTTCAATGGTTATATTTTAAAGCTAAGTTCAAGGGGTAGAGTTAGTGCAATGTCTTGTAAGCATGTTTTACATTGGGAATGATAGTGATGATTTTCATTGGAAGAGAGATGATGTTGATGGCACTATCATTGAGTTAAATACATTATGATTTATGATCTTAAGAGATGTATTTTTCTCTTAAAACAGAGCTCCTCTTCTTTATTTTTGAGTTAAAAACAACTATTTTCTTATTATTAGAAACTTATTGTACTTCAAGATCTACGTATCTTGTTAATGATGCTATAAAATCAATGCTATTATGCATATAAACGATTTATAATTTTGGTTCCTTTAGTTTGATTTCAAATTTTTTACTCTTTTACTATTGATTTTTTTGCAACTACATAACTGTGTTAGTTTTGGCGCTGTGTGGTTATTTATCTAGATGTGAGTTACTACTTATCAGAGTTTTATTAATTGGTCTACTAATACTGAATGTGACAACTGTGTCTTTGTATAATCTTTTAGAGTTGTTCTTCAAGAAACAAGTTATCATGGAACGACATCGTAAGATGTATAAAGTTTTGCTTAAGGAAAGTCAAGATGGTATTAATATAATGGAAGAAGATATTGATGGTGTATGTTTTTAAGGTATTAAAATATTTAAATTATCATGTTGACTTAATATATTTATATTTTAACTTTAAATTTATTTTCTAAGACAATTCCAAAAATAAAGAACAAGGTTGCACACACTTAAATGATATTTGGAATATACCATTTAATGAGAGAATTGTTTGCACTTTTAATGAGTCTTCTCAACCTGTTGGTGTAGAGGGATGACTTCCCATTGGATTTCTTGATACTATGGTTAAGAAGCTTGACTTGGCTCCCATTAATTTGAAATGTTGGCATGAGATGCCAAATGCTAATAAAGAACTAACGTAGAGTAAAATTGAGGTAATATTCTATGAATGATTTACTATTTAAAGTTTCATTAACATTTTGTCTGACTTTTTCATTCTAAGGGAGTACAAGGAAGCGATAAAGGTATGTATCATCATAAACTTGTGTGAAATGGAAGAATTACAAGTATGAGCTACGAAACAAATATTATGATGAGACTAAATCCATGGATGAGTTGTTGATATCACATCCAAAAATAGTGAGAAGAGATCAGTGGATATGACTATTAAACATATGGAATACAAAAGAATGGAAGGTAATTAATCATTTATAATTAACTTTTTGTTTGATTAATGAGCACTAAATTACATGATGAGGTGTAAAATTACATTACATGATGAGGTGTAAAACTCCTTTATTAATGAGTGTTATCTATGCTATTTATAAAGGGTGTGAGCAAGAGGAACAAAAAGAATCAAGAAAAGCAAAAAAAAAAATTTCACACTCTTAGAATAAAAAGTTTCGCAATGGTTAAGCATGAGATGTTATCTTAATAAATTGAATAAATGATTTATTTTAAAGATATTATGTATTTGTAGTTTTATATTTGATGCTATTAATATGAATTTTCAATGTGATGTAAACAAAATTAAATGAAGTTGCTCTTAGTCGAGCTGAGGTTTTCCTTAAGACTCATAGACATAAAGATGGGACAAACATGAACGAGGAAACAGTAAAGGTTATGGTATATTATTGATTAGTTATCTAAATTTTATATCTCTTTTAATTTAATGAGTTTGACATGAGTTATTTTTTTGTTAACATGAAGAGATTAAGAACCTAATGCAACGTTGTGAGGTAAATTTCACTAAGGAAACTAGTTAGGAAATGGATGCATGTTCTACGTTCTTTTGCCTAGAAAAGTTTAGTTAAATTCATGGCAAAGTCAAAAGCCCTATACCTAAAAACTATGGAAGAGTTGCCCTTGAAGAAGTTTATATAAGTTCAGAACAATATCAGAAGGCACTTGATGACATCGTCGTTTTGAAGGAGCTAGTAAAAGTACAATCCAATAAGATTTTGATATTAGAGAATCAAGTGACAACTTTACTTTCTCTTCAATAATAAAACTTATATCAGGGTTCCTTGACTCAAATGCTTATGCCTACAATTACTCAAGTAATTTCTTAACTCAAAGAATTTATTTATTTTTTTCCCTTTTATGTACTCTAAAAATGTAAAATACTAGAAGGGTGTTTGTTAGTTTTTTTTATTACTTTTTGTTGTTTTAGTCCTAAAAGATGGGGCGCTAGAAAGAGAAGTTATCAGATTATTCAAACATACAAAAAAAAAAAAAAAACCCAATAACTAAGGAGGAAAGAATTCGGATGGATCACAAAATGGTGGTGATACTAGAGATGACTCCAATATAATGGTGAGTACTACTATACTTTTTTATATATATTCTTCAAGGTTAAGTAATGTTTTCAATTCATTTATTTATAATCAATGAGCATTGTCCATTAGTTATCAAAACTATTATGTAGATAGAAAGAGATATTTATTAGGACTAGTATTATCTTTTGTGACTTTATTTTTGTTTTGTTTAAGCTACATCAATTTAGAGAGTTGAATCGGTTAATAGATATGGCATCAACCTTCCAAAAGGTATATCTACATCTTTAGCTCATGGGATAAAAAAAGTCTTTTGAGATATGTTCTTAAATGAACACAAGATATTATATTCATTCATTTCATATCTGTGGATTGAAATAATGCTTATAGAAATAATTTAGTTATGGTGACAATTTGAGAACTCCACATGGTAGTGTTATAAGTTTAATCAAGATATAATATATGACTCTTGATATAGCTAGAGAGAACCCTCGAGGATGCTGAAGGAATTGAGACTCCTAATATTGTAAATTGGTTTTTAAGTTACACATATGAGTCTCCAACTTGAGGATACCAAAAGATAAACTTGCATGTAAGCAACCTTTTTATTTCCCTTTTGAATTATAGTAATTAATAAATATATGTGCTAAACTGTTTTGGATTTTTATGAAACAATGTTTTTATATTGTGCAATAAAGTATAGCTAGCTTGTTAAAAGCCAAGAGGGTATGGATGAAATTAGCTAAATGTATGGTTGTAAAGCAGTTCATTAGATGATCTAAGATATTGATTGGTATATGATATTGTAATGAGAACAAATATCAAACTCTTTGTAATTTACATGTATTTTTGGATTTTGGAGAATAGACTACTATAAGGAGTCATATTTGCATTCAAACTTTGTTTTGCATATAATTGGATATTTTTTATGATTAGAAATGTCATGATCCTAAAGGGAGTCTAGTAGGATTGCTTAAAATTTTTATAATACGTATGTATCTGTAATATAAAAACTGTCTTGTAAGTTAAAGATTACAAAACTCTAGTAAATCTCTAGGGTTTCAAATTTTTAATTTATAAACTTATATTATTATATAAATAACTAAAAACATCCAATAATCCACGGTTTCTCAAAACTGTAGAGAATCAGTATCCCCTATCAAACGATAAGATTAGGTAATAAGGATCTAAATCTTAAACTTAGAGAAGTTATAAAATCTAAATATAGCATCAATAATTATATGTAATAATTCAAACTGTTTATATAGTTTACCTTCAAATTCTAACTTCTATGCATCTCAATGTTGGTACTCAACACCCAGTTTTTAACCAATGCCCGATTATCTAGCAACCTGCTAGAGAAGACTATTGGAGAGTAAGTCATACGAGTTTAGTGAGATCTTCCCTTAACCATATAACAAACAAGTCATTTAATAATTTAATTTAATCAAATGAATATATAAACAATCAGTATACTATGCAAATACATGCAGTTGACCAGGTATTATATGCAAATACATGTATAGATTTAACACCCTTCAAAGTCAGGATTAGAGATACATCAGCATCAATCAAATCCGAGTATCATATTAAAACTTTCATAATAGTGAAACTCCACGTTTTGTCTTAAAAAATATAATGGTATATCCATTTTTCAATTTTAGTCAAAACTCAGTTCTACGTATGATTGTGAGTAGGTTTATGCAGCATTCGCTTATCCTTAAATGGAAGCCTTTAGACTTAACCTTTAGCTAGGCGATTAGTACCTCCAACGCCTAGTGTTCCCGCGGATCAAGGTAAGGTCAAATTGCATGTGTGCACTGTACGAAACACTATAATCACAAATAATCAACCCATATATGACCTTTCGCTACTTCTGCGTGATGTGATGACTAGAATTAATTATGTAATGCATGATTATGCATGTTTCGATTTAGTTCATTCAAGTTGGATAATGTTAAGTCCTTTTTATTCAGTGATCAATAAAGTCACAAACAGATCGGTTCCCATCAAATTCTAGTATGCATCAACTAGTACAGTGTTATACTTTTAAAGTAAATTCACTATTAATAAGCAGTATTATACATAAGCATATTCTAGCTCCACACAATATTCAATTATTAATATTAATTAATATTCACTATCTATATGTAAAAGCATGTATAGAATCATTAGAAATACTAACTTAGGTATATTGGAAGTCAAAGATCATAATAGTCAAATGGTAAGTTGGTGTAAATGTCGTGATTACTTAATAATAGGAAATACGAATAGTAGTAAGTTTGAGAATAAAATAACTAAACTAATATTGTATTTTGTACTGTTTACTTAAATTAACTATTCGTTTGTGTGAAATTGTCAATTCGAGTTTTTTACTGACTCATGTATAACTTTTTTGATTTAGCTTGGATTTTTATGAACTTATAGTCCATTTTGATTATTTTCGAATGTACTTTCTCGTAACGGGATCTGTTTTGGAAGTTATAACTTGTAGCTTTGACTGTGATTTAAAAATATCACAAAGTTTATCATTTTGAATTAAATAGTTATAAAATATCAATTTAAGCTTTTCTTAGTATAATTACGATTTAATAATTATTTGAATTGCATAACTTTGTAATTTTCTTATTTTAATCTATTTTGCTATAATTACTTATTTTAACTTATTTTTGAGGCTTAAGATTTATTAATTCAAATTTTTCTACTTTACTATTTTTCTAATTAATTAATTAATTAATTATTTATATTATTAACTACAGAAATTACTTAATTTATTCTTAAGTGGGGACGTGGTAACATATAGGAGTGCTACGTGTTACACTTATGTATTTTTCGTAATTTTCTATTATTTTCTTATTTGTTGTATTTTTACAATATATTATATATTAATACTTATTACTATATTTTATTAAAGTTTCTAAATTAATTATTTATCATACCTCCTCCTAAAGTTACAGTACACTTATATTTATTTATTAAATTACTTTATTTATTAAATTAATATTATAGTATAGTATATATGTACTATTTAAATATACTCGTATTTTTACATATACGATACTATTTATATACGTACATTTATATGTATAATATACATTATGTATTAACTTATCTTAACCTAAATTATATATTATATACTATATGTATGAGTATAATATATATGTATTTGTACTTTATATACATATTTACATATATGGTTGTATTACATATATATAGATATATACAAAAATACGAAATACAATCAATAATATACATACATATATATATCTAAACATTACATCTAGCATTTATATACATATACATAAAAAAAAATTTATAAAATGAAAATGCTAAGTATCTATATACATATATATACCTATTATATGCATATATATATAGATAACATAAAATCAAAATACTAAGTATATATATATACATTATTCACGCCTATAAATATATATATATATATATATGTGCATACTTAAAGAAAATACTAATACATAAATACTGAAATACATAATATATGTATATATATCATATACATATATTTACATTTGTACATCATATACTAAAAGTAAATACTAGTATATAAAAAAAAATACTATATACATATACAAATAGATATACATAGTTACGTATACATATAGATACATACCTAAGTAATATATACATATATACTCCCACGCATGCATATATACCTATATAATAAATATACTATGTATAATACACATATATTCATGCATACATACATGTAAATAACTAAAATAAATACTTAATATACATACACATGTTATAGAATATATATATATATATATATATATGTACAAATAAAATAAATAACTTACCTAATTTCTTTAGTAAATTAAATTATTGAAATCCCCTTTGTTTCTTCTTCTTCTTCTTAGTGTATTGGTTCAATTTGTGTGTATTAATTATTTTTGCTTTTTTTTTTATTTGTATTTCTAGGTTTCCAAACGTGCTCTAAGTGTAGGAGGAAATGAAACAAATAAAAATAGAAAATAAAGAAGCAAATCCCATTAGGTTAAGCATTAATTGAGACAAGGCACATAATCATTTCATGTGGTTTTTTTTCCTTCATAACACAACAGCTGGAAGATGGGAAAAGAAAAGGAAAAAAACATGGGCTATTGAATCCACGTGGAGTAAGGGAAAAAAAATAGGAAGAAGAAAAAAAAAAAAGAGAAAAAGGAAAATAAAAATAAATATATTAAATTTTTCCAAACATAAAAATCATAAAATTAATATTTATAAATTAATTTTGAGATTTTATGAAAATTTATTAATTTAATTAGTACTTGTTACATTTACGATATTTATAAGTTATTTCAACGTTTTCATTAAGATTTATACGCGATTATGTGATTTAGTCAATAATTACGAATGACTATGGTTATATTACTATTAAGTTATAGTTATCTATTTAAAGTTGTGGTTTTAAGGTTTTTGTCAAGTTCGAGTTTGATTTCGAATATTTGTACATATATCAAATATAGGGTATTTTTGTATGCAATTTAGATTTCGATCAAGTTTTAAGGTTTTTACTGTCGATACTATATTTGGTTTCTTAATTTGATAAAATTTTTATATTACTTAGCATTATCGACTGACGAGATTATCTATAATTTTAGAGTTTAATTTTAATCTTAAATAACTAAATTCGTGGGTTTACAGGAAATAAAATTAGATAGTACCTCTATAGTAGATAGTTTCCAAGGTGTTGTTATTATAAGTAATCTATAAATCATTCATAGATAAAAAGAAGTATATATAGCCGGTAATCTTAAAAGCATATATATACTTTTCATTTCTTTTCTATAAAAAATGAAATAGCGGTAGATTGTTGTAACTATTATTTTACGTTATTAGTAGCCATTTTAAAATAACATTAAATGTGGAAAATAGTAATGAATTAGAATAGCTCATATATTATGTCATTAGTAGTAGTTTTAAGTTATTTCTATATAAATAATTTAGTCGCTTTTAATAAATGTTATTGTAGTATAAATATACCTTTGCTTTTGAAAATCATTGCCATAGTATTGTGTATACATACATTAGAAAAAGTGACACTAATAATACTTTGTTACTTTTGTATTTGTAATGATTTTATACCATCGCTAAAAGTCCTAGCGACCACTAAAAATACCAGTAAATATATAAAATAAAAGCCACTAAAAATCAATTTTTGTAGTGAATATACACACATAATCATCATTAGTTTAGGGATATATATACACCAAACCTTAGTATTTTATTTAATTATTTCATGAAATCTGATTTAAAGCTTATATATCGGTTGGTATCCATGACATTTAAAGATGACAAAAGTCTTAAAATACATGGATGGATGGAGCGGATTACACACTAAATCTGTCGAATACATACACGTGTGAATGTAACAGCCAATAAGAATATATACTGGCCGGCAATGGTGCGCCAGCGTAGCTTCGACGTGAATTGGAAGGCATGAGTGCGACTGATAAAAACATTCCCAGATAATCCACACAATGACTTGACCCAACTACTGTACCATAAATTACGTCCCAGCTGATGAGACCAGTTGGACCATGCGGGGTCCGTGGTTCAATTTTTATCACAATTGGAAAACTATACCATCCTTTAGGTAGTCTGTAATCCTTCGTCTTTATATGCCATTTTATTGAAGTTAAGAATCACTAGTTTGATTGTTCAATTTTGGCTCTGTCTACCTCTTGGAATAACAATAATTCCGCTATTTTGGACTTCAGCGCATGTTTTTTTTTTTTTTTTGGGCAATATATGGCATATATAGTTAAGAATAATATCACTAGAATGTCTCAAGACAGCACATAATGCTTGGATTGATCTTGGCATAGCTTACACCTTTGTGTTTGGAATTTTTTACCTCAAACTTCACTTGGAAGTCACCTAACTAGTATAAATTAGTTCGTTAAATTAAATTTATACTAAAAATCCAATTTAACTTTGATGCATTTGTTTCATAATTGATTCCAAGAAACATGCTTTTTACGTATTTCTAAATCTTGTTATATACGAGCCCGGTCAACCAGTAGGTCTTAACATACTTGAGACTTCCATCAGTAAATGGTGGTGTAAGATAATTATGGTCAATTTTAACGAATAATGATTATTTAATAATATAAAAAATATCAACGGGGAAATGATTTTATATTATTGAAAGTTCATTTTTCCTTTCTATTTTCTATTTTATAATTTACCATCATTATGGGCCATGAGGCACTATCTTATACCATGAAAAGTCAATACTTAAAAATAAACTTACGGTGAACTATCTTCAAAAAGAAAATGCATCCTTAATCATCCATTTAAATTCAAGCCGGACTACACTCGCAAGTTCAATTTGTATCGAACAAATTATCCCCATGCTTAATTAGCTTGGCTTTATAAATTGGTAGTTAAATATGGCTGGAGCTACATTCAACTATAGACCTAATTAAGCAGCTGATCGATATAAGATATCAAGAAATGAAAATAAACACAATAATAATCTAAATCTCAACAAAAAATAATTTATAGTAAAGGATCATGTATTCTAGAGAAGGTGGTTTGGTTCATGGTGGTAGTTCTTAACATTTGAGAAGAGTTAAGTCCTTTGAAGGGTCAACATAATCAATATTCCAAGTCGGCCTTCCAAGGGTAAACTCCAGATTTAGCAACATGTCTGAAGAAGATGACAATGAACTGGCGTCCATTCTTTCTTTCTCATCATCTTTAGAGTTAGACAGATGGAGACCAGTGGTTGGCTTGTGTGCATCCACCTATATATACATATGTATATTAACAATACGCTTAATTATATTGTTCAATGTTAATGATTATAACTTCATCCTAATTTTTAATAAAACTTAGACTATTATTTTTTCTAATAAATTTCACGACATATCAAGAAGTGTACCTTCCGCGGCTGATCATCTGCCTTAAACGGAGAATATGAGTAGAAAGAACTTCTATGATTCGATTCACCTCTTGCATTTGAGCATCTGCCGGGGAGAAAAAAAGGTATTAAGAATATGCATATCTATAGGATGTTTGATTAGAGAAAAACCACCTAATAAATTTTGGCCCTTCCGGGTAACTTTTGGAATTTAAAGAAAAAAAAAATTATATGATAAATAACTAACATAAACTATATGTGACTGTAAAATGAAAGCTCAATCCTTTTTTCTCTCTCTGTAATCATGGTTTTCACTTCTTAAAAAAAGAAAAAAAGAAATATGGTTACAAAAACTACCCGATTCATTAGATTTTATACCTTATGTATTATGTACGTATAGCGTGTAGGTAGTGATAGAATATTGATATAAATAATAATTACACTCCTATATATAATGGTCATAAAATAACTATATATTGTATAAGTTATTTAGAATGAAGTTTTGGTAGATGAAATAATAAATATCATCGAATTTCTCTATTTAATTTGTTCTTTTTGATCTTTCAAAAATAATCAATGTCCTGCGAGCGTTAATAGATGTACCCATTTATCCTAATTAGGCATACATAGATGAAGTCATTACAAGATAGCTGATATAAACCGAAGAAAAAGTGACCTAATAATATTGGTAGATTATACAGCACTCATCGCCTCGCGCTTCCTACGAGAATAGCACATTCAATCATCGCATAACAATTTCTAAATGGAGCAGTTCCTCCTTGGAAAACTTCATCGAGGAAATGAACTAACTATGCATTTCATAAGAAACTCTTTTGTATGAACTTACATGGCTTGGATCTTATATGATAACTGCAGTTTTAAGTTCCAATCATCACTAATTAAACTCTTGACATTGATGGAGCTTTGAATGCAATATTTTAGCGGCTAGAACTAGCTCCACAGCCACAACTGAACTGATGAACCAGACCCGAGGTGGCCTGGAATAGTGTTATGCCAAGAGGACCAAGGGGATGAGCAATGTTTTTAATTTAATTTGGTAAGCTTACTGGATAAAGAATGTACAACTTGCGAAACATTAATAACATGTTACGTGAGAAAAGTCAGCACATTGGCATGGCATGTACAAATTCTTGTTTGTTTTAACACAATTCTTTAGATAAACTCAATATTTAATCTCAATGGTATAAGTGGATCTTAATTTAAGAAAAAAACTATATATGAGGTGAGCTCAACCATTATACTTTAGGACAACTATTTATGCATAAGTAATCATATAACAAGTAAGGTTGGGGAAAGTGTATATGCTTCTGGTCTGCAATTAATGTTTCTTAACTCATCACTTACTGTAGCGAAGGTGGGGTGGATGTGTTGATGAGAGGAAGCGAGTAAGAGTCAGCTTTATCATCATAACCGACTTCTGAGGTTGAATCTAAATCCAAAACAATCCCTGTCCTTTGTTTGCTTCCTATATCTACTGTCTGCCCTTGGTGGCCACCTGAAACATTCATCATACAAACAGCCAAACACTTCACTATGCTTCATCAGACACTACCAATAATTCACACACTGCATCTACATTATATGTTTACCACTATCATTTATTATAATTTCTACCCTTTTTGACTTCATTAATGTTTCAACCATTGATCAATTTACTATAAAGATGTGATTTCTACATCCCCAATCTTCTTTTCTTTTCTTTTATATATATATATATATATATATTTGGCAACTCCATACATATTTACTTATTTATATGTACCTAATATCCGCAAACTATATAGGGATTTATTGTTTGTGTTACTTGAAATGGATGCCTATGCAAACAAATCAAATTACCTGAGGATGATCCTTTATCAGTACTCTTAACTGTTCTATACATCTGCATTGAAAAGTGAGAGAAAAAAACAAAAATTAAAATGAAGAGAAAATTGAGATGAAAAAGTAATAAAGTCCACATTGTTAAGGTTATAAATTTTTCCGTAGAGCTCTAGATGCCCTTTTGTCCTTACTTCTTGTTCTACATCCCCCACTAGCAAGCACACATCATGGAGACAAAAACATAAAGACAATCAAAATACAATGAAAAGATTCAATAAAGAAAGTAACAGAAGAAATTCAAGAACTTCATGCTTCAACCCAGTGGGGATTGAGACCAAACGCACTTCATTAAACAAACCCACCTGCAAGTGACTCTTGACATGTGCTAGGGTCAGATCTTTCACATTCATCAACTCCAGAACAGATTTTGGTGTTGCCCCTGTAATAATCCCGACTTCATCAAAAATTTTATATCATTTATTTAATTAAGCAAAAAGCCAATCTAATACAAGTTAGCGTGTTTATGGAAGAACTCCATTTCCAAAAAAGAAAAAGAAGGAAAAAGAAAAAGAAAGAAAACAAAAGAAGAAAAGAAAGAATAAAGAGGCTTAAAGGGAAGTAAATTCAAAATGCTGATGTAGTTATACATAAAAGCTATGAATGATTTGGAAATAATTAGACGGTAGGAGGAATGGTGAAACTTACTTTCATGGCCGCCTAGGAGCTGAACTGCATGAACAAAATGGGCATGGAGAGTGGTGGTCCATCTCATTCTTGGGGCTCTAATGTTTCTCTTGACACTACTAACCACTCTTCTGCTCCGCTTGAATGTCTCGCGCATATACGTGTAAGGCGGTCGATAGTTGTGGTGATTGAGATTCCGGTGGTGGTTCCTATTCATATCACCCATATTGAAACCTAAATGTAAAATGGGCTCATCAATGGCAAAGCCTTTGTTATTATTATTGTTGTTGTAGTTATTATTAATAATATTATTATGGATAGTGTTGTAACTCATATCATCACTTCCACAAGAATCGACGGTTGTGGTTGAACTTCCATCACTATGGACAAACTTCGTGTGATGTTCAGAATCTGAGGAGCAATTAACTAGTGATGGTGGGCTGATTTGCAAAGAGAGATCGGGGAACGTAGTTGAAGTAGAGAACATGATAAAGATTTTGCGATAATTATCACAAAAGGTAAGGTGGAGATCTGATGATGAAAGTTAAGAATAATATATAATGGCGTTGACAAAATGAAAAATAATGATGAAAAAAGATGAAAAATTTTGAGATTGATTAGATCATGAGTGCCTTATGATTTGCATGCATGTTTGTGGTTAGAAAAAGAGGGAGAGAGAGATAATAGGAGGAGGTAAACATAGGCTTTTTAGTAAAAGACGGTGGCCCTTTTAGAGAGGTTGCTCTAGTCTAGGTTGATGTAAGATGGAAAGAGAAAAATCAGGCAGAGAAAAGCTAGCTCTTTCTTTATTTCTTCTGGGGATAAGAGTTTGAAGAGTAAGAAAACAGTGATGGAAAGAGAAAACTAATAGCATTTAAGGTTTATTTCAGAGAGATCAGAGGCAGACACTAGACAGACACCTTCTCTCCTTTCTCCTATCTCCAAGAGGGGAAGAAAAAAAAAAAAAGAGAGAGAGAATGCAGGCAGGTACTATTTCCTTATCTCTAACGTAGAGAGAGGGAGAGAGAGAGAATTGGTTGGAATTCGGGCAAAGTGAAAGAGGGTTACTGTGGAATGGAATATATGGAAAGGAATTAAAGACTGGCTTTTTTCTTTCTTAGTGTTGTTTATCTGAGGGTTTGATGGATATGGATGGTGACCTTTTTGTAAAATTCCTTAAAATGGGTAGATTATATTTGAATTTCTGTACTGGGGGGTAGGAGCGACATATTATTAAATGAATATAGAATATTCCCATTTTATTTCATGAACGAGGATTTGACCAGCAGGCCTAAATTTCCCTCTTATAAATATTGCCCTTATTAGATATTCTTCCTGCGATGCACATGTACCACCTACATTACATCGACTTCGTGAAAGCAAGTTTTGCCTAGATATTTAATTGTAATAGTTCCCTAAAAATAAAAATAACTATATATAGATCTATCAGATATGTACCACATATGTATATTTTATAGCATATATAGTACATATATTATTATACCTATAACAAAACCAAAGTGTTAATATAATGTAGACCTTTATAGCGTTAGCTAGATGATAGAAATAAAAATAACTAATTCATCTAATTTTTAGACAAATCAATATGCATTTGTCTGTTGCTTAAATTTGGAAGAATGAAAGATAATAAAGACCAATACTTTGAATGCTCAAGCTTACTGATAGTGTAGTGGGGATCACATATAAATTTTTTTCTGAAATCCCCTTTATTCAGTTAAATTTTCATTTCCCTTTATCGCTGTCCTGAAAAGAGCTTTTGTTTCTTTTAGTTTCTCGACTTATATTATTTATTTTTGTATTTATGATGCTGGATTAGAAATGTTTTGTCAAAGACCTTAGATTACCTCTCTTATGGCATGGGTGATGCGGTACATGTACGAGATGCTAATTAATCTAGATACCTTTTATTCCAGAAAAAAAAAAAAAAGGAAATAGTACTCAAATATCTCATAGGAGCTTAGATTATTATTTCTGGTTAATTAGTCGCAGAAACTCGAAACATAGAATTCTTACATTTACTTATCATTTTCCTAATGTATCGAATTAATAAGTTTTCAACTTTTTAAAAGAGAAAAAAAAATTGCTAGAGTTGTCTGAAGAAGTAATTTTTTCTTTAAAAAAAAAAATTCATATGGAGAACAGGACCATTTAATCTAAAAAGTGGAGTCAAATACACGGAACAAATTGAAGAACCTGCGGAATATTAAACTCCAATCAAGAAATAGATGGACCTAGAAAGAATGAACCGCAGATCTACATTTATTAGCTAGAGAAGGCTAGTTGAAATAAATAAATAAATACATCTATTTAGCCTCATCCAGTTATGCACATCTAATCCAGTCTTATCAAATTTATCTTTCGAGTAGTTATTATGAGATTCCGCTCCTCGACCAATTATCGGAGTATTGGGATGATGGTATCTTCTTAATAAATATATAACTTAAAAAGTGAGGAGATAAAATGTTCATAATAAGTATGAGTTAGGGATACTATAATATAAAATAATCGTAATTACTCAAAATCCGTAAATTAAGATTATGAAAAATATTCTGGGAATTAAATAGAAATTTCAATATAGTATCACAAAAGTTACAAGAAAGGCTTTAAGAAAGTATATTTGGGAAAATAAAGTGTATAAAATATTTAATTTAATAAAAACATAATTTTATCATTTTTTAATTGGAAATGTACATTTGAGTCTTTATAAATTATGAGCCCTTAAAGATAAAATATCTAGACAAGGAATTAAATAAAAGGACCTAAAATAATGCTTAGGAAACATATATACGTGCTAAAAATACTTTGTTATAAACTATGTGTGCATAAATAGCTATACCCTTTATAAATACAGATATAAAACAAACCAATTTACGTAAGGTTTGTAGGAAATCAATAAAATAAAACTTAGCATAGTCTTCTCCAGCAGATTTTGGACGTGGCAAGAGGCATAAGACAACAAAATGGGAAAAGAACCATAGATGAACACATCATTAGATGATAAAATAAGGAGAAATATTGTCCAAACAACACTTAGAAGCCATTTGCAATTCTTGCCAACCCTCCATGCCTTATAAAATCTCAAACACACTTCCTGCACACTCTTTAGCCAATTTAGAGTGTATGAAGGAATTGTAGGAAAATATATAAGAAAATATGATAAATTTGAGGAAGGGTGAGAATAAGGATACATGTGAGACCTAATGTGCAACCACCATCGTAGGTTGAAGGAGGACCCAACGTCTAGCCTTTCTAACCACTCCACTATTGCTACTCATGTTGAAGAGCCATTAATTGGTGAGTGCTTAATTTTCATCCAATTCTTCTCTAAAATTCTAAAAATAGCAAAAGTTCTCCCAAAATTATAAAATATGAGTTCCTTAAGAAATGGTGCCTATTGTAATAAATTAAAAAAATAGCAAACGATATTGTTTTTATTTTGATTTTTGTATATAAGTTCCTCAAAGAGTCTAATTTAATGTTGCGTAAATATTTTTGAAAATCTATGAGGTTAAATTTTGGGTATTTTTAGTTTAACGTAGGAATAATGAGTTAGAAATATATGAAAGTTATGTTTCTTGAAGTAAATTGATTTACATGTGTAATATCTTGGTTGACCATGGGTTTAGGATGTTGAACTATTCTAGTATAGTGTACAAAGATGGGAGTTGGTGCTAAAGTCGGGTGATATAATGATTTAAGTAGTGTTAGATGCAAGTTAAAATGTAAGTCAAAATATCAATTAGATGAAAATATGAAATAAAGCCATATACAGAACCTAAATCAAGAAGTTTTACTAAGGGATTGGCTAATTTTGTATACATATATGTATTTTTGAAATAATTCATTATGTCCTTCATATGTATTTAGCCGTAAGGTAACTTAAGTGATATATTAATAGTATTATAGTAATTGGGCATCTAGCAAGTGTTATATTAAGATCTCTTACCTTAGAACTAAAATGATCCAATGAGGAAATGTGATATAGTGGTGTTTATATAATAGTTAAGTGGTCAGAAGCTATATAGAAATTATGCTGGAAAAACCTTATATATATATATATACAAAACATCAATTATCCATTTTCTTGTAGTGATTTGAACAAGATGCATTAAATAATCATTGATTTTATTTGATGAATTTTCTTCTTCTTGATTTGAAGTTTCAGATTCACTCTCTTGAATTTTTTTATTTAATTTAAATAATTCCTTTTGAAATTTTATTTGCATTGATTTTAATTCTTTTATTTCTTGTTTTTGAATATTGATTTCTTTTTGTAAATCACTGATTGTTATTACTTGTTTATTTTTCTTTTTATTTCTTTCAAGAATTTCATTAAGATTATAAGGTAATTTTGGAGTAGGATTTGTATTGATTTTGAATTTATTTATATATTCAAATTTTTCATTACCATTTGTCATTTGATCAATTTTTTAAAGAATTGCTTCTTCATTATCAGTTAGCATATTAATTTCTTCTCTCTTTGATTCTGATGAGGTGGAGTCCATGTCATTAACTTGGATTCCATCATCACTATTATTTTCTGATGATGATTCATTTTCACAAAAAATTAGTAATATGTTTTCCATTATTTCTTCATCTAAGTTTAATTCATTAAGCTTTTTATTTATTTTACAAAAATTTGCTGTGTGACCAATTTATAGGTATTATAAGTACATTTGTATTTTCTTATTTGAGACGATTGTCTTTGTGACGATCTGAAACTTGTATTTCTAAATCACTTGAGACGAATCCTTTGTGGAAAAGTCTTAATATTGTGATAAGCCTACTAAAGCCTAGCATAAATCCCGCTTGTTGTTTAAGGGTAGCATAGAGGTCATAAATTGGAAATCACAATATTAAACTAAATTTAGTCTCGTGATCTAGATCTATAAGATTTAGAAAAATTAGTCTCGTTTGAAAATATGAATCTACTTAGAAGATCTATGTCATCTTCTAGCTTTGCTCCCACAGAGCAATCTGAGGAATCAATGTTGAATAATCAAGATGAAATACATATAAAAAATTTTGACAAAGCAATTGATGAATGGAAAATACCAAAAACATCATATGATCAAATATATCAAATAGGTAAATGGAAAATTTTTGGAAAAAAAGATTATGTTATAACTACAGAAGAAAAGGATATTCTTGTTTCTGATGGTTTAACAACAATCAAGCTTCTAAATCAAGAATCAATAAAAAAAATATGCAAAAGATTGGAATTATATGCATTTAGGCTTAGTTCAAGTAGGAGCAAAACCTCTTACTAAATTAGGCTTAAATACCTCAATTTGTATGGTTCTCAGAGATACTAGAGAATTAATATATGAAAGATTAATTCATGCCACTATTGAAACTAGTCTTAGTAGTGGACCAATTCAATTCGAGTGTCATCCAAATATCACCATTGCCCTTAGGGATAAAACAATCATGAGTTCATTAATTCTTCAAATCAAAACACATAATTATAGAATGGTAGAAGAATCAATACCAATGGTTGTAATATACAGAATATATTTCAAATTAATGAAAACTGCTTTTGGTTTTAAGGCTTATAAAATGGATAAGAGAGGTCAAACTCTGCTTATTCAAACAGACCTAACCAAAGCCAATGTATCAGTCCCAAAAATGATTCAGTGGTCGGAAGTCAATTTACCAGAACACTGGGAAGTAGAAAACCCACTTCCTAAGAAACCAATATACAATACCGAACCATCAAATGTAATACAACATCCTGATGGTAAAGTTACCATTCAGTTTAACAGAAAATCATTTGATCAGCCAAGAAAACCACTAGAAATAAGATCTATGACATCTTCTTCAAGAAGATTAGTAGATCTTCCCAATCCTCCTCCTATCATTTATACTCCTTATCAAACTAACAATCAACAGGACAGGCAACCAAATATTCAAGAAAATCCATCCCTTTCAGGAATTGTTCATGATAGGTCTGGTATAACCCAACCAGTTTACCAACTTAATGAGCCAGAACACGGAGAACCTTCATTCTCAGACTTAGGTGATCCAAAATTAAATATTTTAGAAGAATCCTTTGTACCAAATAAAATACTTTTGAATCAAGAATTCAATTCTCAAAAGAATGAAAAAATTAGAAATTGGTATTTTGAAACATTTGGTCATATAAAAATGAAAATAAAAGATGAATATTATAATTTCATGGAAGAAATTGGTGCTCAGATATATTTTTTTGAATGGTTCGAGAATTATTATCTGAAATCCAAAGAAATCAATGTTATTAATAATTGTTATAAGTAGAAACTTAGTGATGGAAAAATTATAGAATCAAATCATCCACCATTAAGTAATATAAAAATGATTCATAAAAATACAGAAATCAGTTTAACTCCATTTAAAAATGCATCAGAAGAAGAAGGATCAGGAACTAAGAAGATAATAAATCAAAATAATTACACCAATCAACATTTACATACTATAGGAGAACAATTAAATAGAATAGAAGACACAATAAATATTGAAATCAATAAAACAAATGAAAAAATTTCAATCAATAAAAATACTCCTTTGTTCAAACCTTTTGAAATGCCTAAAAATCCTAGTCAAGAATTTCTAAAAGCATTAGATGAAAGAAAAAGAATGCTAAAAAACATTCAATAGGCATTCCCTGGGATAGCAACTTTGTATATATATATATATATATATATATATAAGGTAAGTTAGAGATTGGGTCAAAAAGTATCTTGGACCAAAGTTGTTAATAAAAGAACTACATCAAGACTTAGACCCTAAGTGTAAGAGAGTTACTAATTTTGTTTATACTTGATATGTATTAACTAGGGTACCGTACATATTTTGCTTTAGAGATCTAAGCAAGGAAGAGACTTAATTCAAGAATAAGAGTTGGAGAAACTCGTTAAGTGGTTTAAGTAATTGGATTGATTAAGTTCTATAATAGATTTTATCTACTCTTAACTTATCTAATTGTAATGAACGTGATTGTTCTTGTATGTATGAATGTGACATGTTGATTGTTGAGTTATAAGATGCTCTTCTACTGCTTTTGGTATATTTTGTTAAATGAGACATGCTTGGCTATTGACTGTGATGGCTTCAGATGTGCTATTACTAAAATACTCGATGATGTGTATCTTTGTTTAGTTGGGACAAGAGACTAGGTACCAATAACTAACCCTAACACCTAAGGTATTCACTTAAACGAACCTGATACTAAGGTTTTAGGAATGAAAATATAAATGAAGTTAAGTGAAATCAGGGTTAATGAATTGATGAATAAGTTTGCTCGTGTTTCTTAGAATTTCTTGATCTTTCTCAATATGCGAGTAATACATTCATGGCTTGGCACAAAAGGACCAACAAGTCCAGTTTTCTAAGTTGGGATTTTACTTGGTTAAGTTCTATCTTGAAAAGTAGATTCTTATTAAGTAGACAATTTAGTTTCTAGGAGCTTGTTTTTGTGATACAACTTGGTTTACAAACTTGTTTTCAAGCATATAGAATTGCATAGTTTTTGCTAGATAGAGTTTGTTAAACTCTACTCTAGGTTCTTGAAAAGATAATTTAGATGCTTGGTAATATCAACTACTTAGATGACTAGGTCTATGACTGGGGCTAAGCTAGGATATCGGTATCGATGCATGTTACGTAATGAACATAAGACGTGTGTATTACATTTACATTGCTTGGTTGGAAAGAAGTGTGTTGTGATTGGAATTGATAGATTGATATGTGTTTATGATGAGATACTGCTTTGTATTATTGTTTGTCTATCTAGTTTCACTCAACTTACAGTAAGCTGAGTAGATAAGTTTTTCTCATTAGGTTTTGAAAGTAATTAGCCCAGATCTTGCATCAGGGAAATAAGGAGACTAGTACATCTAATTGGTACCTTGAAGGTAAACCATGAAGCTAAAAGTAAGTCAGAATGTTGGTTTGAAAGTGTATGGGAGAGAACTCTTATGTTGCTAAAGTGAATGTACAGGAAGATTATTGTGTTATGCTACAAAGGTCTTAATATGAGATTATAAAATTGTTGTATAGACCATCTAATCAAGTTGTATTATATATAGATATCCTGATGGAGTTATGTATTGTAAAAGACTTTATAGTTACAATACCCTAGGTTGGCTTGCTAATGTATAAATCTCTACTGTTGTTTGTTAAATCAAATGAGAAAAGTTTTGAGAATAAGGAGTTTTATGTTGTTGTATTGATGTGTCTTTAGGGTTGGACATGCAGAAAGGCACTACAACAAATAAGAAAAGAAAATAAAATGAGGGTTTTAGTAAATCCGTGAGCTATCTAGCTGGATATAACTTACCAACAAGATCCAACACGGCTTAAGAATTGCTGAATGTGATGAACCGGTCCGAGTAATAGGGTTGCTTGCCACAATCCTTATTAAAGAGATTGATAAGAGCGAGAGGAGAAGAGTTTTTTAAGAGAAAAGTCTTAAGGGTTTTTCATTAAAATATCAAAGTCTGCTAAAACCCTATACATATGCTCTATTTATACATTGGGGCAAAATACTAAAAAGGATGCCCTAGTGACATTCCTACAAATACAAAATAAACATGAGAATAATTTAGGAAATATACAATAAAAAGGAAATCTAAATAACTTAAGCAGAAACAAATGACCAAATGATAGGCCTAGGTGAAGAATGGACGAGTTGGGCTTCGATATTTGGTGGGGTCGGTAGCTTGAGTCCTATCATCATGCCCCTCTTGAAAAAGTTTTGACCCGAAACTTGATAAGAGGTTACTTCAACTTCCACCTGGATAAAAAACAAATATGTAAGAGTGAAATAAACGTAAACTACAACAACTCAGCTCAATGATCGAAGCAAACATAGTCCGGTGCTCCTTCCACTCATTATGAGCGTGATCAATCAAGCTCTTCATTTGGCACCCTTCCTTCCACTCATCATGTACCCTATCAATTATCCCTAAGTAATTCTAGTAGCTATCAATCAAAGGGAATAGCACAACTTTAAGTTTAGACATGGCATGAGCTCGGGGAGTTTGAATATGTAGAAGCTCAAACTGCTTCTTAACCTCATTTCCAGTAGTCATTACCTCATCCACTTCCTCACAACTAGTTTCCTCTTCGGTTACCATAGATAGTGTAATAATCCCTTCATTGAGTTCTTCTTCCTCCTCAATAGCCTTTATGGGGATTTTCTTTTCAGCTCTCCATCTCTCTACTAAAGTCTTAACAATCCTTAAATCATCTTCAAGATTAGCTAGGGAGATAGGATGGAACATAACTCGTTCTTTGTCATAGAAGGAATAAGTATTCTTTAAGGGTGTGTAGCTCAAGTTATGGCTTGTCTTCCATGGATAACTCAAACACATGTAACAATCTCCAATGTCAACAACATTGAATAAAACTTCATTGTGAAATTTTCCAATGGAGAAGGCTATTCTTACTTGTTTTGTCACTTGAATCACTTCATCATTATAAACAAAATCATACAGATTTGAGTGGTCAATAGTTTTATAACCCAATCTTCCAATAAGAATCTCTAAGATAAAATTCATAGGGTAGCAACTAACCTGAATTAATATAATACTCTATTTAAGTCTCCCCTTTATGTAAAATTTCTCCATTGCTACGAGGTAAAATTTGAACTTAAATGATTATTGGCACCATAATCTATAATCTTTGATGGTTACTAAAATTTCCATACGTTAGTTTAGAGGCTGCTTGAATAAATCACCTTGGCAATGGCATCAATAACAGCTTAGTAGTTTTGTAACTGCAATCCATAACAGCTCACATGCTATTACTATGACCAAATTCAGTTCGGCAACTAAGCACACTCAGAACAACCTTTGATAAACTTCAAACTTCACAAAGAAGCTTGGGTTTGGTATTTTCCTCAGTTTAGCAAATTCCTTAAGATTACAGTAGCTTGGATCCTCAAGTTCAATGGGTTTAAAATAAAGGAGCACTTATTCGGCAAATAATAGAGGATAGCAGGGCAAGTACATAGATTTGCAATTTGAATAGACAATTTGATTTGATACTTATGGAGAATGGACAGTATAATACGTCGTATAATTCAACAGCTTAAAAATGGATGCGTCTTTGTCGACCTCAAACCTTAAACACATACATAATATGCTTGGACATAAGGTACAGTTGTACTTGGACACAAATAATTATAGGATCCTTTCCTTACATGTGCATAATCTCTTTGCCGTTCTCCTTGAGCTTGTACATACGTGTTCAGCTTAGCTTCCTATGCAATTCTCCTCTTGGTAGTAACTTGATAGCTTTTGGAGTTGTAAAAGCTTGGTCATACACAAGTTTCAACTCCTCGACTCTACAATTCAGTAGATGCGACGGTATAATACATACTGCAGTAGCTCAATTCGGCTTAACAACTTAGAGTACAGATTGCTACTGTACTTCAGTTCAGCAAGTAAAACATGCAATTCTTTAGACAGCAACACAATATACTTATGGAAAGGGCTTGGACAACAATTGCAATTTAGCTTAGTAAATAAGGAGTTAAATTGGCTCGGAGCTCGGACACACTTTGACTTGGATGTGTAAGCTCGGAACGTTTGGAATACAGCAGCTTAGATAAGAACTACACTGTTTGGCTAAGCACCCAATCAAGTCAGTTCGGTGGTCTCCAAGTTGTATAGTATGGTACAATTTTAGCTCGATTTCAGACGAGCACAACAGTAAAGAAAGTCGCTGTTGCTCGGTATAACTTAATAGTACTAGGGGGATAAATCAACTCGGTTAAGTAATATGGCCACAACAAGCTAGCACCTCGGATCATTACTCAAGTCAGCTTGGCATATACTTAGTACAGTAGCTTGGAGCTTGGATGACTACAATTCAGTTCGGCATCAATTATAACACAGCAGTTCATTAGCTTTAGGACAGCTTGATACTTAACTTCTAACACGTACACAAATAAGATAGCACACATTAGAGCTTGGCAATGGAGGGACTGCATGAAACTTCAGCTCGACTATTGTCCAGTTCGACCACTAAGTATTAGCACGGTAATAGCTACTCAAGTACGCCTGCACTAGTATGTCATATACACTGTACACAATAGATTAGATAAAGGTAGTACAACAGCACCGTGGTTGGAATATAGCAATTCGACAACACTGTATTTACTAATCAAGCTACAGCTCGGCATGATTACACCTATTCAACCTTCAATTCAGTTCGGTCACTTTTAACTTGGACACGACAAATCGACTTAGTAGTGATTTCATATAGCACTTCGCCTCTATTTTAGTGGCTCGGTATACACACGAAACAGCTCGGATAGTGCTTCACTTGTCAATCGTACAACAGCTAGGAACCTAAATCAACTCGGAAGAGTTCACTTTGACAATTCAAACTAGATGATCCAACTGCTCATTTAAGTCGGCAAATAAGGACTTCCTCAACAAGTTAGTGACTTTGATTAGCAGTTTAGCACTTTAAAAACACCTGCTACATTCAACTACTTACTGCAAATTTCGAAGAGGCTTAGAACCCTGCTTAGAGCTCAACAATAGTAGTGCGGTGATGACATAAAACAACTTGGTTTTATCACTACCCTAATTCACTTTGGCACTTCAGATTGAACAGCTTGAGCTCAGACATTATCTCAATTCAACTGCAATTTAAATAGGACAACACACTTAGCACCAGCACTTCTTTACATTGCTTTGGCTACTTCACTTTATCAATTACAGCTATGGACTTCAATAGTTTTCAACCAAAACAAAGTAGCATTGCCGCAACGATATACTATTAGCAAACCCACTCAACTCCGGTGACTACCAGACTAAAACCTACAAACTTATACAAATACACAATTTACCACTTGTAGCTATTCACAACAAGGATCTACTATAACTACATAAAAACCCTAATCACAAAAGTTAGTAGCAACTCACACAGCAACACCACAACTAGCGTCACCATTGCATGCTAATGCACACTACTGTTCAATATACAGTAACTCTTGACACTAGCCACAACACCTTTGTCGGCTGCTGCTACCACCACCGTAGCAATTAACACCAAACCTTCCTTTCAAATGCGAACTTCAATCATCAATTCGAGTGCCAACCACCCTCTTAACGACTCACTCTTTAGCCATAAGACTAGTAGTACTAGAGACAATGAAGCCGTAATATGATAGTAGTAACTCCCACCAGCAATACCTATTGCAATATTTGATTGCTTGGACCTAAACCCTTATGACTATTAAGACTACTTATAATTTCAAAACCCTAAGTAACGGTCTTCATGTATCTATCACAACATAGCAAATATGCCTACTGTAAAGTTCACGAAACCCCAACAAAGGCCTTTATACGTTCTTTAGTACTTTCTTTTCCAATTGAAAGAAAACACCACAGTGTAGTGTCATATCCCCAAATCTTAATTCTTCGGTAAATAAACTCTTTGTAGTACAATAAAACCAATGAATCGGTACTATCTCAAATACAGAATAGTAACTCCAGCATACTCATTATGGTAGCTATGAGAAAACACAGCAGCTACTAACAGTACACAAACAAAAACTTCATGGAACCTAATACGCTCCCTTGTCGGAACTGTGATCTGATACCAGTGAAGATGATGCATCTTTGGGGTTGAACATACAGAAAGGCACCACAATGAATAAGAAAAGAAAATAAAATGAGGGTTTTAGCAAATCCGTGAGCTATCTAGTTAGATATGATGTACCCATAAGATCTAACATGGCCTAAGACTTATCGGATGTGATGCATCAATTCGAGTAATAAGATTACTTGCTACAACCCTTACTAAAGAGATTGATAAGAGAGGGTAGAGGAGAGTTTTTCAATAGAAAGGTCTCAAGGGTTTTTTATTAAAATGTCAAAGTTTGCTAAAACCATATACATGTGCTCTATTTATACATAGGGGCAAAATACTAAAAAGGATGCCCTAGTGGCATTCCTATAATGAAATCTAAATAACGTAAGCAAAAGTAAATGACCAAATGATAGGCTCAAGTGAAGAATGGACAAGTTGGGCTTAAGTATTTAGTGAGGTTGGTACCCCAAATCCTATCATGTATGATAGGTTAATTACAGGTTTTACCTTATCCTTAAATCAAGGATGGTAGTAAAAAACTATCTTTAGGTACCAAAAGTTGAGAAAAAAATTTTAAGCTGACACCTAGAAGACGGAGCATTATGGGATGGTATCAAAGCGTGGTTTAGAAAATGGGCCTTAATGTATCATAACTTGCTTAAGGAATAGGATTAGATGTGTGATGAATTGAAAAGTTGAGGCATTTGTAGATTCAAAGAATTGAAGTGGGGATGGAAATGAGATTTAAGAGATGTCAAGGAGCACGGATCAAGATTATTTAAGATGAAGAAATAGAAAGAATAAGGAGTAGCATAGAATGAAGTAAGCTCTATGCGAAAGTTTTATGGAAGTTGTTTAGGAATTGATGGATTTGAGAGTTGATTTTGAGGAGGAAATCCTAGTAGATTCGTAACGAATTAGTGAATTGAGCAAAGGATTTGTAAACAAAAAATGGATGGAAATAGGAAAGAAATCAATTGAGTCATGTTGTAATCTATGGAGACTTTGTGAAGTTTAAATTGTGGCAATAGGAGTGTATGTATTGGGCCATCTAGATTAGCTAAATTAACTTAAGAAGGAAAAACAATAGTATTCTTGTATAGCAAGAATAGGTTAAGGAATAAGTAGAAAAGTCATATTCCCACTAACCACCATTATAAGAAGAAAAATAAATGGATATAGCCTAGAATATGGCAAAACTAGTACAGGATGACACTCTTTATATATGCTTTTTTGGTATACATGAGTAAGCTAGGAAGGGAATGGAAAATCTATAACTCTTGTGTTTCATTTGTTCAATTATTTGACTCTCATAACTCTTATGTCCTATGTTGAGTTTTCTGTCTTTATTGTTGATTTAGTCATGTTATATTGGTCATGCAACCAATAATTGGTTAGTTCATTCGTATGTCTTGTTGGTCTAAGGATTATGTCAATATTATTTGACAAAAATCAAATTCAGCTTGGTTGAGTCATTCTCTATCTCACTTGATCTCGAGTTAGCTAAATGCTCGAATTTTCCATACTCTTACTTGATACTATATGTATGGTAACTACATGGAGTACTCAAACTCTTGGTTAAGATAAGGGTATGATACTTGGAGAGTTATAAAAAGGGTATGCATGAGAAAAAGGATTAGTAATAAGTTACCTTTAAATGAAAATATTATGATGATTAACCCTAAGTAAAGATAAGAAACGAGAAACGCACTAAGTGGTAGAAATTGAGATCATAAGGTATTTGAAGGTGGAATTTATCTAAAGTTAGGGTTAGAAAATAGGTCAGAATGTGTTTTGCTATAACATCTTAGACTTGATATGATTCAAAACTTGCCTCAGAAGGTATTCTAGTTTGGAAGTAAGAGGATGTACTAATTTAGAACTTGGGTTAAAAGGTATAAGTGTTAAGGATTAGGTTGAAGTGATATTAAACTTCAAAATTTTGTTAACATGAAATAACTTATATAGTAAGTGTCGAGCTTGGTTTTTCACCCTCCCGATTCTTTTTATAAAATTAAGCCTTCTCTAAACTGATCAGTACTAAACCTTACCCGTTTAATACCGACCATCGATAGGGGTTTAAAGAAAACCATTTTTTTTTTTTCAATTTGAAATATATCAAAGTCGCTACCTGACCGGAGTTAGGAAAAAGGGTTAAGTTATTACCAATTGGATAGATTGGTTATAACTAAGCTATTAGTCTATCGATTAAAAAACCAATTTATAAAACGGTTTTTTTGAAAACTAAAGATTTAGATCTAGAGGTTAATTTATTAAACCCTAAACGGGTACTGCTTTTTAACTTTCTGAATTTAACTTCGCTTTTCAAATATAATCTTTTTAATTTCTAAAACAACTAATTATAATACACACGACTAAATTAATCAATGTACTTAAATATTTAAAAATGGAAAAAATAAAACTTTCCATATTTTAAGTCACCCTGTACTTTGCATATGGGTGCCTACATACCAGTTATTTGGGATTAGATTTCCGTAGTTCGTTTTCCAAAAACATAGCGAGTTGATTTATTTTTAACTTTGGAAAAACTGTTAGGTTTACGTTTTTATCCATTTTGATTTTATTTGAGAAAATTTCCTAAAGGTCCTAAATTGGTCTAATTTTGGAAAATCTAAAGTGCCCTAATTTGGAAAATGAATGTTTTATTTTTATTTTGAAAAGTTATTTTCTAAGTGATAAAAGTAATTTTCATTGTTATCATTATTTTTTCTTTTTTCTTTTTTTTTTCAATTTATTTATCATTTTATCTATTTCTATTATAAATAAAAAAACTACACTATTTCTTTATTTTTCTCTTTTTCTTTTTCTTTATTTACAAATACATTTACAAATTACAACAAATAGTAAAACAAAATACATAAAATAAATTGATAAATAAATAAAATAAAAAATAAAAAATGGCTTGGACCAATATTGAAGGGAAGAGGCATAGGTTGGATCTACGGGTTGAGAGCCGGGTTAGATTCGTAGTGGAGTCGGGTTTGGATTGGGTCGGAGTTGGGTCTAGAGCGGGTCGAATCTTGGTTGCTTCCTACGATGAATGTAACGCGACGGAGGCTGTTTTGGTGAGTTTTCAAAGGAGGTGAATGTAGTTTTGTGTCCGAGTTATTAGACTTTAAGGGGGTATTTTCAATGCCATTGCGTTTGGTGATCGTTTGGTGGTGGTCGCGGTGGCATCTGTAAATGAGAGAGTGAGGGCATTGTGGGTGTATGGGTCAATGGAGTGGTGGCAGCTATTGGTGGTCGTACGTTGGTGGATGGTGTAGTTGGTAGTGGGTTGAGAGGGTCTGATGGTTTGGGATGTGCACGTGTGTAGTGTCGTAGTGCAAGTGTGTGATGTAAGCCCCAAAGCTAAGCCAATTTACCGTAGGATTGAATTTAAAACCCAATGTTTAGGGCGATCGATTAAAGGATCCGATCAAACCCAAATTATAAACTATTGAGAGAAATATTAGTAAAAATGACTCCATAAACTTAAATTTAAGAAAATAAATAATAAAATAGGAGACTACAAAATTTTTAAATTTTAAGCATAATAATTGGTAATTACCGAAAAGGCGAAAAGTGTAATATAATAACTAATAAATTATTAGAGATAGATTATATGTAAACTAAAAATTTTAGAATGACCAAAATAATAATTAGGAATGTTCACGTGTACCCCACATGTATTTACGTGTAGATAAAAATACGCGAAATTACCTAAATTGGCCAAAAACTAAACAAATAATTAAATAAAATTATAAAATAATTAGGGAAAAATCAGAAAAAATCAGAAGAGGATAAGATGCATTAATACCAGGTCGTGGCATGTTAGGATAAGAAAAAGAAAAATTAGCCAATAAAAATTGAACAACTTAAAAGCCAAAAATCAAGAAATTTGGACAAAGTCTTATCAAATTAATGCATATTAATTACAGCAAATGTCTATAAATAGGGAAAAAATTTACAGAACTCATTTGGACAATGAGAAATCAGAGAAAATTAGGGAGAGTTAAAAATTGAGAGAAAAATTCGGTTTAGAAAAAAATTAGAAAAAACTGTGCAATTAGGGCTTTTAAAAGGAAACCCCACCAGACGAACAGCTGGAAGTAGACGGCCACCACCACCACACGGTGGTGGCAGCGCCCAGGCCGGCTGACAAGGCCACGGCGGCCCGCGGTGGCCGGAGCCACCCAAACCGGTGAATCCAATTTCCAGCCCGATTCTTGTATAATTTTGTAAAAATAGTAAATATTATTAGAAAATTATGAATTTTGTTATTCTAGGGTATTTTTGTATGTAGTTTATAGGAAAAATATTATTTTGATGAAAACATGTTTCGTAATATAGGGTCCTTAAGAAATCATGCAAAACCGAGCACATTTCGGTTTAGAAATAAATGACCTTAGGAGTGTAGTTTGGAGCTCAAATTTTTTCTTAGGATGCTCATGTGATATAGAACAGTGCTATGAAGCCATTTTTTTAAAATTAATTTTCGAAATTTTTAAGTTAATTTTTAACCCTAAAATGATGGAAAAATTGGGTAATTTGGAGTTAATTAGGTAATTAGGATAGTAATTACTGATTTAGATAGTAATTATATGTTTATGGATGTTAATCTCTGATGTGGAAACCTAATCTTAGTTTATGGAGTGTTAAGTGTAAGTAATGAAGGAGTTATGTGGTAAATGTAAAAAAAATTAGGAATATATAGAATTGAAAATTAATAAATATGGAAAAATTAGGGTTTTTTAGATAATATTAGAGTAAAAATAAGAATAATATTAAATCTGAATTAAGATTGAATTTTAGGTAATTATATAAAAAAGTAAGATTTTCTCACATCAAGGATAAATCCGATACCCTAATTAGGACTAGCGTGTACTGAATAGCTTAGAATACTAAATTAAGACCCAATAGGATATTTGGATACTCGAGCTTAATGTGATTAATTTCATATTAGGATTCGAGCATGTTTAGGATTTAAAAATCGAACTAAAACCTAATTTAGAAATTGATGCGGAAACCGAAACCGAACTCGAACCTAAACCCAAACCTAGAATAATTATAAAAGACTTAAGACCTAGATAATTAGGTATATTAAACCTTAAACAAAACCTAACAATAAGCATTATAGGATAAAACGAACCT
This sequence comes from Lumnitzera littorea, assembly GCA_024138015.1. NCBI lineage: Eukaryota > Viridiplantae > Streptophyta > Magnoliopsida > Myrtales > Combretaceae > Lumnitzera > Lumnitzera littorea. The sequence goes on along the minus strand of JAMXBB010000012.1, from coordinate 78,779,928 downwards.
ATAATAGTTATATGAAAAGCTGAAACCACGTTTGTGTTATAGGGATGATTGGCGATGGCCTGAGCAAATCGGACCTCGAGTGAGTGAGCGAGGAGTCGAGGTAAGTTGGGATTAATACGATGCTGTATTTTTGGAGGCTTAAGATTATGCTTGGTTATGCTTGTTAGATAGTTGAATGTGTGCATGTGCTTGATTATGGGTGATGCTATGATTCTGTTTGTTGTTCTGGCATATATTGTATGAATTGTATGAAAAAATTGATTACCCTAAACTGGACTTAATCAAATATCCGACCAGTAATCATAATCGGACATGCATGGTAACCCGTTAGGGGAACTTAGGACTCTCCGGCCAAATACTGACCCCTTTGGAAGGGATAGCGCAGGATTGCAAAATGGTCCCTTCTTCATCCTCAGTCGAACTAAGTGACAGGAGAGGAGGTCGCGGCGAGGGTGAAGGCAGTGGTTCGAAGGTAGTCGCGGGAGGAGCAAGGTCTCCATTACACAAGCCTGGGTTTGGTCGTGAGTTGTTGCATTAACGGAAACTCCTCAACCCGGAATAGAGCGGGCGCAATTTCTCTAATCTCACGATGGGCCGGACAACGTCGTGCGATGGCATTTGCTTGTACATGCATTGCACCTAATAAGTGATTGAAAACCTTGTTGTGTGTATGGTGTAGTTTTAAGTCCTCCGTCCCTACTTACTGAGTTGTGGTTGCTCACATCCTTATAGACATCGTGCAGGTGCTGGCTAAGAAGCGGCAACCAATTACTCAGAAGCTAGCAACTGTTGGATCCTGGGGAGTGAGGAAAAACATTGAAGAATAAACACATATTTTAAGGTTTAAGTTTTTATTTTAGAATTATTTTTCATTTCTGAGTGATGTAATAACTAAGGAATATCCTATAGAGAAATGTTGTAAACTTTAACTGCAATAATTGAATGATAACATATATATATAATTCCTCACTTTTATAGGTAAATGATTTATTTAAATTACAAACTGTCTACTTCAAAGTGGGTTAGTTGTGGACGCCTTGTGTAGATCAGGTCTAGGATAGCGGTTATGAGGCCAACTTCTATCTTAGGGTGGTTTATACGGCGGGGCTGTTACGACTCTGCCGCTTCGGGGTGTGACATGTGAGAGGATAAGGGTTGTGAGGTGGTGCATTAGTCTCATGGGTTGAGTGAGAGAGAGGTCGAGGAGGATTGTACATAAGTGGGTCGTGTGATGGAGCGAAGGTCGAGAGGTGGTGGTGAGTGAGAGAGACGGTGGAAAGTGAGTTGGGGAGAGAGAAGGAAATGAGAGGGAGACAAATCGAGTGTTGGAGAGAGAGAGAGTCAAGAAAATGGAGAGAGGGAGAGTTACCGAGAGAGAAGGTAGAGGGAGAGAAAGTGTAGTGAGGAGAGAGGGAACGAGAGAGAGGGGTTAGAGAGAGAGAGGTCTAAGTGTGAGAGAGTATCGAGGGGTTCGAGAGATCCAGGCTGAGAAAGAGGAGTGTGTGTATGTGTTGTAGGTTTAGTGGTGATATGGGCATGGTGGTTATGGATGGCATGGGGTTATGTGTGGTTCAAGAGAGTGGGCTAGGTGTAGAGAGAGAGAGAGTAAGGGTCCGGTCGAGAGATATTAGAGAGAGAGAGAGATGGTAGCGAGAAAGAGAGAGAGAGAGTGGATCTATTTTCCTCAAAATGTCCCCCTTACTATTCTGTGTGTGTTTGTTTGTTTTTTTTTTTTTTTTTTAGAATCAAAACCCCCTCCTTCTATTTTCTTCCTTTCCTATGTGTTGTGTTTTTCTTTTTTAAAGAAAGAAAGAGAGGGAAATAATAAGGAAAGGGGAGGAAAAAATGGAGGGAAAGCATGTGTGTTGTCTAAACGAATCATAACGCACCACGTGGCTCAGTGATGTTTTGACATGTGGCAATAAGTGGATTTGAAAAAGAAAAAGATAAAAAATCATCCTCATACCTCTAATGAGTTTTGAACCCCTATCCTCTAGCTTAATCTATGTGCTTAGTTTAAGTGTTTTACCGTTAGGCCGTTGATTTGTGTCTTGTCCATATGTGCAATTAAAATCGCACATATGGACTAGGTCAACTTGGGCTTGGTTTAAATTTTAAGCTCAGGTCCAATGATTCTTTATTTTAAGTCTAATTAAATTAAATCTAATCTATCCAAGCAACTTAAAAATTTATTATTTTCTGAATTTCTTATTTTATTTTATTATTTTTGTGACTTTTCCAATTCTTATTATTATTTTTTTTTATTTTTCTAAATTTCTTTTTTTTTTCTCTTTTTCCTATTTTCCTATTTTTTTTTATATTTTCCTAGAATTCCTATTTTTCTAAATTTCTTCATTTTTTAGGGTTTTCTTTAATTTTCTATTTTTTTAAACTTTTTCTAATTAAGGACCCTATAACCTAATTTGAAAAATGAAAGGAGGGAAAAAATTAGGTATCTACAATAAGAAATGTATTAAATGTACTTCCATAATTGATATCATTATTAAAGACATTAAATAAATCATAGGAATCGATAATGTATAAAATATGTTAGAAGTTATCTTGTTAAGGATTCTGAAAGTAATTTCATTGAGAGGATGTGTTTGGCTCATAAAGCTATAAGATGGTAAATGAAATAGAGATAGAATCGATGGCTAGTAACCCTGATGGAAGTTAATGAGGGACAAGGGAAGTATTGGATATTGTAGAAATTGAGGTAAGGGATGTTTAGAATCAATTGTGTAAAGGTTATGATCTAAAAGTTACGTAAAAGTAGGATAGGTATAATCATGATAAGCATTAAGGTGTAGAGGGTAATACAAATGCAAAGTAGATATACCTTTGGCAAATGTATAGGAATTGAAGTAGAAGATAAAATATAGTTATTAAATGACAAGCCTGAGACTTATAAAATAAGACAAAAGATGGTGGCAAGTGAAGTATTAGAGATTTTGTAAAGTGAGTAAAATTAATATTGCTACTTGAACCCTATAGCGTGGGAAGAATATAATAAAGGGGTATAGATGATGTGGATCGAAGCTAAGAACAGACAATGTCGGTCTTAGGGATGGGTCCAAGCTTACTGAAAGCTTGAAATGAGTGATGGGAAGTACGTGAGAAAACAGTAAAAGAGAGAAAATGAGCAAACTCATGAACAACTCCAAAGGATGTGACGTACTAATGGAACTTTTGAGGAGTCACAACATAGCTCCATTTGATGTACGAGTTAGTCTAATAAGGTTACTGGCCACCTATCTTTGCTTAAGAGTTAGGATAAGAGTGAAAAAAGAGCAAACAAGTTAATGAGAGTAATGTTTAAAAAATAGAAATATTTAGTATATTGATGATGATGATAAGATGATGTGACTACATGTACAGTAAGTACTTATACCCAAGAAACTAGGGCAACTTGCCTATAAAATGAAAAAGACAAAAAGGGTAGTATTTGAAAAGTAATGTACAGGGAATAATAAAGGCTACAATGGGAAAATATAACTAAAATGAATATTTTACATGAAGGATTCTGGTACATGGTTGCTCGTGTGCGTGGTTTGCTGTGGGTAGATGACTTTTTGGTAGAAAAGACAATTCTATATGATTAGCTTGATTTCTGCCAAGCTGAGGTGTCGAACAGGAGCTTCGGACATATGTGGGCTTGGCTGAAGAGGAGTAACTATGGACATATGTGGGGTCTCTCATCATCTCAGCACAAATGTTGCCCAGCTGGGGGTCAGTTTGGACATGCCAAGTAGGAGTGAATGGAAAAGGTTGAGTTATTAGCAAATCTTTCATTTGGTTGGCAAATAATTTCCAAGTGATGTGTAGAGACTCGGCTCAACGTATGGAGTTGGTCAGCAGCAAGGAGCAGCTTGGCTTTAGTAAGGATTAGTTAGAGAAAGAGGATTCGCAGTGTTAGTCCTTCTAATTCTTTAGCTTAGCTATGGGTTAAAGGCCTATCAACCTAATTCCTATTATTCCCTCTAGGTTGATTTGGATTTCGGATTAAATCTAGATGGTCTTCGTTTAGTTCTCCTTTAGGGTAATAGGGGTTGAGGTTAACAATTTGGAAAGTGCTCGAGACCCTATAATCTTTGGGGTAGCTCTGATCTATAGGCATTGTCATTGATCTTTTAAAGTACTCTAAAAGGACCTTTAGCTTGGGTAGATAGCTTGTTCTTTCTTTTGTTTGGGAATCTCTCCTTGCTCAAGTATAACCAAACTAGATCTCTAGGTTAAAACTACTTTGACATTTGTCCTTTGGCCTCTTCTCACATTTTCTTAGCAGTTGGGTTGATCTGTTGAGTGACTTTGTCATAGATGTATTATAGGGACTGTGCTTAAGCTCTTGTGTCAGGGTCTTCTTGTTTGAATATAGATCAAGGGGCAACTCAAGATTAAAACTATAGACAACTTCGAAGGGGTTTATTTGGTACTGTCATGCACTGCTCAATTCTAAGTAAATTCTACTATAGGTAAACAAACATCCCAACCAATCAAATTCTTACTTACTGCAGCTCAAAGCACTGATCCTAAAGTACAATTGACTACTTTTGTTTGGCTAATAGTTTAGGGGTGATAAGAAGTGTTGTATAATAGTTTAGTCTCCATTTGATGCCATATAGTTCTCTAAAAATGGCTTAAGAACTTTTGATCTCTGTTTGAGATTACACTTCTCAGCATATCGTGTAACTAAATAATTTCTTGTAAAAAGAGAGAAACAATAGTTGAAGCATCGTTAGTCTTAGAGTTGAGCACAAAGTGTGTCGTTTTACTAAATCTATCTACGATGACCAGTATGGAATCTTTGCCTCAAGCAGCTTTAGGTAATTCGAGAACAAAGTCCATGCACAACTCAGTCTAGGGTCTAATCAGGACAAGTAAAGGCATTGCTTTCCCTTACTTGGCTTGGTACTTAGACCTCTTGCATATGATATAGCCCTCAACAATTTAGTGCTCGCCTCGTCTCATTCTCAGCTAAAAGAATCATCCATATAGTAGCTCATATGTTCTTCTCTCCCTAAAATGTTCAAAGAGTCCTCTACTATGGGCTTCTTTGATAAGTAACTCTTTCAATGAACAAGTTGGCACACATAATTTTCCATTTTGGAATAAGTACCTATCTTCTTCATGATTTCGTCCACTATTCATCCATAAGCACATCACCTAAATATGGGTCTGAAGTTTAGGTTTTTAGAATATTGCTCTTTGATACATGTAAACCTAAATAAACTAGATTACAGTTCAATCAAGAGCGCATGTCTTCTTGAAATAGCATATGCAACTACATTGCATTTCCTTTGCTTATATTTTATTACAAAATTGAAACCTTTAAGGAATTCAACCCATCTCACTTATCGCTTCAACAACTTGGTTTGACTTTGAAGCTACTTTAGAGACTCACGATCGGTATAGATGACAAACCCTCTTGGCAATAGATAATATTGCCATACTTAGAGTGCTCAGATAAGTGCTAAGAGTTTTTTGTCATATATGAAGTAATTCAGTTGAGGTCTTCTAAGCTTCTCGTTTTGTTAGGCAACTGGTCGGCCTTCCTACATTAGGATAATGCCTATATCAATGCCTGATACGTTACATTTTAGCACAAATATCTTCTTAAAGTCTTCATTTGTGCTATCTACTTTGACCTTTAGGGCATCTCCTTTGATAATCATGGTCCTTCGATTCGAGCACTAAGCAGCCACATGTCAAAACCCCTAGCACTTATAGCATTTGATATGGCCTATGTTCCTTCTAGATCCCTATCTCATCTAGTATGCTCAGGTCGGCTCTTTTGTTCAGTTTGGGCATCTACCTTCCTAGTTAGCTCAGTACCTAACTGGGTTTGGTAACTTCCTTATTTAGGTCAGCTTGACTGCCTAAGTCTACTCATTGAGGGTCTAATAGACATTTGGCTCTTTCTTTGTCTTTCCTTTCGCTAGATTATTCATATAACCTCATCCAGCATGGTAAATTGCTACAACTTTATAATATCTAGGATAACACTCCTTAAACCAGTAAGGAATTGGGACACTATACAGGTTGATGGCTCTTCGACTTCACAGCAAATCATGAGCATCTGGAATTCTTGAACATATTCATCAACAGTTTAGCCTCTTTATCTCAACTCTTGAAGCCGAGCAAAAGTGTCTTGCAAATAGGTATCCAACACAAACCTGTTTTAGAGTATTCTCTTCATCTCAGGCTTAGTATTAATCTCTCGGTATTCCTTTCGTCTTCTCATGACTTGAAAGTTCTTCCACCTCATGGTGGCATATCTTTGCAATAGTGACGTCATATTAGTAACACTCAAAAACTCACTCCACCATCTCCTCTTAATCTAAATAATCATCCACTAGGAGGTTGGCCACCTCATCAAGCATCTCGTTCGTACTTCTAAGGGTATCTTAGGATTGTCAGCCATGGTAGAAAACACCACTATTATCATCCCCAACACTAATATTAACACTCGGGTTTGTCATTTTCTTTGATAGATTCAAATTTCAAGCTCTTTGATTCAATGATATAGCTGACACTATTCCTCTAAATCACATAACATACACTCTCTTTAAACCAGAAGCTTAATAACTGGCAAACACAGCAGCTAAATTAATATAGAAAATTGCTCTGTTTTCACATGCCTAAAATAGGGTATAAACAAAGGACTTTGAAAACAAACTACTAAAACCTATCGCTTGCTTAAAATACTTCAACATTCCTTTCTACAACCACTACACACTAAGATAACAAGAACTACTTTCCAAATCCTCAAATACAACTTATCCTAACGAAACCTTCACTTTGATACCAAGATGATGTGGATTGGAGCTGAGAATAGATAAGGTTGGTCTCAGGGGTAGGTCCAAGCTTGCCGAAAGCTTGAAATGAGTGATGGGAAGCATGCTAGAAAACTTAAAAGAGAGAAAATAAGTAAACCCATGAATAGCTCCAAAGGATGTGATGCATTAATGGAACTTTTGAGGACTCCCGGTATAGCTCAATATGACGCACAAGTTGGTTCAGTGAGGTTACTCTTCACCTAGCCTTATTTAAAAGTTAGGATAATAGTGAAGAAAGAGCAAACAAGCTAACGAGAGCAATGTTTGCAAAAACTAAATATTCAATATATTAATGATGATGATAAGATGTTGTGGCTACATGTATAGTGAGTATTTATACTTGAGAAACTAGGGCACCTTGCCCAAAAAATGGAAAAGACAAAAAGGGTAATATGCTAAAGAAGTGATATATAAGGAATAATAAAGGGTACAATGAGAAAATACAACTAAAATGAATATTTTGCATGGAGTATTTTAACATATGGTTGCTTGTATAATTTAAGCTTCCTAATATATCTCATTTTATTTAAAGATGTCAATTACAATAACTCATGCTTCCATATCAGCAAGTCTACTGTATATCAATCTACTCCCAATCCTTCTTATGCTTTGAATTTTAATCTTCTTGCCATATAGTTGCTAAACCCTTTAAAAAATCTAAACAAGTTTGCTTAGTATTTCTAGAAGCTTTACATGGCTTGTTGTAGGTGGATGACTTTTTGGTAGAAAAGGCAATTATGTACAATTAGCTTGATTTTTGCCAAGCCGAAGTACCGAGTAGGAGCTCCGGACAAATGTGGGCTCGGTTGAAGAAGAGTAGTTATAGACATGTGTGGGGTATCTCATCATCTTAGCACAAATGTTGCTGAGCTAGGGGTCAATTTGGACATGCTAAATAAGAGTAAATGAAAAGCCTAAGCTGTTAGCAAAGCTTTCTTCCAGTTGGTAGATGATTTATAAGAGATGTGGAGTTACTTGGTTTTACGTATGGAGTTAGTCAGCAGCAAGGAGCAGCCTGGCCTTAGTAAGGGTCTATTAGAGCAAGAGGATTTGCCATACTAGTCCTTCTAGTTGTTTAGCTCGACTACTGGTTAAAGGCTCAACAGCCTGATTCCTATCACTAGGCTTAAAAGTGAGGGCTTGAATGGTACAAATAATGGTTATGTAGATTAACATGGGAATGCCTATGAATATGTATTAATGTAAGTGTATTGAGGATATAACCATAATAAAAGTTGATGATTATGATGTGATGTAGGAATTAGAGTTATGTAGTGAAAGTGCAATAGTAGGAGTGAAATTATAATGTTCTAGAATGTGAAAGTTTTGAGGATGAAACTTTTTGTATAAGGAGTGGAGTATGAGACCTCAACCTTTAACCAACTATTGAGGACTTGGAATGGTGGCACATTCCCAATAAATGTATAACTTAGAAAGTGAGGAAATAAAGTGCTCATGAGAAGTACGAGTTGCGAATACTATAACATAAAAAAATTATACTTACTTGGAATAAGTAAATTTAAGGTTTTGAAAAATATTTTGGGAATTATCGAGCCTAGTTTTTTACTCTCTCAGTTCTTTTTATAAAATAGGCGTTCTTTAAACTGACTAATATTAAACCTTACTTGTTTAATACTGGCCCTTGACTAGGGTTTAAAGAAAACTGGTCTTTTTATTTTGAAAAACAACTTTAGAGTCGAGAAAAATAGTTAAGTTATAACTAATTGGGTGGGTTGGTTATAACTTAGACACTAGTCTTAAAAAAAAAACCGATTTTTGAAGCAGCTTTTTGAAAACTAGACATTTGGGTTCGAAGGTTAAAGATTTACACCCTTATGGATACTATTAACTTTCCAAAATTAGAATTAAACTTGAAAAATCAACTTTTAATTTTGAAAGATAGAAATTAGTTATTGATTACTCTTATTAGATAAACAAAATAATCTAAACTAAAGAAAAAGGGGAATTAGTTTTTTTTTTACCATCGCCTTGTAGGTGTCTACGTACATGTTATTTGGAATCAAACGTAAGTAATTCTTTTATTGAAAATATAGCGCATTAATTAATTTTAAATTTTGAAAAATTTTCGGNGGGGGTGGGGGTGTAAGTTGAGTGCCATAGAGTTTGGAGGTGGTTTAGAAGGTTGTTGGAGGTGGCTTAGAGGTTTGTCAAAGGTAGTGGTCAGTAGTGGAGCTTAGGTTGCATTGGAGGGAGTTATTAGACGTAGTCGGTCGATTGGGGTAGGGGTTTTAGAGTGTATTAGGATTGACCATAGGGTTAATTTGGGCTGAGGGTAGTGGTTCGAGGAGAGAGAGGGTCAACGGTTAGGGTTTGGTTGGTAGCAAGTTGGTGGTGATGCTATAGGCTACGGTAGAGGTCGAAAGTGGTCGGGTTAGGGAGTTGATGGAGTGGAGGTCATGGCCGTAGTGGTAGTTGGGCTTAGGTTGGAGTAGAGAGAGAGTATCGAAGAGAGAGAGTACGGGTTAGAGAGAGAAATGGCTACGAGAGAGTGAGAGAGCTTGGGAATTGCTTGTGAATGTTTGTGTGTATTTGTGTGTGTCCCTCCAACACCCTTATATACTCGAATTGATCTTAGAAACATGGAAAGCTTAAATTCGGACTTAATGAAGAATGCCTAGAAAATAAGTTCTTTTCCGATTTTTGGAGCTCAAATTAAATGCTCCTTTGATTGCATTTAGACATGTTATTGTGTTTGATTCAAAGTAGGCTATGTAGAGGGTGAATTCGTACCATTAATTGGTGTGTTTCGGCAAGGAAAAAGCACGAAATCAAAGGCTAAAGTGAGGGGGTTGGGCTATTCTTGAGAAGGAAAAAGCAGGAAAATTGAGAGAAAATGAGGGAAAAGACGAAGGACAAAGAGGGAAAGTGCTGACATCGTATTACGTTAGCTGTGTTGACCACTCTTAACCTACTACGTATCATTACGTAACACGTGGCAATTGACATGCCATGCCATGTAGATGCTATGTGGCACAATCAGATCCTATCGCATGGTAGTATGCTAGTTAACAAAAAATAAAAAGGCCTCCTTGCCTTTGCTAAGATTCAAACCCCTAACCTTTATACTCATCCCAATAGCAATGTTCATATACTTATTCGTTGGGCCATTGGCCTGTGCCTTGTTCATATGTGCAATCAAATTGTACATATGGACTCGGTTAGCTTGAGCTAGATTTAAATCTATACCTTGGTTTAACGACCCAACTTCTAAACCAAAATTAAAATCTATGCTAATAAAAAGTTATTTTCTAAAATCTTTTATTTTTTTCAATTTTTTTTTTGTAATTTTACAAATTTCTAACTTTCTTCCAAATTTTCCTATTTTCTAATTTTCTAAATTTTTGTCTTTTTTATCCAAATTTCATATTTTTTTATTCTTTTCTTATTTTTCTTATTTTTTGTATTTTTTTCCTAAACTTCATATTTTTGGGGTTTTCTTATTTTTCCTATTTTTTGTGTTTTTCTTATTTTAAGGCCTATTGAGAAAAGAAAGATAATAAAAAATAAAAATAAAGGGGACAAAAATTAGATATCTATAACTGGCTCTCTTTGTGGCGAAGTTTGAATAAAACTTTGCCATAAAAATAGATAGACATTATTTTTGCCCTTAGGAGAAACAACTATAATTATCCTAAAATTCTTTTGGATGAAGAAAAGAAACCTGGTCATACCTTACTAGGCTAGAGTGTCTCAAGGGATAAGCAATCTTATGTTAGAATTGATCTAAAACTAGGTCATGCCTCATTAGGCTCACTAACCTAAGCAAGAGCGTCTCTCGGGAACTAGTAACCCTAAAATGGGATTGATCTAAAACCTGGTTGTGTCTCACTAAACTCACTAACCTAGGTAAGAATATCTCTCGAGGACTAGCAACCCTAATGAGGAATTAATCTAAAACCTAGTTGTACCTTACAAGGCTTACTAACTTAGGCAAAAATATCTCTCGAGGACTAGTAACCCTAATATGGGATCGATCTAAAACTTAGTCATGCCTTACTAGGCTCACTAACCTAGGTAGGAGTGTCTTTTAGGGACTAGCGACCCTAAAACTTGGTTGTGCCTCACAAGGCTCACAAACTTAGGTGGAAGTGTCTCTCAAGGACTAGCAACCCTAAAGTGGGATCGATCTAAAACCTAGTTATGCCTCATAAGGCTCACTATCCTAAGCGGGAGCATCTCTCAGGGACTAACAACCCTAAAGTGGGATCAATTTAAAACCTAGTTATGCTTCACAAGGCTCACTAACCTAGGCGGGAGCATCTCTCGAGGACTACTAACCCTAAAATGGGATCGATCTAAAACCTAGTCATGCCTTACTAGGCTCACTAACTTAGGCAAGAGCATCTCTTGGAGACTAGTAACCCTAATTTAGTGTTAATGTTGGGCTAAAAGGAAGGACTTGGTGAACAAAGGAGAAATGACCTATAGCCTTGCTTGAGAGAAATTTGGTGAATAGAGGGGCCCAATGGGCTCACTTGAAACAAAAATGCCTCATGGGCTTACTTAGAGAATTTAGAAGAGAGATTGAGTTAAAGATCGGATCTTCAAAGATTGGCTAATCACTTAGATGTAGAAGGTAAGTGTCTTATAGGTTGGATAGATGAGATGATGAAGAGAAGTGCCATTTAGACTTGCTAAGAGACACTTCGTGAATAGAAGGGCCTAATGGGTATGCCTAAAGAAATCAAGCATCTTAAGAACTTGCTATAAGATCTTTGCAAAAAGAAGTGCCCTATGGGCCTATTAAAAGAACTTGGTGAATTGAAGGGCACTATGATCACACTTAAGAGAAGCTTAGTGAATGCCTCATGGGCTTGTTAAGAAAAACTTCATGAAGAGAGAGGCCCAAGGGGCTCACCTAAAGAAATGAAGCATATTATGAGCTCAGTACAAGTTTATTGCAAAAAAGAAGTGTTTCATGGGCTTGTTAAAAGAACTTGGTGAACTGATGGGCCCTACGAGCACGGTATAGGTAATTAAGGCATAGAAGCACTCTATGGGTTTGCTAAAGACCTTGAAGAGAGTTGAATGGATGGAAGATGGGATAGCCTATTTGAGAGCTAGTTAGGATAAAAAGTTGTTTGAAAACACTACTCGATTTTTAAGGAAACTATTTACAAAAAGACCCTTTTGGTGAAAACCATTTATGTTGAAAAAGACATTGGGTATAAATTCCTTTATTTTGAAAAGAATGAGAAAAGCCTTGACTCTCAACTCTTTTTTTCTTTTTAGAATGAATTGAAAACTTAGCCACTTGAGTTGATATGGACTTGAAATAATTTCTCTCTCTTTTTCTTTTTCTTTATTTTTTCCTTTTCTTTTTTTTTTTTTTTTTAGTTTACTAACAGGTAAAGAACCCTTCCTTAATAATCACATGGGGCCACTTATGTTCCCCCTATCTTGGATGCTGAGCTGTTTGGGGGAGGCCTTGTGATTTCAAACATCCTTAAAAAGGTAACTCATGACTAGTTTAATCGAAGAGGACTTCCCTACAAACTTTCGGCCCATATTACACTCTTGACTACAGTCCCAAAATTATAGTTCATTTTGCATGTGATAAACCTTGATAAATCCATTAGGTCTTTTTTAGTTTAACATTATGAATTTAGATTTTTGGTCCAAGGGTTTCAAAAAGAACTGATGAAGAAGCATTTTGAAATATTAATCTCGAGTGTACAAGTCAAGAATCTTAGGAACAATTAGAAATATACTTGCCCAAGCTTAAAAAACAAATTTTATTAAAGATAAATTATCTTTAAAGATCGGAAGAGATTTTACTTGTGTAAGGGTGGTATTGTGGGTAGGAAGGCCAAGTGTAAGAGAGGCTTCAAAGTGGATGTAGAGATTTTGGGTTTTTGAGCTTAGACTATGATATGGCTTTCACTTGGCTCTTGGCTTATACTTGAGCCCAATTTTCTAACCTTTTTTCCTCATCTTTTCCTTTTTCTATTTTGTTATTACTTTGCCCCACTGTTCTTTTGTTGTCCTTTCTCCTTCTTTTGGTCCCAAGCTAAGTTTTTACCTTATAAGTGATTTAAGGTCCTAAATTCATTGATTTCTATTGTATGGGATAGGGGTAAAGTAAGTAAAAGCTTAAGATGTTTAAAAAAGATGTGGCTCTTCCCTACTTCAAAAAACATAACTTATCAAATGTAGTGCCATGTCAGTCGTGTCGACTACTCTCGACTTGCCATGTGTCATCACGTAATACATGGCAGTTGACATGGGACGCCTCGTAGATGCTACATGGTGCAATCAGATCTTGACATATGGCAGTATGCTAGTTAACAAAGAATAAAAAGGCCTCCCAACATTTGTTAAGATTTGAACCCTTGACCTCATACTCATCCCAATTCCAATATCCATGTGCTTATCCGTTAGGTCGTTAGCCTTTACTTTATCTATATGTGCAATCAAATTATACGTATGGACTCGATCAACCTGGGCATAGCTCAGGTTCAATAACCCAACTTCTAAACCAAAATTAAAATTAAAATCTATGCTAATAAAAAGTTATTTTCTAAAATCTTTTATTTTTTTTCAATTTTTTTTGTAATTTTTCAAATTTCTAACTTTCTTCCAAATTTTCCTATTTTCTAAAATTCTTAATTTTTGTGTTTTTTATCCAAATTTCATATTTTTTATGCCTTTCTTATTTTTTGTATTTTTTCCTAAACTTCATATTTTTAGGGTTTTCTCATTTTTCCTTTTTTTTTTTTTATGTTTTCCTAATTTAAGGTCTATTGAGAAAAGAAAGATAATAAAAAATAAAGGGCATAAAATTTAGGTGTCTACAGGAATTAAATGAATTTTTAATATAGGATCATGAAAGTTATAGGAAAGGCTCTAGGGAAGTACATTTGAAAAAATAAAGTGTATGAAATATTTAATTTAATAAAAATATAATATTGTTAACTCCATTAGAAACATATGATTTGAGTTTCAATAGATTATGAGCCCTTAAAGATATAATATTTGGATAAGGAAGAAAATAAAATGTCCTAAAATATTGTCTAGGGAATATGTATACATGGTAAAGATACTTTGTCGCAAAATATGTGTTCATAAATAGCTAAACCCTTTATAAACACATATGTAAAACTAACCTATTTAAGTAAGGTTTATAGGAAATTAATAAAGTAAAATTTAGCATAGTCTTCTCTAATAGATTTTGGACATGGTAGGAGGCATGGGACAATAAAATGGGAAAAGAACCATAGATGGACACATCATTAAATGACAAAATAAGGAGAAATATCATGCAAACAACATTTGGAAGCCATTTGCAATTCTTGTTGACCTTCCATGCCTTATAATATCTCAAACACACTTCCCTACACATACTTTAGCCAATTTAGGTTCCGTGAAAAATGGGAAAAGGTTAGGAGAGTGCATGAAGGAATTATAGGAAAATTTTTAAGAAAATAGGGTAAATTTGAAGAAAGGTATGAATGGGGATATGGGTGAGGTTTAACATGGAACCACCATTGTCAGCTAAAGGAGCATTCCATGTCTAGCCTTTCCAACAACCCCACTATTGTTGTTGGTCGTCGAAGAGCCGTTGATCGATATTTGCTTGATTTTTATCCAATTCTTCTCTAAAATTCTAAAAATAGCAAATGTTCTTCAAAAATTTTGAAACTTGGTTTTCCTAAGTATTTTTACATGTAGATTCTAAAAACCAAGCCAAAATTTCTAGATTCAAAGAATAAATATGGGTTTCTTAGGAAATAGTGCCCAAAAACGAATTTTGTAATAAATTTTGAAAATAACAGATGATGTTGTTTCTATCTTGATTTTTGTGTATAGGTTTTTCAAATGGTATATTTTAATGTTGCATAAATATTTTTTAATATCCATGAGGTTGGATTTTGGGTATTTTCGGTTTAATGTGTGAATAGTGCACTAGAAATGCATTAAAGTTATGTTTCCTTAAGTAAATTGATTTTGCATTCGTAATATCTTGGTTGAAAATGCATTTGGGATGTTGAATTATTTTGGTCGAATGTAGAAAGAGGGGAGTTGGTGCTAAATTCGAGTGATATGATGATTCAAGTAGTGTTAGATGTAAGTGAGAATGTGAGTTAGAATGTATGTCGAAACATCAATTAGATGAAAATATGAAATAAAGTCATATATAAAACCTAGATTAATAAGTTATACTAGAGGGTTGGCTAATTTTATATACATATATATATATATATATTTGAAATAATTCTTTATGTCCTTTATATGTATTTAGTCATAAAGTAAACCTGAGTGATATATTTAAAGTATTACAATAATTGGACATCTAGCTAGTGTTATATTAAGATCTCTTACCATAGAACTAAAATGATGCAATAAGGAAATGAGATATAGTAGTGTTTATATAATAGTTAAGTAGTTAGAAGATATGTCAGAAAGTATGTTAGAAGAACCTTATGTATAAAAGGTAAGTTAAAAATTAGGTTAGAAACTATCCTGGATCAAAGTTGTTAATAAAAAAACCACATCAAGACTTAGGCCTTATGTGTAAGCGAGTTAGTAATTTTGTTTATACTCAATACGTATCCTATAACAACCTTAGGAAGGGCCGAGTAGTATTGCTTAGAATTTTCATATCACGTGTGTATCCATGATAAGAAAATTGCCTTACAAGTCAAAGATTGCAAAACTTTAAATAGTTATTCACTAGGGTCTTCAATTTTAGTTCATTGACTCATTATATAATATAAATAATTATGGATATCCATTTTTTCATAATTCCTCAAAACTATAGAGAATCGGTATCCCCTACCAAAATAGTGAAATAAGATAGACAATTCCAGAAAATTCTAAACTTACTAAAGATACTAAACTTAATTGAGATATTAGTCATTTTCCAACGCATTTCGAATTAACTAACAAGCTTTTCATCATACTGATTCAATGGTAGCACTTTACACTTGGTTTCTATCCCTGTCCTAACTATTGATCAACCAGCAAGGACAAGAACTATTGGGGTGTAAGCTTATGTTTAGTGAGATAAATGCCCTTATCAATACTGCATGAAAAAAATTTATTAGATGCACAATCACATGAATGCATGAACAATCAATATGCTAAATAATGCATGCAGTGGCCTAGGAACTGTATACCACTCAGAATTACGCCCCTTGTAGTCGGGATTTGGAGATAATTAACCAACCCAAACCAAAATCCAGGTTTTAGACCTTGAGTTTTATTTTATTTGCACTATTGTACTAAAGCCAAAACAAAATTGTATATATATATATACTTTCTTTATCGAATAACAAATCATATTTTTAAAATCCTAAGTTTAGTGGTGTAGTGGCCTTCGCAATCCATAAACACATGCCCTAAGTAGAAGCCACAAGATGCGGCCCCTCGCCAATGGTTGGCGTCTTCTGACGCCTAGTAAGCCCATCAGCTTAGGATAGAGACTCAATAAAAATGATGACATAGCTAGTACCCAATCCCGTAGGAGGCTTGTCCTCTTATGAGTCCCTTCCTATCTTCTGTGTAAAGCGGCAGTCAGTGTTATCTGAATGCAATATGGAGAATGCATGATTCATTTTATTTCTTAATCATATAGATAGTTAATATGATTTTTTAAGGTGATCAGACAATTTCATTCTATACAATTGTATGTATAAATTTATCACAACAATTCCCATTATTATATAATTAACAAGTCATAGCATTCAGTTCACAAATCCATACAAATGCATTTCCCATATCCCACAAGCATCCAAATTTATATATATAAGTTTAGGTGTATCTATTTCTACAAGCAAAAACAAGTAAAGAGTCATTGGGAATTTACTCACTTTGCCATACGGATCAATCAAAATAATCCGGGATAGGTCATCTCCCAAAAGCCAAGTCCCTTGGACATCGCAAATATAATACTATAAGGATTTCAAATAAAATTTGGAAAACTAAACTAAAACCCTTTTAGTTATACTTTTGACTTGGCTACATATTTTTCTCGGTTTTTACTTAAAGTTTAATCACGTATAACTTTCTCGTTTTAAATCCAATTTTTATAATCTTATAGTCAATCTTCATCATTTTTGAGTGTACTTTAATGTGGTGAGATTATATTTTCGTGATGAGGCATGAAAAACTACTCATAGGTCAGAATAGTAGCGATCCTCTTGATTTGGAGTGCTTTTAGGCTTTGTTTGATTAATGGGCTTTTTGATAACTTGGGAAATTCTTTGGGCTTGGGCTTAGGACTTTATTCTAAACTTAAAATACTCCTTAATGTCATATTTTCAACTTTGTTTTATACTCTTGGTGCTAACAATAACTCCTTCGGCTTTTATGTAGGCTTAAGCTATCAAATGGGCTTGTTTTTGGTTTAAACTAAAGTTAGTGACTTTATTGGACTTATGAAGTCTTAGGTGGACTTCTTGTGGCCTTCAAAACAACCTTTCTTAATATTTTAAAGTGCTAGTTAGAATTTTAATGAAGGTCCAACTTAGAGTTCTAGGCTCGTTTTGAGAGTTCTAGGCTCGGTTTTGAGTTTTAGGCTTTGTATACTTGCTATATTTGCTTTGGTTGATCTTTTCACTTTGTTTACTTGGTTTTATCATATTTTTAAGTGACTTTTACTTATGTTCTAGATCTGGTCATGATGAATCCAAGGGGTTCTCACTTGATTTTTCAATTTGTTTCATCATTTCCTTAAGTTTAAGGGTTAGATCATGAACCTAGGCTACTTATATTCAAATCTTAACTTAAATTCCCTTCCATGGGATAAGTACTTAGCTCATACTTTACATGAAAATAGTAGATGTCATATTTATTACAACTTCCATATCATAGTTCATATCTTACAAGGTCGGTTTCTTCATAAAAGCTTCATGTAATGGATTTTCCTTTACCTAAGGCTAAGTTTGAGCATCTTTAACCTAATAGAAATGAAAATAACATCTAAATGACTCACATGTACTCTACATCTAGCATGATGTCTCCTCATTCATGTACTCATTTCATGATTTTCTTAACTTAAAATTTTTCATTCTAAGTGTTAAACATATATTTTTACATAATACCAACTTAGCATGCTCATATTTCAACTTTCATGTAAAGGGGTTCACAAGCTTACTTCTTAAGGTGGTCTAGCTATTTTATCATCTTATGATCATGCTAATATCTTCATGCAAACATGGTCTCCTAACATTTAATACTAAACCACTAACACAAAAAAACAACTTACTCGTTCTCAAAGCGAAAACAAGGTGGTGGTACAACTAAGTATCCTCTTAGCTCGTTGTCTTCCTTCCTCTTCTTGTAAGTTCTTTTGAAAGCTAGAGTCTTGATCTTTGAAGAGGGGTTTTGAGGATATTTTAAAGTTCCTAAAAGTGGTTTTTGAAATTGACAAAAGGAGGCAACAAAATCAAGCTTTTGTGGTGTGAGTTATGAAGCAAAAAAGGTAGTGGCAATGTGGGGTTTTGTGGGGTTAGGTTTCTTCTTTTGGTTTATGTTTAGAGTGAGAGAAAAGGAAGTGAAATGAGAGTGAAAGATGGAGAGAGTGGCAGATTTTTGAATGAGAGGAGAAGTGTGTGCAAGAAGCTTTAATTGATTGTTTTTTAGTATGCACAAATGCCAACTTTTTGACAAGACTAGATGATGTAAGCATTAAGGGGTGAATAGTAGATGTGTAAGACAATTGAGTGATTGGAAGTTGACAAGGCATGGCCTCCCTTAAGCTCTCTTCCTAACCAGCTATAAGGTGTCCTCTTTGGGCATTGAGTTATCTTGTCACTTAATTAAAAGTTGAACAAGTAAAATAATGTGATAACTTATCCATATGTAGTATAAGTGAGTAAGGAAAGTTTCTTATCACTAGTTTTTTATAAGTTATCAATTGATAAATGATTCCAACTTTCAATTGATAACTTATTTAGGGTGATTGGTTGGTTTACTTATTCATGTGCACAAGTCTTATGTATGAAGATAAGAAGATTGTCTTATATGAAATTCTTTTGGAGTTTATTTCTTAAATTGATTTGTATGTTATGATTTAATTCTTATAAAATTATGAAAATTTCTAGAGTTTGAATAAAATTATGAAAATTAAATTATTAATTAGTCGCTTAGGGTTATAAGTCCTTAATTGTTTTAGGGTTTAAGGTTTTGAGTAACTTAAAGTCCATGGCTCTTGTAGTCGAGTTTTATCAATAATAGAATTTTGAATTGGAAAATTAAATTCGTTTTTAAATACAAACTTGAATTCTTAGCTTAGTTTATCCTTGGGAATATTTGGGAGGTGTTCTTAGTTGAATTACAAGTCCGCTGAAAAGTAGGGTTTACAACTTATCCATATGTAACATGGCTTATAAGTGAAAATAAGGGAATTGTCTTATATAAAATTCTTTTAGGGCTTGATTCTCAAATTAATTTGTAAGTTGTGATTTGCCTCTTAAGAAATTTTAGAGTTTTCTAGAGTTGAATAAAATTTATTGAAATTATATTTTTAATTATTTATTTAGGGTTATAAGTCCTTGATTATCCTAAGTTTTAGGGTTTTTTACCAACTTGGGAGTAATTGACTTACACTTAGGAGCTTAAGGTTCAATTGACTTAGTTATTTAAGATCAACGCTTTATTATGCAACATAGATATATATATACGATAGATTAAGAAAAGAGAAGAAAATTACCTAATTATATATATATATATATATATATACACACACACACACACACACATATTGTGGGCTTCTTATGTACATAAGTAAAATAATTTTTATAAATTTATTAATTTATTCCTTTAACTAGCTTAGTTTTGTTGTTTATTATTACTTAAAATAATCCTTGATTCGTTCGTTATCAGTTTTATATTATTTCACAAAATTATTGATAATTTTATTGATTTACGGCTTTCCAAGCATTAAGATAATTTTATAGAGTTTTACAAATTTTTATGATTTGATATTTACGGTTTCTATTAAGTTTAGGTTTCATTTTTAAAAGTACGCATATGTAGGGATTGGGGTTTTCTTGCATAATTAGGGTTTCCAAATCGTATAATAAGGCCTTTTAAGTTTGTTTTAAGTTTTGAGTTTAAAATTTTAGTTGGTTTTCATTTTATGTGGTCTTTTTGACTTAGGGAAATATCTATGATACTCGAGTCTGACACCACATTTAGAAGGTTAAATTTACAAAGTCTACATATTAACTAGAGTATCATACGCATTTTGCTTAAGAGATTTGAGCAATGAAGAGTCTCAAGTTCAGGAATAAGAGTTAAAGAAATTCACTAAGTGGCCTAGGTAAGTGAATTGCTTATGTTCTAGAGTAGATTTTATGTACTCTTAACTTATCTAACTACAATGAATGTGATTGTTCTTATGTGTACAAATGTGATATGTTGATTGTTGAGTTATGAGATCCTCTTTGACTGCTTTTGGTATATTTTGCTAGATGAGACATGCTTGGCTATTGACTATAATGACTTTAGATGTGCTATTATGATATACTTGATGATGTGCATTTGTGTTTAACTAGGATAAGAGACTAGAGACTAGGTACTAACTATTAACCCTACCTCCTAAGGTGTTCACTTAAGTAAACCTGATACTAAGGTTTTAGAGATGGAAGCATAAGTGAAGTTAAGTTAAATCTCAGTTAATGATTTAATGAATTTGTTTTCTTGTGTTGCTTGGAATTGCTTGATTTTTCTTGGTATGTGAATAATACATTTATGGCATAGCACGAAAGGAACTTTGGATTAAGCTTTCTAAACGGGGATTTTACTTGGTTAAGTTCTATCTTGAAAGCCAAATACTTGTTAAGCCAATGGTTTAGTTTCTAGGAGCTTGTTTTTGTAATACAACTTGGTTTACAAACTGCTTTTCAAGCATATAGAATTGCATAGCTTAGACTAGGTAAAGTTTGTTAATCTCTATTTTAGTTCTTGAATTAGACAATTCAGATGCTTGGTAGCATCAATTACCTAGATGACTAGGTTTAAGGCTGGGGCTAGGCTAAGATATTGACGCCGATGCATATCATGTACATAAGCATGGCATGCATATGTTACATTTGCATTGCTTGGTTTGAATTGATAGATTGATACATGCTTATGATGAGATACTATTTGGTATTATTGTTTGTCTATCTACTTTCACTCAACTTACAATAAGTTGAGGGGATAAATTTTTATTATCCTTAAGTTCTAAAAGAAGTTAGCTTAGATCTTGCATTAAGGAAGTAAGGAGACTAATGCATCTCATTGGTATCTTTAACATAAACTATGAAGCAGAAAGTAAGTCAGAAAGTGTGTTAGAGAGAACTCCTATATAGCCAAAGTGAATGTGTAGAAGATTGTCTTGTTATGCTGTAAAGGTCTCAATAGGAGATTATAAAAGTATTGTATAGACCATCTAATCAAGTTGCATTATACATAGATATCCTGATAGAGTTATGTAATGTAAAAGACTTTATAGTTGTGATACCCTGAGTTGGCTCCCTAATGTATAGATCTCCATTGTTGTTTGTTAAATCAAATGAGAAAATTTTTTATAACAAGGAGTTTTATGTTGTTGTATGATAAGTTAATTATAGGCTCTTTCTTATCTCTAACTTAGGGATGGCACTAACGAATTGCCTTTAAAAACCAAAACTTGAGAAAACAATTTTAAGTTGACATGTAGAAGGTAGTGTGTTACAAGTACACGTAAGGCTGCCAATTCATATTATCATATTATGTTTCGCATTCATATTTGAACGAATCCATATCTAGAAAACCTTAATCATTGATATAACCCATTTGTTAATTATGTCTGAATACCTAAACTCATAACCTGACCTGTTTAATGAGTGTGTCTTGTGTCAAGATTAGACTTATTTATGTTAGGATTTAGGGATCTTAAAAACTCTTTTCGTAGTGGAATTTTTTTTTCAAACAAATCTAAATCCCTAAAAAGCCGATGGATCCATGTAGTAAATTAAATTGATATGAGTTTAAATCTATTACCTTATACAAATCTAGGTCATGTTGGTGATGCAGATTTATAGGTATAGCGATCTCGTAAGCCCCTTTTGTAGTATCCATACTTAAACGAACACACTAAATAGATTGTAGTATGCTACCACAAAAAATTAAATGTAGGAAACCCTAACAATATCTCGCATATCACTCTCTTTTTTTTTTTTTTGTAGAGTTTCTCCACAAGTCTAATGTTGATGATATAACGTCAATGTAACCCTAATAGAGAGTTGTCTATATGTATATATAGACTAGCAAAAATATCTTGTATAACATATTAAGAGATTGGTGAGATATTAATAATATTAAATATGTTATTTATTATTTTTCACCAAAAATGATAAACATAATTATTTATCATTCTTAAATAACTAAGAATAATAAATATTTCAATACTTCCTACGAGGTTTAATCAAAATAAACCCATAGCCTATTTTATTCATTCTTTGTGTGTGACCCTATAGGTTCACTTAATGTTGGCAGTAAGCTTAAACTATCATGGTAGGTATGAACCCATAATAAGATCGGAAAAGTCAAGCTAACGACTATAAACCAAGTGCTTCATGGGAGGCAATCATGTCTAACTAAACTAATTTTTTTATTTTTATTATTTATTCATTCTTTGTGTGTGACCCTATAGGTTTACTTAATGTTAGCAGTAAGCCTAAACTCCTTTTGGGCCTGCAAGACATAAGTGGCCTTTAGCAAGACGCTATATCTACTCAAATTAAGCGAAGATCAGTAATCCGACTTTACCTAATCCATAACTTTTATCATAATCTTTTTGTCACATGATATCTAGATTGAACATAAGGCATGGATATTGTTACTGTTATATCGTTCAACCTTATCATTTCTCAATCTCTAAGTAAACTGATATGACAAATGATGTTGATCATACTATCAATTCATTTGAGTATAGTCATGCATTTCTCATTTTGACTTATCGAGGGGCCTAGAGATATCTATCTCATAATGAGACGAACAAATCCCATCTTAATCACTCATCTCCCTTTACATGATTCATATTATACCCAATCACAACCTTTATAATTATTTGGTTAAAGATAACGTTTGATTGAATCGAATCATAAGGTTTCTCATGTTAGAATCTATGTTGATTTCAAGTCTACGGATTTAACGACATCATTATAAAGAAATTCACTTATGACATTAATCTATGTAGTGACCTCATAGTAGGTCAGTCTAGTAGATAGTTCTTTAACATGTATCTATGAGTTTGATTTGTATCTCTATATAAATAAACATCCCATGATTATCATCAAACCTCAAGTAGATTTAATTCATTATTTGTTCACAAAATAATGAGCATTTAAAGACATGTACAATAACTATATGATTATTTAAGGATATTATTATAGAGTAAACATGTAAACAATATAATAATGAATGCCTCTTATTTCATAAAATATAATAATGACAATATCCAATAATTAGCCTAAAGCACAATCATTAACAATCTCCACTTCCACTAGGCCCAATTATACATGTATCTAATACCCATTGACTTAGTATGATGATCATGCTTTGCTTGTGCAAGAGCTTTGGTAAGTGGATTAGCAACATTGTCATTAGTTGATACTTTACATATCTTGACATCTCCTCTCTTAATGATCTCTCAAATAATATGATAGCGTCTGAGTATGTGTTTGGATCACTGATGTGATTTAGGTTCCTTAACTTATGCAATAGCAGCATTATTGTCACAATAAAGATTTACATGATTTGTAATGCTAGGAACAACACCTAGTTCAGTGATGAACTTCTTGATCCAAATTGCCTCAGCTAAATTTGATGTTGCTATATACTTAGCTTCAATTGTAGAATCTGCTACAGTATTTTGCTTTGAACTTTTTCTAGCTTATTGCACCTCCATTTAAGCAAAGTACATATTCTAATTACATTCTAAAGTCATCCTTGTCATATTGGAAACTTGCATAAGTGTAATTACTTAAAACTAGCTTGTCTTGCAATCCCCCATATATCAAGAATGCATCTTAGTTTTTCTTAAGTACTTAAGGATATTCTTGATTGTTATCCAGTGAGATTCACTAGGATCTGACTGGTATCTATTGGTTATACTTAATGCACATGACACATCTAGTCGAGTGCATAACATAGCATACATGATTTATCCACTAGCTGAAGCATAAGGAATCTTGCTCGTACGATCTTGCTCATACTTTGTCACAGGACATTGAGTCTTACTGAGATTTATACCATGTAACATTGGTAAGAATCCTCTTTTTGAATTTGCATATTGAACCTATTTAAAGCTTTGTCTATGTACTCACTTTGACTTAGGTTGATAAGCCTTTTAGATCTATTCTTATACATCTTAATGCCTAGGATATAGGCAGCCTTGCCTAAGTCTTTCATTGAGAAACACTTCCCTAACCAAGACTTGACACTTTACATAGTAGGAACATTGTTTCCAACGAGTAATATGTCATCCACATATAGCACTAGAAATACAACTGCACTCTTACTAATTTTCTTACAAACACAAGGTTCATCTTCATTTCTAATGAATCTAAACTCTTTAAGTGCTTCATTAAAATGAAGATTCCAACTCCAAGATGCTTGCTTCAATCCATAAAAGGATCTTTGAAGCTTACAAACCTTTTTAGAGTCCTCGAGATGAACATAACCCATAGGTTATGTCAATATACATACTTAAGTAAGTTTCCATTGAGAAATGCTGTTTTGACATCCATTTGCCAAATCTCATAATCATAATACATGGTTATAGCAACAAGGATCCTAATGGATTTAAGCATTGTGACTAGTGAAAAGGTTTCATCATAGTCTATACCATGATTTTGTTTGAAACCCTTAGCTACTAGTCATGCTTTAAAGGTATGCACATTGCCATCCATGTCGGTTTTCTTCTTGAAAACTCATTTATACCCAATGGTCATAGTACCTTCAAATGGATCAATCAAATTCCATACTAGGTTATCATACATGGATTGCATTTCGGGTTTCATATCTTCTAGCCATTTCTCAGAGTCTGCACCTAGCATGGCCCCTTGATAGGTAATGGGCTCATTTGATCCATGAGCAACACATCATGACTATATGTTACAAGATATCCATATCTCTTAGGTTCATGTTGTACCCTACCAAACCTTTATAGGCCTTATGTTACTTTTGGTGGCTCAACAACTAACTGTATGTCTTGTTGTGTTTCCACTGGCAATTGAATGCTATTTTATAGATCTCATACTTCTTTGAGATGTGCTTTGCTCCCATTAGTCCTTTTAGAAATAAACTCCTTTTCTAAAAAGATGCCATTCCGAGCAATAAACACTTTATTCTTAGAGGGATGATAGAAATAATATCATTTGGTTTCTTTTGGATACCTCACAAAAAGGCATTTGTCAGATTTAAGTCCTTATTTGTTTGAGACTTGACATTTTACACAAGCCTCACAACCCTAAACCTTGAGAAAAGACAAACTAGGTCTCTTCTTAGTCCATATCTCATATGGTGTCTTTTCAACCACTTTAGAAGCGACATGGTTTAACATGAATGCAGCTGTTTCTAGGGCATAGCCCTAAAAGGATGAAGGAAGATCTATTTGACTCATCATAGATGGAACCATATCTAATAAGGTTCTATTTGTCCTTTCAAATACACCATTCCATTATGGTGCTCTAGGTGGAGTTAATTGTGGAATAATCGCACAATTTCTAAGATGATTTGTAAACTCTTGACTTAGATATTCACCACCTCGATTTGATCGAAGTGCCTTGATTGTTTTGCTATGTTGATTTTGTACTTCAATTTGAAAAGTTTTGAACATTTCAAATGACTCAGATTTAGGCCTCATCAAATGGACATACCCGTATCTATTGAAATTCTTAGTAAATGTGATTAAGTATTGATAACTTCCTCTAGTAGTGACACTTAATGGACCGCATACATCGGTATGTATCAGTCCCAATAAATCAGTTGCCCTTTCATTGTGTCTAGTAAAAAGGTCCTTAGTCATCTTTCCTAATAAACAAGACTTGCAAACATTAAATGATTCAAAATCGAATGAGTGTAAAAGTTCGTCTTTATGGAGTTTTGATATGTGATTCTCATTTATATGGCCAAAGCGACAATGCTATAGGCAGGTTATGTTTAAATTATTTAATTTAAATCTCTTGTTAGTTATGTTATAGATAGATCTACTATTAAGCTTAAGGTTTAGAACATAAAGACCATCATTTAAATTAGCATTTGCACAAAATGTCTGTAATAAATGGTGCATTTATTATTCTTAATAATAAATGAAAAACCATCATTGTGTAAACATGAAACTAAAATAATATTCCTACTTAAAGCAAGCACATAAAAGCGATTGTTAAGAACAAATAAAAGCCCATTGGGCAAAATCAACTCATAAGTCCTTACTACTAAAGTAGCAACTTTTGCTTCATTGCCCACTTGTAAGTCAATTTCAACCTTTGTCAACTCTCTACTCCTATTAATGCCTTATAGATTTGTACAAATGTGAGATCTACATTTGGTATCCAATAACCATGGAGTAGAAGTAGATAAATTAAGTTCTATAATATAAATACCTAAAGCAGTAGTCTCATTACTCTTCTTTTTCTTTAAATCTTCTAAGTAAAGTTTACAATTCCTCCTTTAATGACTAGGCTCATTGCAGAAGAAATAAACTCCTTCCTTAGGAGGTTTTACCTTTGGTTTAGACTTAGGCTTAGGCTTTGAATTCTTCATTGTCTTTCCATTCCCCTTACCTTTCTTCTTCATCCCCTTCCCTTTTTGAATCATTAAAACATTGTTGGGCTTCTTTTTGATGTTCTACTTAGCAGTTTTTAGCATTGCATGTAGTTCAAAAATTGATTTCACCATATTATTCATATAGTTCATGACAAATTAGTCAAAACTCTCTAGTGATGAATTTAAGATCAAATCTGTTGCTATCTCTTAACTTATAATGGGAAATCTAAGCCTCTCAAGATGATCAATGTAGTCCTTCATTTTCAGAACATGAGCACTCACTAACACTCCCTTAGCCATTTTGCAGGAATGTAAGGCTTTGGTAGTCTCATACCTTTCTTGTCCAGCTTGCTACTGAAGCATTTCCTTGAGATGGGTAGCCATTTCATAAGCTTCCATGTGTTGCAGATCCTTTTGAAGTTTTGGGCTTATGGTAGCAAGCACTAAGCATCCTACTTCAAGAGAGTCATTAGAATGCTTCTTATAAGCATCCTTCCGAGCTCTTGAAGTAGTGGCTGGAGGCTCCTTAAGAATGGGTTGATCAAGGACATAGAGCTTCCTTTCTTGCTTGATAACAATTCTCAAGTTTTTGAACCAATCGAGGAAATTGGTTCCAATCAACTTGTCCTTCTCAAGGACAAATCACAATGATAATGTTAAGGTGTTGTTTGCAGCCATTAATCTACAATTAAATATGCAAAGTTCATTATTTAGAGGCATATTTTAAAAACTCCTACTAAACCAATAACCCTCAATATTAATGTAGTTACATTAAATTGTTGCATTTTAGTAGGCTAAGATCCATATTTTACCTAACTCTAAGTTAGCTTTGGCATGACACTTAAAGTTAAGTTATTTAGGTAGGTTACTCTTTACCAATTATGATAGGAATCAAGTTACGAGGCCTTTGACTTGCAGCTGAGCCTGAGGGTTGGAAGGCCTGGTAAGGTGGGTTCTCTTGCTCTAGCCGACTCTAACTAGAGTCGAGTATCTCCTTGCTGGCCCATTCTACATGAGCTAAATGACTGCCTATTTCTTGGAGATTATGTGTCAAGAAATAGTATGCCAAGATAACTGCCAATCCTCGCTCTCTCACATTCATTCCCAAATCGACCACTTACTCGGCATCAATCTTATCGAGATGCTAAGAGAGACTTTGAACTGATCCTTAGCAATCCTTACTTAGACAAGCAACTTGTCTGTACACTTTTGTCTACATCCTCTAACGGCTTCGTTAATATATTATTGCTATGTGTACAGGACCACATGTAGAATCTACTCCACTAACCATTACTTTTCTACAATATTCATTTTTACAATTCTATATTCTTGTACATTACTTTTTTAGGGTAATACCCTTTCTATCTTTTCCTTTTTAGGCATGTTTCCCTAAATTCTCTCGTATTAATACCCTTATATTTGTAGCTATGAAGAATCAAATTGAACATTAATACCCTTGACATTTTGTCTCTCATAAACATTACTTTGTTTACATTCATTTCACCTTTATCCTAACCCTTAAGCAAAGTTAGGTGGTGAGTAACCTCACTAAACCATCTTGTGCATCATATTAGGTTGTGCCGTGAGCCCTTGGAAGTTCTATTGGTGCGTCATATCCATTAGAGTTGTTCGTAGGTTTTTGCTTACTATGTCATTTGTATCTTTCCTTTCACACTTTCCCCATTGCTTCCTTTTCAAGCTTTTGACAAGCTTAGACCCATTTAGTAACCAGCCTTGTCTATTCTTGGTTACAGTTCATAACATCTTGGTATTAGAGTGAAAGTTTTGTTTGAGTTGAAGTTTGTTTTTGAAGTTTTGTTTATACTTTATTTTATGTATGTGAAACAAAGCAAGTTACTATGTTCATCTTAGCTACCATGTTTGTTGGCTATTTAGTTTCTAGTTTAGAGAAATGACAGACCCAAGTGTAAACGTTAGTATTAGAGATGACAATAGTGGAGTTATCTACCATGGACGACAGTCCTAGGGAACTCCTAGAAGCATTAGCGAGAGGCTTGATGAGGTGGCTAATCTCTTGGTAGATTTGACCTGAGCTATTCATGTATTAGCTTCCCGATTGACTAAGGCCACACAAAACATCCCCAACATTGCTCAACTAGTAAGAGGTCAAAACCTAGCTCGACTAGTTCAAGGTGGAGGAGTAGGTAGATGAGTAAAGTGAAGGATAGACTTGAAGGAATTGGATGAAGAGGACAAGGAAGAGTATTTTGAAGAAGAGCAAGCTTGAGTTCCTAGAGCATCTGACCATGTAAAGTTTTAGATTTCGAGCTTCAATGGATTTGAGAATGCTGTTGAATATCTGGAATAGGAAGAGAAAGTGGAGTGTATCTTTGACTATTATCAATATGAGGATTACGAGAAAGTGAGAACTACTGCTTTTAAGTTCTCCTAATATGCCACCATGTGGTTGAAGAATTTCTAAGCTATAAGGATACGAGAAGGATACTAAGAGATTAATACTTAGCCTAAAATGAAAAGAATATTAGGAAATAGATTTGTGTTAGAAACTTACCTGCAGGATACTTTCACTCGACTTTAAGAGTTGAGGCAAGCTAGTTAAACAATTGATGAGTATGTTTAGGAATTCCAAATACTTATGATTTGATGTGAAGTGGAGGAGCTCCTAGTATGAACAATCTTTAGGTTCATCACAAGATTGAGAGGTGATATTCGAGATATTGTGGAGCTCTAATGATTCACCACATTAGATGAAGCCATTAGAATAGCTTGACGAGTAGAGAGGTAGAGAAGAAGCCGATTACTAACCAGAATGTCGACTAGCCGACCCAGATAGGGAAGTCACCAAGCTTAGTCAATTACTGAGCCAAGCTGAATGGTAGAAGTCTAAGCTAAGCAGAAAGACTAACCTAATGGTAAAGTACCAACTTGAACTTATGAGAAAGGGCAAGTATCAGGTAGGAAGACAAGCCAAATCAAGTGCTTTAAGTGCTAAGGGTTTAGACATATAGCTGCTCGATGCTCGAACCAAAGGACTATGGTGATCAAGGGAGATGTCACGAAGCTGGATGTAGAGAGTATAGATGAGGAACCTAAGGAGGAGGAGATCACTACTATGAAAGAAAATGCTGAGAAAGAACTGATTGAGGAGGATGTATTTGTCAAGGACTTGGATCAGTTAGTCTAGGTTATCCAATGCGCTATGAACTTGGAACCCTCATAAGAGGAGGAGTAGAGGGATAATTTGTTTCATACAACCTATAAGGTAAGTGACCAGGTGCGAGCATTAATTGTGGATAGTGGATGTTGTACCAATGTGGCATTAGCCAAAATGGTCACAAAGTTAAAGTTGCTGACCATTGCACACCCAAAGTTGTATAAGTTGCATTAGTTGAATGGTAAGAGAGTACTACATGTCACCCAGCAAATGCTACTGCCAATCACAATTGGAAACTACCCTGACAAGATTCTCTATGATGTGTTACCTATGTATGCCTCGTATGTGTTGCTTAGTCGACCATGGCTCTTTGATAAGAGAGTTATCTATGATAGATACAAGAACATGTATGTGTTTGAAAAGGATAGCTAAAAGATTACATTGCCCGTTGCCACTAATAGAAGTTAATAAATTGCAGACAAAACTTACTCGTGGATCAAAGAAGACTTTGATGATGAGTAGAGCCAAGCTTCATGAGGCTATCAATGTTGATGAGTCGACCCTTATGTTGGCTAGGCACCTATTAGAGATGAAGGAATGAAGTGAACTACCCCAAGAAATCAAAGAGTTTTTGGATGAGTATGTTGATCTGTTCTTAAAACAGTTACCCGCGAGGTTGCTCCTAACTCGAGGCATAGAGCAATGCATTGACTTAGTACCTGGTGTCGCACTACTGAATAAGTTAGCTTATTAGATGAATTTGGTGCAGGCTTCTAAACTCTAACCATAAGTCAATGAGTTGCTCAAGAGAGGTTATGTTAGAGAAGGTCCAACCCTTGCATTGTGTCGACACTTCTAGTATCAAAAGAGGATGGAACCTAGTGGATGCGTGTCTATAGTCAAGTCGCAAACAAGATCTTGATCAAATATAGGTATCCAATCCTGAGGTTAGAAGACATGTTAGATGAGTTGAGTAGAGCCAAGGTCTTTAATAAGATTGACCTGAAGTCTAGCTACCATTAAATCCACATGAGGCTAGGAGATGAATGGAAGACGATGTTTAAAACTCAACATAGACTCTATGGGTGGATGGTCATGCCATTTGGCTTTGTCGAATGGCTTGAGCACTTTCATGTGAATAATGAACCACGTGTTAAGACATCTGATTAGGAAGTGTATTGTGGTTTATTTTGATGACATCCTTATATATAGTATTGATATGCCAAGTCATTGTAAACATTTATGTATCGTATTAAACATCTTCCATGCCGAAAGACTATTCAATAATGTCAAGAAGTGCTGCTTTTGCTGGAGGAAGTGGTATTCTTAGGCTACATAGTAAGTGGAGGAGGCTTACGAGTGGATGAC
Source organism: Lumnitzera littorea (assembly GCA_024138015.1). NCBI lineage: Eukaryota > Viridiplantae > Streptophyta > Magnoliopsida > Myrtales > Combretaceae > Lumnitzera > Lumnitzera littorea. The sequence goes on along the minus strand of JAMXBB010000012.1, from coordinate 78,748,824 downwards.
GAGAAGATCAGAGTAATTGTCGTAGATGTTCTCGCCACACCACTTACTAAATTGGTAAAGAAGAACATTGACGTCCAATGGGGAGAAAGGGAGGAGAGAAGCTTTGCTAAGGTAAAGGAAAGGTTGACCTTTACCCCTATACTTCTTTTACCTGACTTCAAGAAAATATTTAAGCTAGAATGTGACATATCAGGCATTGGAATAAGTGCTATCTTAATGTAGGAAGGCCAACCAATTGCCAACCATAGTGAGAAACTCAAAGAACCTCAGTTAAATTACTTCATGTATGATAAAGAACTCTTAGCATTGATATGAGCACTGCAAGTATGACAACACTATTTACTACCGAGAGAGTTTGTCATCTATACTAACCATGAGTTCCTAAGGTATCTCCGAAGTCAGACCAAGTTGTCGAAGCGGCAGGGAAAATAGGTTAAATTCTTTAAGAGATTCAATTTTGTGATAAAATACAAGTATGGAAAGAGCACCATAATTGTAGATGCTCTTTCAAGGATACATGTACTTTTAATCGAATTGTAGACGGGGTTATTTGGGTTTGCGAGTATCAAAGAGTAGTATTTTAAGGATCTATACTTTACACCCATACTTATGTGTTGTGTCAATAGGAGGATAGTAGACAAGTATCATATGGAAGAGGGATGCTTGTTTTGAGGAGGAAAATTATACGTGTCGACTTGTTCATTATAGGAGTTGTAAATCACGGAAGCCCACAGTGGAGGACTGTTCGGACGTTTTAGGGAGAAAAGAATGTATGAATTGCCAAGTGATCGATTCTTTTGGCTAAAATGAGGCGAGATGTGCACAAAGTTATTAAATGCTATATTGTGTGTAAAAGGGCTAAGTGCTAAGCCAAAAAAGGGAAGGCAATGCCATTACTTATTCCAATGAAGCCATGGATCAAATTGAGCATGGACTTTGTTCTCAAATTACCACGAACTATCAGAGGTAAAGATTTTATAATGGTTGTCATGGATAGGTTCAACAAGAGGGTACACTTTATGCCTTACTCTAAAACTAACGATACTTTGGCTGTTGCTTCTCTTTTCTTATAGGAGATTGTGCGATTACATGGTATGCCAAGAAGTGTAGTCTCCGACAAAGACTTAAAGTTCTTAAGCCATTTTTGGAGGACCTTATGGTGTTAGATGAGGACCAAACTACTATTCAGTACTTCCTATTAGCCCCAAACTAACAACCAAACAGAGGTGATTAATTACACTTTGGGATCATTACTCCGAGTTATAGTGGGCAAGAACTTAGTTGATTGAGATGTCTTCTTACCAGTGGTCAAGTTTGTTTACAATCGAACAGTGTATGACATAACTAAGTAGAGCCCCTTCGAAGTGGTCTATGGTTTTAATCCTAAGCTACCCCTCGATCATACCCTTATACTTGTTCTCGCGCAAAAGGACCCTAACACAAGAGCTCAAGCACAATCCCTTCAATACATCTATGATAAAGTCACTTGACACATAGATCAAGCCGCTAAACGTATGCGAGAGAAGGCTAACGCAAGATGGCTAAACATTTTTAGTCAAAGACTTGGTGTAGCTACACTGAAGCAAAGAGAGGTTTCCGAGCAAGAGAAGGAACAAACTATCCCCAAGGGCTGAAGGACCTTTCAAAATCCTCTAGAAGATCAATGGTAATGCCTACAAATTGGAGCTGCTTCAAGACTATGGGGTTGCTAACACCTATAACATTTCTGACCTTAGTCCATATCACTTCGACAAAGAGCTAATTGATGATAGTTTGGATTTGATCATAAATCCAAATTAACCCAAAGGGAATGATACAAATCAAGCTACAAGGCCTTTGACCTACAGTCGAGCCCGAGGATAGGAAGGATTAACAAGGTGGGTTCTCTTGCTCCAATCGACTCCTATCGAAGTTGAGTATCTCCTTATGGACTCGTTCTGCATGCCGAGTTAAATGATTGCCTATTTCTTGGAGATTGTGTGACGAGAAACGGTATGCCGAGACAACTACTAATCCTTGCTCTCTTACATTCATTCCTGAACTAACCACTTACCCGACTTCAATCTTGCCAAGATGTCGAGAGAGACTTCAGACTAATCCTTAGCTACCCTGCTCAGATAAATAACTTGTCTATACACTTTTGTTTGCATCCTTTAACGGTCTCGCTAATGTATCATTGCTACGTGTACAGGACTACGTGTAGAATTTGCTCTACTAACTATTATTTTTCTGGAATATTCATTTTTATCCTTCTGTATTCTATTACATTACTTCTTTAGGGTAATACCCTTTTTATCTTTTCCTTTTTAGGCATGTTTCCTTAAATTCTCGAGTATAAATACCCTTGTATTTGTAGCTGTGAAGAATTAGATTGAACATTAATACACTTAACATTTTGTCTCTTGTAAACATTACTTTGTTTACATTCATTTTACTCTTATCTTAACTCTTAAGTAAGGCTAGGTGGTGAGTAGCCTCACCGGACCATCTTGTGTATCATATTGAGTTACGCCATGAGTCCTCGGAAGTTTCATTGTTGTGTTATATCCATTGGAGCTATTCATAGATTTTTGTTAACTGTATCATTCATATCTTTCCTTTCACACTTTCCCTAATACTTCCTTTTTGAGCTTTCAACAAGCTTGAACTCATTTAGTAGTCGACCTTGTCTATTCTTGGTTATGGTTTGCAACAAATTACAATCACATGCAACTCTTAGATACTTTATGGGATTTAGAGCTCATATGTCCTAGTATGTTTCAATCCCATCTAATGCCTTAGGGCTAAAATCATTTTGATAGCCTAATTAAGTTTAACCATATTAAACTCATGAGTAGCACCATTACTCATCCTGCCTTACTAAGATAACCTAATGTACTCTACTTTGATAAACCTAAATTTTGACGATGGAAGTCTTGACAATTGTTTAATTATGGGTGGCATTTGACTTCAAATTTGTTGAGGGATTTTAATTACTAATATTCCATTTTATTACCATATTTTTATGGATACTAATCATGGATAGTTGCATATGTAGTACTACATACATATTCATGTATCATCATGCATGACACATCATACTCATAAAAGGAATAAAATAAATGTATCGTAGCATGGCCCTTAAACTATATTGATCTTCATAAGCCAATATAAAGATCAATAGTCAACCCTAGGTATATGTTCATTTCCATGGACATGAGATGAAAATCATTCTTGTATCTTGATCACAACCCTTGCTTCTCTATCTCCATAGACTAGGAATGACCTTGTTAACATCTCCATGTTTTCATTACAATAATGAAAATATGATACATAACATCTGACTACAACTAGTGGAATTATATTATAACAAAATAAAAACAATGCATGGGTCATATTTATGACATAACAACCCATTAAACGAAAAAAAATCTATAAATAAAGCTTGCAAATCACATAGATCATAAAGGGCCATGCTATGTACCATGAATATAATAGAAATCACATTTGTAACTAGCATATATTACATTAATGTTCCATATTAACCAATTTTAATTGTTGCGCTATGAATAGTTAATACAGTGGTCCCACTAGCATGGTTTTCGACATAGCATCCCAGAAGCTAAGCAAATTTGAAAATCTCAATTTAGAAAATCCTTTAAAAAAAGTTTGATGATAGCTAAACATTAGATCTATTTAACAATTCAACAATCTGTATTTAACAATATTAAACATAGTAAATCTACGATCATCTATTGTAATCTAATTACATCAGATCTAGTCAACCCTATAAAACAGACAATTATATTAGTGTTTAACCATATTAAACACAATTAATCCATTGTAATATGATTACATCTGATCCCTCTAACTTATTAATCATATTTGAATGCCTAAACTCGTAACTTGACCTATTTAATAAGCTTGTCTCATGTCAAGATTAGACCCATTTATTGGTTAAAAGGTAATAAAAAATTTATAAGATACTTGTACATGCAAATAGTAAATGGACAATAATAATATTTAAATTGAACAAATGTAAGTATCATAAGCTTTTAGCACTTAACATAAGATTATAACCCAAATAAAAATTTTAGTGAAATAAAGTCTAATCAAATTACATGAAATCCAAAAACTTAAATTACGTAACATCACCTTAGTCACCTCACCTATTTTAAGATGTATCGAAATCCCAACTACTAATATTTTATCATGATAATTCTAGTATTTCCCATCAAGTGTTGTCCATCGGCAAAGATTGATTAAATTCTTTTATATAAAAGAAAATTACCACCTTCATAATCGAATTTCTTTATGTTAAGGATTACTTCATATTGGTCATGTATAACATATCAAGAGGGTGGGGGGTTGGGTTGGGGGGTGCGTTGCGAATTGATATCTTTAAATTTTTGTCAACTTTTTTGATATAATAAAATTACCCCTAAGCTCTTAACAACTTATAATGGTGAACAATGATAATTTAATAATCCAATACACAACAAATAATAAAGCAAATTAAAAAGGTAAGGAAGGAGAATATCAAGCAGAGATTTTATAGAGCTTCGATCTTTTGCTTACTACTCTTTTCCAACTCTACTTTACTAGTGCCGTTCCACTTAATCCACTAAATAAAAAAAAAAATTACAAGCACCTATCACACATGGACTTTACAACACTCTACTATACCTAACTAGCCTCTCAACAATTTAGATTAATACAGTTTTACAAAGTATAAATGCACTTTTCTCATCACTCAAATTACAAGTAAGAACAAAAGTATAAATCTCAATTAGTCTTGCTCAAGAGAAAAATGATGAATGTTGAATAATGTAATTCGGTAGAACTTTTTAAAGAAGCATCTAAAGAACTTTCTATGACTTTTCAGAAGGTATAATTTGATCATAATTTTTTTGTGCAACGAAATTTTTTTCTTCAGAGTTGTGTCCAATGTTTTGAATCCTTTCTCTTTTATATTGAAATCTTCCAATGGATAAAAATATGAAGATTATCCTTTATCCAACCGTTGGTTATTTAAGATAACTCCTTCGATATTTTTATAGAGGATCTCAATTATTTGAATTTCAAAAACAACTCTCCCTATCTTGCTTCAATCGGATAACCTTCAATTAATAACTACCAGATTTGCTTTTGATTTGACATTGGCGAGATAATATGCCTTATGATAAAACTGATATTCAATATTTGAATTTCCATTAAAGCCAATCTAATCTTATCCTTATCCATACTTATACATATCTTATTTTTTAAAAAATTAATTCACTCAATGATAATCCTCATGGATCTTAATTCTATCTTGAGTGAAATGGGATTAAGTGTATTTTCGTAATACACCCAATTTAGTAGAGCTAGGGCTTGATTAATTCGAATTTGATTTAATGCTAATTTCAAAATCATACTTCCAAACTTACTTTCTGAATAACCTTCAAAAGAATATTAACCTTTTGTTTTTGAAGTTTTTGAAGTACTGTACCAATTTTTCTTATAAGAACTGCTAAAATACTTTTTGAAGATTTTCCATACTAGTCTATTTTCAATCCATTAAAAGCTTCTAAATAAGCTTCTGAATACAACTTAATTTTGTGAAATTATACTTTCTAAACATCCTTCTGTAAGCCTGCATTTTTAAAGAATTATTAGCTTTTAACCCTTTTTGTTATCACTAAAATGTATCAGAGATATCTAACATTCTCCTCCTTTTTGATGATAACAAAAATATTATTATAAAACTAGATCATAAAAAAAATATTCACAATCACATATTCATGCAATGTATATCTAATGTAATGGTAATATGAGTACGACTATTCGTGGTTTTTCTCTCCCCCTTTTTTGTTATCATTCATAATAAACTCTCCCTTAATCCTTATAAACTGTGCAAGTTTGAATATGATAGACAAAATATTAAGATTAGAAACTGCATTGACATAAAAGATCAAACTACATTGATTAAGGAAATATCATAACTAAGTTCAGAAACTAAACAGAAATAACAATAAACAAGTCCATAGGTGGACAAAAACAAAATATACTAGAACATAATTTTTGCTAGAGCTAGAGAAAGAGAAATAGTCAATTTTTGGATCGCTTTGTTTTCTTCCTAGCACACAGTTTGAATCTACTAGAATGCGATGGAAGAACTTTGCTAGGAGAATGAGTGGCTTTAGAAGATGTTGCAACAGATAAAGTGGGTTCTTTGCTTTTGTCAGATGATGGTGTAGTCTGGATGGGATCAAGTGGAGTTGTTTCTTTGGTTGAAGCTACAAATAAAGTTTCAATGTGGCCTTTAGGAGTTGTCTATTCTTTAGGATTAAGAACAGGAGCAGCAACCTAAGGTATCTTGTCAAGAGATTATGGTGAAATGCCAAGGGTCTTATTTGAAGTGGAATAAGATTGACAATGGTTTGATCCTTTAGTTGAGTAGAAGAATTAGGTTCAAATGGTGTGAGAGGAGTATTTGAAATAGGAACAGATGGTCTTATGGGTGAAAGATGAGGTTCAAATGTAGGTGCAGATGGTTCTATAGGTTTATTGGTCTAGTTCTATGCAGGGGTTTAAGATCAACAATAGTATGTGCTTGATAAGTAGGATTTGATCCAAGAACAGACTCTTTAACCTAAGCTTTGAACAAATCTTTCATTCCAACAATGTGATCCTTAACAATCTTTCCTACAACTTTGATTCCTTCAAAAAGTTGTTCTACAAAAGTTAAGCTTTCTCCTTGTTTGTAGTGAACTGGCTAAAGCTCTGAACTATTTGAATCACTTTCTAAAGCTATCCCAGTTGGTTCCCTAAACTCAATGACACCTGATCTTTTAATCAATTTCCCTTTCTTCTTTGGTTCCTTCTCAACTGGCTCCTTTCCTCTTTTCCTTTTCTTTCCATTTCCTTTTTCTTCAATGATAATGACCTTTCTTTTTAAATTTGAGGAATGAACAAAGATTCCTCCATTATGTGAATGCCAAAGCTTGTCATTCACATAGATTCCCATCATTTTAAAGATTCTTTCAGTAAGTCTGATAGGAGAAAAAGGACAATTTGTTTCTCCTGGAAGTTTTACTTTCTTGAAACTAAAAAGGGCCATCAACATATTTCCATATGGCTTAACGTCCACATGCTGTCACATGTGTTGCATCATTAATTTCACAATATCTACCTATCTTTTTCTCAACATTGCCAATATCACTAGTGCATCTTCCCTAATCATAGAGGTTGCATTACCCTTCCTTGGCAGTACAAAAGAGTCAACAACTTTGTGAAGAATTCTTACCAATAATTCAAACTCAGTACTAAAGATATCTCTCCCTATTCCCAAATCTATTCCATCATTCAATTCAATGAATAAATTTTCCTTTGTCAATAGTCCTAAGCTTTCATCATCATTCAATTCTTTAATGCCAAAGCATTTTAGAATGTCTTTCTTTGTGATTTCTATCTTCTGTCCTAACATAGTAGACTTCCAAACTTCTTGATTTTTACTATCAAGCTTCCTATAAAATTCATCGATCAATTCTCCATATATCACTCTACGCAAATCAACCAGACCATTTAAACCCAATCTATTCAAATAATCTTTCCAGCAAAACCATTGTTCTCAAAGTATTCAAGGTCTAAATAAAATGAGTCTTTGATGGATAGATTTTTACCTTTTACAGTGTACCTCTTCTTGGGTTTATCCTTTGATTTGAAGGAAGGAATTGATGTCTTAACTTTAGGCAATTTTTCCACCTTTTAGGGAGATTTTGAAGCTTTCTTGACTAAGGTAGTCGTCTTAGATTTTTGAAGAGATTTCCTTAGCTTTAGAATAGGATCAAATTCTAAAGGATCTCTTTTAGAAACTTCTTTAGATGGTTTACCTAAGGCTTCAAATTCTTTTGGTTCAACAACTTCTTTGGATGAACTAGATTCTTTATCATCTTGAACGACCTTCTAAATAACTTCTTGAACTTGTTCAGAATGTACTTTAGAGGTGTTCTTCTAACTCACTTCTTTAATAGCCCCTTTTGATGGTTTATCTTGAAGTTCAAGGGTTAGGGTTTTTTCAGATGATTCTTGTTATGTTTCAGAGGGTGGATTTGGTTGAGGATTTACAAGATTGGTAGTTTCTATTTTTTGTTCATCAAGAACAATAGGATTCTTAGGATCATTTTAGACTTTTTATTTAACCCCTTTAGTTGTAATGTGGTTAGATTTTCTCAGTGCCATTAGAGATGAGATGGGGAAAAGTACGAGAGATGTATAGGAAATGGTTTGATGAAGACGGAGAAGGAGGGAAAAGAAATGAGGCTTTTAGAGAATTTAAATTGCCAATGTTAGTGGCAGTTAGCCGAAGGGACTAGATTTAATTAATGGTCTTACTAAGGAGGATTTTGTGGTCCTACTAAGAACATGCTAAATCTTACAAAATTTTCGTGTTCAACAAAAATAAAAGAGATTTGCACGTGACAAACAGAAAATACAAAAAATAAAATAAAATAAAAAACTAAATTAACAAAAAGAATTACAAACACCTAATTCATTACGAATGAACTTGAATCTTAATTTATCCAAAGGTTTAGTAAAAATATTAGCAAATTGATATTCAGTTGAAACAAAATCAATACTCACATCATTATTTGCTACACGATAATGAATGAAATGATGCCTTATTTCTATTTGTTTTGATCTTGAATGATGAATTGGATTTTTTCTCAAATTAATAGCACTTGGATTATCACATTTTATGGGAATATTTTTATAGCTTATTCCATAGTCATTTAATTGTTGTTTTAATTAAAGAATTTGAGCACAACGATTTCTAGTAGATACATATTTAGTTTCTACAGTTGAAAGAGCAATTGAATTTTGTTTCTTGGAGGACTAAGAAACTAACTCATCTCTTAAGAACTGACATGTTCCTGAAGTACTCTTCTTATCTATTTTGCAACTTGCATAGTTAGTATCTGAATATCCTATAAGATCAAAATTTTTACTTCTATGATATGAAATTCCCAATTTTGTAGTACTTTTTATATATTTAAAAATCCCTTTAACTGTAGTTAAGTGTGTTTCAATTGGTGAATTTTGAAATCTAGCATACACATAAGTACTGAATAAAATATCAGGTTGTGAAGTAGTTAGATACAATAAAGATCCAATTAAGCTGTGATAAAGTTTTTCATTTACCTTTTTACCATTACTTGTGATGTTAAGCTTTATTGAGGTACTCATAGGGATTGAAGAATCCTTGGTATTCTCAAAACCATATTTCTTTAATATTTGTCTAGTGTACTTCTCTTGGTGAACAAAAATTCCATTATCTGATTGTTTGATTTGTAATGCCAAGAAGAAGTTTAAGTCACCCATGAGTGATATCTTAAATTTTGCGTGCATCAAACTTGAAAATTCTTGGCAATATATTTCATTAGTCACACTAAAAACAATATCATCAACATAGATTTGTACAACTAGCATATCTTTACCAAAATGTTTCGTAAAAAGTGTAGTATCTACTTTTCCTCTTTAAAAGTCATTTTTAATCAAGAATTAACTTAATCTATTATACCAAGCACAAGGAGCCTGTTTAAGTCCATATAAGGCCTTTTTTAATTTAAATATACGATATGATTTGAAGGGATCTTCAAATCCAAGAAGTTGATCAACATACACTTCTTCTTTTATGAATCCATTCAGAAAAGCACATTTTACATCCATTTGATACAACTTGAAATTTTTCAAACAAGCAAAAGTAAGTAACAATCTTATAGCTTCCAATCTAGCAATGGGAGCATAGGTTTCATTATAATCTATTCCATCTTCCTATGAAGAACCTTTAGCTACTAATCGTGCTTTGTTTTTTACTATTTTTCCTTGCTCAACTACTTTGCTCTTAAATACCCATTTAGTTCCAATGATTGACATGTCTTTTGGTCTTAAAACTAAAGTCTAAACTTGGTTTCTTTGAAATTGATTGAGTTCTTCCTACATGGTCAATATCTAATTATTATCATTTAAAGCTTCATCAATTGAATGAGGTTCAATTTTACATATAAGAGCAAACTGATTTTCAAAATTCCGTAAGATCGATTTTGTTCTTATTCCAGATCTAACATTTCTAATTATAAGTTTAGGAGGATGATCAGATTTAAATTTCAAAGTTGGTGGAGGCATATGAAAGTGTTCAGAACCTTCTGAATGGTTTTCAACAAACTTGGTATTAGTTTCTAAAGTACCTTCTGATATTGGTTTTGTTTCGGTCTCATCAGGCATCCTTGAAGCTTTTGAATTACTTTTTGAAGGAGGTTCTATTTTTCCTTCTTCTGAATCAGGATGAGCTGTATTCTTTTTATCAATTGAAATTTCATCATTTGATATTTCATGGATTGTTTCTTCAATAAATTTAACATTTATTGACTCTTCTACAACTTTTGTTTCTTTGTTGTATACTTGATATGCCTTTGAGTTTAGAGAGTAGCCTAGAAAAATGGCTTCATCTACTATCTCTTTAAATTTTCCCAAGGCTTTTCATGTTTTCTTAATAAAACGCTTAAAACCAAAAGTGCGAAAATATAAAACTGTAGGTTTCCTTTCTTTGTAAATCTCATAAGCAGTTTTATTTGTCAAGGGTCTTACATATATACGATTAATGATATAACAAGCTGTTGAAGTTGCTTCAACCAAAAAATGATCAACTATATTACTTTCATTTAGTAGAGTTCTAGTCATTTCTTAGATAGTCCTGTTTTTGCATTCAACTACTCCATTTTGTAGTGGAGTATAGGGTGCAGAAAAATTATAGGTGATGCCTTTGTCTTCACAAAACAAAATAAAATTAGAATTTTCAAATTCCTTGCTATTATCAATTTGTAAGCTGATGATAGAGAGGCCTTTTTCATTTTCAACTCTTTTTGAAAAGATTTCAAAACTTTTAAAAACATTGCTTTTATGACGCAAAAATAAGATCTAGGTAAATTTAGAGAAATCATCTACTATCATAAGTCCATAATTATTTCTTCGTAAACTTAATGTGTGAGTGGGGCCAAAGAGATCTAAATGCAATAACTACAAAGGTCATTGACTAGAAATAACCTTCTTACTCTTATGAAATGACGAATTCATTTTATTCTTCAAGCAAGTAGCACAATGAATATTTTCATGCACACGTACTTTAGGTAAACCTAAGATTAAACTCTTTTTGGACAAGTTCTCTAGTTAATGAAAATTCACATGTCCTAGTCTTTTGTGCCAGAGCATAACATTATCATTTATAGAAATGAAACAACTTTCAAATGATACTTCAGATGGTTTAATTAGATAGACATAATTCTTTTTAAAACCTTCAAACAGCTTAAAACCATCCTTATTAAATCTAACACATTTATCATGTTCAAAAACTAATCTATATCCTTTATCGCATAATTAACTTATACTTAATAAGTTATGTTTTAATCCTTTAACTAGCAACACATTTTTTATTGAATATGGTATCAAATCAATTGATCATACTGTAATTATTTTACCTCTACCATTGTCACCAAACTTCATATAACCCTCTTCCTTCCATTCTAGATTTGTAAACAACGAAGCATCACTAGTCGTGTGTCTTGAACATCTACTATTAAGATATAATGTTCCTTTTAACTTTGCTTCGTAGTCCTTCACACATTAAAGCATAATCAAATCTATTTACGAACCTAGAGAGGCTTGGGTCCATAGGAATTCAAGCTTGTGTTTTGAATTAAACCTTGGTTATTATTAAGCTTGTATTTTTTTGTAAAAACAGTATTTTTCTATATGACCTATTTTATTACAAAGAAAACAAGAATAAGATTTTTATTCAATATACCTGTTACTTACCACTTTTCTTTGGTTTGGATTCTTTTTGAATTAGTATCATAACCCTAAAGGGAGCTTAATAAGATTGTTTAAAATTTTCATATCATTGTGCACCTATGATCTGAAAATCACCTTGTAAGTCAGAGATTGCAAGACTCTAAATAATTAATTACTAAAGTTTCAATTTTTAATTTAATTAACTTACTACGACATATATATGACTATGGATATCTAATAACCTACAATCCATCAGAACCGTAGAGAATTGGTATCCCTTTCCAAACGATAAAATTAGGTACTAAAGTTCTAAAACTCAAACTTACAAAAGTGACAAAATCTGACTATAGTATTAATAATTATATGTAATATTTCAAATCGTTTGTACAATCTATCCTTAGATTATAACTTTTAAGCATCTCGACACTAGTACTTAACACTTAGCTCTTAGCCTATACCCAATTATTTAGCAACCTGCAAAAGAAAACTATTAGGGAATAAGCTACAAGAGCTTAGTGAGATATTCCTCATACTATACCATCAAATAAGTTATCAAATAGTTTATTATCAAACATATGAATACATGAATAAGCAGTATGCCAAACAGTATATATGTAGTTGACTGGTATTACATATAACATCGGATTTAATGCCTTCCGAAGTAAGGGTTAGAGATACATCGACACTAATCACAATTGGGCTCTAGCACTTAGGTTTTAACCATATATAAATATATATAGAAATCCCATGTTTCATGAAACGGGTTTCTATTCTCAACAATCAATAGTATATAAATATCTAGGTCTAGCGGTGAGATGGCCCCTACAGTCCACGCTTACGCCTTATAGTGGTGTTCTCTAAACATGACCCTTAGCTACCAATGGTTAGTGTCTTCGGTGTCAGTAGAACCCGCGAGCCAAGGGTAGGATTTTATTATACCAATGCTCCTATACTGTACTAATCAAATCATGTGAGAATCCATCCTTCCAAGGCCCTTTATTACCAATCGCGTGAGGTGACGGCCGGAATATTATATGCAATGTTTGTGCTTTATGTATGATCCATTTAATTTTAGTTAAGTCTAATATGATTAAGTCAACTTATAAGATAATCAATAAATATCAACAAACCATTCAATTATGTAGTAATAAATCATGCAATCAATTATTCAACTATTATGTTTCACAATCTTTTACACAATTCACAACCAGTATTCAAACACATGCATAAACTATACCCCCATGCATCAAATTATTAATATTTACTTTAGGTGCACTAATTAGTAGCACAAAACAAGTATAAAGTCATTGGAAGTATTCACTTAGTCATTGAGTCTATTTGCAGTTGTAATAATCTAATGGTAAATTAAGGTTAAAGTTGAGATCACTCGAGAATAAGGAATATGGAAAGTAGTAAGTTTGAGGCTTAAAAACTAGTATTGCAATTTGTATTGTTTACTTAACTTAGTTATTGATTTGCATGAATCGTCGATTTGAGTTTTTTATCGAATTGCGCATAACTTTTTTGATTTAGCTCAAATCCTTATAAACTTATAGTTCATTTCGATCGTTTTCGAGCATACTCTCTTGTAGTAAGGTCCATTTTGGATGTTGTAACTCACAGTTTTGACTATGATATAAAAATATCACAAAGTTCATTGATTTAACTTAAAAAGTTATAAAATATTAATTTAAGCTTTTCTTAGTATATTTATGATTTAATAATTACTTAGATCGTATAATTTGAAAATTTTCTTATTTTAAGCCTATTTTACTATAATTACATATTTTTACCTATTTTTGAGATTTTAGTATTATTAATTCCAATTTTTCTACTTAATTAATTAATTAATTATTACTATTGATTATGAAAATTAATTAATTTATAATAAATGGCGACGAGGCAACATGTGAAAGTGCCACATGTCAAGCTTGCATATTTTTCCAAATTTTTCATTATTTTCTATTTTATTATATAATTATCTTACTTTATTTATTAAATTATTAATATAGTATATTATATATACTATTTAATTATACTTGTATTTTTACATATATTTCACTATTCATATACGTACATTTATATGTATACGATACGACATATATACATTTATATTGTACATTATGTACAGTATATTATACACTTATTTATACTTTACATACTTATGTATATAAATGATCATACTATATTCGTATATTTATATACTAAAATACAAATATTATTAATAATATGTATACTTATTATTTTATACATACACATATATATATATATATATATGAAAAATATGAAATAGGTATATATACATATGTACACTTATATATACAGAATTACATAATATACGTATATACATCTCACAAGCTAAAATAAATATTATGTACATATATATACCTTTATATATAGTCACACATATATATACATAATTAATTAAGTAAAATACTAAATATATATACATGTATATAAAGGAAATATTTAGTATACATACATATCCTACTTAAGAAAAATACTATGTACATATACACATATATACTTCGTTACATATATGTACATACCTAAGGAAATACGTAGCATATATATACTATATATACATACACATAAATGTACATACTTTATTCTTTATATAATATATATATATATATTTTTGCATACCTACATGTAAAAAAGAAATAACAAATACCCAATATACATGTACATACTATAAAGTATATATATATGTATAAAAATAATTAAATGACTCACCTAAACTCTTTAACAAAATAAATGATCAAAATCCCCTTAATCTTCTTCTTCTTCTTCTCATTTTAGTATTTAGTAATTTGTGTGTGTGTGTTTTTGCTTTGGTTAATTCACTTTTTTTTTTTTCTCTAAGTTCCAAACATCTAAGCATGTAACAACAACAAGCAGACTAAAATCAAAAGGAAAAGAAGGAAAAGCAAATCTTAGTTAATCTCTACATTAATTAAGAAAGGACACTTGCTTTATTTAATTTATCCTTTGTCCTTCAAATTGGTGACACTTGTAAATGGCAAATGAAGCACATGGGCTGCTGTGTGTATGCAGAATTTTAACGTCGCAACAAGGGAAACATAGAAGGAAGAAAAGAAAGAAGAGAAAAGAAAGAAAAAGGAAAATAAAAATAATTATATATAATTTTTCCAAACATAAAAATCATAAAAATAACATTTATAAATTAATTTTAAGATTTTATAAAAATTTATTAATTTAATTGGTACCTATTATGTTTATAATAAATATGAGTTATTTTAACATTTTCGTTAAAAGTTTTACGTGATTACGCAATTTAGTCAATAATTGTGATTGACTATGATTATATCACTATTAGGTGATACTTATTCATTTTATAAGCTTAAAGTTATAGTTTTAGGATTTTGATTAAGTTTGGGTTCAATTTTGAGTATTTGCACGCACATTAGATATAAGGTTTTTGTACGCGATTTAGGTTTCGATCGATTTTCTACAGTTTTTATTACTTATAATATATTCAAATTTATAATTTACTAAATTTTTATCTTACTTAGCTTTAACGACTCATGAAGTTATCTCCAGTATTAGGGTTTAATTCTACTTTTAAATAGCTAAATTTGTGAGGTTTACAAATACCTTCTATTTACCCTTTTGTTGTACGCTTTGAAAGGATACTCGTTGTTGTTTTGAGAAAACCTTCTGTTGTTCTTTCTGAAAGGTTCGAACGCTTTCTTGTTTTCCTTACCATTAATCATTTCTTGATTTTCATCTTTTAATTTGACAAAAACTATTTCTTTCTTTGTCATAGATGTTTCTCAAAATTCAAAACTTAGTCTAGATTTTAAATTATCCATCTTTTGGTTAGAAATCAACATTTGTAGTTTATTGTCACTTTCATCAAACTTGCGAAAGGTATTCTTAATTGACTTAGATAGATCTTCCATATGGTTTTTCAAATTCTTAGTTTCTTCTTTTAAAATTAGATTTTCATTAACTAAAGCTTTACAGGTAATATGTAATCCTTCGAAGTCATTTTTCAAAAAATCATTTTCCTCTGCTAATAACTTATTAGCTTGACTAAGTACACGTTTCTCAGTTTTCAATGTTTTAACCTCAAATTTAAGCTTAGATATTTTATTACTTGACTTGGAAAGCGCCTTGAGGAGTTTATTAATTTCAGCACATATATCATCAGGTCCTTCTAAATCAGAATCAAAATCAATTTCAAAATCTATCTCAAAAAGTGCCATAAGACGTAGATTAGCTTCCTCGCATTCTTTTGAACCTTCTTATTAAGTTTCTGAATCTTTTAGGTTACTCCATGTTGCCATTAGAGATTTACATTCCTTCTTGAATTTCTCCATTTTCTTGATTAACAAAGGACATTCGTATGCCTAGGCTTCTTGCATTCATAGCAAATAATCTACTTTTTAACCTTCTTCTCTTCTTCTTTTTTTTTTTTTTTTTATTGACTTCCCTGTATCAATAGATTGATTCTTATTACTAGTATACCTTTTAGTAACCATTTTCTTACCCTTTTTCTTGAGCCATTTATTGAGCTTTCTAGCTATAAGTGTCATGTCTTCATCTTCTTCCTCAGATAAATCTTCTCCTTCTAAATCGGTGTTTGTTTCTTTGGCTTTGAAGATTATGGTCCTCTTCCTTGTGCCTTCTAAAGTACCTTTTGATTAGATAAAATTAGTTTCATAAGCCATGAGCTTGCTATGCAATTGACTTAGAGTTAATGTTTTTAGATCACAAGCTTCTTCTATGGTAGTTTTCTTTCATTCCAAATTTTGGGAAGAATCTTTAACATTTTACGTATCATATCTGCATAACTAATGATTTTACTAAGAAAAGACAATTTATTAGTTATAGTAGTAAATCTACTGAAGGAATCTTAGATTCCTTCACCAGGAAAAATTTGAAACATTTCATATTGTTGAACTAGTGAGTTGATTCATGTATCCTTGATTGTTTCTATGCCTTCATAAGTTTGTACCAAAGTGTCCCAAATGTCTTTAACTGTTTCATATGAAGCAATTAGATAAAATTTAGAACGTGTAATAGTACTCAACAAAAGATTCTTAGCCTTTGAATTTAGTTCGGCTTTAGTGATATCATCTCTTAACGTAATGATGGTTGGAACTTTGAGATCTCTTATAAAAATAATTTGCTGAGCCTGATAATCTGATGCCTTCACATAAGTCTCCATCCTAAATTTCCAATAAGGAAAGTTAGTCCCATAAAAAAATGGTGCTTTGCCAGGCTGAACTATTAAACTACCACTTGATTCACCTATGATCTTGAAACTCTAGAAGATATTAGAGCGAGGCTTTGATACCACTATTTGGTTTCGTATAAGATATCGAGAGAGGTAGGGGGAAGGGGATGAATTGATATCTTTAAACTTTTGAAAACTTTTTCGATATAATGAAATTACCCCTCTTAACAACTTATAATGGTAAAAGTGATAATTTAATAATCCAACATACAACAAATAATAAAGAAAATTTAAAAGGTAAGGAAGGAGATTATTAGGCAAAGATTTTATAGAGCTTTGGCCTTCTAACTATTGCTCTCTTCTAACTATATTGATAGGGACCTAGACTACTTCATTGGTATTGTTCCATTTGATCCACTAAATAAAAAAAAATTACAAGCATTTGTTACACATGGACTTTAAAACACTTTGCTCTACCTATCTAGCCTCTTAACAATCTAGACTAATTCAAATCTATAGTGTACAAATGTACTTGTCTAACACTCAAACAATAAGTAATAATTACAAATTACAAGTGAGAACAAAAGTATAAATTTCAATTAGTTTTACTTAAGAGAAAAATGATGAATGTTGAATAATGTGCTTCGGTGGAACTTTCTAAAAAAGTATTTGAAGAACTTTCTATGACTTTTCAAAAGGTATAATCTCATCACGATTTTTTTGTGCAATGAAATATTTTTCTTTAGAGTTATGTCTGACGTTTTGAATCCTTTTTCTTTTATATTGAAATCTTCCAATTGCTAAAAATATGAAGATTATCTTTTATCCAACCATTAGTTATTTAAGATAACTCCTTGGATATTTTTAGAGAGGATCTCGATTATGTGAATTTCAAAAACAACTCTCCTTATCTTGCTTTGATCGGATAACCTTTAATCAATAACCACTGGATTTGCTTCTGATTTGACATTGGTGAGATAATATGCCTTATGATAAAACTCATATTCAATATTTGAATTTCTGTAAAATCTGATCCAATCTTATCCTTATCCATACTTATACATATCTTATTTTTTCAAAAATTAATTCACTCAAAGATAATCCCCGTAGATCTTAATTTCATCTTAAGTGAAATGGGATTAAGTGTATTTTCCTAATATACCCTAATCTAGTAGAGCTAGAGCTTGATTAATTTGAATTTGATTTAAAGCTAATTTCAACATCATACTTCCAAACTTATTTTTTGAACAACCTTCAAAAGAATATCAACCTTTTGTTTTTGAAGTTTCTGAAGTGTTATACCAATTCTTCTTATAAGAACTTCTAAAATACTTTTTGAAGATTTTCCATACTAATCTATTTTCAATCCATTCAAGCTTCTAAATAAGCTTCTAAATACAATTTAATTTTGTGAAATTATACTTTCTAAACATCCTTCTATAAGCTTGCACTATTAAAGATTCATTAGCTTTTAACCCCTTTTGTTATCATTAAAATGTATGAGAGACATCTAATAATTCAAAAGACAATTATGATATAATACTATTTTACTGTCCATAAGCTATTTTTTCATAAGAAAAAAAATCTAATCATGGCATAGATGCAAAAACAAAAAAATAATATGATATACTATTTTCTTATGAGAGATTCTAACAAGCAGTTTCTAAATGAAGTTTAATGATTTACTACATCACTATCGTAGCATGATAAAAAAAAAATAATAAGAAAGAAGACCATAAAGATAAGGAATGGGTGTTCACTATTTAATGTGATGAAAAAAGAAAAATAGTGTCTCATTATGTGGAGTAGACTCAAGACTTACATACTTGCTTTGATAGTTGGGAAAATATTCAAACTAGATAGTTTATGAATGTTAGAATAGAATGTGCTTAGGTTGCAATTGGAAGTTAGATGGAAAGAGAAAGAAAAAGAAGGTAAATGTAGAAGGAACCCTAGTCATTAAAAATTGATTGTATTTGACTAATTTAACTCTTTCAATTGTTATGTAGAGTGTGAATTGGATTAGACCATGTACATTTTTGCTTTACTCTCCACTAATGAAAGGAACAAAAGAAAATATAAATTCATTTATAGTAAATAGGTTTGTAGGTCAAATTTGAGGACTTATATAATAAACGGGTTCATAATAGGACCTTAACATAAACCCAAACACAAATTTAAACATATGTAACTAGGTCTAACATAGTTATGTCTTGTATTAATATTTTATATACTAAAATCTATTTAAATCATATCGTCTCATGCCTAAGTTTGGTAGGTTGGGTCCTAAATTGCCAACTCTTATTACATAAGTCTTCTTCCAAATAGAGATAGATAATAATGCCCATGCAAAGGTTGTTATAGCCTAATAGCACCAATTGATGCTTAGAAAAAAAGGTAAGAATAGAAACAAAAGAAGGAAAGGAAACAAATTATATGAAACTATTAAGTATGGATGGATGGCATGAATAAAAGTGGAAAAGAGAGGATTTTCACTTTGATATTATAGAGGGTTAGAAATTGCTATATTAATTATTAGGCTAAGCCTATTATTTATTTGGACTTTACTCCTTGGATTAGGTGATAGTGCCTAAGGAGTCCAGTCTATTTTGGAATAATTTAAGGAGATTTGGCTTGGTGATCTTGAAATAGAGATTGTTAGACTGGTCAATCCACCTCTAACCTTTCTTGAGCAGGCTCATGTACCATGAGGAAGGCAATTGGCCTTAGGCCTTTGTAAGGTTATTTTAGATAATTATGGAATGAGTAAAACTTTATCTTATCTATGAATCCCCAAGACAATCCAACAAATGTCATCAAGCCAAAGAGCCTGTAAATATTCAACCATTCCTCCTCATTGGATACAACTCCAAAGATTAGAGAAACAGTGTTTCATTGTGAAACATTTATTCTCTAAGATCAAACAATGTTTAGGCAAAAGAAGTGATCTTAGTTTGCTTAAGAACTATAAGGTTGACATCTTGAGTCCTTTAGGCTCTCCTGTTTATCACTTGTGAATTTGAGACTCTAAGATTGTCTATCCCTCCTCCCTACCATTCTCTCTCCAATCATCCCATCAAGTGTAATCTCTATGTCACTACTATATGGCTATGTGTAATGTGATACTTGCATGACTCGCATGTAATAGATTCAGTCAGAACCCCTCATCTACATTTTTGGCTACTCCATTGGGAACGAAGTGTGATATTAGAGTGATGGTACCTCCTAGGAAGGGAATAGCTACAATAAGTGAAGCTATCTCTCAAGAGTAAGATGCCAATGTCGAACAAGTTGAGCAAGATCCAACTATACCGCCTTAAGACACTAATCAAGATAATCCAATCTTTGAGTCTCCTCAAGATATTACAAAGGTGATGCGAGCTATGCAAGAGGCAACAAGAGCATTAAATCAGTACATGGCTATGTTTGCTCCCCTTATGATGGGGTTGGCCACCTCTACTATTGCACAACATGGAGCTATTCCACTAAACTTTGCTATTGCTACACAAATAGGCAATACCTTTTTTGCACAAACATCTAACTCTCTTACTACTATACAGGACATACCCTAGGGAGGGCATGAACAAACTCCTTTACTACAGCCTATAGTAGACAAAATATAGTATTTGAAGCAAAGAATACAAGAGTCTAGATCGGTAGCTCTTCATCCTCTAGGGGTAATAAAAAGCCAAGGGATGAAAGACCAAGAAACTTTACACCATCTCTCTCATTTCCATGCCTAATGGGCAAGGTACATGTTGTACTTGATCAATGGCTACAAGATAAGAATATTAAGCTTCCAAGAGTAGATCATTTACCTAATGCAAGTGAGAAGAATGATCCTAAGTTTTACAGATTCCATAAGACCGTAAGCCACCCTACTAAAGAATGTTAGACCCCAAAGAAGATATTTAATGATAGGGTCTGCAATAAGGAACTCATTATTGAAAATAATAATGTTCGTAACAATCCATTAACTACACATGATAACCAGAAGAATGTCGTGAGCGCTGCTAATCATGTTATAAGGAGAGATGATGAAGACATCCCATAGATTGAGACATAAGAAGGAAAGGAGACGCTAGTAGAAACTAATCAAATGAACACCCACTAGACGTAGTTGCCTTAATGAAGACTTCCAATTTTATGAAGCTCTTTGATTTGTTAAGGTTTGATGAAGATTCACGACTTGCAGTAGCAATTGCACTCACTTAGAACTCTAAAAGACAATATGGGGCATATCACAGTGTAGCTTATTTAAAGAATGGCTAGCACGCATGGGAATGCGATACTTTTTACAGATGCAAATATGTGCACAAAGAATCGTAATCATAAATGCCCATTATACATAGAATGCACTCTTAATGGTTACCCTATTAAGAGGACATTCATAGACAATGGTTTATTTGTAAACATCATGCCTATGTCTACGTTCAAAGCTGCAAAAATAAACAATCGGCAGTTGGTAAGACAACCCATTTCAATCAATACCTTCACTAAATCATCCATAGATACAATATGATATATTAATGTAGACTTTAAGGTTGGCCTTATCCAAGGCTCCATTCGATTCCATGTGATTGATGCACCTTTATCACAATCTCATACCATCAACATGGCATTAGTGTATTAAGGGCCACTTGAAAGGAAAAGATATATTTATACTTGCTATAAAGAATCCCTTCAAACATAACAAAGCATATCTCTCTAAGGCTAGCTTCTTTGATGAATACACTGAGAAAGGGGAAATAGTTGTTACTAAGCCCTCTAGAATGCCATTACCCACCTAGGAAAAAACTCAAGAGAAACAGTAAAGGAAAAGAAGGATGTGTGGCTCCTGAGGAGGTAAGAAAAAGAGAAGAGAGACCAATAAGCTTGAAAATTTTGTTAAGGTAGATTGATGAAGGGTTTATTACTTATGACGATCCTTGGGATTTGAAGAAACTTGTTTGTCTTCTTCAGATCTCGTATCATTACGAGAAACCCAACCCATACCTCTACAAATGCAAGATCAACTTAAGCCTCAAGCTAAAGAAACTAAGGAGCTCGACCTAGTAGGACTAGGAGAATGTCCATGACCTATCTTCATCAGTAAGAACCTCTTATAAGAGATTAAGGTTTACTTAGTTGAATTGTTAAAGGAATACAAGGATGTGTTTGTTTAGATGTATGATGAAATGCTAGGATTGGAGCCAGTTTAGTGGTGCATAAATTGAACATTGCCCTTGGGATCAAACCAGTAAAGTAAGGACAAAGAATCTTTCATTCAAAAATTGAAGTCAAAATAAAAGAAGAGATTGAAAGCTACTCTAGGTTGGCTTCATTAAGCCAATTGAACATCCTACCTGGTTGGCTAATATTGTGTTAGTGAAAAAGAAGAATGGACAAATTTGTGTTTGCATAGATTTTCGTGATCTTAATAGGGCTTACCCAAAGGATGAATTCCCACTACTGAATATTTACACATTGGTGGACACTATAGCCGAACATGAATTATTCTTACTCATGGATGGCTTTAGTGTCAATAACCAGATAAATATGCCACTGGAGATGCCGAGTGTACTACCTTCAGGACTCTAATGGGGAACTTTTAGTAGATTGTCATGCCTTTTGGGCTTAAAAATGCAAGAGCTACTTATCAAAAGGCGATGATCGCTATATTCCATGACATGATGAATGACTTCATTGAAGACTATGTTGATGACATAGTCATTAAATCAAGGCAAGCACCTGACCACTTAATACATTTGAAGAAGGTCTTTGAGTGATACCAATTGTATAAGTTATGCATGAACCCATTAAAGTGTATATTTGAGGTAGCATTTGGCAAATTCCTTGGATTTTGTTGTTCAAGACAAGGGATCAATGTTGATCTAGTAAAGACACAAGCCATACAGTATATACCTTAGCTTACTAACTCAAATGAATTAAAGTCCTTTATTAGGAAAGTTTCTTATATCAGGTGATTCATTCCGGCACTAGTGGAAATTTCACATCCTTTACAAGAACTTATGAAGAAGGGAACACCATTTAAGTAGGGGCAACCATAAGAAGAGGCCATTTAGAGAATAAAGGAGATATTTACTTCTTTACAAGCAATGATAATGCCTATTAAAGATTTGCCAATGACCCTTTACCTAACATCCACTAATAGGTCCATCGAGGTTTTGTTAGCACAAGATCTAGATGGTAAAGAGCAACTAGTCTACTACTCAAGTCGATCCCTCCAAGGAAGTAAGACCAACTTCCTAGCTTGAGAGAAGTAATGTCTCGCGTTGGGATTTGCTATGCAAAAATTATGCCATTACTTCTTGGTACATAAGGTTAACCTTATCACTCACTTAAATCCATTTAAGTTCTTATTATCATGACTAGCTCTCTCAGGCAGAATTGCAAAATGGTTGCTCCTCTTGTCAAAATTTGACATTATGATTATGCCACCTAAAGTTATTAAGTCTTAGGCTCTAGCAAATCTCCTAGCTCAATTTCTTGCAGCACATGGGACCCATGCCTAAGATACAATTCCCACAGAATTCCATAAAGACTCCATGAGAGTAAAAGCAAATGGAGAATGTTAAGTGCAGTTTAATGGATCTTCTAGTAACATTGGGTGAGGAGCTAGAGTAGTATTGACAACTCCTGAAGGCTAAGAGATACCATTAGCTTTCATGATGGACTTTCATTTTATCAATAATGAAGCTGAGTATGAAGCTCTCTTGCTTGGCCTCATTTTTGCACAAAATGCTGGAGCATCTCACTTATGTATATGTAGTGATTCAAATATGATAATCAGAAAAGCCAATGGAAAATTTGCTCTTAAAGAGCCAGCACTTGTGCCTTACAGGGTTGCAGTGCAAGCTTTAGTTAGAAAATTCACTTTAGTAAGATACAAGCATACTAAATGATCCATCAATCACAATGTGGTTGCACTAGCAACATTAGCCTCTAAAGTTCCCATTCAAATTGCAGAAAACATTTTGAATGTCCAAGTCATTTGAAAGTCCATCCCTTGTATAACCCTGCAACTATTGGATGTAGAGGAGGAAGCACAAGACAATTGGCGCACTCCTATCAAGGCACAGTTGACGCATCCTAATATGGCTTCTAGTGTAAACTTGAAAAATTTTACTAGTATAAATGGTGTCTTATACTTTAAGGGTCTAAAAGGCATTCTTTCTCAATGTATATGTTTAAAAGAAGCTCATTTAGAGCTCAACAAGTACCACAAGATTTGGTATGGTGAAGAAAGGCCTCCCTTGTATCGCTACATTCAATGCATGTGATGTTATTAGCCAACAATGTCCAAAGATGCTTCTCAACTACAAATGAGTTGCCTAAAATGCTCCAAGCTTCCCGATCAAGGAGAATGTAACTTTGTAGCAAGCGTCGGTGATTGGAGATGCCCATCTATTGATTACTTAAAGAACAACATAAATCCTATTAACAATGTAGACACTTGACTAGTAAAGCGAAAATCAAAGAAATACATCGTGCATAAGGATGAGTTATATAGCGTATCATACATGGGAAAGCCACTTAGGTGCATAGCACCGCCCGAAACAAAGATTATCTTATCCGAGGTACATTTAGGGGAATGTAGAGAGCACTAAGGGGGAAGGAAGTTATATCATCATTTGTTTGATATGGGATACTATAGGCCGACTATGGAAAACGACGCGTTCAACCTTGGCAAGAAGTATCTTGCATGCCAACAACATAATGATGCAATTCACACTCCTATTGTTGCATTGCAAAGCTTGACTACTCCTTGGCCATTTCATACTTGGGCATTTGATTTGATTGGTCTTATATACCTACTTTCTAACGGGTGCATCTGGATCCTTATGAGTATGGAGTGCTTCATTAAATAGGTAGAAGCAATCCCATTAAAGAAGGCGATAGTCCCAACAGTAACAAGCTTCACAAAAGAGCATATCATTTGCCACTTTGGAATCTTAATGTGTATCTTATCTGACAATGGCACTCCCTTCATCAACTCATATGTATGACAATTGCTAGCCTCATATGGCATTAATCATGTGAAGTCTACACCTTATTATCATAAAGGAAATGGCCAAGCAGAAGCAATAAACAAGAGTCTCTTGAAGGTGCTTAGTAACATGAAATATTACACTAGGAACTCAAGAGGGGAGGGTGAATTGAGGTTAATGACCAATTTTTACTTTGACAACAAATCTTTAATCAAATTGACAAATAGATGCAATTTGGAAATATTTAAGAAAAAATTAGATTACAAAAATATAAAGAGAAAGTGATAGAGAAATCAAGCTCGAAATTTTAATGTAGAGTTTGGACTGCCTCTTACCCTCCATGATCACCCAATGTCTCAATCAAGGTCTTTACACACAATTTTTATTAATGACAATCTCAAAGGCACAAGTGCTTACACCCAATCGCTATCACAAGTGATCTCACAATCACAACAACTCTCAACCACTTAGTATAGTGCTCTCTCTTGAGTAAAAATTGCACATATGAAACTTAGCACTATACTAAGGTTCACAAAAGATTACAAATAATGAAAACAAGGCAATTGAAATGAAGTACAAGTACACAGGAGGGATAATTACATGAATGTATCTCTATTTATTGCCCTTCAATTGTCAACAAACTCACATTTATATCCTTTAGAAAAAATCCAATTGTTAGCCATGTTCATCCTGCATTAAATTCACTGTAACGGCTAATTTTTATGTAGATTAACCAAACGGTTATGATTGAACCAGCCAAACAGTCCATTTAAATAGGGTCAACATTTGGACGATCTTCAAGTCATTAGTCGTATTGTCCATCATAGCTTACTGACCTTTATCAATTAACCGGACAGTTTAGGGACAACCTGTTAGACAGTCTAGGGACAATCAGTTGTACAGTCCATAACCTGCCATTGATCACAGAACACCTGATGTAACTAATTGGATAATTCACACCAAAACAGCTAAAAAATGCACTTAAACACAATAGATAGTTCTTGATCACTTTTTCTTCTTTCAACAACATTAGAATCAATTAAATAAGTTGTAAAGTATTTCTATGTTAATTTTACTTCCTTAAAAGATATAATTGATAAAGTTCTTGTGAGAATTGCAAATTGGTTTATAACAATAATGATTAGCTATGACTTGCATAGATTTGTTCTCATTAAAATCATAAATAAGAACTTTTAGGTTCAACAATCACCCATTCTCTATGAGGACAAAATCTTACAAACTCCCCCTTAATAGATGCCTCCCCTCAATTTGACTCTTCGTTAAAGGCAACAAAAGATGTTAAAAAAAAAAAACACTTATAGAAGAGACAATATGAGAATATTTGAGTAATTACTCTTTACTGTAGAAGATAAACAAAAATTAATTCCATGATTCAAAAGAGCATGCTAATCTTCATTTTACAACCACATTCACTTTGCTTAGATACTTAATTGGGTAAGTTGAATTCTTCTCCCCCTTTAGCCTCATCAAAAGGATGAGAGTCCAAGTGGTAAAAGGGAAGAGAAAAGCATGACAAAAAGTTAGTTACACCATTAACAAAAGAAAAAGAGCAAATAAGCCAATAGAGAGACAAGAAAATCACAAAGAGCTATCAATGCCAACAATATAAGGAAATATTATGAACAACATATTCAAACAAGCACAAGAACAACACCATGAGCTAATCCTTGCACTATAATAGTCATCACATAAATATAGAGTAAGCTATAAATAGAAGGTTAAGGAGCTAAAGGCCATGCAAAAGATAACTAGAGATGGCTGAAAGGCCAATGAACATCCAAAGGAACAACATAAAAGATAGCTAGAGATTGACTCTTAGTACAAAGATGAGAAAAAGGAAACAACAGAGAAAATAAAAAGACTTCAAGAGCTAATCTTCATAGGGTGGAGAAGACCTACTAAAAGGCTCAAGAGGGGGAGGTAGTGATTGAGCATAAGGATTAGAAGTGGATGGAAGGAAGGGATGAGGCAGATGGAAGTGCTGAAAAAGAGGATAAAAGATGCGATCTTGCTAGCAAGAGAGCCTTTACTCCATTTGATAAATGCTATCATCAATATGGTGGAAAAGCTGGCCTTCCATTTGATTAATGTATGTATGATAGATTTCGGATGGTTACCTTGGGATATACAAGTGGGGGGAACAAAAGCTAAAGTCCCTAGAGGAATATCACCATCTACATATGCTTCCCCTCCTTGAGGAACATTTTGAGAAAGAGGTTTGACAAGTTCGGCATCCTCTTCATCTTGCTTATCCATTTTCTATCCTCCTTTACCAATGTAACGTATGGTGAAGGGCTCAATATGTGGATTGATGCTAAGAGTGGGAAAAATAACCCCCTTGGCCAATAGAAGCTAAGTAACTAGGCGGCTATAATGAACAATAGCTTGCTAAGGCTTATTTGTGACCATTCTAAAACAATGGAAAATCAAGTTTGCATAATTAATTCATGCATCATTATGAATGTGACCTAATATACACAAGTCGCCTTTAGTAACATGCTCATGGCCTCCACTTCATGGATAGTAGTTATGATAGATAAACAAATGAAGGATCTGATAATGAAGGGGTAATCTAATGGCTCTAAGATTGTGCCTATGTGCCTAGTTTTTTTCACCAATTCGTCGTTCTTAAAAGATATCCTCATAGAGTTCAGCTCCAACATTATCAATTCCTTCCATATAACGGGCACTACTAGGTTCACCCCTATAATGGTGTATATATCATTCCATGTGATCTCAATTTCTTGTCCATACACATAACTGTATAACCATAATCTACTATGTTTACTAGTGTCCATGCCAACTAATAGATTACCATAATCTCTTATGTCCATGGTATCAAGAGTACAATTTGTAATAACCCCTTCCATATTAGGTATTCCAAAAGCTTAAAGAACATCCTCATTAAAATGATGCCCATAATCTATTTTCATGAGATGAAACTTGTCATACCTTTGTGCATGGTGTATTGTTGGAAAAAGATGATTGTTGAATTGAGCCTATGGAGCTTGTCATCCTTGACCCCGAGCACAACTACTTGAAGCTCTCCCTCCTCATCCTGCCATAAAAAAGAATGGGAGAGAGTTAAGGTTTAAGATGAGAAGGTTAGGGTTGAGGGTTTGTAGAGTGAGGGTGTTAAGTGAAGGGAAGGGGGGAAGAAGATGAGAAGTGAAGAAATGGAGTAGCGGGAATGGTGAGGAAGAGTGAGGATCAGTTAAAGGAGGGAGAGGGTGGTGCGAACGGTAGGAAGAAGGGAAAAGAAATGGGAAAAAAGAAATGATCGAGCCCCCTTTTTCCTTTTTTGCAATAATAGTGAAAACCGTTCAGACGGTGTAGGGAGAATTATTCATACGGTTGTAGATAGAAATTGGATTTTTTAGATCAACTATTAGAACCGTGTCTATGATTCAAGGCAACAATTTAGACAATTTGAAGAGGTATTCTGTGGTTAGAATCCTTAATACAACTGTACTACGGTTGAGGGGAACCATCTCAACAATTGCATACAAAAGGTTAAAACTAAAGGGTATCTGTTGAGATCATCTGAACAATTTGAGTGTAACCATCTAGACAGTTCAAGTAAACCTTTTGAGGTTAGAAGACCTAATGCAACTATGCATACGGTTGACACCACTATCCAATTGGTTGACTATATTTCACAATAGCTTACTCGAGAAGAAGATTAGCTCATGAATTCTTGATGATTGTTAAATGATTGACATTTAAGTTAGTTAGTTAATCAATAAAATACCTAGAGAGAGCACTCTTAAAATGCTCTCATTAGTTTGTCCAAATTGAAGTAAGCTTTAGAATAACTATTTCAACTAATTCACTATTGTTTGTAGACTTAATGCAAACACAAAAAATAAAAATAAATAAATAAATAAAAAAATTGAAAAGACATATGTCCTAATGAGAAACAAGGAAGATGAGCGAGTTTGCACAAAACATAACAAATGAAGGAATTCATATAACAAGCCTTCTTAACAATATTTCTTAGATTGAAAAAGGTGTTTTACACCGGTTATCTAAAAGGGAACCTTATTGTATACAAAAGTCATGATTTATGTTTATGGGTCTTAACACTCATCTTGCATGATCATGCCTAACTCTCTTCTTAAAGTGCAAAAGCGATCTTTACTCAAAGGTTTAGTCAAAATATTTGCTATTTGACTACTTGCATCCCTAAATTCTAAGCACACATCATTATTTTGAACATGATCTCTAATAAAATGATACCTTATCTCAATGTGCTTAGTCCTTGATTGTTGGATTCGATTTTTGGTAAGGTTAATGGGACTTGTGTTATTACGTCGAATTGGGATATTGGAGAAATTAAGACCATAGTCTTGTAATGTTCACTTCATCCATAGGAATTGAGCACAAAAACTACTGGCAGCCACATATTCGGCCTTGGCGGCTAAGAGTGCCAAGATACTAAAGAGTTTCCTAGAAAGTGACATGTACTGCTTATGCTTTTCTGATCAACTTTCCATTCGGTAAAGTTGGCATCGGAATATCCTATAAGATCGAAAGAATTATATCTAGGATACCACAAGCTGATTTCAATAGTGCCCGCTAGATACTTAAAGATGCGTTTTACCACATTCAAGTGAGATTCTGTTGGGCAAGATTGAAATCTTGCACATAAGCATATGACGAACATGATATCCGGTCTAGATGCAGTTAAATACAATAGGCTTCTTATCATACCTCTATAAAGCTTTGCACAAATTGATTTACCATGTTCATCTTTGTCTAGTTTTAGTATTGTTCTCATAGGAGTAGACTTACCTTTACAATTACACATTTTAAAACATTTCAAAAGCTCTCTTGTATACTTAGATTGATTTATAAATGTTTCATTTTCGGTTTGCTTAACTTGGAAACTTAAGAAGTAATTTAATTCTCCCATCATACTCATTTCAAATTCTTTTTTCATACACTCTATGAATTCATTTACTAGATCCATGCTAGTAGCTCCAAACACAATATCATCTACATAGATTTAAGCAATCAATGTATAAGAATTGTGATTTTTATGAACAATGTTGTATCCAATTTTCCTCTTATGAAGCCATTTTCTATTAGGAAGCTACTTAGTCTTTCATACCAAGCTCTAAAAGCTTGTTTAAGTCCATAAAGTGCTTTATTGAGTTTATAAATATGATTGGGTAACTGATTATGCTCAAAACTCGGAGGTTGTTCTACATACACTTCTTCTTTGATATAGCGATTTAAGAAAGCACTTTTGACATCCATTTGTAATAGTTTGAAGTCTTTGTCTGCTGTAAATACCAAAAGCATCCTAATGGTTTTTAGTTTAGCAACTAAGCTAAAGGTCTCATCAAAATCTATCACTTCTTCTTAGTTATAGCCTTTAGCAACTAATACAGCCTTATTCGTAGTTACTATATTGATTTCATCAAGTTTGTTTCTATAAACTCATTTTGTTCTAATTACCAATCGATCACTAAGTCTAGGTACTAGATCCCAACTTCATTTCTAGTGAATTGATTAAGTTCCTCTTGCATTGCTTATATTTAACATTATCTTTTAGAGCTTCATTAATATTCTTAGGCTCAACTTGAGACAAGAATACTAGGTTGCTTATATTTCTAAGGGATGATCTTGTTAATACCCTATTTAAGGGTTCTCTAATGATCAGTTCTTTAGGGTGATCTTTAACAAATCACCATTCTCTAAGAAGGTCTAAATTTGATTGATTCGTATCTCTATCTTCCCTAAGAACATCATTATTAAGAGCATTGTTTTAGTCATTTCTTAAGTCTAACATATCCAAATAAGCACTTATATCATTTATTTCATTATGAGATACATTATGCAATAAGGCAATGGATCATCAAACACAACATGTGTAGATTCTTTAACAACTAAAGTTCTTTTATTAAATACTCTATACGCTTTATGTGTTAGTGAGTATCCAAGAAAAAGAGCCTCGTCCAATTTAGAGTCAAATTTGCCTAGTTATTCTTTACCATTATTAAGTATGTAACACTTGGTACCAAAAGTGTGAAAATAGGAAATGTTAGGCTTCCTTCCTTTCTACAGTTCATAGGGGGGTTTTCTTTAAAATTGATCTTTTGAAAACATAGTTTGAAATGTAACAAGTGATGTTAACAGCTTTTGCCCAAAAACACTTTGGCAAATTGTTTTCACAAAGCATTATTCTAGCAATTTCAAATAGAGTCCTATTTTCCAAACTCCATTTTGTTGTAGAGTTCTAGGTGCTACATTGATTACAAAAATCATTTATTTCAAAGTTTTCAAATTCTCTCCCTTAATCACTTTTAAGAGAAACAATTATAAGGCCTTTTTCATTTTGGACCCTCTTACAATATTTAAAGAACACATGATTTTTTTCATTCTTACTTGCAAGAAAATAGTTCCGTATGTATTAAGAGAAATCATCAACAATGACCAAAGTGTATCCTTTGCCACTTAAACTTAATGTTTATGTAGGGCCAAACAAATCTAAATTTAGTAGTTGTAGTAGCCTAGAAGATGAGATAACATCTTTTGGTTTGAAAGAATTTTTGGTTTGTTTTCCTTGTTGACATGCTTAGCATACTTTGTCCTTTTGAAAATTAATTTTTGATAGACCTTTTACAAGATCTCTTTTAACAATTTGAGAAATGACTTTCATACTAGCATGTCCTAATCTTCTATGCCATAACCAAGTATCATTATTTTGGACAAAGAGACAAGTTTCATTTTGACTTGAAAATTTGTTAAAATTGATTTTATAAATGTTTCTGTATTTATACCCTTCAAAAATACTTTGATCATTGTTAATTCCTTCAAGGATATGCTTATTCGCTAGGAATGTAATCTTATATCCATCATCACATAATTGACTAATGCTAAGCAAGTTATGCCTTAGATTATCAACTAGAAATACACCCTTAATAATGAGATCATTGTTAATAAGAATGTTACCTTCACCCAAGATGGTTGATTTTCTATTTTCTCCAAAAGAAACATTCCCTTCATCCTTCAAGGTCAATGTGGTGGATTTGGTAGCATCTCCCATCATATGTCTCAAGCATCTACTATCCAAATCCATTTGCTACCCTTCCTTGAAGGTTCCTACAAGAATGAGAAATTTAAACTTTTGGTACCCACTTAAGTTTGGGTCCTTTTGGGTTAGTTGTAGCAATAAAACTATTTACTTGGGGGACCCAAACCATCTTTCCTCTATGATTCAAGTTGGTATTTCTCCTTATTACACAAGTGTGAGCAATATGGCCATACCATCCATAATAGTTACACGTCTTATTAGTTGCTTTAACAAAGTAACTTTTATAAAACTTGTAGATATTGTTTTTGTTATAGCCAATTTCGATTTTCTCAAGACTATGTCTTTGTTGTCCTAAAAGTTTTTGCAAATTCTTTTTACCTTCAATAAACGTGGCTATAGTTTGTCTTGAATCATTTAGGCTAGATTTTAACACATCATTTTCTATTTCTAACTTAGCTAACTTATCTATACTTGCATTCTCATTTTCAATTATTTTGATCTTTGATTTTATTCCTTCATTTTCCTTAATTAGCTCTTTATTTTCATTCATGATTTCCTCATTCGTTTTGTTCAATTCATCATTTTCCTTCTTTAAACTATAATGCTCAACTTTCAACTTTTCATTTTCAATTCTCAAATGTTCATTATCCTCTTCTAAGTTCTCTTTTTACTCAACTATCTTATTATACTCATGTTTGAATACATCAAATTCATTTCCTACATCATTTATCATTTGTTTAAGAATCTTATCCTTCTTTTGCATTTTAACAAAATCTTTTAAAGGACCATCATACATTTCTTTCAACTCATCATAAGAGGATTTAGATGTGGTGTCTACCTCATTATCTAAGGCCATGAGGCAAAGAACGTTATCCAAATCACTCGAATCATTATCACTCTATGTGGCTACCGTGGCTTTCTTTCTTGATGCTTTGTTGCCTTTCTTAGGGAGTGGACAATAATCTTTAATGTGTCCTAATTGATGGCAATTGTAGCACTCTATAACATGCTTTTTTTCCTTTGTAGACTTTGACGTATTGCTACCATCAACTTTGTTTCTCCTTAGCTTCTTGTTGAACTTTATGAACTTCTTAAATCTTCTTGCCATCATTGCCATTTCATCTTCGTGATCATCATTATCACTTTTATTACCTTCATCACTAGTATTGCAATTAATGGCTTTGAGAGCAACAACTTTCTTTTTCTCCATGTCTTTTGATTATCTCATGGGTCTTGAGTGTACCAAGAAGTTATTCCTTCAATAGTGCTTCTAGATCATGCACTTCTTCAATGGTAATCCTCTTGGCTTCCCATTTTTTTTTTGGAAGAGACCTAAGGATTTTTGAATTAATTTCTAAGTTAGAAAATCTCTTACCAAGCACCATTAATGGATTAATAATATTAATAAATCTCTCATGCATTTCATCTATGGTCACATTAGAAAGCATTTTGAAATTTTCAAATTTACCACATAATAAATTTATTTTAGTATCTTTAACTCTATAGTGCCCTCATATGTACTTTGTAGCTCATCCCAAATTTCCTTAGCATTTGTGCTTGTAAAAGTTCTATTAAAATCATTTTCATTCATAACACAATGCAATATGTTCATTGTTATTTCATTTAGGTCTACTTTCTTCCAATCTTCCTCGGTTTATTCATCTTCTTCCTTTCCTTCTAATTTAATTGGTCCTTTTTCAATTACATCCCAAAGTTTTCTATTTTGTGCTTTAATAAAGATTATCATTCCACACTTCTAATAGGGATAATTTCAACTAGTAAGAAGTGGTGGCTTGTTTATAGCTTGACTCTCTATGAAACCTAGTGCATTTGGTGCTATGATCTTTACTCTATAATGTGATTAAATAATGAAAACTATAGAGACTAGCTCTAATATTAAGTGAAATAATACACTAAGAACTCAAGAGGGTAAGTGAATTGAGTTTAATGACCAATTTTTACTTTGACAACAAATCTTTGATCAAATTGACAAATACATGCAATATGGAAATAGTTAAGAAATAATTAGATTACAAAAATATAAAGAGAAAGGGATAGAGAAATGAAGCCCAGAATTTTATCGTGGAGTTCGGACCATCTCCTCCTCTCCACGATCACCCATTGCTTCAATTGAGGTCTTCATATGCAATTTTTATTGATGACAATCTCAAAGGCACAAGTGCTTACACCCAGTCCCTATCACAAATGATCTCACAATCACAACAACTCTCAATCACTTAGTATGGTTCCATCTCTTAAGTAAAAATTGTAGATATGAAGCTTGGCACTATACTAGAGTTTACAAAAGATTACAAATAATGAAAAGAAGATAATTGGAATGAAGTACAAGTAGACAAAAGGAATAATTATAAGAATATATCTCTATTTATTATCCTTCAAACTTGCATTTATATCCTTTAGCAAAAGTCCAATTATTGGCCTTATTCATCTTACATTAAATGTACTGTAGCGGCTAATTTTTGTGTGGACTAGTTGAACGATTATGATTGGACCAATTGGACAATCCATTTAAATAGGGTCACCATTCGGACGGTCTTCTAGTCACCAGTCACATGTTCCATCATAGCTCACTAACATTCACCAACCAGCTAGATAGTTTAGGGACAACTATTAGTATAGTCTAATACACCATATTGACCTACATCAACCAATCGGACAATCTAAGGACAATTAGCTGTATGTTCCATAACCTACCACTGATCACAAAACACCTGATGCAACCAGCCAAAAGGTTGTAGATAGTTCTTGATCACTTTTTCTTCTTTTAATAACATCAGAATCAATTTAATAAGTAGTAAAGTATTTCCTAGTTAATTTTACTTCCTTAAAAGATATAATTGATAAAGTTCTTATGAGAATTTCAAATTGGTTTATAACAGTAATTGATTAGCCATGACATGCATAGATTTGTTCTCATCAAGATCACAAATAAGAACTTCTATGTTCAACATAGGATGGTTCATGAAAACTCTTAGCGGAGACTTAGCATAGCTTATGATTACCTAGTTCAAAAATGATCTTTTCAACAAGGCAACATTGTACTTCATGCAATAGATTACATATGGTAAGGTATTCCAATGCCAAAGTTCATACCTAAGTAGGAAGGACCATTCATTATACATGAAGTCTATTATAGTGGCTACTATAAGCTCCCTAATCCAAAAACAAATGCTATAACTCCTCCTTTCAATTTTCAATATGTTAAGAAATATTACTTGTAAATGAAATAGTGTACTTGGAATCCTTATGAATGTAATATCAACTTCGCAATATTCTATATATGTCCCTCTCTTTATTTTGTCTATCATTGCCACAAAGTTAGAGATTTATCTCCTTTGCACATAATAATTAACTGTCTCAGTTTTTTTATTGTTGTTGTCGCAAAGTTAGAGATCTATCTCCTTATCATGCAAGACAAATTTGTAGAAATTAAATAATGTATAATTATAGTTGTTGCTGCAACTTATAAGAGCATTGCTTCCTAAAGTGCATTACGATAATTAATTGCTGACTAGTAAGAGTAATGCTCTTAGGAACTTGACAATAGCCAATCATTACTAAACAGGTGAATAATCTCTTATGAAATAGAAATTATAAATGGTTAACTATTGGGAAATACCCTCTTAATCATTAAGGCAAATAAAGTGTAATTGATACTAAAAATGTTTTACTAATTGTAGCTAGCAAGTGAGAGCTTCATTCTGATGCACGATACTATAATCATACGAGTTATGACCACCCATTACAAGTACTATTTACATTGATGCTACTAAGTGAAGGATATGCCTACTAAGCATACAATGAGTTTATTGATTTAGGATATCTTGCTACAAAGCACTACAAATAGTTTAAAAAAAAAAAGACCGAAAGAAGAAGAACCATAAACGAAATAAAAAGTACTCTACTAATCTAACACTTGTGATTGAAGGCTACTTTAGATGCTAAGTTCATATCTCTTAGCACTGCCTTTGCTTTAAGATCTGCTGCTTCAACTACCTCTTGTATCTCTTGTAGTTTCATCTTTAGTTCACCATGTCGTCTTATAGCAGCATTGTAACTCGGTATTCACTTAGCCTTGTTAGCAATAGGGTTAAGCTATCAACCCTGAACTTTTAAAGATGAGCTCCCTCTATAGACTTAGTCAATTGTGTTAACCGAACATTTGATAAAGAATTTCAAGGCTTATCTAACAATATCATGGCTTCTCCTAACACCTTCACTATGGTGTTGGCTAAATCTATCTCTAACATAGGGAACTCAATTCAAAAGTTTCTATCTATGGCATCAAGTCTCTCAAAGGATTCTAACAAATGAGGAGGTAGATTTAGCCCTTAAAAACACAATAGTGAGGTACTATTGTAAACCCTTAAAAACACAAAGTCTCTTAAAGTAACATTTGAAGTCGCTACTATGTCTCG
Source organism: Lumnitzera littorea (assembly GCA_024138015.1). Classification (NCBI taxonomy): domain Eukaryota; kingdom Viridiplantae; phylum Streptophyta; class Magnoliopsida; order Myrtales; family Combretaceae; genus Lumnitzera; species Lumnitzera littorea. The sequence goes on along the minus strand of JAMXBB010000012.1, from coordinate 78,712,317 downwards.
AAGAGACATGCCACCTGTTGTTGGTGAATTTTGAGGTAAGAAAATAATCTTGCAAAAGAGAGTAAGATACTTGGTACAGGGGCTAGTCCAGTATGGCTATTCTGATGCCCAAGTTGGAATCGTGATTTAGCATAGTAAAAATGTGAATAAGAAGTGTCAGAGAGCTCTTACAGAGTTTCTTTTCGATATTTATAGACGGTCGTTGTGTTTAAGACAATTGTCGAGGTAACTGTTAAGATATGTAGAGACTTCTTAACTTGACATCTCTCTTAATATGTAGGGATAGCAAGCAATTGTAAAATATAACCATGCTTATGATAACTGGTCACGCCATAGATTTGAATTAAAACCAGGAACGTTTCTTATACATGGCACAAGTGCCGTGTGTCTTCTACAAAGGGTGAATGTTGAGAGAGTCAATTACCTAGCATCTCAGCCAACAAAAGGATGGGTGTAAGTTGAGTGAAAATTGACTATCAACATTTGCCCCCGAACTCCCGTGTTCAAATAGTCGATAAAGGGAGTTATATATATATATATTATAGTAGAGGCCGAGTGGGGAGAGATTCTTTAGATTCATGCCGGGTAACATAGGAAGCAGGACGAATCACATCCCAATCAAAATGTCACCATTTCAAAACTCTCACCAGTTCAAGAAACTAAAAAGTTATAGGTATGACATCTATCACCTAGGTCATCATTTTGTTATAGGCCTAATAACTATCAAAAAGTTTTCAGTTGTTAGATTTCTATCATGAGATACGCGTCAACAATCTACAAGACTATCTTATCAGTGCATCAATATTGTGAAAAGCAGATTTGCAGTTACAAGAATGGATCGTCCATATATAAGGTATTGTTCATAATCAGATTTCACTTCTCTGATTATACTTAAAATTTTCATTTGTTTTCTAATCTTTAAAATCTCATTCTTCAAATTTTTTTATTTTATTTCATACAACCGTTTAGGTATGGTTCACAAAGTTGCATGTTGACTTGTTTTATCTAATTTTGAGGCAATGGAAACTGAGGCCACTCTTCCCCCCCAAAATAAGAGTGAGGTGGCATGTTCTTTGAGCGATTCGGCCGATGGTATGGAGGCAAGGTGGGATAAACTTGCTTGGATTATCAAGCTTCCTCTAGATAATTATCCTGAGGATAAGGAAAGGAGGTCTTCAGCAAAATATTTATACAACACAATAGCTTACTTTCGTGATTCTCCTGATAGGACCACCAATTTCACTGATAGAGTTCTTGTGACAAAGTACAATCAGTATTGGTGAGATCTTCTTGGAATGTAGAACTTGAGGAGGTTAAGAGACATGGAGGGAGTATGCTTTCTATGGGAGCGCAAGTTCCATATATACTTGAAGTATTTAGATTTTGGGTTGCGCTTCTCTTTCTCAGCTTTTGTTTGGGGCTTCTTCAAATACTTTAGAGTCATGCCGAGTATGTTCTCACCCGACATATTTCAGCTTCTAGCAGCTTTTGAGATTATATGTGAACAAGTTGAGGTCAGGGCTACGCCTTAGTTATTTAGATTTTTCTTCACTATCCATAGGTGGCTTGATGGGTAGAACTTCGCTGCTGTAAGGCATCGGCGTAAGTATGACGGGTTAGAATCTAAGATTCACAAGTAGCATGATAAGTTTGTGTCAATAGTGTCCGATGAGCACTTGGACTTCTGAACCCAACGGATTGAGCCAATACATGCAAAGGATGTAGATCTGATGCGAAATGATGTAGCAACAGCGAAGAAGATTCAAGAGAGAAGGAGAAACAAAATGTTCTTTTAGGATGCCGAGAGAATTATACGACGTTATGAAAATGGTGAACAAATATTTTCTGAAAAAAAAAGGTATGCTAATGTGTTACTACTGTATCGAGTATAGCCATGAGGAAAGTCGTTCTAGAGACTTTGGGAGAGAAAGTGGCCTTTGAGCCTTGCTCGGTATGGAAAATGTAAGTTCATATTTTTCCCTTATTTATATTAATTGATTTACTTGTCTTATAGATATGGGTCCCGAGGAGGTAGATCTTGCAAAGCTACTTGCTTAAGCCAAGGCTAAGAAGTCTAAGGCTAATAGGAGGGGGACCACCTCAACAGCTATCATACGGCCTACTGTCACAAAGAGACTAGTAAAGGAAGCTATAGCAAAGCAGATAGTTGTGTAGATCTCTTGTCCTACTGAGAAAGTGAAGGAGAATGAGAATATACAGCCAATCGAGGTTCGTTCTGAGGAGCCTCCATTCATGATTATTCAAACCTCCACTGAGCTGAGGAATAGCGAGCATTAAGAGACATACCCCAATGAACAGGATAAAAATACCATTGTCATAGAAGGCTCATCACAGGTGATTGCGGTAGCTCCAAGTGGTGAAAAAAGACCAAGGAAAGAACTTGCCGACCAACCAGCTATCAAGAAGTCCAAAGGCTCGGACGAAAGGGCGAAGGAGGTAATGCGTTCTAAAGCTCTCGACATCATTAGCGTTGAATTCTTGCCAAACAAGGAGGTTGGCGAGTACTTCATCCCTTGCTGGAGCCATTAGATTTTGGATACTGACTTGGCCTTGAGAGATAGGATGAAATCTTTAGCTTAAATGAAAGGAGTCATTCTTTCGAAAGATAAAGATATCGCCTAGAAGAATGTCAATAGGGTTGGCAATTGCAATAAGGCCCATGTTGTGGCCAAATTGTATGATGTGTGTAAACCCCACGAATTTAGCTTTCTAAGTATAGAAACAAACATCTAAACTGTAGATGATTTCCCGAACTCAAAAGGGCCAGTAAGATTTAAAACCAATTAAAATCTCAATCCAAAACCTAAAGTGGATACGAAAAACCTTAAATCATCGATTGAACCCCTAACCGCATACGAAGACCCAAAAACCTTAAACTTCATCAAAACCATAAGATGACAATCGAAGATTTAATTGTGTAAGAATATATGAAACCCTAAATGTGTAAAAATATTAGAGATGGTGCCTTAAAGTAATAAGAACCCTAAAACCATAACTTTAAGGATATAAAAGCACTAATTCACCATAATTTACCTTAAAACCCTAAGTGATAATATATCCTCCATATTTTTCCATTTCATCGGTAAACGACTGAAGATAACCCTCAATCATGCATAAACATTTAGAATGCTTAAATGATCCCTTAGAAACTAAGATAATGAATCATAGATTACATTTATGTCTTAAGTGTATGATTCAGATAGTCTTACTTAGAGTTAGAGGTATAGTTGGAGATTAGGTTAAATGTAGTAAACCTTAATACCCTAAATGCTATTTTTCATCTCAATTATACCAAGTAGCTTACCAAATGGTGTATATAGGATATAAATACCTAATAGAAGATCTCATTATCTATTTTTATTAATCACTTCATATTTCCCTTCATTTCCTTAATCTTTCTCCAAATTTTTCCTAATTAGTTCATTATGTACACAAAAGGGGCTTTATTTTTTTTTTGAAAGTTGACCAAGTCAACACATGTTGACCAAGGTCAAAATGTTGACCAAGTCAACACATGTTGACTAAAGTCAACAATTGAAAAGTCAACAAAAGTGTCTCTTTCATTAGGAAAAAAATATCTTCCTTCTCATGATTTCTTCCCTTTTCTTTTGATTTTTCCCTTCTTTTTCTTTTCTTTGCCGTCCACTACTTTCATCTTCTAGGCCCCACCATTCTTCTTCTTCCATAAGCAAAACAAAGAAAAAGAAACAAAACAAAAACATCCTCCATGCCGTGAGCCTCATTTCCCTTTCATTTTTCTTTCCTTTTCAACCATTTCATCCATAGTCAAGGGCAACTTAAGGTATGCTATTATGTATTTATGTCTTACTTCATCCTCTTTACTAGTTAGAAGGAGAAAAGGTTAGGTTATGTGTTGTGTTTATATATATGATTGATTTAGGCTTAAAGTTTCAATCTTTACATATGGAAGTGTAGAATCCTTTAAGCAATGGAAGAAAATGCATGTGTACATGTCTTTGAGTAGGTATATAAAAGGATATGCTAGAAGAATACATGTATAAATACTTTTGTACATAAGTATACAATATGTACATAACCTAAAATAAGGTATATACTAACTATACATATATATATCATGTCAAATATACCCTTAAAATACAAAAAGAATGAAATTGTGAAGCTTTCTTAAGAGGGTAGATAAGGCATACGAAAATACGTATAAAAATACGTATGCCACCGTATGTGAATATAGGTATATGTATTAGTATATGTATAAGTACATAAGTATACATATTAGTATGTTATGAGTGTAGGTAGGTATATAACATATGTATATGTATAAGTACTTAATGACATATATATTTACATGTAATAAATGGATTACACAAACTATGACATTATCTAAACATTACATAAGCCATGACATCATCAATTGATTACATAAGTGATGATGTAAGCGTAGGTTTATAATAAAAGAAATAATAAGATTACATAAGCATATAACATAGGTATATACATGTATCTAGAAGTCAAAAATACCTTAAACCTTAAGACACTTCCTAAATTGAATTAAACTTAATCAAGTATGTGAATTTATAGCACTAATGTAAAATTTCCTAAGTGTAAGAATCAAATAGCTAATTCAATCATTAAATCCTAAACTAGGGCATAAACATAAGCAATAAGAATAATTAAACTTCAATAAGATAAAATTTCAATAAATTTAGCCCATATCATAAAACACGGGTCTTAACGTCCAAAATGGACATTACCGTGTGAATGTACATCCAAAAACGATGAAAAACGACTATAAATTCGTAAATATTGAAAATAAAATGAAAAAGTTACGTACGATTAGCAATTAGGTTTAATTGAATAAGGGCTGATAGTAATCTAAGTAGAATTAGGTAGACAGATATGTAGAACCCTTAGTTGAGTCAACTACTTATTATCTCTGATATCTCGTAATGATCAGGTGATCTCGACGAGGGCGAGGATCTCCCGATCGGTTATTACGACTAGAACGAGTCGTCAAAGTCAAGTGAGTACTCCCGATGACTCTATACTTGTTTGTGCTTGTAGTTAGTGCACTTAAATTGAAAATCAATAACTTGATGTATGCGGTTTTGGGATATGTGTGTGCTTGATATTGATTGATTATAGTAAGAAATATTGTTAAATACGATAATTGATGATTTGATGGTATGATTGATTTTTATATGATTTGGATGGTTTGTTGATATTGATTGATCGCCTCATAATCTGACCTAATTATATTTGGCTTATCTTGAATCAAAAGGGTCATGCATTATCCATGCATCGCATTACTTATTCTGGCCGTTACTTCACGCGGTTGGTAATGAAGGGCCTTGGAGGGACGGATTCCCACATGATTTGATTAGTACCGTGCAGGAGCATGGGTACAACAAGACCCTACCCTTAGCTCGCGGGTTCTATGGGCGCCAGAGACGCTAACCGTGGGTGGCTGGGGGTCGCGTCTAGAGACCACCGCTGTAAGGTGTGAGTGTGGACTGCGGGGGCCACTTAACCGCTAGGCCTAGGACTTTGTGAACTATTAGATTTTTAGAAATGGAAATGAATTTTTGTGAAATACGGGATTCCAAGTTATGGGTAAAAACCCAGGTGCTAGAGCCCGGTCGTGATTGGTGCCAATGAATCTCCAACCCTTATCTCGGAGGGCGTTAAAATCCGATATTATATGTAGTACCGGTGAACTGCATATATTGTTTGGCATTCTGTGTGTACATGCATTCATATGGTTGTAATAATTTGTTTAATAACTTATTTGCCAATATGGTATGAGGGATAGCTTACTAAGCTCTTGTAGCTTATTCCCCAATAATCTTTCTTTTGCAGGTTTACATACGATGGGATTGGGATAAGTTTCGAGTGCTGAGGGCGAGATGAAGATATGTACATTAGTGTTAGGATTAGTTGAGATTTTTATAGGTAATACATAAATACTCTTTGTAGAAAATATTCACATGTTAGAATTTAATATAATTTAATTCTACCTGCAGTTTTATAATGTTGGTAATCCTGTCTTATTATTTGGTAAGGGATACCGATTCTCTGCGGTTCTGAGGAACTGTGGGATATCGGATATCCATAGTTATTTATAATTATATATTATGTCATGTTACAATAAATTAATTACTTGGAAATCATTAATCTTAGTGATTTATTATTTAGAGTCTTGCGATCTCTGACTTGCAAGACGGTTTTCATATCATGGGTGCACACATGTTATGAAAATTTTAGGTAATCCTACTAGGCCCCCTTTAGGGTCCTGACAATGTGAGTATCCATAAACATTACTTTTAGTTATCGAGCTCGTTTGGATAGCTAACACATTTTCTTGTTTCTAGATAAGTAGCCACATTCTTACATCTTTAGACAAGGCCAACAGAGAGGCAAAGAAGATAATATCTTATGCTATATCTGTGTAATATCCAATCATTCTTGATTATAATAACGGAATTTGCTGCAAAAAGTTGAGGATGCATTCAATGCATCAAAAGCCCAAATTGCTATAGTCGAGAATACAAGGATCAGGGCTGAGATGGAGGTGAGAAAGCTTAAGCGAGAACTTGCTACTGAGAAATTGGCAGAAGACCTCGCCGTTGATGAAATTTCTAGCCTAAAGGCTAAAATGGAAGAACAGTACAAAGAGTTTGAAAGCTTGAAAGAGGAATTGTAAAAGCAAAAGGAAGAGTACTGAGGCTTAGGTCGAACTATTTGCACGATAAGTGACAATGAAGACAAGCTTAGGTTATAGATAAAGGAGTTGGAGATGAACTTGAACTTGTAGAGCTATGTTGCCGAGTTGGAGGAGACTGTAAGGAGGGGGCTATTTGTTGAAGAGGCTCTCAATATAGAAACTCCAAGTCAGCGATACGGAAGCTTCTACACAAAAAGTTGTTGAAGGGAGTTCAAGCGGCAAGAGAAGAGGTCTTGAAGCTTCATCTCGATTATGATCTCTTGTGTTTCAACTTTGCTAACATTGATGATAAAGTTAGTAGTACCGATGAAGATGAAGGTGATGAGATGGGTATTGAGAGTATCAATCAAAGTGATAATAAAGCTCAAGCAGAAGAAGTTGCTCGCTTTAAGAACCTAGTTGCTAAGGAAGCCCCAACCAAAGATTTAAGAATCACTTTTGTCGAATCTGAGAATAGGCCATAGGACTTGTTGTATTGGCATATTGCATTCTCATGTAATTAATAATTGGAATATAACCAAGGCAATGCCGAGTGCTTATGACTTTTTCACGTAACTGCGCTTTTACAATTTGTATGGTTTATGCATGTTGCTTCGTGCTCTCATTCATCGGCATGCTTTAATTCACTCCATTTGTTTCTTGGCATGTTTTATTTCACATGCTCTGCTATCTTTTGGCCTATTTCATTTCATAAGCTCATCACTTCTATGCATGTTCATGCACCCTATTAACTTTCGGCCTGTTTCATTTTACAAATCCATCGTTTCTAGGTATGTTTTATTTCACACATCCATGTGTTTCTCGGCATGTTTTTTTTTTTTTTTTTCACTCGCCCATTGTTTCTAAGCATGATTTTATTTCACATACCTATTGTTTTATACTGTCCGTTAACTATTTGAGGTTTGGATTAGCCACATTACTCGGCTGTATAGATAATTTGTATAGGTCTTTTATCACATTAGGCTAGAACTTAGATCAGCTCATTTGATGTGTAGCCTAGAACTCGCTCATTTGGAAATTATGACCAAAACATGATGAGACTTCAAATATATAATTGTCATAAATAAGTTTTACAAGCATGTTGGCTGCCGCCAAAAGAGTAACTGTAGAAGTCATCCAACATTAATTGAAATAAAATTTTAGATTATCAGCATTCTAAGCTCAAAGGATGATGGATCCATCTAACCTTTCTAGTCGATAAGCCCCCTCACCAACAACTTCCAAGATCCTCCCAATTCGTACTGAGCTTTCCATAATTTACTCGTGCACCTATTGCTTCTATATTATGGCAAAACAGATCTTTAGGTTGGAAAACCTTGTACTTAACTTTTTATTATAGTATCTTGCTACTCTATGCTAGTATGCCACGACTCTAGCTTTTGCAATGTTTTAATTTTCCTTAATAGTGTCTAGATTTACTGTCAATCCGACTTGATTAAGTATAACGTCAAAATTATGTATACGCAGATTAGGCATGTCCAACTCAATAGGCAACATGGCTTCAGTACTGTATGTTACTTAAATGATGTCTCTCCTATTGTAGTTTTGTGAGTGGTTCTATATCCCCATAAGATGTTCGGTAGTTCATCGGCCCACTTCCCCCTAACTTGATCAACTTTCTGTTTCAAGATGTTCAGTATGATCTTGTTTATAGCTTCGACCTGTCCATTTGTCTAAGGGTACGCTACAGACGTATAGTTGAGCAGAATGCTATGCCTTTTGCAAAATGTTCATAACCCATTGTTGTCAAGCTGTAGGTCATTATTTGTAATTATCATCTAGGGTACTCCAAATCTTGATATGATGGCATTAAAGACAAAAGCTTCCACTTTTTGCTCCATGATTTTTGCCGTAACCTCAGCCTCGACCCATTTGGTAAAATAGTCTACAGTGACAATGACGAATTATCGTTGTGCAGTAGACTTACGAAAGGGTCTGAGAATATTTAGTGCCTACTGGACGAAAGGCTAAGGGCTGGTCAAGCTACATAATTCACTTGTGGGTGCTTTACTCGGTAACTTGTGCTTCTGGCATTGAGGACATTGCTGAACAACGTCCTTCGCATCTTCTTTCATAGTCGACTAATAATAGCCAAATCGTAGTACTTGAATATACAATATTTGTGCCTTCACATGATTGCTACATATGCCACCATGAAGTTCAGATAATACCCTTTAGGCATCCCTTGAGGAAAGGCATCGAAGGTAAGGTTAGGATATGCCATGCTTATACAGTTGACCATCAATTAGCATGAAGTTCGCAACTTGGTAAGCTAATCTTCATGCCTCCTTTTTGTTGTTAGGGAAAATACCTTCTTTTAAATGATTCACTAGGGAATCCATCCACGATTCTTCTTTTGGGTAAGGAGCTAACTCACAGCTTTACGAAAGATTGGATAAGCTTTTATACGAGAGAAATTTGACAAAAAGTTTCTCATTCAGCTCAGGGAATGCCATATTGGCTAACTTCGATAGCTTATCGGCAGCAATATTCTTACTTCTCGAAATTTTATGAATAGAGAAAGATAGGAATTCTTCTGTGAGCGTTTGTACCACCAATAGGTACTTGCTCATCTCTTCTTCTCTTGCCGCATTACTTCCGATGACCTAATTTACCACCAGCTAGGAATCAGAGAACACTTCAAGTTTCCCGGCACCAATTTCTTTTGCTAGTTTCAGTCTGGCGATTAGAGCTTCCTACTCTACTTCATTGTTACTTGCTGGGAATCCAAATTTCAAAGTGTAATGAACTTTGACCTTATGGGAGCCTTGAAGAGCTAGGCCTGCACCATTTCCTCCTCGTGTTAAAGAACCATTGGCATAGAAAACTAGATAGGTTTCTCAGCAATCTCTACACAGTCTATGTCTCTAGTGAATTCAACTACAAAATGTGCCAATACATAGGCCTTTAATACCATTTTTGGTTTATATTATACACCATGGGCACTAAGCTCTAAGGCGTATTTCATCATCCTCCTCGAGGAGTCAAGCCACTACAATGTTTATCGTAATGGTTGATCGATAAGGATAATAATCTGGTGAGATTCAAAGTATGGCTTCAACTTTCTTACTGAGAGAATCACAACCAATACAAATTTTTCTATCTTTATGTACCAAAGCTCTAGCCCTTGTAGAACATGACTCACATAATAAATGGGTCGATGCTCTTTGCCATCAATTCGGACCAATATAGAGGAAAGTGCTCGGTAGTTAACTGATAGATACAAGTATAAATTTTCTCCAAGAATAGGTATCGAAATTATTCGGGGTGACACAAGAAATTCTTTAAGCTCGTTGAAAGCTCTTTCACAATCTTTAGCTTAGTTGAATTCCTTTAGATTCTTCAAAGTTTTAAAGAATTATGTGCACTTATTCGCACTTCTTAACATGAATCTATTGAGGGCGGCAATTTGTCCGATGAGTTCCTACACCTCTTTGACTGTGCAAGGTGATTTCATATTCCTTACGGCTTCAATCTTTTTTGGATTAGCCGTGATGCCACGTCATGTGATCATGTACTTGAGAAATTTCCCTGATGTTGCATTAAAGACATACTTCTATGGGTTGAGTTTCATGCAATATCTCCACAATGTGTCAAATGTCTCCTCTAAATCTACGAGATACTGATCTTCTTTCATGCTCTTCATAATCATATCATCCACATATACACCAATATTCCTATGGATTTGAGACTTGAACATCTTCGTTACTAATCTCTAGTATGTGGCACTAGCGTTCTTCAACCCAAAGGGCATCACCGTATAACAGTACATTCTAAAATTGGTAATGAAAGATGTGTGGACTTCATCTGCCTTATCCATCCTAATTTGATTGTAACAAGAGAAAGCGTCCATAAAAGAAATCAACACATGTCCTACAATTGCATCTACCATCTAATCTATTTTTGGCAGCGGGAAATAATCCTTAAGATAGGCCTTATTGAGATTTGTGAAGTCTATGCACATTCGCCACTTGTCGTTAGACTTCTTGACTATCACACAATTTGCTAGCCAAGTCGGATAAGGCTCTTCTTGAATGAATCCTACCTTCAATAATTTCTAGACCTCTTTTTCTATTGCCTCTTGTCTCTCTAGTATAAAATGTCTCTTTTTCTGTTGGACCACCTTTACATTTGGGGTTAATCTGGAGCTTATGTACCGTAATGTCTCTTGGAATATTCGGCATGTTTGATGGTGACAATGTGAACACATCAGCATTAGCTTGGAGGAAGTCAATCAAACTTTGCCAGACATTTGCTGATATGGGTTTTCTTATCCTTGTTGTCTTCTCAAGATCATCTCCTAAAGGAATCTCCTTTGTATCATTCTCAACTCTCTCTATGCCAACTGACTTGCCAATTGCTGATCTCTTCTACATACCCCAACCCCAATGGGAATGGAAAACTTAGCTTTTAGATGTACCATTGAATGGACGATGCCGAATAAATGTTGGCATGGCCATCCCATTATCATGTTATAAGGGGACTAACATTTGATGATGAAAAAATCTGCTTTGTCCTCTATAACATGCTCATCATCATCAATCTGTATCGGTAAAGAGATAATTCTAGCTACTTGGATGAGTTAATTATTGAAAGCATAGAGGTCATACTTGTAAGATCGTAGCTGTGCTTTGATCTTGAGCCTCATTTGATCGAAAGCATGTTGAAAAATGATATAGGCCAAACTTCCCATGTCAACAAGAATCTTCTTAACCTCAAAGTTGGTGACTCTCGCATTGATGACAAGTACATCATCATACGGCCTCTATATGCCCTCAAAATCCTCTTCCCCGAAAGATATTATATTATCAATCCTAACCTTCTATCCGTGAATATTGCAAACGTAATCCCTAGTGTTAACTGAGTTCGAAGAACTCGATAGGCCTATACTGGGTCCGCCGACAATTGTATTAATTACTCCATTGGGTGCTCTATTGGGATTAACATCCTTTGCATCTCTCACAGCCATTGTTAGTCGAGTGTCATCTTCGTATTCTTCTTTTCTCCTCTGAGATAGTCTTTTGATTCTTTTGGCATCATGTGCTAGAAATTTTCACAAGTGCCCACATTGTTTTGCATCTTGAATTGCATTTTTAAGTTGAATGCACTCATTTGTATTGTAACCCTTGTCATAGTGGAAGTCGCAGTACTTGTTCGAATTTCTTCTTGAGAGATTCTCTCTCATTCTTTTCGGCCATTAAAGGATACTCCCTACGGACCTCCATCAAAATATCCAAGATTAGACGGTTGATAGGCATGTGGGATGAGAATGTCGGGATCCTTGGTCTCTTCCTCTAGGCATCTGAGCTGTTGTCATTGTCCGTGCCAAGTCTATCCTTAGCATTTTTCAGTTTGTCTTTCTTTCCATCTCTTCAGCTTTGATCAGCCTCTCATCGTGCCTTTATGTTGTCTTCCTATTGGATGTATGAGGTGGCTTTAGCCTTAAACTCAAGGAAAGTTTTTGGCTTGTTCTTTGCGAGAGACTTGAAAAAGTCTCCATGAGGCTTGACTCTATTGATTATGGTGTTAAGGGCTACACTTATATCTAATTTTGGGATTTGGACCATCTCAGCCATAAATCTGGCTAAATAGTCCTTGATTGACTCATCGGACCTTTGTTTAATGGTGTTTAGGATTGAAGAATCCTTAATAGGAAGTTTGCTAGCAAGAAAGTGTTGAAAAAACACTTCTACTAATTGATTGAAACATGAAATGGTATTAGGGTTCAAGTGCTTGAACCATGTGTTGGCTGCATTCCTTAAGGTTGAGGGAAAGGCTTGACATGGCTTTTAACCATGTAGTTGTATGTTTGATTCCCACAAGCGACACCAAATGTTGTTGGTGAATTTTGGGGTGAGGAAATAGTCTTGCAAAATAAAGTAAGATACTTAGTACCAAGGCCAGTCCAATGCGGTCACTCTGATGCCTAAGTTAGAATGGTGATTTAGGATAGTAAAAATTTGAATAAGAAGTGTCAAGGAGCTCTTATAGGGTTTCTTTTCAGTATTTATAGATGATCATTGTGTCTAAAGTAGTTGTTGAGGTAACTGTTAAGATACGTGAAGACCTCTTGACTTGACATCTCCCCTAATATGTAGGGATAGCAAGCGATTGTAAAATATAACCATGCTTATGATAACTAGTTATGCCATAGATTTGAATTCAAACCAGGATGAGTGTAAGTTGAGTGAAAATTGACTATCAATATTTGCTCCCTAACTCCCGTGTTTGAAAAGACGAGTGTAAGTTGAGTGAAAAATGACTATCAACACCACCAACTGGTAGAGGATGGATATCAACAAGTGCTAAATGCAACTAGTCTCTATAAAGTCTTGCATGATGTAATGCATCAACATGACTATCACCAATTCTCCCTACCTCTACAATTAGTAAATTAGTATCAAGAGTTACTTCACCAGCCTTTAAGGAGTCATTAAACTCCTCTGTATGGTTATCACCATCCTCGTTACATTTAGATTGGCTTAGCAATTCTCCATAATCCACCATGTCCTATCCATCATCCTCTTCATCTGGAACCATTATTGTTGTAGTAGGTTAGCATGAATGAAGTTTAGGGTTTGAAATAACAACACCCTTCCTCATACTAGTTGATGGAAGAGAGTTAGTCTCAACTCGTAATAGTCAAAGAAAGAAAGTTACATAAAGAAAAGTAAAAGCTTAAGGAAAAAATGCACACATAATAGCAATAAGATATAAGCAAGAATGTTACCTTCTAAACTAAGATTTAGAAGTACATTGCTTACTAAAGCAAAAGCATAGGACCAAAAGACATCTAAGCAATTTGACTAGTCAGTCAGCCAGCCTACAGAGGCAACTCTATAATGACTCAAAGAAGGAAGAAAAAGCTATCATACCTTTAGGGCAAATTTTCCTAAAATCACTTAATGAGAGTGATTGAAAACATGAAATGAAATTCTTAGTAATGGTGATGAGGCGAGGAACTCCCTAGTCAAAGCCAAACTAGCACACAACTCTATGAGGAGAGTGTCATAACTTTATTCTCTAGAAACCACCTAAAGAAGTCTTTGCTATCAAGAAGGGAATGCATATTCCCCAAGGTACACCATAGAAGAAATCTTGCTTCAAAACTATGGAGACTCTTATGTCTTCCCACCAAGGTTATCTCATTCTTTGAACCAAGAGGATAGAATCCACTACCATCATCATATCCAACTATTTATTTCACATAAGGATGAAATGTAAACTCATCCTCTATATCAATGAGTTGTAGCAACAATTGTTCAATGTTTCCCCCAACCTAAGCCTATGCTCTAAGAAGAGTAGTACTTATTTCATCATTAACAACAAGAGGAGTAAAATGGTTTCAATATCGCTTACAGAAGAAAAGTTGAAGGAACCCAAGGTTTATGTGGGATATGTTCACATAATGACGTTTCAAGCGTATAGAGGCATTATGATATAAGTCTAACCGTCAATATGATGAACCTAGGTAGAAAAGAGCTAGTACAAAGCACCCACCTTAGGCAATATGTATGGCTAAAGAGAAGAGTCATGGGCTTATGCCTTCGTTAGGACCTCCAGGAAACACAAATAGGGAGAGCTAATATGCTACAAAAGCCGCAAGTTCATACCTACAAGAATAAGTCAAAAGGCATGAGTAAGAAATATCAATAATATATATATATATATATATATATATATATAAACAAGAATGAAAATACTTACTCTTGACCATGACTTAGGCTCGATTGAGAACTATCTTTCCTATACTCCCAATAAAAGTATGCAAGCCAAGTAGTAAAGCATGGTTTCCTCTTTCTATCATGAGCAACTTTCAAAGCTTCTTGTAAAGATATTGCAAAGTTATGCTCTTTATGAGAAATCAAGGAGGTTACAATATTGGTTTTACCGATGCAACGTAAGTCCAAAAGTATAACCACATCTTTTAGAGTCGACGTGATCTCTCCCCATAAAGTAGTAAATGTATGGGTTTGAGTACCCCATTAAGAGATAATAGCTCACTATACTTCCATCCCACTCGTTTGTGGGAGCCATAGTCGAGTAGAAGTGATAATAGCTTAAAGCACCTTAGCTTTCTTCAAGAGGGCAATATAGTCTGGTCTCATGGTAATGTAATCTACCTAAGACCTCCATCCTAATGGTGGTTGCCTAAGAAAAGAAAATTAAGTATTGAAAAGAAGCAACTCTTTCCTCTCACTTCTAAATCGTAACATAGAATCCCCATTTATGAGGTCCTTAGAACCGGTATGAGACTCCTACTCAATAAAGCAAAGTTTGCCATCAATATGCAATGTTTTGATAGTTTGCGGCGTTTGGTCTTGTCTTAAAATGTGTCTTTAGAGATGGTCTCATCTAGCTAATTTTCTCGAGGGCTCGAGATTGGTGGTGGACACTTATTCGAATGCACTAGTAAATCTTTTTGCTTGATTGGTTCCTTGTTTTGAGTTTGGTTATTCTTGGAATCCTTTCCCATCTATTGAGAATATTCTCAAAAGTAGTGTCAATTATAAGACAGAACTTGCAAATAATAATAATAATAAAAAAAAAAGAAGCGAAGTCAATGAGACAAGATATTCATGAGGATATTTGATTTAGGGAAGAAAAAGTAGTTTCTTGTTAGAGTTATAGTTGGCATCATAAGATTCAAGATATGTAGCTAAAAGCAGCAAAGAAGAAATATAGAAAAGTAGTATGGAAGCAAGCACAATTAGAATATAGAAGTGTATGGGTTTAAGCATGAAGACTATAATTTAAAACTACAATTATCGAGGCACCTACAACTTATGATTCATGGTTTGCATGTGTGTACGTACGCATGTAAATGTGTGTATATGTGTGTATGTATGTATGTATGTATGTATATATATATATATATATATATATATATATATAGAAAGAGAGAGAAAGAGGAGCACATCTATGAAAATAATGCCATGTCAAGCACGCCACATGTGCACAACCAAATATTAGCCATCAAGAGTAGTTTACTGAACGATGGAGAATATGTTAATGAGAAAAAGTGTGACCTGAATGGAGTATTTACCAGTATTATAAAGCTCAATGGTATACTCTTTGAATCAATGAAACACAGAATATGCATGAATAGTAGGAAGTTTAGAAAGCAACAAAAAAAAAACAATCATGATAGCTTAATCAAAGGAAAAAGACAAGGTTCAATCATCCATCAATTTTCATCAGTTATATAAATAAGTATATCAAGGGAGTATTATCATTAGCTCATCTATGTTTGAATGGCACAAACAATATTTTGACATCATGTAGAAATAATCAATTCAAACATCCTACATGAAATCTAATGCCAATAAAGGGATAAAAGCATATAAATTATATGATCTGAGTCCACGTGCTTGGACAAAAGGTCATGTCCACTTTAGTTTGAAATATATATATTCATGTAAGAGAAGCTTCATGACAAAATATGAAGGAAATGAAAAAGAAATCTAATCTAGCAAGGAGACATTATATATATATATATATATATATATATGTATGTATGTGAAGGCTTGAAGCCTATTATACGAACATGAGGATATTGATAATGTGCATTCAATAAAATTACATTAACATCCTCCCTTCATATTTATGTTGGAACGAAGACAAAGGCCATAAATCCCATATATCCACTTATATATAAGTATACAACAAAAGGTAATGGCATGGATGATAGCAAGAAAAGCAAAACCATGTCACTAAAGAATGCATTACTTAATGCTACTTCATACCTTGTTGACAAATGATTGTGCATATGATTGACAGCTGCCATTGTTTATTTTAATCACCATAAGGAAGATTTGAAGAAAGAAAAAAAAACATAAAAATAGAAAAAAAAAAGGATGAGAAAAAAAAAGAAAGAGAGAAAGAAATACAACTTTTGATTCAAGTCTTACTCCTATGGATTTGATGAAGGATGTTCTGAAAACTTGCTAACAAAAGTAAAGGAGGAACATAGTTCCTATTACTACTAGTCAAGAGATGTGACTAAATAAATGTTAAAGTAGCTTGGTGCTTCCTCTAAAAGAATATTGCAAATCAAGCATTAATTCATTCAAACTTCTAAGCTGAAGACTGGAGCTCCAATGATGCAAGTATGGAATGCAAAAAAAAAAAAAAAAAAAAATTATTGGCGATTATTGTGCATGTGTGTGTGTGTACGTATAATAACTACAAGCATGCAATGAAAATATATGGAGATGACTTAATCCTGGAAGTTGATAGAATTGGAAGATACGTTGGTATCTAAAATGGGATATGATATTGATCAGATTCTTTTTTTTTTTCCTTTTTTTTTAAAGAGAAAATATTATTGGTGAAGTTTTTAGCAAGTAAATATTTGAAGTCAAGATTTGATATTATCTATCAATGTTCAAAGTTGGAGTTGATATTTAGTATAAAAGGAAATCAAATATTATGGATGAGATTTCTTTGGCAAGAAAATTTTTTAAAGATGGGATTTGATACTATTTGTCAAGATGCAAAATTGATTCAAATTGAAGTGGAAATATAATATTATAGACAAGATATTTGGTAAGTAAATATTTAAAGAAGAAGTACAGTGGATTTAAGGTCCCACTCCTACTATCGTAAGTCACTTGCATTAAGTACTAATCTGGATATGAAATAAGTCACTTTCTATTAAGTGCAAAAGTTAGTTAATGGATTCAAGATTTTCTATCCTCGACAGTATGAGCGAAGACATTAGAGGTTATCTTTTAATTATAAGGCCTCATGAAGTACTATTGTAATGTCCATCCTATGTCAAGCAGTAATTCAATCACTAATGACCATGGTATGTTCTTCCATAGAGATGAATTCCACAAAGTGACATGTCCCATTGTCAATATATTTATCATCCATTCTAATGAAGGTGTCTTATGAAGAAAGAAATGATTTTGAATTGGAAATTCTTTCCCATTCTATATGAAGAAATATTTGGAGAATTGAATTATATAAAGGAAGCCCATATAGCATTACAAACTTATTCAATATATTGCCATGGGGGCGATACCACTCCAATTTGCCAAGGGCAGAGCATCTAAGTGAACGGTGTCGTAAGTTGTGTACTAAGTTATATAATAAATAAATTTACAATGTTGGCATTAGAAAATAAAATCTTTAGCTAAGTGAGTGCGATTGGCAGCAATGTAGCTAATTCATAATGTACAAGTGCCAAATAATCACCTAGTTATTCAAAATTAGTAATTGATGCCTAAAAATACTTAGACTCCATCCAAGAATTCTAGTCAAGGGGAAAAATTTAGAGGGATGAAAATTTCGATATTAATTATTGGGCTAAGCCCATTATTTATTTAGAATTTACTCCTTGGACTAAGTGATAGGGTTTAAGGAGTTTGGTCTATTTTGGGAAGATTTAGAGAGATTTGGCTTGATGAGCTCAAAATAGGGATCGTTAGACCAATTCATCCACCTCAAGCCTTTCTTAGGAAGGCTTACGCACCATGAGGAAGGCTATTAGCCATGGGCATTTACAAGGTCATTCTAGATAATTATGAAATGAGTAAAACTTCATCTTGTTTGTCAATTGCCAAGACGATCTAACAGATGTTATTAAGCCTAAGAGCCTATAAATACTTAACCATTCCTCTTCATTGGACATAACTCTAGAGATCAAAGAAACAATGTTCCATTATAAAACCTCTACTCTCTAAGATCAAACAATGGTCAAGTAAAAGAATTGATCTTAGTTTGCTCAAGAACTGCAAGGTTAACTACCTAGGTCCCCTAGGCTCCCTTGTTTGTTACTTGTGCATTCAAGATAGTAGGATTGTTTGTTCCTCCTCCTTGCTATTCTCTCTCTAATCATCCCATTGAGTGTCATCTCTACGTCACTACTCTATGGCTATGTGTAACATGATACTCATATGTAACCAATACAATCAGAATCCCTCATCTACAAACACCATATATGTACTAATATTTTAGAGTATATTATTCATAATCAATTAAAGGGGGGAAAAAAAAGATAAAATTTTAGTAGCCAAGCATTGACCCTTTTCTTTTTTTAATCCAACCAAAATGAAACTTTGTTTAAATATAGGAGACTATGTAATTTGTCACATAGTCAACATTTTTATGCCAAAAACATCAACTAAGCTAAAAACATCATCTCTAACTTAGCTTAACAAATCCCTTTACTTCTCCATGACTTAAATTAAGAAGTGACAACTTTAAAAGTTAGATTGTGATTCGCTTCAACTTCAACTTAGCTCCATCTTTTATTAACAATTGACATCAAGCCTACCTTAGTAGCTTAAGTCTCAATTACTTCACTTTTGTTACCTAAAGTTTGAAAAGTTGAAGATGCATGGAAATCTCCATCAGAGTTCCTAAAACTACTCTTCTGCCATCATTCTTGGTTAAAGGACCTAAAGAACCAGCATTGCTTATCTTCATATGACCTACTAATAGAGGATGTCATCTATAAGTTACTTTATTCTCCTCAAGGCCTCATCTTTCTTAACAACTCTACATAATTTTGAAGTGCTTCAATAGCTCATCAACTCTATGATTAATTACTATGATGACTTCATAAGAGTTTGGATTACTTTTGTTTAGTAGGTTAATCATTCCTAAGACCTACATTTTCAAAGTAATGAATTACTCCTTACAAAGTCTTCGAAAGTTGGTTTTGAAACTGCAAAATACTTTAAGAACCATAGTAGCCACTTAGTAAGTTGAATAACAAGTGTATCACCAGCCCTAAAGTCTTAACTTGTAAACCAAACCATGTACACCTAATGGCAATAGAAAGATATATGTTTGAAAGTGTCATTTTGTTTGTGGAAAGCACACTTAAATTTGCTTAATTTCTCTTATAAGATAGATGAAAATTAGTGGTAAACCATTATAACATAGTTTCCTTAAATTGTGCTTCAACTTTGGTGGATAATCTTATACTCCAAATGAACTACCATATTTTTTCATCAATGAGTTTGAAGAAGATGCCCTTATTATGTCAATGAAACCTTCCTTTTTATGAGCCTATGATAACTAAACTTAGAAGAATACCCTACTTCTCTTGTAAAATAATGTCTTCATGATTATATGATGAGATTAAGGTTCTTCTTATGGTGGCAATTTCCTCTAGTTGTAGCAAATTATTAATCGTAGATAGGGTCCATCTCCCATTTTCCTTATTCATCACTTTACTGTTTGTAATGATGCTTATGTGAGCATCTAAGGTTTGAAGGGTAGGCTAGAAACTAGAGAATAAAGGAATCTACTGATCACACTAGAATTTCAGCTTTTCTCTATCACAAATCCACTAAGCAAGCTTTTTGGAAGTTACCTCCTTACCTATTTGTATATTTTACCAATTTTAAGGAGCTCTACCCCATTATATTTAGATTTGAGAAAATCATCTTTAGGGAAATAGATGCTCTTCAGTAACGTCACTTAAAGAGCTTGAAGGTTATTCAATACCATCTATGCTAAGAAAGCACTATTAAAAGATGGCAAGCCTCTAAAACTTAGCATACCATACTGCTTTGCCTTAAATGGTTCCTTGCGATACCCCTAATGTTTTCTTTCTCTCAATTTATTCACCTTACTAAAAACCAATAATAAGACTTGGCACTTCCTTACACCACTCTTTAGGAAAGCTCGATGCACTCATGGAGTATAATGGGATTGCATATGTTACTGCCCTAATAATTACTTCCTTCCCTCCTATTAACAATAATATCCCTTTGCATTCTTAAAGCTTATCTATTATTTTCTTGTTGGACTATAAAATAGTACATTCAAATTTGCCCTAAATAGTAGGGAATTCTAGACACTCATCTAGTTTAGAGTGAGGATTAAAGTAGAATATATTGTTAATGGAATATATAATAGTTAATATGTGATTAACTATGAGTATGTTCTATTGCCCTAAAAGTAGAATATATAATAGTTAATGGAAAAAGGATGTCACACAATCAATATTCTAACTTATCCACATTCCTCAAAATCTTATTCTACTCATGACTTTCTTTAAAAAATTCCGTTCTACTCTATTATATGCTTTAATCGTATCAATTTTTAGTGGACTAAAATTAGTGTATCTTTTTCTTTTAGCTTTTAAGTAGTGAAAAGCCTTGTGTGCTATAACTACACTACCTTGAATGAACCAATTTGGCATGAAAGCACATGAAAAGGAGATATGACAGAATCTAAAAGGTTGAAACCTATATGACAAGATCTTGGAGAAAAAATTATAACATAAGTTACATAAGGTACTATGTAAAGTTAGGATATGTTCTTAGGATGTTGGGTTTTAGGATCAAGATAATGTCAAAATTATTAAAAGTGAAAGAGAGCATACCACTTTGCATAAAATTTTTACGGCCTCAATTTTAAAAGGGGTCTAACTATGTTCCATTATGGTCAATAAAATAGTCTATCAAAGCTATCTAGACCTAAGGCCTCAATGCTACCTAGGAAAGCCCCCTCTTTCACCTCCCCATCCTCTAAAGATCAAAAGGGCCATTTATTATGCTTTTAGGTAACCATCTACTAGTTCATATGTGATTAGATTTGGATAGGTTTTCAAAATAATCCATGAATACTGTATTCACTTCCTCTTTAGTGCTCATCTGATTTGATTTTAAAATAATCTAAGATGATTTACTAGTTTGTATGAAATCATATTTGGACTTCCATTAATGTATTAAATATTATTTTCTTAGTATATTAGGCAAATATTAAGGACTAAAAGCATATTTTCTTATCTTTAATCTTGTTCATCTTGTTTCTCACCATCTACTCTTAGTGCATTGGAGAGAAACTTGGTATTTTTCATCTCTAAGGCTAATTCAATTTACTTTTGACCTTTAATGTAAGTATTGCTCTTCATGTTCATTGAAAAAGATAATATTTCTTATACCTTAGCTTCTTCATTAAGATATAGCTTTTCCACTTCTTTATTCTTAATTTCTAGTAATTAGGTATTTAAATCATCAGTGAACCTAGCTTTTGCTCTTATTATGTTCTTCTTACACTAGACTGAAGTTTTTATCCCATCGTAGGTTTAATGCATAGAGTCCATGACTACAAATTTGAACGTTCAACCTTAACTCTTACATAAGTAGCAAAATGATTAATTATAGCTATATATTCATTATTTCATTTATCTCTAAGCTTATATACACATAAAGAGCACAGTAACTACATACATGAAGTCCACTTATAACCTTAAAAATATTGCAATTAAATTCGATTCTTAGATCATATGACACAGATGAAATCAACAACATATTTATACTTGATTTCATAAATCATAAGCTAATAATTGATTTTTTACTTAACCGGTCAATTAGGAACTAGAGTTGGCAAAGTAGACTCTTAAGAGATAGCTTGGTAAACCTATTATACTATATGGTCAAACTAGATCCATCATTAGCAGTTGTGTAAGACTAGGTTACAAGCACTATTAACCATGTCTAAGCTTGGTTGACTTATCAATGAGCTAGAGCTCAACTAAGCTATGCTTTTAGTTGTATGCATCGTCCAAAAGTCGGGGTTGAATATTCACTTCAATTGGCCGATATGCACTAATTCTCCAATTCTTATATTTCTATTTGCAAATCAACTTAAGACTAATCCCTACTTTTGTGGTCTCATCTTTAAATAACTAATCTAAATAAATTAATCTTGTCATTCTCAATCACATATTATAAATATAAATTCACAAATAAAAAGATTATGGATTCCTTTTATTCATCCTTAATATTCTACATAAACTTATGAATATAATTTATTATTTTGGTTTAAGCTTAATTCATATCTATCTCTTAAAATCATGACTAATTGCCTAAATAGTGCCGCTAGTGTAAAATGTTAACATAAGTGCATGATTTCATGAAACAGGAACATATCTTAAACATCAAGGGGAATTTGATAGTAATTTATGTAATGGTTGCAAGTCACCATAATATTTACTACTTCCTATTGCTTATTCATTAAAAAATTCACATTATTGATACTCTTTTTACCTAAAATTATGTAATCTTACAAAAATTCACAATTTTATTATCATTAATACTTTTAGCTCCTTTTATATACTACATTAGAGGCCTTTGTAGCAACATAATATTAGGGACATTTCAATAAGGTATGCAAGTTATCAAAAATGAAAATACAAGTATATAAAAGTGACAAAGGGTTAAAGCTGTGAATAGACATATATGTAAAGTGTAATTCACCTAAGATTATCAAAATCATCACTCTAGTTAAAATAAAAATGTGAATATAAGATGTAAATAAAGAAATTTAGAATAAACAATTATAGTCACAATGTAAGTTATAATAAAAATAATCAAGTATAAATCATTATAATAATACATAAATTTAAAATATAAATAATAGTATCTATATAAATTATATTAAAGCAAATAATTATGATATAATGTAAAACTAAAAAAAGTTATTTACCATTAGTTGCTTTATCATTATCAAAACTATTGCCAGTTTTGCCATCACTATCATCATCGTTGTCATCATCCTTGTCATTGCTAATGTTATTATTGGTACTACTACAAATGATATATATATATATATATATATTATAAATTTAAATTATTTAAAGTACCCATTAGAACTTCATTTTCAACAATATTCATGAATCTTTGGCGAAAAAAGAAAAGAAAGACAACATTCATGATTCCTAATTGCTTTTTCTTAGTTTTGATAGCCTTTTATACCCAAATATACCTAAAACATGATAAGATGTAGAATCGGTATTTGCTATAAACTTGCATACCGATCTTAATGACAAAACTCATGATTCCACCATTAGTTTACAACAAAATGATTTTGGTAAGTTTTAGTTAAAAAAATCTCATAAAATTATGAACTCAAAATCTTAGAAGCTAACTTATAGTTTCAATAACCATGAATTTATTCATTATTTTTACATTTATGAAAATGATCATTAAACTATGTAAACTTTGGGTAAATGATATCTAAATTTTATCATCTCCAATCTATAGTTAGCCCAAGACCTTTTTAAAATAACAAATTATCAACTAAATATACTATTATGAGTCATTGATTAATCCATAGCCTGACTATGAGCATTGTGGTAGCATCCTAATTGAGGGTCTTTAATTAGTTTGGCCTATGATCGTAGTCATAAATTTTGATAGAAATAATAATTATCTCAAGCGAGAATGAGGCTAAAAAAAGGGTGGTTATCAAGGATGTAATGAGGCCTTTTGACTTTAATGGTTGACCATTAGTGAGTGGTTGGTTTTAGATATGAAGACAACAAGTGTAAGGGAGTATTAGTGTAATGTAGTTGTATATATATAAAAAAAATTAAATAACAATAAAAAATTTAAAGGATATGATAATATATTTTTATTGTTAAAAATGTTCAATCATCTAAGGACATATTTCTCCTAATTTTTTTGGACAACTCTTACCACTCGTATAGTTAAATGACTAAGTGAATGCACATTATAGAAAGAGAGTAGTACTTGAGTAGAAGAGTAAATGATGGTTCATAATAATAACGTAAAAGTGCATACTACTATGAATGTTGATTTCAATGGCTAGTATTCTTTTAATTCATATATATCTCTTCCTAACTACTCCCTCTCCATGTCTAAAAATTCCTTAGCTAAACCTATTTGTTAAGTCCCAATTGCGTGTGGAATCCCGTAACCTAATTTAATGTATTTACAATAATAAATCATTTCTATGGAGCCAATGCACATGTTAATGAAATGAAAAATAAAATTAACACATTTTGACATTATGTTGGCTTCTCATGCCATGTGTTATTTTATTGAAAGTACCTATATTTTAAATTAAATAAAAGTTTTCTTATCTCATAAAATAAAGAAGTCGCTAAATATGCACTTTTTATGATGACATCTTATTATAGATGCAAAAATAAAGAAAAGCAAAAAGTTTTACATTGACCATACATCATTGTGTCAATATTATTCTTCTCACATGACTCTTGGATGTGACTTGTCTACTTGATTGCCGCTCCATTCTCTTCCTTTGTCCTTTTATTCTTACAACTTATGATTATTTGACGATTCTTCTAATAGAAAAGTGATTAAAATTAGTGCTATTATTCCTTATCTTGATAATTAGTATCACAACATGAATTGTTCAAATTCAATTTTAGAGATATTAATTAAGAATAAATAAACAATTGAGTATGAACTTAGTAAAACATGTCAAATCAAAGCTTATTTTGGATATAATAATAACAAGAAGTATGATTATATAATAATGTTGTTATTTCATGCTTTTGACTATTCTTTATTTTTTATATTGATACTTGTTTGACGTGTGTTACTTTGTAGGTATAGTTTCCAAATTTTAAAAATGAAACATATCTCGTAACAAGTGAAATTACAATAGAACTTGAACTACACGATATAGAGTGCACTATGAAAACTATGAGTTTTTTTTGTTACAATTTTACAATACATAATTTTTAGGTAAGTTATCTAATATCATAGTAATTCTTCTCTTACATTTATAACTAGTACAATGAGCAAGTTAGTGATCTCCTACGATATCTTTTTTGCCAAAATCTATAGCAATATATCACATATATTTCAACCACATATTTTTCATAGTGGTATATATCATGAACTTGATAATATTACTCCAAACAATTTTTCATGGGATGCTATAATAAAATTATAATTTATCATATGGTTTAGGCTCACTTACTTAAAATAAATAAGAGCACTAAATCCATTGTAGTAATTACATTAATACAAAAACATCCTTTATAAAGCATAATATAACAAAATTAAGCTTCAAGCAATTTCAAGTGTGTGGTTAAACTAAAAAATTTAAAATTTTGTCATATCTAATAGTGTTAGTGAAGACTTTTGTTGCATGTGTATAGGGTGTCCTACAACCTATATCTTATATATCTTAAAGTTAATGTTTCAAGATGGTACCAGGTAAGAATATTTTGTGCCTTAACTTACAATAGCAGATTCTACAAAATTTGAACTCTTACTTACCTTTCAATATCCATATCTAGAACCTTAATAACCATACAAAATATTGCAAGTCCTTAATCAAACAGGATTACCTAATCACTCCTAATTTGATAGGAAATGAAACTTAAACATATTCTACCATTAACAAAAAGTAAATCTTGTATTACCATACTTCACTTTCTATTTTTATTATATTGGGTGCATTGTATGATTTTTATAAAGAATCATAGAATATATAATAGGAAAAATTATATAGAAAAAGATTAATACTTGGGGATAAATTTAAATAAAACATTAAATTTTTAACTAGTTAAGATAAAGGAATAATATTTTACAAAATGATTTAAATAAGCGATTATATTAACTAACAATTACAACATTGCTAAATTTATATGATGTGACCACAATTTGCCATAAGCCATTCACATGAAACTTATCTGGCACTTACATAGATGTTTAAATGCAAATAAAAAGAAAAAGCATAAAAGAACATAAAATTATTAAAAAAAAAAATAAGAAAACAATAAAAACTGTTTATAAAACCAATGATATAAGTATATGTAATATATATAAAATAATGTAATTAATTGAAAATAAAAAAGTACATTGAAAAATTAAAAATAAAAAATGAAAAAAACAAATAAAAAGTATTAACTACCCTCAGGCTTTAAGATGGTTGGATCAACTACAAAAACCTTAATGGGTCAGGATCCGCTTAAAGGAGTAGCCGACCAACTATCTCTGCATAATGGATTGAATGACCCACTTTTTTGTTTAAATCGTGATTCATTAAGGTTTTCGTGGCCAATTGAGCAACCTTAAGCCTAAGGGTAGCCTATTCTTCATATATGTATATATTTATTTATATTTTCGAACTTTTTCCTTTTTTCTTAATTTTTTTGATCTATTCTTATGATTTTAGTCAACTAAATTATTTTACATATATATATATATTATACATAATTATATCATTTAGTTTTTTAAAATATTGTTTTTGTTCAATTTTTTATTGTTTTTCAAATTTTATTTTTTAATAATTTTATGCACTTTTTTTCCTTTTTATTTACCTTTAAATATCCATGTAAGTGTCACACAAGTATCATGTGAGTATCAAGTGGCAGATAATAATCACATTAGATAACTTAACAGTGTTATAATGGTCTATTAACAAAATTTGTTATTTGAATTACTTTACAAAATATTGATATTTTATTTTAATTAGCTAAAAGTTTGACCCTCTATTTGAATTTATCTCTAAATGTTGATTCTCTTTGATGTAATTTTCTTATAGACAATATGACAAACAATTTTAGATGAAAATGATCTAATTGTATAAAAAAAAAATATGAGGCTAATGTCACATCTTTTGTATGTGAATTTCGGATAATTTTCTAATCAACTATTAAACTTTTAGATTGCTAATTTCAATATTCAATTTAGCATTTCACTCATCTAAGCAAATATGTTACTCTCCATCATACTATGTCGCATTTTTTATCAATTATAGACTAACACATGTCCTAAGTGATTGTTTTGATGTCAATAATCCAATTAGGATGTCTATGTCTCTTTATAGTATGAAAAACAACTTATGCACTATTATTATGCTATGTAAACAAAAGAATATCATCTAGTCATTGCCTCATGTGTCATTCTTATTTAGGGAAATTGACTCATAAAAGAATTTAGTTATTATTTGATATTTAAAATTTTTTGTATTTTAGTTGTCTTCCTTGTTGCTGTTCTTTGATGCTCGTTAAGCACCAATGACCTAAACATTATAGTTCCGCTACTACAATAATGCACAATCTAGACCTTTGGTTTCTTTAACCCAACTTTTCGACCCCTTCTAACAACCCATATTTCTCTTTTGAATCTAACCCATCTTTCCAATTAGACAAACCCGCCCAAGGAAGCACAAGTTTCTAAAAAAAGAGACCCGGGGTTGTGAAGAACTCAAAAGATCAAATCCATAATAGTCTTCAATCTAAACACCATTATAGGAATGTAAGCAGCCACAATGAACACAAATACCCTAATTCCCAAAATTGAAACCCTAACCCTAATGGTCTAAGTCCCAACTCTTCAAAAAAGTGTTCAATATGCATTTCATCCTCTTTAGATTTGAGCACTACTCATAAAAACCCTCATCCTTTAAGGAAAACACCAATTTAATTAATCAGTGTTGTCGTAAGTAATATCATTAGAACCATCATCAAGCAAATAGAGACCTAAAATAAATCTTGTGCACTAAATATGCCTTCGATAAGTTACCTTGTGCACTAAGTATGACTTTGATCAATTACCTTATGCGATAAATATGCCTTTGAATATTTACCTTAACTTGCTTATTTGTGCTTCCCCTCTTGATTTAGTCTTTGAATATTGTTTTATGCTTTAGCAAGAAAAATGTTCCATTTCAAGGAAGGATGATGTATCATGATACTTTCCATTAACATGAACCAAGGAACCATCGCTATATGTCTATGGAAAGTACCTATGAAGAGCACTAGAGTAGACAACTGTCCTTGTCACATAAACTTTTAAGAGTTAATGAAGTGAGTAGCCAAGAGATAGGGGATTAAGTGAGTCATGGGGATAAAGATTTGGTGGTTGCAAAATAAGGTTTATTCATCAAGGAAGAGGAAAATGAGTAAAAACCTAAGTGAGATAGTTGGGAAAAAGAGAGGGCTATGAGTGGCTTGATATTTTTACTTTTAACTAAATTTGATTGCTTATTTTTTAAGAAAATTAAATAATACTTATAAGCTGATTTAACTATTTTATGATTTTTTAAATTTAAAATTTGATGTGTTAAGTCTATGTTGAGTTGTATTTTTTATTTTAATGTGAAAAAACACATCACACATTAATTGGTAAAAAATGCCACATAAGACGACGGATAGTAGTAAGCTTAACTCGAATACTAATGCTGTCAGTAAGAAAGTACCATTGGTGCTAAATTAACAATATAAAGTTTTCGAAATCTATTAATAAATTGGTTAAAATTTAAAAACCAAATATAATATTATCGTAATGACTCGACTGGCATACCTCCCATGAAAACGTTGTCTGATTTGGTGTGCTACATTGCATGGTTTTGTCTCTAATTTTAGGTGCTTCTTGGGAGGTCGCTTATATTGTGAATACTTCCTACTAAGTATGTTTATATTTGGAGTTTCAATTAATTCTAAACCGTTACACCAACAGGCTTGGAGTTTGTTGTTTTCTATTTGAATGGGTATTACAATCTATCTCTCTTATAGTTTTGTTCTTAGTGTAAGCTACTTCTAGGAGGTCACCCATATTGAAAGTACTCCTCAAGAAATTCTAACAAACTTCAAGTTATTATATTAAAAGATATGTTAATGATTAAATTTTCACCACCTTCGATTTTAAGGGGTGTTATTTTAATTATCCTAGGAATTATCCTAAACAAATAGTAACCGTGTTATTAATGAGTGTCTAACTTACCACTTGATAAAGAAAGGATCATTCTATTTTAATTTCCTCTCATCACACAAAACCAACACTTCCACCTGTACTTTTGTAGCTGCGTCTATTGTCGTCGTAATTTAATATATACTGAAGCGCACAACCTCATGGAAACTTTAACACAAATCCTAATTTTTTAAAGCCATTTGGATGCATATTCTTTTATCAGATCTTTAACTAGAAAACAAAAGAAAGATGACTAGAAAATGCTAGTCATTTGTTAATAGTTTTTCAAAGCCATGGTCAGCGCCTTATGCGCTCTAGATTCACCGGGAATTGCAAAAAATTTATCTTCTTGTGATTCTTTATTTGTCCTAATAAATTCTCTCTCTCTAGTCAACATGTCTCTAGATGCCTAATGGCTTGCGATGTTGTCAAATGCTTGTGCTATATTCCATATTCCATGTGTTTGTCTTATTGGAAGGACAATTCCTACTTTGTCTTAATTGATTATATATATGTTTAATATTGTTTTCTGTTTCTTATAAGTAGGGTCTTATTCCAATTTCACGTCAAAACAACCTTAAGGGGCACATCCAGGCAAGTGGGTATCCCAATATACATTTTTTTAGGGCACCTACCCGTCAAATATAGTACTAAATTTTGATTATGTTTGCCCAGGAGAATATTTGATTTAGTAAAAATTAAGCAAAGACAGACATGTATCAAGATTGTAAAGTGCAAGTTACCATTGGTAACTACACACGTTGTGCATCTTCCATCTACATGGTGACATAAAAAACGTACAATAGGGCTCTGCACCGCAATATTATTATTTACCATACCACATGACAAGCAACCTTTTACTAACAAGTCATATGTAGATATTACTTGATCCACACCAGTTCCTCAAGTTATAAAATTTATTAGCTACATGTGATTTGGCTCAATAATTAATACATATGTCCTATCGTGTGTTTGCAGGAGAATAAGTTGGGAAAAGAGATGTTATTGCACAAACCTTTTATTCTTTGTTTTTTTCTTTTTCTTTTTTTCCTTTCCGGATCGGGCTCCATAATTCAATGTTGACAACACATTTTCAATTGATAGTAATGGTTGGACAAATTATTATTACTGGTTGAAACTAGCTTATGATGATTATAAAGCATCTGGTAATAGTTACCCTCTCTACACATCTAGCCAGTGGGTTTGGCAAATATATGTTACCCTTGCCGTGCGTGGATTGGTCCTGCATATATATTATATTCCCTTATTTTGTAATAGTAGTAGACGAAAGTCACAGTACGTGTACATATATTAAATATAATAATATAATAGAATTTCAAACGTAATATATATAATAATAAAAACAAGTTATATAAAAGACTGATATATTTAAGATTTAAAGAAAAGAGAATTTATATAAAATCACTCCGAAAATGCATGAAAGAAAAAAAAAAGAAACAAAAGGAATTATAAGTCATACATAGGGGGAAAAAAAAAGAAAAACATAAATCATATGAACGAATATAGATATGATTTTTCATCAGTTTGTTGTGTACTCAAATCAATAAGGGAATTTAATCACTATGATCCCCGAAGAAGAAAATTCGATAGCTTGGACGATAAAAAAACGACGAAATGCGTACACGTGGTAAAAAGTATCAATAGTTGTTCTCTAATCATAAACATCTCTACAACCAAAAACATGAGTGATGATTTGTCGTAACACATACCACCAGAATTATTAGTCAATTATTTTTAAATCATCTAGCCTTGCGGAAAAAAAGAACACTAATTTAACAACACAAGTGAGCCAGAATTTTAAAACAAAATGTTATTTCTAAAATATACTACAAAAATAAAAATAGGGGGATTAAAAGGCAAATGTTTTGTTTTCAATCTAGAATATTAACAATTCTAAGATAGATTCTAGGGGAATGTGCACACCATGTAGATCTAAGGTAGGGTCAGTTTTGAACAATGAACTAATATACAACCCATATATCGCTTCATTGAACCTAAATCTACCTGTCTACAATGGGCTTAAACTGGCCATATACTTATCAGTTCATGCGAGTTTAGGTAGTTTAAGTCCTCTAATTTGCTTGAATTGAATAATTTTTGTGTGATTTACATTATAATTTATTCCATATATATAATATTAACATATATATTACATATTGACATATATTTTTAAACAAATTATACATAACAGAAACATTAACATATGTAGTATACATGTTATATATATTGTATATATTATAGATATTATATATATGTATATACACAAAATGCAATCGTAAAATAAAAAAAAAAAAGAATTGGTATCCGGTTCACAAACCTATGAACCGACTCAATATTGGTCCTAAGTGTGTTGATCACTTTTCAATATAAGACCGTAACCTAATAGTTTCGGACCTATTCAAACTAGGGGTGTAAATGAGTTAAATTATTTATAAGCTACTCAAGTTTGACTCAATGTTTATTTAAGTTTGATTTGAAAAAAGTTAAATCAAGCTCAAACTTGACTTACTCAAGTAGTTAATTAAGTCAACCTTAAGTTTTATAATATTTAACTTGATTAGCTCGTAAGCCTATTTAAGCTCTAGTCAATCATAAATAGTAGTCAAGTTCGAGTTGAGTTGAGTTTCTACACTACTATTACTAAAGTTATAAAAGATATATATTTTTCATATAAATTGAGTTTAAAAAGCTTAATTGAGTTGAACTCGAACTTATTGTATTCCACTTTAAGTCGAGCTTGAACTTGAAATTCTAAGCTTGACTGACCTTGACTTGAGCTTAAGCTTCAAAATTTTATGTTGAGCTTGAACTCAAGCTCAGTATTATATCATCTTAACTTAACTCGTTTACAACTATAATTCAAATCCAGCCCTAGATCTAACACCATGTATAAATACATATGGTATGTAATTACAATTGAATCATTTTTCTGTGAAGGAGGAGAAAAATACATCTTTATTAAAAATAAAGTAAAACTTTGACTACTTGATTATAAATTGTTTATTGTTTTTTTCAAAAGAAAACAAGGAAGCACAGCATCCCATCATTCTAAGTGTAGCATAAAAAACCAAAAATAATTGAAATCAAACGACATAATGACTTGGAACCGTAAAATTACACTCCGACTATTTTATATACAGAAACTTATCCTTGAATTAAAAGTAAATATTTTATATATAGTAACTTTTATGATATTTTATTAAAATAAAATATTATATTTCCAATTTTTCTTTCTCTTTCTTTCCTTTCATATCTAAATAAGAGAATCTATAATTTTTTCTTTCATTTTCTTTCCTTTTTAATTCTTTCCTCAATTTTTTTCCTACAAATTCGTTCCCTCCTCCCAAACGCAGTGCTCATGACCATTTTTCCCCGCAGCTGTATATTTCTTACCAAAGGCTAGTATCCATTTCATCATATGGCAACCCGTAAAAATTCTTTCACTTTAATCAATTACTCTCACTTTTCTCTTCTTGTCCCCCCATTTGATGAAAATAATGCATACCATACCATGCAACCAGCAATGCTGCTATAAATATCTTTATATAACATTGTAGTGCAAATGAGATTATGGGAGAGAGAAAGAACCGAGTCTAAGGAGAGAAATCCGGTGGAGGTTGAGTGAAATGACAACTTCGTCCTTCTTTTTATGCCGTTTTTAGTTAAGTTATATTATTAGTGAAGTACCCCAAAATGAGATAATATTAAAAGATATATTTTTATTTAATGTAAATGCGACATAAGTTGGCCTCTTCTTCTTCCTTTGTGTTATCTTGTGAATCTATCTCTAATTTGTCTAGATCACTCCAAGTGGTAAGCAATACTTTTTGCTTTTTCTTATACTTTTCAAGTTTCTTTAATATTACTAGACACTCATACTTAATATGCTCAAGTTTCTTGCACTTATAGCACACCAACTCCTTCTTCTCCTTCTTTTCTTTCGTCTCTCTCTTCTTTCTTCTCCTACTTATAAGTCTTTCTTGCATCATATTTAGAATGATTGGATGATGAAAACTTATTGGAAAATTTCTTCTTACCTCTTTCTTGAGCATCTTGTTAAGCCTTTTAGCCAACAAGGTCATATCTTCATCATCATCATCTTTTGAATCGTCATCTAATTTAGACTCTGATTTGACTTCTTAAGTGAATGCAATTGTCTTCCTATTGCTTTCTAGTTCATTTGTATGTTTGATATGCGACTCATATACTAAGAGCTTTTCTCTTAGCTGACTCATTATTAGCTTGGATAAGTTTGAGCTTCTTCTATTGCTATCTCCTTAACATCCTACGACTCATGTAAAATTCTCAACATCTTTCGGACAAGATCTAATTTATCTAACATTTTACCAGGTAAAGCTAATTCATTAGTTATAGCAACGATTAAAAACATCACGAATTTTTTCATTGGGTTAAAATTTGAACAACTAATATTGTTTGAATAGAGAATTGATGTGTGTATCCTTCATTGCTATTGTTCCTTCATGTGTTTCACTCAATGTGTCCTAAACATATTTTGCATCCTATGAGAAGAAATTAAATAATATTTAGATGTTGAAATAGAGATATTGTTTTCTTCTATTGGATCGTTGAACTCTAGATGAAATGAAAGCTAAACTTTGATACCAAATGTAGGTCTCATAATTGCTTACTTTAAAAAAGTTAAAACTTTTCTCAAGTTATTATAGAATTGTCCCCTTTTGATTACTTTAAGTTAATGGCATAGAAAAAAAATATATAAAAATAAGTAAAACACTAAAATAAATAGAGAAGGGAATGAGAAGATTAGGTAAGTGACTTATAATGCTTTTGTCTTATATGTATTGCACTCTTCTAACTCTAATGTTGGGGTTATGATATTCTACATCGATATCATTCCACTATCTACTTTAAAACTTCAATCTAGAGAGAATACGATTATAATTCTTCTACTCTATCTTCCTATTCTATTTCTTAACTAACACAAATCTATAGATCACAATTGTAATATCTCTTCTAACTATCAATCTTAACACTCAAAAGATATGATTTATAAATGTTTGAGGGATAAATACAAGAATATGCAAAATTTGAGCATAGAAATAATGAAAATATGAAAGTTGTATGATCAGTAGATCCTTTGACTTATCTTCTGGTGTTGCTTCTAATTCTTTTGATAGTACAAAGATTGTAGATAAAAGTTGCAAAATTCTGTTCTCAAAATTTTGGAATTGCTAAGCCTTTTATTTTCTCCTTGGATAATGTCCCCTTGTTGAATATGTGGAGATTATCTTGATGATTCTTGAAAAATCTTCAAGTAGCTATTTGAAGCTTGTTATCCTTGATTTGTGGAAGCAAATCTTCTGGCCGTTTGATTTAAAATTGATTGATGATTTGTTGATATTTATTAAAAACCTGGTTTACACAACTTCCTTTCTTTTTCTTTTTTAATAAACTTAACGCTTTAGCTTGTAAAATCACAAAGTCCTTCTAAATTGAATTCAAAAGTCTAATATTTCTGCTTAAAATTTAAGAGCATATGTTTAAAGCTGTTATTTTGAATTTTAAACTTGATTATTTGGTAGTGATAAGCTTTAAATTGATTATATTTTAGATGGTGATTTTTTATTATTTTCCTTTGAATTTTGAGTTTATTTTTATAAAATGATACTCAATTGAATAAAATTTTGTTTCTAGATTTTGAAATAATCTACATGAGAAATGAGAAAATAGAAACAAATTTCAATCAAATCAAAACTAAAGCGAGGAAGTTATGAAGTTTGGAAGATCAACATGACTGAAAGACATGACTGTGTTGTTGTTAGG
The DNA here is from genome assembly GCA_024138015.1 of Lumnitzera littorea. NCBI lineage: Eukaryota > Viridiplantae > Streptophyta > Magnoliopsida > Myrtales > Combretaceae > Lumnitzera > Lumnitzera littorea. The sequence goes on along the minus strand of JAMXBB010000012.1, from coordinate 78,677,328 downwards.
AGAATTTGAAGCTTACTTTTAATTACGGACGAGGGTGACATGACCAAAGGACATGATCATGTCTTTAATCATGTCATTCCTTGGATTTTGAAAAAAAAAAAAAAAAAAAAGAAGAGATGTGAAGAAATTCTGCATGAGAGTAACACGACGAGGTGACACAGTCATGTTGTTTTCAATGACCTTATTTTTCTCGATCCCTATATAAAGCTTCTTTAGGGTTTTTTTAGAGCCTTTTAAGAACAAAACACTCAAGGGAGCATAGTACATGAAGACTTCAAGACTTCAAGATCTTAAGAATCAAGAATTGCCTTGTCAAACTCATGATTTATTTCATCTAATTTTCTTTAGTTTTCATTAAAGATCATTCTTTTATCATGAGTATAGCATAGAACTTTCTATATCTAGGTTTTGTGGACCCTAGATCTTGTAAGTGACACTTGATTTTATTTAGATCTAATGAAGATCTTTATTCTTTTTTGAATCAATATTGTATGCTTACATGTTTTAGATTGATATTATATAAGAAGATTAAGAGATTTCTTATATAATTAGATCTAGCATAATCGATGAGAGTTTGTTCAATGTTAGAGATAAATTGCAAGACTTTTCCAAAATTATAATATTATTTTTTAGAGAATTCATTACACAATTAATGCAACCTTAGATTACGTTATGGGGAAGAGATTCTATTAGGTAATCCGAAGATTAGGGTTGATAAGCTTAAAGAAGTTATTAATTTTAAAAAAGAATTCTCTTGGTAAAAAAAAATTAAAGATTAATTATATTACCTTTAGTGAAAGTTGTATGTATAGATCTAGGGAATCAAGATCTTGGTATGTCATTAAGTCTTGAAGTTCATCTTCAATATTTTGCTTTCTTATTTAGTTCTTGATTAATTATTCAATTAATTAGTTGCTGCAATTTTAATTTAAAGCATCAAATTCTTGAAATTGAATTTATTCAATTAAATAATAGAGTTAACGTTAGTATTAGTATTCAGGGTCTCTGAGGGATCAACATCTACACTCATAATCTGCTTCACTATAATTTGATAAGTACACTTACCTTATGTCGGGTAGCCTTAAGCTGATTACTTTGCACATGTATAAGTAAGAATTATTTGGTTATTTTTTCTTCTAATTTGCACAAAATCTTTTGAAGTTTTCATTTTTAAATTTGAGTAAAATATGTTGTGAATTTGAAAGATCCATCCGTATCCTTGAAGCCTATCTACTCATGTGAGCTTATCTTAAGCTTGAAATTTGAAACTATTCTCCTTGTGTCATAAAACTAACTTAAACTTCATACAGTATTTTAGATATCTCGTAAAATATGGTTGTAATAAACTAATATCTTCAAATATAATATATCCTATCATAAAATCTTCTAAGCAAGCTTATCTTGAAATAAGAAAAATTTGTCCTCCTTAATCCCCATCGATATGTGTCCAACTTAGTAGAACACATTGGACATATTACTTAAATATATTTAATGAGTGGAACTAGGCCTTCAATTCATCAAAAATCCATCTAACAATTGAACTATACTATTATGTCAAAAATTATTTTACCTAAACTCTCTAATGTATTCCCTAATTTATCCTTTGGTTCTTTGAATAGGAGTTAATTCAAAAGCTTAATTGTATGCAGTATCCTTTGCACTTAACATACTTATTAATCATCTTTAACCCATTTTTGTTATCATGAAAACAATAAAGAGAGAACTTAACATATGGTGTTGATAATTTTTCATGAAAAACATCCATAAACTCCAATACTATTGATATAGTCTAAAAAATTCATCTTGTCACTAATTACTATGAATACCATGTAACTCTTTTCCCATAACTCCATCATTGATATACTATGGAACCGCTAGGCCACTAGCTCATAGTTAAACTCCTTTGCCCTACCAAGCCTAAATCTCAACACTGCACTTTGACAATCAATCATTATACAATGGCAATTCAGCCAATTCATGCCCATGTTACATCAAACTTATTGATGCAAGCATCAAAATACATTAAACTTACTAACCCAGGTCATATAGTTAGCCTAATGGTTGAGCGAGCAAGGACAATTGGCCGAATGATCAATCGAGGGTAAGGTTAGCCAATCATCCCTTTAGCTTGATGACCCCATCTTTTTAGCTTAGGTTTGTATGTAGTCGATAGTGTTGCTCACTATGAATCTTATGTTTTAAAATTATCTATAAGGTTTACACTCTAAAACCCGATATTCATATTAGGGAATTCTCTTAATTATGTTTTTATCTAAATACCATATTCATGGCTTTATTAAAAGCTTATGTAGAATTGGTCCATTAGTTAAGATTAAAACTTAGGCACTATTGAAGGGTTGACTATGGTACTAAATTCTTTGGGAGAGAAAATTGACCTTAGTGTTACGAGGAAGGAAACTTAAATGTGTTGTAAGATCATAAATGTCATCTTAACTAAGTTTCTCATCATCCAACAAAAGATATCTCATTAATATCCATTAATAGACTTTTATGAGATCTTATTCATTTATTTTTATATGTGAATCATCATCTGTTTCAATTTTTTACTAGATCTCTTTCTTTTATGACATAAAAAAATATATTGATTCTTAGTCTTATCATATTTTTCTAAACTGATTAATAGATTGAGAACATGAAAAGATATGAGTGGGAGTTACTATAATGGTGATTTAACACCCAATTAAGAGGAAGAGAGAAGTGGTGGCATAGAAAGGCTCTAAAATAAGGGTAGCACTTAATGAAAACTAGAGGGATGGAGTTGGAAGGCCACTATTTACCTTCATGCATCTATAAAGGGAATAAGAGGGTTAGCCTCTTATTCAAGAATGAATCCTAATGCTAAATATCTTAATTGCCCTTGATTTTGAAGTAAGAGAATAGAGATCTACTAATTCTCTTTCTCTAGAAATGAGATGACTAAGGAAAGTTGCTTACTCTAACCAAAATCCATCCTACCTAAATTCAACATAAAAGTTTTTCTCATAGAATGCCTATTAAACTATCATATTGCATTCCTTAAGTTCTTCCTTACTTTTAGAGAACAATAGAAAGCCATCATTGAAGACCACAACAATCTTACTCAAGTATTTCATAAATATTATATTCATAAGATCTAAAAAAGTTGCAAGCACATTTGCGAATCTAAATAGCACCTTATCCCAATAACATCACCAAGAACTCATAGTGTTCATAACACATCTTAGAAGCAACATTAGTTATGTTTTATGGTTTTTTCTTTTCAATTGATGGTACCCAATTCTCATGTTTATCTTAAAAAACACTTTAGCTCACTTCAACTGCACAAACTAATCAATATTTTTTAATAAAGGATACTTGTTTTTCACTATCACTCTATTTAGATCTTGATAGTCTATATACAACCTTATACTTCTCTCTTTCTTCTTAACAAACAAAATGGGTACTCATTAAGTCTATGCACTGGTCTAGTAAAACCTTTACTTATTAGCTCCTATATTTGTTCATTAAGCTCCTTCAATTGCACAAAAGTCATCTAATGGGTACTTTAGAAATTAGTGTTTACGTAGATAAGACAACTTCAATATTGAATTCAATTTTCCTATTTAGGGCAACCTTAGTCATCTAAAAACATGTTTGGGAAGTCACAAAAGACATGAACATCATTCAAGTATGGTGCTATACTACTTAACGATTCTATTATCACTGAAGTTATTATACCTTATTTCTACCTTTCCCATAATTCATAAGTTAGTAAGCTAATCGACCTCTAAAGTTTGATCTTATAGCAAAAAAAAAAAAAAAAAAAATCTCATGAAGTATTAAAGTACACCACTAGATGTGCTAGGTATACTGTACAATAACATTTTAGATTACCTTTGTCACGTGTGGTTTGGCATATACATATGACATATAGTATACCCTTCACTTGTAAATCACAAGAGAATGATGTAATGGGTGTACCTCATATATTAGATAATTTAAATGTAACAATACAATGCACCCATCACAAAATAATCTTGGAACTAAACCTCATGAGTCATTTTTTAGAATGTAGACTGGTACAAGCTCCTAAGAGTCATTTTAAAATGTGAATCCATATGCTCCCTTGAGCAAGGTTATTAAATTTACAATTATGTCCAATATTGGAATGTATATAATCATTAGAATCGTATATAATCATATAAGACCAACAAAATGGTAAGTTCCAAAATCGTATATCTAAACTCATAATTCTACTAAAGTTCACACCTAAAAGACTTCGCATCTATTTTAATAAAAAAAATCCTTATAAATGATGAACTCATAGGGATATATAGTTAAGTTACAATTTTAATAATCATGCTAATAAGTATATGGATCTCCTTAGGGCTCCCATGAGTTTGTAGAATCTGATATATACCTATGATTATATGGAAGCAAATTGACTCCTATGAGTTAATAAATTACTTAGTGTAAACATTCTATTTTTACTGCCCTTTATCTTTATTTTTATTTTTGGCTAGGTTTACAAAAAAATAAAAAAGTAGAAAAAAAAATTTTGAAAAATTGAAAGTTAAAAAGTGTTAAACGAGTACGAGTCAAGTTAGTGAATTATTTAAGGTTGAATAAGGTAATAATAAAATATACATAAAATTTAATAAATTCTAAGTCTTTTAAAAATTGGACTTTATTGGAAAATTTTTCTTTAAGAAAAGTCCAAAAAAATTTTGGTTTTATAAAAGTGGGCTTTTGTTCAAATTAAAATTTGAATTTTGAAAGGACGAATAAAAAAAATAAGACTCATAATTTATAAAATTAAATTTGTGTGAAAATCTTTAGCATATATATTTTAGGCTATTTAAATAAGTTTAAGTCATCTTAAAATAAATTGGAGTGAATAAGGCTTGGATTGAAAAAATAAATTTAAAGTTAGGCTCAGTTTGGATGGCTTAAATTCATTTTAAATGCATATGATGTTGAGAGAAAAAAGTCAGTTGAGCTAGTTAAGATACACACATGCAAATACGAGATCATGGGTTTGAATCTTGCAACACATACGTAGTCATGTGACCAATTTTTTTCCTTCATCTTCTTTGTGACAAGAAAGCTAAGGAAAGAGTAGGAAAATTGCCAAGTTTTTAGAACATACTCCAAACACTAGATTATGCCATTTGATATTTTTGCATGGATTTGCAAAATCACGAGTAAATCATTGGCAAAACTAACATATTTATCAAGAAATCATATTAAAACTCATCGAAATAAGATTTGCTACATTCACATAAACCTCAAAATATATCTACGAAAGATTTAACCCAAGGTTAAAGGGAATTGATTGAAAAATTATAAAAACAAGCTTGTGAATGGATCGAAAAACACATCTCAAGCCCATTCTCACATCCAAAAAGGCTTACACTCGCACACCACCAAGCTCCAACACCCTCCACCATCAACTACTCTAGCATGACCACACACACACACCATGGCACCTCGAATCAACCATATAACTACACTCTACACCACCTAAGTTACCAAACCCAACTAATTTCACACCTAGCTAGGACCTACAACAACATTGCTAACTAAACCCTTATCACCATGCCCTACCACAATTGAAACACCACCAAAATGACCTCTCCATAAAAAACTAACTTCACCAATAAATTCCTAACATCCAAAAACCTTAGGAACCACCTTCATATTATTAAAACTGATTCTATATGAATTACCTAAAATCTACCACCATTACTCATTTTCGAAAACTACCCAAATAGCCACCATAACCCAAGGCACTTGTGCCAAACCAAGTTTTGTTAGTAATATTCTCATGAAAGTGTAACTTCCTACTCATTTTGGTGGATAGAACTTGCTATATGGAATTGGGATGGAAGAAGAAGAAGGAAGAGGAAGAAGAAGAAGAAGGGATCTAACGAGAACCTAATCTTAACCCGACCCATGAGAACTCCTTAGACTAAGATTTGACTTGCATCTTTGTAAGCGGGCTAATTTTTTTTTTTTTATTTTCTTTAGTTGACTTTATTAGTTTTATTTATTTATTTTCTACATAAATAAAATTGCTAATGATCCATACTATCTTAGTGTTCTTTTTTTTTTTTTTTTGCAAGTTTTTATTTTTAGCATTAGTTGTAGGTCTTCTATTATTTATTTTGTTAGCTTTACCATGTGTATATTCACGTGTGACATTAGCGTTTGCCTAAAATTTGCATTGTTAGGATCTTGCATGAAATACCTACCAATATGGTTTTTGTAGGTCTTTTTACGTTGATTCCTAATGTTGTCCATTGTGTGTTTTATCAACTGCATTTTCTTTGCATATATGGTTAGATTTGCATTTTTTTTAACTTTAGGTTAAAATTGCATATTTGATGTTGAAATTACTTTTTTTTTTATAATATTTCATCTTTTAGAAAAAAAGAACATATCTTTTTTAGATAAAATCGCATTTTTTTAATAAAATCACAACTTTTAAGAAAATCGCATCTTTTTCAAAATAAATCACTTTTTTTTTAGATAAAATTACATCTTTTTACAAAAATTGCATCTTTTAGGTACAATTGTATTTTTTTTTTTTCAAAATTCATACCTTTAGAATAAGAATTGCACCAATATTATGTATCTTAGAATATTCAAATAGGTTTGCATTTTTTTATTAAATCTACATTTTTAAAATAAAATCAGCATTTTATGGATTTTTTTATGAAAATGTTTTGTCACATAGTCAAGTCTTTTATAAAATAAATATCATAATGAGGCATCTTCTTCTTCTTCTTCTTCTTTTTTTTCCAAAATTTGGTTTTCTCTAAGTGCTTTTTCAAAATTGAACAATCAAAATTAGGTCTCTAAAGGTTTTTTTCTTAATAAAAATAAAAATGGCTAAAAACGAAAACCTAATCTTGATATTAAAGCTTAAGGTTGTAACTGAGGGTTGTGTAGAGATAGTCCTTATTAGTTGTTGTTCAAGATATTTGTGCTTGTGGAAAGCTTTCCTGCGTAAAGAGTGTGTTTTGAAGCTTATTCTTTGTGGGAATGTCAAATCTTTGTATTTAGAGAGAGATTAACGATATCGAGAGTGATACTCATAGTTGTGGTTGAGTTACCTAATTAACCCCAGATGCTACTAAGGAGCAGATATAAAACCTTGTTGCTATTGTAGCCAATTTAGTTGTTTCAATAGAGAAAGTCTTAGAGATTGGGCCAAGAGAGAGAGTAGTTGAATAGGGACGAGAAATGAGAGATAGGCTTAAAAGGCAAATGAATAAATGAACACCAAAAGCCTTTCTTGTGAACCAAGCAACACCTTGTCATGCTAACAAAATGGCGAGAAGGAGGATGGAGTTAGACAAAGTGGAAGAGTATGAAGAAGAAGAGTAATAGTATGTTGGGATTGATTAATGTAAGTTTAGAGCATCGAGAGGTATCGATCACCTTAAGGTACAGATTCCGAGCTTCAATGGGTTTGGTAATGCTGATGACTACTTAGATTGGGAGGAGAAAATTGAAAAGATATTCAACTTTTATGATTGTAAAGATGCTGTCCATATTCAATTGGCCGCATTGAAAATTTCTAGATATGTAGCAATGTGGAGGAAGAAAATGCAAAGTATTTGCTTGAGGGCCCAACATGAAATCTGAACATAGAATGAGATGAAGAGAGTTTTAAGAAGTAGTTCCATTCTTGAACACCACAAGTAGGACACTTTCCAATGTCTATAAGATTTGTTATAGGTTAACCGGTCGGTAGACGACTATGTTCCAGAATTTTAGTTACTCATGATTCGATGTGATGTTGATAAACCCGAGATGCAAACTATTGTAAGGTTCATTTCTGGACTAAGGACTAAGATTGGTAACATAGTGGAACTACAAAGTCTTACAACTCTGGAAAAAGCCATCAGAGTGGTATAGAGAGTTGACAGGCAGAGGCAGAACTAGGTTAGTCAGATGTTAAGTAGCCGACGTATGCTGCCGAATAAAAGTGGCATGTCGAGTTGACTAGTGAATGATTGAGCATCAAACAGTTCTGAGGTAGAATGTCGAGGGCAAGTGCTGAGTTGACTAAAAGAAGGCCAAGGAACCTAAGGTCCAAAAAGACTAAGGTAAGAGCTTTGGAAGAAAGACTCGAGAAATCAATTGTTTTAAATGTCTCAGTTATAGGTACGTAGCTAGTCAATATCCTAATCGCCGAGTCATGACTATAAAGGGAGATAAGCCCCAATTTGAAGTAGAGAGTATGAGTGAAGGAGAGGAAGAGCTAAAAGTTGAACAAATGTTAGAAGAGTTTTAGGAAGACCCAAATGTCGAGACACCTCCTAAAGCGGTGCCGAGTACCATTTTATCACTCATTGATCTCTTAGTACTTTTATAGCTAATGAGAATGAGCAAAGAGAAACAATCTTCCATATGAATTGTTGAGTGAATGGCAAGCTATTTTCCTTGATCATTGATGAAGGGAGTTATACCAATGTCATAGCACAAGGTGTAGTTAAGGCCATGAAATTATCAACCCTCCCATACCTTAAGCTATACAAGATTCACTAGTTGAATGAGAAAGGAGGGTTATACGTTGTCGAGTAACTTAGAGTAATGGTGATAGGTACAAGGATGAGGTGTTGTGTGATGTCCTTCCTATGTACGCTTCTCACATATTACTTGACCAACCATAGTTGTTTGACTTAAGAGTATTACATGATGGGTATAGGAACACCTACATGTTCTAGATGGATGGGAAGAAAGTAATATTGACACCCATGAGTCCTAAGGAAGTATAAGAACCCTAAGAAAAGGTTGCTAGATCTCTATAATAAAAGTCTTTGGTGATTTCCCGAGCTTAATTTGCTCGAGAAGTCAAGGCTAAGGATTATGTACTCCTTTTAGTTAAGAGATTTTTAGAGGTGAGAGATGCTAAGAATTGCCCAATCGAAGTGAGAGCTCTACTAGAAGAGTATGTCGATCTATTTCCTATTAAGATGCTAAAAGGTTTACCACCTTTAAGAGGTATTGAGCATTGCATTGATCTTCAGCTTGGAGTAGGCCTACTAAACGGACTTGCTTATAGGCTTAATCTTGAGTAGATAACAGAGTTGAAGAAGCAAGTTGATAAGTTATTGGATCACAGATATGTTCGAGAAAGCATGAGCCCATGTACCGTTCTAGCCACACTAGTACTAAAGAAAGATGGGTCGGGGAGAATATGCATTCATAGCCGTACCATCAACAAAATTACTGTTAAGTACCGATATCTGATTCTACAATTGGGTGATATGCTCGATGAGTTCCATGGTACACGTATCTTCTCAAAGATAGATCTGAAGAGTATTACCACCAAATACAAATGAGACTAAGAGGTGAATGGAAGATGGCCTTTAAGACATGGGATGGTCTATTCAAATGGATGGTGATGCCTTTTGGTTTGATGAATGCACTGAGTACTTTTATACGGCTCATGAATCATGTATTGAGGGCATTGATTGGAAAATGTGTTGTAATCTATTGTGATGACATTTTAGTCTATAATGCCAACCTCATCACTCATGTTAAGCATGTAAGCTCAGTGTTTGCCATCCTCTATGCCAAGAGATTATTCAGTAAATTGAAGAAATGTGTGTTTTGTCAAAGTGAGGTTGTATTTCTCAAATATGTTGTTTTAGGGAAAGGAGTTCAAGTTGATGATGAGAAGGTCAAAGCTATTCTTGAATAGCTTACGTCAACTAGTGCCACTGAAGTTAGGAGCTTCTATGGTCTAGCTTTATTCGATTAGAGATTCATTTGGAACTTCAGTTCTATAACTATGCCATTAACTGAATTGACCAGGAAGAACACCGAGTTTAGGTGGCTAGACAAACTGCAAAAAAGTTTTGAAGATATGAAGTCCAAATTGATGTTAGCTCTAGTACTCACCCTACCGAATTTAAAGAAAGTTTTTAAGGTAGAGAGTGATGTGTCTAGCATTGGCATTGGTGCTGTCCTTATGCAGGAGTGTCGACCAATTGCCTATTTTAGTGAGAAACTCCAAGGAGTTGCCCTAAATTACTCAACCTATGATAAGAAGTTTTATGCCCTTGTCTAAACACTACAAAACTAACAACATTGCCTATTATTGAGAGAATTCATCATCTACTTTGATCATGAGTCTCTCAAGCACCTTCGAAGACAATAGAAGCTTTCTTGGCATCATGCCAAATGGGTTAAGTTCTTGGAATCCTTTTGTTATGTCATTAGGTACAAGAAAGGGAGCACTAACACTGTGGCCGATGCTCTTTCTCATCATCATACCCTTATTATGACTATGTGGGCTAATATACTTGGATTTGGCACTCTACCCGATTAATATGAGCACGGCCAGTATTTTAGGCCCTTGTGGCTAAGTGCAATGTTAGACATGTTGTAGAGGGATTCTACTTGAGTCAGGAGCTCCTAATGAAGGGCATGCAGGTTTGTGTGTCGAGTGGTTCGGCTAAAGAACTACTTGTTTGTAAAGCTCATGTTGGAGGCTTGGCTAGCCATTTTAAAGAAAAGAGGACAACTGAAATACTAAAAGAACATTTCTATTGGCTTGGGATAATGAAGGATGTACACTGAGTTCTTGAGAGGTGCAAGGTGTGTAAACAAACAAAAAGAAGGAGAGAGCTGTATGGAGAGTATACACCCCTACCTATACTTGAACGCCCATAGATCAATCTAAGCATGGATTTCATGCTCGGCATTCCCCGAACATCGAGAAGACATTACTCCATTATGGTTATGGTTGACTGTTTCAATAAGATGAGCCGTTTCATTCCTTGCCATAGAACTAATGATGCTTTATTTATCATTAACCTCTTTTTGCAGGAAATTGTATGTTTGCATGGGTTACCGAGAAGTATTGTATCCAACCGTGATTCGAAGTTCACGAGCTTCTTTTGGAAAACCCTATAGAGGAAATAGTGCTTCTTACCACCCTTAGATAGACGGCCAGACCGAAGTAGTAAACAGGGTAGTTGGCAACCTTCTGTGAGCGACTGTGGGCATTAATTTACACAATTAAGACCTATGCCTACCTATCATTGGTTTCACTTACAATTGATTTGTTTATAGCTCGATAGGAAGGTCACTTTTTGAGGTCATCTATGGACTCAACCTAAACTTTCCCCTAAATATAGCTATCAGCCAGCCACACAAGGGGAAAGTCAATTAGGCCTATAATGCATCGAGGAATTCTAGAAGTTGCATCAAAAGGTTACTGAACACTTGACACAAATTGTAGCTTGACAGAAGGAATAGGGAGGTCGAGGAAGGAGATGAGTGGTTTATAGCCCTGAAGACCTTATCTAGGTCCACTTTAGTAAGGAGTGTTTCCTTAGGAAGAGAACAAACAAGCTTTCCCCCAAATCAAATGGACCGTTTAAGATCCTTGAGCGCATCAACGATAATGCTTATGAGCTAGAGCTAACCGAAAAATACAGTATATCTACTACTTTTAATGTGGCTGATCTAACACCTTATGTACCCAATGAAGAAGAGGGCTAAGATTTTAGGGAAAATCTTCAATAACTCTAGGGAATTGATGAGCTGTTGACCATTGGTCCTCTAACTTACTCACAACTCCGAGGCCTCTAATCCTCCACTTGAAGAATCCACTCTTGGCAACCTGCCGATGATGAGAGACCCTATACGAAAGGAGGATGGCTGAATTCCTTGACAAATCTAGAAGGTTACACCCTAGTCTGTTCTCTCTCTTATGCCGATGCCGACTATTCACTTACCAAAGGCTTTATGTCGAATGATTGAACTTTCAGTTGCCAAGAGACTCCTACCGAGTGACGAGACACTCCTCTTCAAGCCAAGTACTTTCTTTCGATTCCTTACTGATACTTGCTACACCCCTTCCTCGTCTTAGCAATCCCTGATGCCATAACATCTTGATTCCCCTTGCTTGCTGTGATAAGAGAATTTATATACAAAACTAATGTTGCATTTCCACCTATCTATTTCACCTGACATCATATTGTTTTTTCCCTTTCTGTCGTTTATCCTTTTTACCCTTTTTTGTATATACTAGGAATTCCCCTTTTATATGCCTTTTTGTAATTTCTATTTTTGTATGATTGCTTTAGGGACTTACTATAAATAGTCCATTTTCCCTGTAAGCCTAAATCATCTTACCTATGGATATACATTGAATATACTATTCTTGCGAGACAACTCTCTCTAAGTCCATTTTTCATACACTCTTATCTAATCTTGCTGAGTGGCTCAGGATTAATGGCGGGTGGGCCTTAACATGAACTTGTGCATCATATAAAGTGAAGTATTAATTTGTGTTGTGTTCGTTGGTATGTCATATCCTCTGAGTAGCTTCATGTCAACTACTCTAACCAGATCGTAGACCTACTAACTTTACTTTCTTCAATATTTCAAAGGATGCATTGGTTCAAATCTGCTATGACAAGTCCTAGTGATAACTAAGCTCCTAGGCACATCATTTAAGCCTTTTCTAAAGGCCGAAACATGAAAGCCTAAGCATAAACACCAAACCTTATAACCTATTTCAACCTACTTCAAGCTAGAGAGAACCTAAACATATGGCTTATTGACTTCACTCAATGTTTTGCCCACCTACTCTAACCTTTAAACCAAATACAAAGCTCATCTCCACTATGAATTATCCCACCAAGAAGCCTAATAAACTTGAGCTTGGGGCAATAAACGAGGCATTATTTCAAACCCTTCCATCTAATTAAGCTTGGAAAAATTCTAATCAATGATTGTATCTAGTTAAATAACCACTTTCTACACTAGGAAAGGCAATTCATTGCTTAGAATTTTAAAATGAAGAGAAGCAAACCATGTCCTAAACATTAACTCTAAACACATGAAAGTTGAGTGACATAATTTGAGCATAGCCCATACTAGGGTAATTAAGAGGTTAAGGTCATTAATTTGAAGATAAGGAATAAACTAACTTATGCTTACCTTAGTTGCACCAATTCATGAGAAATAATTGCCACAAATAATCTAATTTCTTTGGAATAAAGAAGGGTATCAAACCATATGTACCTCATTCAGGCCCAAGCACCTTAAGCCTATGGATTTTTTCTAAACACTCTAAACTCATACACACTTTACCTAGGCTCATATGCTTTGAACATATGGTTTTAGGGCTTTGAATCTCATCAAGTGAAAACTCAACAATGGGAGGTGATTACTACAAAAAAGAAGAAGAAAAGAATGAAAAAGAGTCGAAAGAAAAAATTCGAAAAAAAGAGAGAAAAAAAATGAAAAGAAGAAAGAAAAAAGGAAAAGAAATAAAAAATGAACAAGTTGATCATCTTCAAAGATAAGCATATATTACTAATAAGCCCAATGTCTAAATTTGTGATGGAATCTTAAGATGAAAACCCATGAATTTCCAAGAAGGTATTTAAAGCCTAGGAACATCAAATTTCAAGCCAAAAAGCAAAGCCCTAATTTTATGGTGCCACCCATTATGGTAGCCTAATGAAGCTCTTTTGACCAAAGAAATGGATTTATCTCAAACAACAATTGTTCATGAAACTAAAGTAAGCGCATTTTTATTTTTTCCTTAGTTCTTGACTTGTAAACCCAAGATAGAGTGTATATGATTTCTTTCAAAATTGACCATTACGTTAATATCCTTTTACTTAACCCATTGACCAAAAGCCTTAAATTGTAAGCCTAGAAAAGGCCTAAATGATTGATTAGATTGTACCATTTACAAGATGGACTACAATTTTTTGGAATTGATTCTAAGAGTGAAAACAAGCTTGTGAAGGTGAAAGTGAAAGTGAGTCTTCTTAGACTAAACACTTCAATTAATGATACATATTCCCTCGATGAAAAATTAAAAAACAATCGAGTGCTTTCTTAAGAACATGAATTATCATTTACCCTTAATTTTGGAGTTAAAGGTTTACGAGATTGTAGAAATCATGAAAGATGCTCCAAGAATCATGACTAAGAGATGAATGAGGGATCAATAGGCAAAGGGCAAGTTGTGAGACTCGATGTTTGACCGATGCTACTTGAGACTTAAAGCTGCTAACCATTTGCCATAGGAAGTATAACAAAGGCAAGTAATAATGAAAAGTTGTTAAGAGAGTTTACGAAATAGGTTAACTAAAATGACCATACCTGAACTATTTATAATCATCGCAAATTAAGGCATTTAGAGTGATTTAGTGTCTTTGAACAACTTTGTTTGAGTAAAGCCAAATTTTAAAATAAGTTCATAAAAGTTTGACAAATAGCCTTAGTAAGATCAATTTCTCAATATAGTATATATAAAAAATTTAATTTCAATAAAGCTTACTTTTACCGAGTTGTTTGTTAATTACTCAGAAGCTCGATGTTTAAGTCTCAAAACATAATGAATCATTAAAGACAAATTATATATGTAATAAAAGAATATATGGAATATATACATGTGTTGTGTACAATTTTTGTATATATACTTATACCAAAAATTAATTGATATGCCCAAAAATACTTATAATACCCTAAAATACTCATAATTAACTAAATAATCATAGGAAAAATAATAAAAAAGTATCAAATAGGTGCTAAACTATCAGACTTACCTTTGTTAAGGCGTAGACAAGTATGGATAGCTGTTAATGAATTAACAAAGATCAAGTGACACTTATCATGCATTATTTAGGAGTATATAAGCTTAAGTAGAGAGAGAAAAATGCCTTTTATCATCTTACAATCTAGGAAATATCACCATTTCTCTCCAAAATGTCGCTTAGCTCCCTAGAAATTTAGGTAAATTTTAGAATCAAGAAGAACAAAGTAAGGAAAAATATGGAAAAATTAGAAAGAAACATAGTGGGAACTGAGTAAGGAGATGGAACCCAAATGCGGAGGTAACCTAAGAGTGAACCACCACCAATCCTTAATAGTAGAGGTAGTGCCTGGTGGTTCCAATAGGGTATTAGCTAAAGTCCAATTTTTTCGATGAGTTTAGTTTCTATCCCATTCTTGTTAAATTAATAAAAATATCAAATTAATTATGAAAATTATAGAAAAGTTTATTTGTATGTATTTTTATATATAATTTTATGGGAAAATATCATATTAAAGAATTTTTAAGTAAATATAATACTTCCTTACAAAATCGAATTAAATCGATCAATTTTCGAAACCAATTTGAATAACCTTATTAACGTAGTTTCTAAGCTGAACTTTTTATGGAGAATGCTTATATTATATGCGAACATTGTATAAAGAGATTTTGGACAAAAATAATTTCCATAATTTTTAAAGAGTTTTGAGCCTATAATGACCTTGATTTACGAACATGATACAACATGTTTACTGTCATGACCCTATAGGGGGCCTATTAGGATTGTCTAAAATTTTCATATCATGTGTGCACCCATGATCTGAAAATTGCTTTGCAAGTTAGAGATTGCAAGACTTTAAACAATTAATCACTAAGGTTTCAATTCTTAATTTAATTAACTTACTACAACATATTTATGACTATGGATATCCGATATTCTACAGTCCATCAAAATTGTGGAAAATCGATATCTCCTACCAAACGATAAGATTAGGTAGTAAAGTTCTAAAACTCAAACTTACGAAAGTCACAAAATCTAACTATAGTATTAATAATTATATGTAATATTTTAAACCATTTACACAATCTATCAACAAATTCTAACTTCTAAGCACCTCAACATTGGTACCCAACATTTGGCTTTTAGCCTCTGCCCGATTATCTAATAACCTGTAAGAGAAAATTATTAGGGAGTAAGCTACAAAAGTTTAGTGAGTTATCCCTCATACTATACTAGTAAGTAGGTTATCAAACAGTTCATTAATAAACATATGAATGCATAAACAAGCAATATGCCAAACAATATATATGCAGTTGACCAGTGCTGCATAGAACATCAAATTTAGTGCCCTTCGAAGTAAGGATTGGAGATACATTGGCACCAATCACAACTAGGCTCTAACACTTAAGTTTTAATCATATATAAATATATATAGAAATTAATAGGTTTCTATTCTTAATAGTCAATAGTATATAAATATCCAGGTCTAGCAGTGAGATGGCCCTTGTAGTCTACACTTATACCCTACAACAATGGCCCTTAGACGCGACCCCTAGTCACCCATGGTTAGCATCTCTGGCACCAAGTAAACCCGTAAACCAAGGGTAGGTTTTGTTATACCAATACTCTTATACCATACTAATCAAATCATATGGGAATCCATCCCTCCAAGGCCCTTCATTACCAACCACGTGAGGTAACGGCTAGAACATTATATGCAATGTTCTTACTTTATGTATGATCCAAATAATTTAAGTTAAGTTAAATATGATTAAATCAATTTATGAGGTGATCAAACATTATTGACAGGTTATTCAAATTATGTAACAATCAATCATATAACTAAATCTTCAAT
Organism: Lumnitzera littorea; assembly: GCA_024138015.1. Lineage (NCBI taxonomy): Eukaryota > Viridiplantae > Streptophyta > Magnoliopsida > Myrtales > Combretaceae > Lumnitzera > Lumnitzera littorea. The sequence goes on along the minus strand of JAMXBB010000012.1, from coordinate 78,660,909 downwards.
TATTACATTTAACAGTATTTTGCACAAAAATCGATCAATATCAAACACATACGTAACTTGAATCATGCATCAAGTTAATAATATTTAATTTATGTACACTAACTACAATTGTAAAACAAGTGTAGAGTCATTGGGAGTACTTACTTGGTCATTGAATCTATCAACGATCGTAATAATCTGATAGCAAATCAAGGTTAAAGTTGAGATCACCTGAGAATAAGGAATACAGAAAGTAATAAGTTTGAGGCTTAAAAACTAAACTAGTATTGTAATTCGTATTATTTACTTAACTTAGTTATTGATTTGCATAAAGTCGTTGATTCGAGTTTTTAATTGAATTACGTATAACTTTTTTAATTTAATTTGGATCCTTATGAATTTATAGTTCATCTCAATCATTTTTATGCGTACTTTCTCATAGCGAGATCCATTTTGGACATTGTAACTCGCAATTTGGACTATGATATAAAAATATCACAAAATTTATTATTTTAATTTAAGAAGTTATAAAATATTAATTTAAGCTTTTTCTTAGTATATTTATGATTTAATAATTTTTTAAATCGTATCACTGATAATTTTTTTATTTTAAGCTTGTTTTACTATAATTACTTATTTTTACCTATTTTTGAGATTTTAGAATTGTTAATTCAATTTTTTTTTACTTTATTATTTTTATACTTAATTAATTAATTGTTATTATTATTAATTACAAAAATTAATTAATTTATAACAAATGGTGATGTGGTAATACGTAAGAGTACCACATGTTAAGTTTACACATTCTTCCAGAATTTTCCACTATTTTCTATTTTATTTTATATATATATTATATTATTTTATTTATTAAATTGTTATTATAGTATTTTGTATACATTATTTAATTATACTCGTATTTTTACGTATATATACATTTATATGTATATGATACGTTATATATTAAATTATTCTATCCTTATTTATACGTTATGTGCAAGTATATTATGTACTTATTTATACTTTACATACTTATTTACATATACAATCATACCATATACGTATATATATATATATATATATATATACTAAAATACAAATATTGTTAACAATATGTATATATATACCTACACGTCAGCAACATAATTATATAAAAATTTTGTATACTTGGAAATTATTAAGTGTATATACATATTATTATACGCATACATGTATATATTTTATTAAAATTAATGAGTACATATATAATCATAAATTTTATAAATTAAACATACTAAGTATAAATATACATATGCATACTTATTATTATACACATACACACACACACACACACACACACACACACATACATATATATAGAAAATATGAAATAGATATATATACATATGTACACATATATATATGGAATTGTACAAATGTATATACATATTAAATACTAAAATAAATATAATGTATATATACACCTTTATATATATCTATGCATACATCTACATAATTAATTAAGTAAAATACTAAATATATATACATGTATATAAAGGAAATATTTGATATACATACATATACTATACGAGTATTCCTACATATGTCATATACAAAATACTAATCATCCATACATATATAATTCACACACATACACATGTACAGAGAAAAAAAAATACATAGTATATGTACTACTATTTATACTTATATACATATATTGTATATAGTCACTCCTAAATATATATGTATATATATAAATAAAGATACATACCTAATACATACTTATATACACAAATAAGTAAAATACATAATATATATGTATATGTCTATTCGTTCATATATATATATATACATATATGTACATGTAAATAAATAAATCAACAAAATACTTAGTATATACATAGTATAGAATACATATATCTACAAAATAATTAATTAACCTACCTAAATCCTTTTTGTTTTTCCTCTTCTTCTTCTTCTTAGTTTTGCTTGGTTTTCCTTCTTTCTTTTCTTTGTTTCAGTTTTTGGTTTGCTTTCTTTCTTTTTTTTTTTTATTTCTGGTTTTGGTTTCAATTTCCAGATATGTATAACAAAAATCCAGCAAGAGAGGAATTAAAAGCAAAGGAAAAAGAAGAAAAAAATCATCTACTCAAATCTCCTCATTAATTTGGATATGACCCTTACTTTAAATACTTTGTCTTTTATCTTTTAATTACATGACACTTGTAATTTGAAATTAAGCACATGGGCTATTGTACATGTAGCTAGAAAATCACGTAGAGCAAGGAGGAAAATAGAAGGGAGAAAATAATGAAAAGAAAAGAAAGAAAAAGGAAAATAAACATAATATATGTAATTTTTTTCAAAAATAAAAATAATAAAAATAAATTTAATAAATAAATTTTGGAATTTTATGAGAATTGATTAATTTAATTAATATCCGTTACGTTGATAATAATTACAAGTTATTTTAACGTTTTTATTAAAATTTTTACGTGATTGTGCAATTTAACTGATAATTGCAATCGATTTAATCGATTACTATTGAGTTATATTTATTCATTTTATGAGCTTAAAGTTATAATTTTAGGATTTTAGTCAAGTTCGGGTTCGATTTCGGGTATTTTTGCATACATCGGATTCAGGGTTTTCTTGTACATAATTTAGGTTTCAATCGAATTTTTTAGGTTTTTATCACTTATAATATATTTAAATTGATAATTTATTAAATTTTTATCTTGCTCAGCTTTAATGACTCATGAAGTCATCTACAATATTAGGGTTCAATTCTATTTTTAAATAGCTAAATTTGCGGGGTTTATATCTATAATTTGAAATATGATGTTGGATGAGTTATTTCAAGTAAACTTGTAAAATGACCCTATTCAAATAGTTCTCCTAAAGTTTGTTCTACTAGTAGAATAAGTTAATTTTTTGTTTTGAGACTTAATTAGAAAGTTATGTGATATGAGATACTTAGTTGATGTAGTATCCAAGGTTAATTAGAGAGTTCTTAAGTTAGTAAGATTGTTTTCATATACTTCTTTATAGAGCTCCCAATTAATAAGGATATTTTAAGATACTTCTTCAGAGAGTTCTGATTAAATTGTTTCTAGATACTTTCATAGTAAGTTCTAAAATAAAAAATTGTGTTAATGCTATTGATCAGATACTTGTTCAAAAGGTTCATAGATCAAAAACTTGGTGTTAGGCGACTCTTCATAACCTTGCTTAGAGGCATCAACAGCAAGTTAGAACTCAATACAAAATTTACACCCCTCATTAGAGATAAATTATAACCATACTTAAATTATTGATATGAACTTATTGAACTCTATATTTACTAAAACTAAAATTATTATAGTAATTATTTAGGAAAAAATTTAAGCAGATAAGATCAATCATTAGGATCATTAAGTTTCACATGTCTATGTGAATTAGTGAAAGAGTAAGCTAACGTTAATGGGTAGGATTAGGAATGTACCACTAGCCAGGTAAGTGAATATTTATGTATGCTTGAGTAGACTTAGTCTACTCCTAACTTTATATGCTTTATGATGTTTTGGCTTGACTGAACATTAATTGCAAACTAATTTGCTATTCAATGGCTTAGCTAAAATTGGGTACAAGTTGATGTGTTGCTTGGTAAGTTATGTTACCTATTATATTTGTTATTAATTGAATGGTGGCATGATATTAAAATTGGTTGTTATGTTAGTGCTAATGAATGCATATGTGATAGTTGGTATGATTTGTGCTACCTTGGAAAAGAATCTAGGGATTAACTCTATCTTTTAAGGTGTTTACCTAAGTGAACCTAATATTGAAATCTTAAAATTGATGAAATTACAAAGTAAGGGCTAGGTAACAAGTGATGAATAAGTTTGCTTGGATTTGCTAAGTTTAGCTTGGTATGTAATCTAATGCATTCATGGCATGGTACGAAAAAGACCTAAGGGTCAAGTTTTTTGAAAACTGAGATATTGCTACGTCGGTTTTCATATGAAAAGCTAAGTTTATCAAGTGAACTACTTGATTTGTAAAAGTTGGCTTTTTAAGCTTATAGAGACTACATTGTACCTATTAGGCCAACTATATGCTAGATTTTCTAACCACTTTATGTGGTTGTTACTAGGATGAAATGTTTGCTAGGTTCTTAGATTTATTCCAAATGCTCGGTTTGAGTCAACCAAACCAAATGAGTTACTTAGATGGGTTAAGATATTGGTATCGATGCATGATACGTACATGAGCATAGCATACGCTTAACACATTTGGATTGTTTAGTTGAGAAACTATAAGATAACGTAATTGGAGTAACTACTTGAATGATGTGTCTATTTTGTTATGCTTATTGTTGAATGTTTCTCTACTTTCACTCAACTTGCAATAGCTGAAGGGATAAGTTTCTCTTATCCTTAGGTTACAAATAAATAGATAAAAGTGGCAAGGACACTTTGAAAACTATAGTTGAAGATAAGCTTTAGAGAGAACTCATTGACTACATGGTTTGGCTTAAGTACATGAAGAAAGCTGTTTAGGAAAGCTATGGTTGTTATTTCACCATAGGTTTAGTATAATAGTGATAGTCTAAGAACATGTATTTGTAAAAGAGATTCTATGTTGTATAAAAGATGGAGGTAATTGTGATACTTTGTGTACAGCTCACTAATGTGAATGCTCTTACTGTTATTGGTCATATTGAATGAGAATCTATTAGAATGTAGTTATTTATATAACAAAAGAGCAAGATAAATATAGGTTCTACCTTATCCTTAACTCAAGGATGGCAATAACGAACCATCTTCAAGTACTAAGAGTTCAAGAAAAATTTGTAATTAGACACCTAGAAAGCTGGGTATGATTAGGTAGTACTAGAGCATTGTTTGAAAATGGGCTATAGAGTATCATAATTTGCTTAGGGAATTGGATTAGAGATATATTTGGTTGAAAAGTTAAGGCATTCATGTAGATTAGAATAATTAAAGTAAGGTTGGAAATGGGACCTAAGATATGTCAAGCAGCATGGGTTAAGGTTATTGAAGATGAAGAGACAAAAGTATGAAGAGTAAAATGGAATGATGTAAGCTTTATGCAAAATTCTTGGGGAAATTGATGGACTTCAGTTGATATTGAGTATGAAATCTTAGTAAATCCAAAACAAAATGTTTTATTAAAGAAATTAAGTAGAAGAATCACAGACATATGTTGGTTAAGAATAGAAAAGAAATGGATCGAGTTAGGTTATGAGCTAGCGAAATTCTATAAAGATAAGAAAATGGTAATAGAAATGCATGTATGAGGCTATCTAAAGTAGCTAGAATAACTTAAGGTGATGAAACAATCGTATTTATATATATAGCCAGAGTAGGTCAAGGAATGATTACAAGAATTATATGTTTCTAGTAATCATGTCATTAAAAGAAAATAAATGAATAAAGCATAGGATATAACGAAATTAGTACTAAGTAATACACTTCATGTATGCTCTTAGCACAATGAGTAATCTTGGAAGGGAATGGAAAATCTATGATTCCTGTGTTTTATTCATTCAGTCCGTTGACTATCTTGACTCTGGTGTCTCATATGTTGAGTTTTTATCTTCACTATTAATCCAGTTACGTCATATCGATCATAAGCTCAGTAAAGGGACAATTCTTTTATATATCTTATTGGTTTGAGAGTTGTGTTAGTCTTATTTGCTTCAAATCAAATCCAATTGCATTAAGTCATTATAAGTCTCATTTGAGTCTGAATCAGCTAAAAGTTTAGATTTATCATACTTACACTTAATACCATATGTGTGCCAGCTATATGAAGTACATAAATCCCTAGCTATGATGTAGTTGTAATATTTGGAGAACTATACATGGGGAGAGAGACTGGCTAGAAGTTACGCTTAAGCAACAATATTGATAAGACTAGACTTGAGTAAACATAAGAAATGAGATATGTATTGGATGGTAGAAATTGAGTTAGAAAGTATTTGAAGGTGGAATCTTGAGTAAATTGATGGTTAGAGGATGTGTCAAAATGTATTTTGGTATAATAATTTGAACTTGGTAAAACTCAGAACTTACCTCAGAAAGTACCATAGGTTGAAAAACAAAAGAATGTGTGAACTTAGAACTTATGTCAGAAAGTACAAGAAGTAGGATTGAGTTGAAATGATATTAAACTTCAAAAGCTTGTCAATGTAAAAATGATTTATATAGTAACAAATGGATCTAATAAGCTTTATAACTAATGTTATTACTAAAAACTTTTAAGTGTATTATAAAGCTGGATGACATAGGAAATATATTAGAAACACAACATAAAGACATGTAAGTTAAAGCGAGAAGTTTTTGAGTTGATAGATTTGAGGTTAAGATACAACAGGTAGTATTAAGGAATTTCACCTTAACAAAAGTTGATGATTGTGATATGATGTTGAAACTGGAGTTGTGAAGTAGAAGCATGCTATTAGATTTGAACTCAAAAGTCTTAGATTATGGAAGTTTTGAGGACAAAACTTTTTGTAAATAGGGTAGAATATGAGACTCGATCTTCAACCTACTACACAAGACTTAGCATGGCAAAGGCAAGTAATAAAGAAAAGTTATTAAGAGAAGTTTACAAAATAGGTTAGTTGGATGACCATACTTAAACTATTTAGTATTGTTGCGAATTAAGGCATTAGAGTGATTTAGGGTCTTTGGACAACTTTGTTTGAATTAAGCAAATTTTAAAATAAGTTCATAAAAGTTAGACAAATAGCCTTACTAAGATCAATTTTTCAATATAGTATATATATAATATTTAATTTTAATAAACCGTACTTTTACCGGGTACGTTTGTTAATTGCCCAAAAGCTCAATGTTTGAGTCTTAAAACATAATAAGTCGTTAGAGATAAATTATATATGTAATAAAAGAATATATGGAATATATACATAAGTGTTGTGTGCAATTTTTATACATATACTTAAACCCAAAATTAATTAATATACTTGAAAATACTTATAATACTCTAAAATACTCATAATTAACTAAATAATCATAGGAAAAATAATTTTAAAAAATATCAAATAGTTGCTTAGCTATCAAAATTACCTTAGTTAGGGCGTAGACAAGTATGAATAACTGTTGATGAATTAACAAACTTCAAGTGGCACTTATCATGTATGATTTAGGAGTATATAAGCTTAAGTGGAGAGAGAAAAATGCCATTTGTCATCTTAGAATCTAGGAAATATCACCATTTCTCTCCAAAACGTTGCTTAGCTCCTTAGGAATTTAGGAAAATTTGAGAATCAAGAAGAATAAAATAAGAAAAAATCTAGACAAATTAGAAAGAAACACTATGTGAACTAAGCAAGGTGATGGAGCCTAAGTGTAGAGGCAACTCGGGAGTGGACCACCATCACCCTTTGATAGTAAAGGCAACACGTAGTGGTTTCAATAAGGTAGTGGCTAGAGGCCAATTTTTTCAACTAGTTTGGTTTCTATGCGATTTTACTTAAATTAATAAAAATATCAAATTAATTCTAAAAATTATACGAAAATTTATTTGTACATATTTATATATATAATTTTATGGAAAAATATTAGATTGACGAATTTTCAAGTAAATATAGTACTTCCTTAAGAAATCGAGTAAAACCGATCCATTTTCGAAACCAATTTAAATAACCTTATTAACATAGTTTCTATGCCAAACATTTTTTTGGTGAATACTTATATTACATGTGAACATTGTATGAAGAGAGCTCACACAAAAATAATTTCCATAATTTTTAAGGATTTTTAAGCCTATAAATTGTATAAAAATGCCATTTTCTTAAGGATTTGGCATATAAAATTTAATTAAACCCTTGGTATCTAGTTCTAAGGTATACTTGGATCATATACTACTATAAAGATCAATCTAAAGTTGTGTGCTTTGAGTTAGAGATGAAATTTGGACAAAGTGGGAGTTATCGGATTAATACATTAATAAATAGGTATGTGAATTTGAAGAATTTGGTAATATGGTGTTACTTCATATAATAACCCTAATTTATGAACATAATATAACATGTCTATAATTTGGAATATGATGTTGTATGAGTTATTTTGAGTAAACTTATGAAATGACCTTGTTTAGACTGTTCTTCAAAAGGTTATTCTACTAAAAGAGAGAGTTAATTTCTTATTCAAAGACTTAATTAGAAAGTTACGTGATATGAGAGACTTAGCTGATATAGTATCCATAAGTTTATTAGAGAGTTCTTAAGCCAGTATCATTGTTTTTGGATACTTCTTTAAAGAGCTCCCAATTAATAAGGATATTCTTAAACACTTCTTCAGAGAGTTCCTGATTAAACTATTTCCAGATACTTTCATAGTAAGTTTAAAAATAAAAAAGTTGTGTTAATGCTATTGATTAGATACTTGTTTAGAAGGTTTGTAGATCAAAAACTTGGTGTTAGGCAACCTTTCAGAACCTTGCTCAAAGACATCAGTAGTAAGTTAGAACTCAATACAAAGTTTACACCCCTCATTAGAGATAAATTATAACCTTACTTAAATTATTGAAATGAACTTATTTAACTCTATATTTGTGAAAACTAAAATGATTATATTGATTATTTAGGAAACAATTGAAGTGAACAAGATCAACCATTAGCAACATTAAGTGTCACTTGTCCTTGTGAATTAGTGAAAGAGGAAGCTTATGTTAATGAGTAGGATTGGGAATGTATCGCTAGCTAGGTAAGTAGATATTTATGTGTGCTTAAGTAGACTTATGTCTACTCCTAACTTTGTATGGTTTATGATGTTTTGGCTTGACTGTACATTAATTGCAAACTGAAGTGCTGTTCAATGGCTTTGCTAAAATTGGCTACAAATTTATGTATTGCTTAATAAGTTATGTTACCTATTGTATTTGTTATTAATTGAATGGTGGCATGACATTAAACTTGGTTATTATGTTAGTGCTAATGAATGCATATGTGACATTTGCTAGTATTAGTGTTATCTTAGAAAAGAATCTAATGATTAACTCTATCTACTAATGTGTTCACCTAAGTAAACCTAATACTAATATCTTGAACTGACGAAATTACAATGTAAAGGATAAGTAACAAGTGATGAATAAGTTTGCTTGGATTTGCTAGGTTTTGCTTAGTATGCAATCTAATGCATTCATAGTATGGTATGAAAAAGACCTAAGGGTCAAGTTTTCTAAAAATTGAGATATTGCTAAGTCAGTTTTCATATGAAAAGCTAGGTTTATCAAGTGGACTACTTGGTTTGTAAAAGTAAGGTTTTTAAGCATATAGAGACTGCATTATACCTGCTAGGCTAGCTATATGTTGAATTTTCTAACCACTCTATGTGGTTGTTGCTAGGTTGAAATGTTTACTAGGTTCCTGGATTTATTCTAGATACCTGGTTTGAGTCAATCAAACCGAATGAGTTGCTAGGTTAGGCTAAGATATCGGTACCGATGCATGATACGTGTATGAACTTGGTATATGCTTGATGCATTTGCATTACTTAGCTAAGAAACTTTAAGATAACATAATTGGACTAACTATTTAAATGATGTGCCTATTTTGCTATGCTTATTGTTATATGTTTCTCTACTCCACTTAGCTCGCAGTAGTTGAAGGAATAAGTTTCTTTTATCCTTAGGTTACAAATAAATAGATAGAAGTGGTAAGGAGACTTTGAAAACTATAGCTAAAGATGGGCTTTAGAGAGAACTCGTTGACTACACGGTTTGGCTCGAGTACATGAAGAAAGCTATGGTTATTATTTCACCATAAGTTTAGTATAGTAATGATAGTCTAAGAACATGTATTTGTAAAAGAGATTCTATGTTATATGAAAAGTGGAGGTAACTAGGATACTCGATGTATGACTCACTAATGTGAAAGCTTTTGCTATTGTTGATCATATTGAATGAGAATCTATTTGAAAGTAGTTATTTAAAGAACAAAAGAGCAGGTGAATATAAGTTCCACCTTATTCTTAAATCAAGGCTAGTAGTAATGAACTGTCTTCAGATATTAAGAATTTAAGAGTAACTTCTAAGAAAACACCTAGAAGGCAGGGTGTGACACAAACCGACTCCTTATTTGTAATCTTTAGAGCCTTTGAGACTTTCTTACTTGTTAACAATGCAATTATCTTCCAAAAATAGTGCATTTTCTTCAAAGTTTTTACAAAAAGAAGAAAAAGAAAAACCTTTTCAAATAAGAGATGAAGAATTTTCAAAAATGGTCAAGAGAGATTTCATAAAAAGCTAAAGTTTTCAAAGAGTTAGTAGAATCCCTCAAGCTCAAAGTCCATATCAATTTGTCAAAATTCATCAAAGTCCTTGTAATTCCTAGGTCACTTGTCCTCTAGTGCGCTATCCATCTCCTAAAATAATCTTAGGATTGCTTGCTCATTAGGGTACTCTCCTATCTTATGTTAGATTGCCTTCTCATAGTACTATCCTATCTCATGTTAGATTGCTTGCTTATTAGAGTGATATCATGTCCTTTATTGGATTGCCTGCTTATTAGAGCAAAATCCTGTCCCTTGTTAGATTGTTACTCATTAGAGCACCATCTTGTCTTTTCTTGGATTGCTTGCTTCAAGGAACACCATCCAATCCTTTATAGGATTGCTTACTCATTAGAGCACCATCCTATCTTTTCTTAGATCACTTGCTTATTGGAGCATCATCTAATCCTTTCTTGGATCATTTGCTCCTAAGAGCCCCATCCTACCATTTTTCAAATCGCTTGTTCATTGGTGTGCTATCTTATCCTTTGTTGGATCATTTGCTCAAAAGAGCCCTATCTTATTTTTTCCTTAATTGGATTGCATGCTCATAAGAGCACCATCTTATTTTTTCTCTAATAGATTGCATGCTTACCAAAGTGCAATCCTATTTATCCTTTTGAGTAACTGATCATTAAAGAGAGTTGTGCTCTTAAGGATACCAACTACTATAAGCTAAGTTTGTTTTATAGGATCTTAAGAGAGTTGTCCTCTTAAGGATATCAACTAGTTCAAGCTAGGGTTTGTCTTTTTTTTTTTTTTAGGTTCTTAAAGAGAATTGTCCTCTTAAGGATACTTAACCTTTCAAAATAGGACCCTATTTATTTGACATTTTAAGTCAAAATCTTTTTACCCTAACCTTTCAAGTTAAGACCCTATTTATCTTATATTTGAAGTTAGCACCTTTCTTAACTAACCTGTCATGTTAGAACTTTTCTCAATTAACTTTTCAAGTTAGGATCTTTCTCAGCTAACCATTCAAGTTAGAACTCCTTTCTTACCAATTCAAGTCAAGACTCAGCAAAAATAGGCATATCTTTTTTTCTTTGTAGCGAAATTTTATTTGAATTTCATTGCAAAGAGGGGCACTGTAGACATCCCGTTTTTGTCAACCTTTATCTTTATTTTCATTTTATGGCCAAGTTTACAATAAAAAATTTGAAAAATAAGAATAAATACAATTAAATGGAAAAATAGAAAAAAAATTAAAAAATTGAAAAATAAAAAGTGTTAAAAGAGTTTGAATCAAGTTAGTGAGTCAATTAGGTAATAATAAAAAATACATGCAATTCAATTAATGCTAAGTCTTTTAAAAATTGCACTTTAATGGAAAAATTTTCTTTGAGAAAAGTTTAGTAAAAATTTGGTTTCATAGAAGTGGGGTTGTTTTTTTTCAATTTAAAATTTGAATTTTGAATAATTTTAACTTTACAAATGGAAAAAATAAGACTCGAAATTTATTAAATTAAATTTTATTAAAAATCTTTAGCATGTATATTTTAGGACATTTAAGTAAGTTATGGTCATTTTAAAATAAATTGGAGTGAATTGGGCTTGAATTGAAAAATAAATTAAAAGTTAGGCCTAGTTTACATAACTTAAATGCATAAGATGTTGCAAAAAAGAAAGTTAGCTTAGCTTAGCTAGATAAGACACACGCAGGCATGTAGGAGGTCATGGGTTCAAATCTTGCAACATGCATGGAAGACTTAAATGCATGGTTATGTGCTAGGCAAGTGACCAGTTTTTTTCCTTCATTTTCTTTGTGATGAGAAAGCTAAGGAAAGGGAAGAAAAATTGCTACGTTTCTAAACATGTTTAAAGCATTGGATTAGGCCAAATCTTTGATATTTTAGCACGGAATTTGCAAAATCATGAGTAAATCATTGGAAAAACTAACATATTTATCAAGAACTTAGATTAAAACTCATCTAAATATGATTTGGTATGTGAGACTTGAATGGGCTTTTGAGAAAAGTTCTCAGAATTGAGTAAAACTTTAATATGGGATTATGAAAGTTAAAAGAAGAGCTTTGGTAAATTATATCTAGTAAAATAAAGTAAATAAAATGATTAATTTAATAAAAGTACAATTTTACCCAATAACAAAAATTTATATTGTAAACCTAGAATATGAGCTTTGGAACGGAGTGAGAAATTAGAAATAAATTACTTGAGTTATAACAAATAAGGATTTGAAATAAAAACAAGTGAAATAAATATATAATTAGTTATGTATGAAGGTGGCACAAAAAAATTTCTACAAAATCAATATAATTATATATAAAAGCCTATAATTTGTAACTAAAATATATAAAAACATTAGGACATGAATTTGGACAACTGTTGGACTTTGATTATGTTGCTTTAGGCATAGCTTAACATTAAGAAAAGAAGTGCAAGGTGCATCCTAAGAGATTAGTAAATAAAACATGAATTACAAGTGTAAAGTGCCAAGTAAAAATCATTTTGGTTACATAACCCTCCCCTTCTTGCATTGGATCATTTTGGCATATTTTAGAGAGAGATAACACTTTGGGAAAGTGGTGAATGGGAGAGAAATTGATCAAAAAGCCTAGGGAAAAATTAAGAAGAAAATAGGCCAAAATAGGGGATTTGCAAGAACCCTTATCCAAGCTTAACCTAGAAGTGAACCACTACCATGGTTTGAAGGAAGGGGTAGTGCTAAGGTAGGCCAACATACCCTCTACCCCCAGTGGTGGCCATAGCTCCTTCTAGAGGTGAGTTCATAAATATGCCCTGTTTTTTAAAAAATTATTAAAAATATCAAGCGATATCAAAAAATTATGAAACTTGTTTTGGCTAAGTATTTTTGCATGTAGAATTCAAATATAAAATTAAATTTTCAAATTTTTGAGTGCTAATATATGCTTCTTAAGAAAAATGTTCCATTAACTAGTTTTTCATTGCACTTTTGATAACCTTAAAGATCTAGTTTTTGACTTGATTTTTTAGGAGTATGTCCCTTAAATGTTATATTTTTAGGCTACATAATTTGCTTTTCAAATCTTTAAGTTAAGTTTTTGAGAAATTATAGTCTTTCCTAAAACAGTGGTTGGAAGCTTGTTTTTCTAAAGGAACTTGCATGTACTTAGTATAATTTTTGTTGTAAATTGCAAAGATGATGATTTTCAATGTTATATAGAAGGGACTAAGTATAAATTTTGAAGAAAAAGTGGTTACCAAGTCGAATATGGAAGTATAAGGCTAAATCTACATATTTTACAACTAAAGCTATAAGTACTTTTTTTCAAATCAAGTGTTTTGATGTTTTAAAATGATATGGATGAATATTTAAGATGACTTTGGGTGATATTGTATTCTGTTCGAATGAATTGATGGTGGTTTAGAGTGGTGTTGCTGTGATTATCTAAGTTATAAAAGCAAAATAAGGGAGTCAAAAAGCCAGATGTGTGAGTTAAGATGGCTAGAAAGTGAGCTAGAAGGTTGTCTATAATAAAACGTATAAATTAGAGTTGGTTAAAAAGTGAGTTAGAAAATACGCTGTATATGTGAAGTGATTTATAGTATCTTTAGGTTTCACTATGAGGAAGAAAGTTAGTTAGAATGTTGGTTAGAAAATGTTTTGAGCAAAACCTTATCTCCCTAAAGTGAATTAGAAACTAGGTCATAACTCTGGTCAGAAACTACCTTAGAAAGGAGTTTGTTTTTAGATGGATCCTGTAAACCCCTAAAATTATCAACCTAGCTTTTGTAATAGACTCGACTATGTTAGACAATTTAGGAGTCGACAAGGCTAATGAAAGTGAAAACTCTAAAAGAATTACTCAATCGCGTAAAGAATTTTTCTACCATAAATGTTTCTAAATGCTAAAGATTTTATTCAAAAGTGATAGAAACCCTAAAAATGATTATCTTAAAGATATATGTGCACTAATCTAACATGATATACCCTAAAACCCTAATTGATAATATAATGCTCATCTTTTGTCCAATTCATTAGTAAAAGGTTAGAGATGACTCTCATTCATGTTTATATGATTTGAATCCTTAAGTAATCCATTAGAAATTAAGATAATGAGTCATAGATTATATTTACTTCTTAAGTAAGTGATTAAGATAGTTTCACTTAGAGTTAGGGTAATAGTTGAAGATTAGGTTATATGTAGTGAACCTTAACACTCAAATTGGTACTTTTTGCATTTGTTATTCAAAGTAGTTTATCAAATGAGATATATAGGCTATAAAGACCTAAAGTAAGATCTCATCAACAATGTTTACTAATCAATTCATCAAATATCTCATTTCCCCTCATTTCCTTCATTTTTCCTCTAATTTCCCTTAATTACTACATTATGTGCACAAAATTACACATACTTAAGGAATGTTGACTAAGGTAATGCATGTTGACCAAAGTCAAAGGGTTGACCAAGTCAACACATGTTGACTAAAGTCAACATTTTGAAAAGTCAAAAGTCTTAAGAGATAAGGAAAATATCTTAGTTCTTAATGATGGTTTTCTTTTCTTTTCCTTTTGATTTTTCTTTTCTCTTCTCTCTTAATTGTTGCCGTCCACCTCTCCCCCTTCTAGACCCCACCATTTGTTGTCTTCCATAATTGAAAACAAAACAAAAGAAACAAAAACAAAACCCCCCATTTCATGCCGTGAACTTCCCCTCCACTTTCACTTTCATTCCTTTGCTTTTGTCTCCTTAAACTTCAACACAATTAAAGGTATGTTCTTAAGTTATTTTATGTTACTTTATGTTATTCATTAGTTAGTTAATTAGGTAGATTAGATAAGTGGTTAGGTGTTTAGTGATGTCTTGACAAAGAGGAAACAAAGTTTCCATCTTTAAGTATAGAAAATGAAGAATCATGAAGGAAATGGAAGAAATACATGTGTATATACTCTTAGATATGTGTACATAAAGAAATACCAAAGAAATACAAGTATGTGAACCTTTATACATAAGTATGTATCATGTACATAACCTAATTTAAGACCATATCTAACTATATATGTATATACTATACTAAATACATACATAGAACTACAAAAGGATGAAATTGAGAGGATTTTCTTAAGGAAAAATTTGGCATACGAATTTTTAGTATAAAAATACGTATCCAACCGTATAGGTATATGAGTAGGAATACATGTATAAATACGGTATAAGTATATGTAGATGTATAAGTATATGTATGTATAAGGCATATGTACATAAGTATAAGTATAAGGCATATGTACATAAGTATAAAGTAAGAAATAAATGTACATAAGACATGTACATGTGACATAAGCATGATGTAATGCTTATGTAATCAAATGATGAGGTGGATGATGACATAAGCATATGATGACATAAAGAAAAGATGACATAAGCAATGACATAAAGAAAAGATGATGTAAGCAATGACATAAGCATAGGTTTAGAAAATGAGAAAAGTAAGAAAAGTGTAGGTAATTAGATACTTAAATTAGAAAATTCTAATACACCTTCTAAATTAGATTATACCTAATTTAGTATATGAATTGGTAATAACAAAGTAAATTCCTAAATTATAAGAATTTAAGGAATAAAGGATACAAATATAAGTAATAAGAATACTTAAATATTATAACTAAAAATTTCTATAAATTTAGTTCATAATGTAAAATAGGGGTCTTAACATCCAAAACAAACATTACCGTGTGAATATACGTCCGAAAACGATAAAAAACGACTATAAATTCATAAATATCAGAAATAAAACGAAAAAGTTATATACGATTGAAATTAAAGTCTTACCGGGTAAAAGTTAATAGTAGTCTAAGTAGAATTAGGTAATTAAATGTTTAGAATTATTAGTTAATTCAAATACTTATTAGTGTTGTTATCACATAATGATCAGGTGACCCTGAGGTGAACGAGGACCTCCCAATCGATTACTACGATTAGGGCAAATCACTATGGCCGAGTGAGTATTTACCCAATGATTCCATGCTTGTTTTGTGATTGTAGATAGTGGACTTAAATATTATTGTTAATTGATGATTGTGTGGGGTTTGGGAAAATGCCTGTGTATGTTGGTATGTCTTGAATTGTGAACTTATCTTAAATATTGATAATGCTATGTTTGTTGCATGGTAGTATAGAAAATGATTGTGTGCACAATTGGATGGTCATAGCATAATTTGAACCTAATTATACTCGGCCTATAAAAAGAAATTGAGACATGCATTAACATGCATAGCATGGATACTATTCCGGCCGTCACATCACACGGAGGTAAAGAGAGGCCATTCGGGGGTTGATATTATTCATTTATTTGGTTCTGTACGGTGCACTCGTACAAAATGACCTTACCCTGGCCCGCGGGAACACTAGGCGTTGGAGGCGCCAACCGCCTGGCTAAGGGTCGAGTCTAGAGGCCTCCGTTTAGGGGTGAGTGTGGACTGCGGGGGCCCACTCACAATTATACTAGAACTTGGGTTTTTTGAAAATAAAAGAATTATTTGATATAAGTACGGAACGTGGGGTTCCGTAGTAAAGTAAGTTCTAGTATAATACCCGGATCTGATTGGTGCCGTGTATACTCCAACCCTGACTTCGGAGGGCGTTAAATCTGAGTTACGTATATGAACTAGTTAATTATACGTATTGTTTGGCATTCTGGTTGATCATTCATTCATATGCTTGAATATAATGTATTTATAACTTGCTTGTGGTGTGGCTGAGGGTTTTGCTCACTAAGCTTAGGCTTACACCCCTTTAGACTTTTGTTGCAGGATAGCCTGTTCGTAGAGACAGGACGAGGGATGCCACAGGTTAGCTTGGGGATTTGGGCAAGAGCGAGCTGCTATGTGTACTGAGAGAACAGTTTATGTAGACTTCTACTTATGTACTTTTGTTTATCTTATTATATTAGACCTAGACATACTTAAATGTTGTGTAATATAAGCTTTGTAACTTAAATTTTATATAAATATATTTGTGTAATGATATCATGTGAGTCTGGATGTTCTTTGGAAACTAGTGGTTGTAGAGCCTTGTATATTGTGTGAAGAGTTCTTGATTGGAAGGGTAACCAATTAGGGGTTCTTTGTACAGTATACGGCGTCTGCCACGACTAGGCCATCCTCAGTTCGTGACAGATCCCAAAGCTTAAGCTCAACACTTAAGTGAGGTTCTATATTAGTTTATATCTAATTTGAAATTAATTAGGGTATCGAGTACTAATTGTTAGGTGAGATATGGAAGGAGGGTCAAAGGCATAACACCTAGCTATTCTAGGGAAGTGTCTTAAGTGGACCTATTAAGTGGATACTTATGTTTTCAGGTAAATTACATCAACTCTTGTATGGTATGCTGCTAACTTGTTTGACTGACTTAGTTGCTTGTGCATGGGTGATGATATGAGAACGTTGACTTGATGAATTGTAAGTAATGTTGTGATTGATGTTTGAGCATGCTTGTGATGTATTGAACTATGATTGATGTTTGTTGCCATGTCAATTGTTTGAGTATAAATATTGAATCAATTGGATGAATGATTTGCTACTAACCTCACTTCCTACGGTGTTCACTTAAGTGAACCCGAAACCAAGGCTTTAGAGCTAAAAGTGGAAGTAAGATCAAACAAAGTAAACTTAACTTGTAACTTATGAGTGGTTGCCATTTTGCTTGGTATTGGAATGATGCATTTCATGGAATAGCATGAAACGATCTATTTGGTCATGTTTTACTTGAAAACCTGATTTTCCTAAGCAAAGAACTTGGTTTACAAATTTAGATTTTCAACCATACAGAGATTTGCATAGCGTAGCTCGGGTATATAAAATGATAACTTTTTCTAAGTTCCTGAATTAACTAATTTAGATGCCTAGCAACGTTAACTACTTAAATGTCTAGGTCTGGGCCTAGTCTAGGATATCTATACCATTGCATGTCACGTACATGAGCATGACACCCTTCCATTGCAAGTGCTAATTACTAAAATGTTAAAGTTGATATACTTATGATAACAACTTGTTATAAGTTTAAGATATGTGCTTGTTTGTACTATGTTGGTATCCACTCTCACTTAGCAATATGTTGAGGGGATAAACTTGTTTTATCCTCAAGTTAGAAGACTATACCAGGTCTAAGTTTTGGGGGAACGATTTTTAGGTGCTTTAAGGAATCACCCATTTTAGAAATACTTAAGAACAATTGTGTTTAGTTTTGGTGAAATATAATCGCTATGAAATGAAAAAAAAAAAGATTTTGTACTTTTGGGCCCTTTGGCTTGTAAATAGTGTAAATAATTTGTAAACTTTAAGTGTCAGGGATGAATTCTTGTAGAGATATGTTTTATGATGAATGAATTATCATAAGTTTGTAAAAGTGTTTAGTAGGTTTCAGTCTATGATAAAGCATCCTTTGTTATCAAGATGTGACATCCTTTAGGTGGTATTAAAGCATAAGTTAGGGACCTTACATTTTTAGATACACGTGAGGTATGTGGGATAGTTATGTACGAGTTGTTGTACTATTATAAGACTATAAAAATGCTTATTACTTTGGTTTTGAGTGTTTTTTGTTCAAAAAATGATACGAAGAGGATGAAGAAGACCACTAGCGAATCAAATGTCTCGAGGGCAAGAGGCAGAGCCTAACTATAGCCAAATCCAACATAGCCTTAGCTACTAATGGATGTGATTCAGTAGATTGTGAATGCTTTGGCTAGAGCCAAAGGTAGAGATAAGTTGGCTCGAGTATAGCAGATTGTGAAGCCAATTGATGGTAAGAGTATCAATTCTTTAGTAGTTGAAGAGTGGATCGATTCTTTGGAAAAAGCATTTGAAGTTCATAAAGTGGAGGAAAATAGGAAGGTGAGAATTGCAACTATTTTATTGGATAGGCATACTAATAATTTTAAGCCCTATAGAATTTTGATAACCTAAAAGTGAAATTGGGTGAAAGAGTCCTTGGATAGTCCTAGAACCACCCAAACATTATAATAAATCTTAGGTATAGGAATTGAACCCTAAGTGTTCAAACAAAAACCCTAATTGAAGTAAGCCCTAAAAATCTAGCTGAACAAGCAAGAACTCTGAAACTTAAAAAACCCTAAGACAATAATGAAACCCTAAAATGACCATCAAACCCTAATTAAGTGATTAAATATCTTAACACCACAAATAAACACTAATAGTAAGGTTAAACTAACTAATACAAGTGACTAATAAGACTAAACAATTGAAACCCCAACTTTTGAGTTCATACGCGAATCAAACTACTATAAACGAATACCAAACCCTAAGTACATGTGTAGGGTACTTAGATTAACTAAAGTATAGTGTTAAAGTCCAACAAAACCCTAAACACATCCTAGTTGCACTTAATTAGCTTAATCATGCTTAATTACCATCAATTACCCTAATCAAACCCTAATCCTTAACCAACCTTCATTGCATCTTAATTAGCTACAAGTCAAACATGATTAAGGACCAAAGGATAAGTCATTAATGGCCTTAAAATATCTTCTACCCTAAGGGGACAAGATCTTACTCAATTTGGAAAAAAGCATAAGAGTACATGGTCCCCTCTTTAAGCCTTGTCCTTAATTTCCCAAATCACCCAAAAATTGTCCCCCCTACCCTCTCTCACTCTTACAATAGGCCACTCCCTCTCCCTTACTTATTTTGTTTCATTTTCTTAACCCTAAAACACTCTCAGATCCTCTCAAACATCAACCCTAAACCCCTCTCCAATCTATCCTTACAACCATACATATACACTACACCGCTAAACCCTACACCATCATCACCACCACTCTAAATCACTCACCACCAAGCCTTATGCCTCACATACACCCTCCCTTAGTGCTTTAACCCATACATACATCTACACCTACATATAATCTCATGGCACACTCAATACAAAGAGGACCTTCAATTCGTTGCTTCGATAAGTACTTGAGCTAGTTTTTCCTTAGTTTTCTTGTAGAGTAATGTTAGAAACTAATGTTTTTCTTTGTTGAACCTTACTTTACAACAAATCCCTAGGAGTTCTAAGGTGTTTCAAGAAGGGAAAACAAAGGTTAGTGATTAAAAAACAACTTTTAATAGAAGATATAACACAAATAGATTAAGTAGTGTAGAGTAGTGTTAGTTTTAGTAGTAAATCATCAAGTAGGTTGATAGAATGCCCATTTCCCATGCATGCTGCCCCTTGTATGTTCCCTCACAAAATTTCCACACACTTTTATGTAGTGATTATGGTTTTAGATTAGTAAAAACATAGGTTAATTAAGTAGAAACACCATAAAAATCAAGTGTTGCATGAAAATGAAAGATTTGAGCCTAAGAGCACTTAATGGCTACCACTTTCATGAACCCATCAGATCTGTCAATTATCATTTATTAGCTTAATGACATGTTTATTTAGTATTAAGTATGACTTATGACTTAATTAATTAAGTTAAGTAGGCTAAAGTATAGTTAAGGCTCTAAACTAGCTAGTTAGTGATTATAGGCTTAAAAATGGTGTTAATGACCACTAAGACCTTAATGTCCAGATATGTAAACATATTAAAAGTGAGCTAAACTTAAGTCTAATATTGGGCTTAAACCCATAAAGACAACTGGGCTTATGCCCAAGGCTTCAAATAATGATTTTGACACATAAAGCCTAAAAGAACCAACTTCAGAGCCAATGTAACTAAGTGACCAGATTTGAACCTTAGATTAGAAGGCTTAGAATGATTTAATTAAAAGTCCCACTAGACGCTATGGCCCATTCAAGATAGCCACTATAGGCTTCTTAGTGATTTAGAGCCTTAAACTTAGTAAAAAGGCCCATTTGGACTAGTAACACCAAGGCTTACTTTAAAATTTTAAGGTGTTAGGCAAAAAAAAGCCCATTTAAAATACTTAAAAGAAGGCCCAAATTATTAAATATAAAGCCCAAAGTCAAAAATTAAACCTAAGACCCAAAACTAGGCCTAAACCCTAAAGTGACCCCCAACTCACCATTTAGGCCCACAACGTTATGGGGCCTAAATTGAAAACTTACTGACCTAGAAACTTAAAAACAACTTCACCAAACTAAAGAACATTCAAAAATGATGAAAACAACTATAAGATCACTAAAAACAAAGTTAAAACGAGGAAAATATGTTCGAATTATGCAAACCACTATCTCAAGGTTAATGAGCGATAAGCCTAGTCAACTAATGTAAATAGAATACTCATAGACCTTAATTATCTTCTTCTGGTGACAAGGATATTGACTTAGACACAATAGTGGACTACTAGGACTATTGTGTATCATGATTGAGTGAGTATATTGCCCTCTACTTTACTTGTTTGTGCTTATAGTTAGCAAAATACTTAATTATATCCAATAACTGAACTTGTTGCATGTTAGGACAAACGGGAAATTGTATGTGCTTAATATGATTGATCTTGCTTGTAAAATATCTTATGTTGATATGAACTTATATGCCTGTTGCATTGGAACATAGGATCTTAGAGTATTTTTATATAATTGTTTGGTTGCCCATGAATCGTAACTAATAAATACTCTACCCCTAATTAAACCAGACATGCATCATATCTTATAACATGATATTAAGGGCATTAGCATCACACAGTAGAATAGGGGATCATGCTTAGGTAGATCCACATTGTATTTTGTATATTGAAATTGTTATTGCACATTATATTTCGTATGACATGTTCTTGCCTCAACTTTTAGGAACTACTTAGCTCCGGAGAGTGCTGCCTTCTACTTAAGGCTATACCGTGTCTACTATTAATGATGATATTGATGACAAGAGACTTTGAATTAGACGTGGATACCAAGATCTCGACGTACCAAAATACTTCTTAATCCTAGCAACGGTAAGCATTAAAACCATGCTGTATATAGTTACTAGTAGATTGTATATATTGTTGCATTGCATACGTTTGACCATGCATTCATACACTTGATTAATAACTTGTTTGATATTGCTTGTTAGTAAAGTAGGAAGGTTACTCACTAAGCAGTTGAGCTTACCCTCTTATAGTTTGTTATTACAGTAAGATCTATAGCTTGAGTCGGGCTGTAGGATGCCCGAGGTTAGTTGTACTAGCTTTGGGTTATTGGATGTGAAGAAGTCGAGAGCTCGAGTGAACCCTTTATTTATATTTGAACTCTTTTTATTCTCCATTATTAAGTATCTTTAGCTTATTGAGTAACCTAGACTACTTACCGTGTTTTATCTCAATACTATATAACTAACTTAGGGAAAACCTTATATTCCCTTTATATATGTTATGTTAGTATTAATTAGATAGTATTACTTTAATTTATATGCTCTGCTATTACTTATTGCTAATTACTAAGAAAAGGTTGTAGTTATGGAATGCCTTGTGTAGTATGCTGAAGGCCCTTGATCAAGATGGTGCTTGATCTCAGATCTTCATGTATAGGATGACAGTATTGCAATAACTCAACCCCCCTTTGCACATAGATGGAATTGAATTTGCACCAAAGGCGATGGTTAGAGCTGTTAAGGGATTATGATTTATTGATTCATTATCATCCCAAGTAAGTGAATTCTATTGTCGATGCAAGGAGTAGAAAGAAGTTTAGTAGCACTGTTACGTTGATCATTGATAAGCAAGAATTGATTGTTGATATGGAGAAGATGAGTATGGAAGTGATTGTGCAAGGAAGTGATTCAATGATGGCAAGTTTGGAGCTACGACCTACACATCTTGAACAAGTTAAGGATGCTCAAAGGGTAGATGAGGAGTTGCAAAAGATTCAAAATAATCTAAAGAAACACCCTATATTGATGACAAGGAGATACTAGGAGTAAAAGGAATAATGTGTGTTCTAAGGGATTCATAAATTAAGAAAGTAATTTTAGATGAGGTTCATGGTGCAAAGTATTTTTTACATCCTAGAAACAATAAGATGTATAAAGATTTGAAACAAAAGTTATGGTAGAGTGGGATGAAGGAAGATATAGCACAATACATATTGTAGTGTGTACCTTATCAAAAAGTGAAAGCTAAGCATCAAAGACTAAATGGGTTATTGCAACCTTTGTCAATACTAGAATGGAAATGGAAAGATGTGACCATGGATTTTTTAAGTAGTTTACCTTAGACAAGGAAACAACATAGCATGATTTGGGTCATAGTTATTGATCATCGAATTTCATTCACTCAGCCACTCAATTGTTGACAGGTCGAATAACTCCTTTCTCAACTAACATCAAGTAACATAGATTCATATCTGATTTGAATTCAAAGAGAGTAGTACAAACAGTTACCACTTGGCATAATTATATTACATAACTACCCACTATCCATACCTTTTAGGAATGTACCTAATCAAGAGGCCTCTATGTATCCCGATAATCACTCCGTTAATTGCTACTTCAAACACAACATTCACCTATAAATACGATGAAGAAACACTGTAAGAGAAATCTGATAACTCTCTACTACTTGCTCAGTCTCATCCAATATTCACTAACTAACTTAAGCATCGGAGTAACCATATTGAACTGGCCCCGGTACCGAAAGCGTTCTCTTTCTTTGTAGGACAAAATTTCTAACCTAAAATCACCTAACAACATTTGGTGTTGTCTATTTTTTCTTACCCATCCTCATGGCTAGGATAAGATTAATTAAAAGTGCAAGTGTTGGTACTTCTTCACACCACCTTGAGGGGGAAGTAGACATACTAACGAACAAGGTTTGGCTAAGTTAAAGTAACTTTGCCTTAACTTAGCCAAAGAAAATTAGGAATTCAGCAAAAAACATGAAGAGATCCTTCATCTCCTTCATAATAATGTCTACCCAAATCAAAACAAAGAGCATGGCGATCATAGTGCCGAGAATAGTGATGACTCAATCTATTCACCTAAATTATTGAGAAAGTAAGCTGAAGTTACAATGGGACCTTTGGCTCCTGTGCTCAAGAAAGTTGACAAGGGTAAGCAACCACAGTAGGTGCATCATGCTAGACCCTCACATGTTATCACTCATGTTGCAAAGAGTAAATAGTTCCAAATTAAGAAGAGCCCTTTTATTCTTGAGATTTTGGAGGAGCTTATACCATGAAACATTAAGTTACTGCAATTTGAAACTTATGATGGGACAAAAGATCCCGAGGATCATTTAGAGTACTACTGCACTTTGGCTAAGTTGCATGGCTTGAGTGATGCTGCGGCTTTCCAAGTATTTTCCTTGACATTAAGGAATGCAGTAAGTATATGGTTCAAACACTTGAAGCCGAACACTATTTCAAGTTTCGAAGAACTAGAAGAAGTGTTTATTCAGCACTTCCTTGCAAGTATGCTTCTTGTAAAGGATTCTTCATTCCTTAACACAATAAAGTAGAGATCAGATAAGTCTATTAGAGATTATCTAGCTAGGTTTGTGGTTGAGATGGTTCAAATTCTAGAATTGGACATGAGTGTAGCCTTAAATGTCATCATTGATGGAGTTAAGCTCCATGGAGACTTTTTTAAGTCTCTTACCAAGAATAAGCTAAGAACTTTTGCTAAGTTCAAAGCTAAAGCCACATCCTACATCTGACAACAAGACAATATAAAGGCTCAGCGAGAAGCTGATCATAACAAATGAGACAAGAAAAATGACAAGAGGAGAAGTGTAAAAGATTGAGTTGAGATGGATGATGATCAAAGTCCTAAAGTCGAGAGAAAGAGTTCGAGAATTCTAACATATTTGTCCCACACGCTAGTTAATTGTCCAATTTTGAACATATTAATAGAGGTACGTAGGCAAAAAGGCATACTGTAGTGGCTAAAGAGAATAAGGGGAAACCCCTCAAGGAAAAATTCTAATAAATATTGTGATTTCCATCACGAAAAAAGCTATAACACGGACGAATGCATCCAACTTAAGAACGCAATTGAGGATACAATTCAGCGAAGGCACTTATGCAAGTTTCTTGAACATGATGACGAGAATATCGAGTGACCATATTAAAGGAGATGTGAAGACTAGGAGAATGTTACTCAACCAGCTATTGCTAGGAAAGATGCAATAGATGGGAATACCAATAGAGCACCTAATGGGATAATGAACACTAATGTTAGTGGACCTTCTGCTTTAGGCCGTTTAAGCTCCTTGAGTCTGACTAACACCATAAATTGTGTTTGCAATATCTAGGGCAAGAAGGTCAAAATCAATAATACAATTTCTTTCACAGAGGAAGATTTTGAAGGCATCCAAAGGCCGTATGATGACATGCTTATGATTAGTGCGAGAATTGCTGACTTTAAGGTCAAGAAAATTCTCCAAGATACTAAAAGTTTGGATGACATTATTTTTTAGTATGCTTTTGATCAGATGAGACCAAAGATCATAGCACAGCTAAGATTAGTATCGTCCCTTCCACTGCTTATCTCAAAGCTAAATTCCCCACTCCTACAATAGTTGGTGTATGTAAAAGGGATCAACAATTAGCAAGGTCATTGTATATGAAGGTTATAAGGCATGAGTAAATTTTCCAAGTGGAGACTTGTTCAAAAGGAAAGTTAGTTGGCATAGACAATGCTGAAAATGAAACTGAGGAAATTTCTTTGGGAGATAACCCTGAAAAAGCAACCAAGATAGGGAAACCCTTACCAGTACACATCCGTCAAAGTTTAATAAACTTCTTGTAAGATAATGCCAATGTATTTACATGGTCCCCTTCGAAAACGCAAGGTATCCCTAATGATATTATGGTATACAAGCTCTAGATTGATTCGAGTGGGAAGGTGATCCAATAGAAGAAAAGTCATTTTGCCCTTGAGAGGGAAGTAGCCATAGAAGAAGAAGTTTAGAAACTCTTAAAGGCAGGATTTATTTGGGAAGAGCCTTATTTGACTTAGCTAGCTAATAGTGTATTAGTCAAGAAGTCTAATGACAAATGGCGCATATGCATAGACTTTATGGATCTTAACAAGGCCTGTTCTAAGGATTGCTTTCTACTATCGAAAATGGTTCATTTAACTACCAGGCATGCATTACTTTCTTTTATGGATGCTTTTTCTAGCTACAATCAAATTAAAATGGATAGGAAAGATGAAGTTCACACATCCTTCATTGCTAATTTTGAAACATATTGTTATATGATGATGCCTTTTAAGTTGAAAAACGTTGGTGTAACCTACCAAAGGCCTATTACTATGAAGTTCAAACCCTAGATTCATTGAAATGTTGAAGTAGATCGATGATATGATTGTGAAAAGCATGACATCGGATCAGCATCTTACTGATCTAGAGGAGATATTTGCTACTTTAGGGAGATATAACACGAAGCTCAATCTGCAAAAGTACGTCTTTGGCACTATTTTGGGAAAGTTTTAAGGTATATGGTTACTTAGTGCGGCATTAAAGCCAACCTGAGAAATATTGATGCAATGATAAACATGAAATCTCCTCATAATATTAAGGAGGTATAGGAACTCATTGGGTGAATAGTTGCCCTTAATCGATTTATGTTAAGAAGCGTAGATAGGTGCGCAAAATTTTTTAAAATTTTAATAAATCTAAGAGATTTCAAATGGACAGATGATTGTAAGAGGGCATTCAATGAACTTAAAGAATTTCTCGTGTCACCCCCAATACTCTGAACACCTATTGTAATACCCCAAGATTTTAAGCCAATTCAAAACCCTAAGATCCGAGCCCCTGAATTTAGGGTGTTGGACTAAGTTATTTGTTTTATTTTAAACATCACAGTAAAGTTAGAAATGTTAGGCGAAGTAATTTAAATTGAGTCAATTTCTCAAAATAGACTTCATAAAAATATTAATTTGAGAAAAACGTTAATTTATTGATAAAGTCGATAATCGTAAAATTTGAGCTTTCAGATATAGTGACATATTATAGATAAGTTAATTAACTTTAAAAAATAATAAATGAAGTTGAATTATACATAATATATATGTATTTACATGTGATATACATTATATGTATTAAATATATACATATAATAATAATAAATTATTAAAATTAGGTAAAATAATGGAAAATTAATAAAAAAAATTGAATGGATGAGTCACCAAATGATGTGTCAACCTAGAATTAATTAGAAATGATGAGTTAACACTTGATTATTTAGAGAATGACACATGACACCTAGGGAAAAGGGAAAAGAGAAAAAATACATGTGTAATTTTACTTTTTTACATTTATATATTCTAAAGCCTATAAATAGAAGTCCAAACCTTATTTGCAATATTTTAGCAACCTAAAAATGTGAGAACATAATTTTAGAAAATAAAAAAATTAGGAAAAACTAAAATAAAAATAGAACATCAAATGAGGTCAAAATGGGTCTAGGGTGGTTTGTGTACCAAGCCACGACCTGACTTAGAGTGGCTTGGAAGTCCAATAAAAGGTGGCCAGAGAAGGTGTTCCAACAAGGTGTAGTGGCCAGGTGGTAACTGGAGATAGTCGGTTCAGGTAAACCAAAATTTCGCTCATAACTTATTTAATTTTGTAAAAATATCAAATGTTATTTCTTAATTGTGAAAATTAGTTTTCTAGGATTATTTTAGGTGTATATTAATGTATTAATTTTATTTTAATTAAATAATTAGTGAAAATATGGTTTCCTTAAGAAAATTCCTTATTTGGATGAAAATTAAACTAATTTTAAAAATATTAGATGATGTTGTTTGAAGCTCAATTTTTGTATATAATACACCTAATATATATATTTAATTATGGTAATAATAATTTTCATAAATAATCATGTTTACTATTTTTTATAATTATTTTGAGAAAACTGCCAATTTTACCAAATTATTGAAATAATTGGTTTTTGTTGAAATTAATGAATGAGCCCTACATGTTTAGAATTCTAGATGTTTATAATGATATATGGAATATTAATTTTTATCTCACACATAAATTTGTTTATTTTTCTTAATTTTTCGTAATTCTGAGCTAAAGCTATTATTTTTGTAGAAATTGACAATAACTTGTTTAATATAATTGACGATTGATAATTAAACTACATATTTTTGTAAGTCTATAGGATTTTTCATGAAATTAATTGGACTCGTATACTATTTATTACATATTTTCCTAATATAGGCTTGTATATTAGCTTAATATGTAATATAGTAACTAATGCTAGTAAGATACTTGTCAAATTTATGTAAAATGAACACAATGGGGTATATTAAGAGTTGCTAGATAAGTTTGGAAAGTGTGATTTTTAGGGTTTTTAGTTCAATACTAAAGCCTATTTGGTACAATTACGAAGTTAGGATATTGTACAGTTGAGTATTAATAAGAAAAGGGTATTTTTAGACCTTAATAATATTGATAGACTTGGTTCTTAAGATATCTTAATAGTACTCGAAATAACAATTGTGGCGATATAAAGTTTACTGAAATTGGATAATGAATGAGTGAGATATGGTCAAATGAAGTTTAAAAATGCAGAAATGAGAGCTAATAACAGCTTGAGTTCGACCCATACTTGATTTGAAGACTATATTATATTTTCACAAATGTGATAAGTAAGGAAGGACCACGTGGCGAAGTTTAGGATTTTGCACTATTACTAAGCTTAGGTAAGTGGATTTAACCTATGCTTAGAGTATATATATTGCTACTCATAACACTGCATGCGGTTTGATACTGTGTTCATTGAATATGAGTATATCTTGGATGAATTCATACGCTACTATAGTAGATGTTGATCTGGTGATTTTGAATAACAGTAACTGTATCTTGGTTAAACTACTATGTTGTTATGTTGGGTAATGATTTGTGCTTACGAATGATTGTGCTAACTAAAGAAGTTGAGTGATTGCTAACTTAATCTTCTAAGTATTCACCTAAGTGACCCCTAAGTGAGATATTAGAATTCTGCTAAAGAGAGTTTAAAAACTAGAATCAAATTACTAGGTTAAATAAAAATGAAAGACTAGTTGTGTTGAGTGATATATTTGAGTTGTTATTACATATCATGGCTTGGTATGATATAGCATAAAAAGAATCTACAAGTTAGAATTTTAAGAATAAGGCTTCCAAGTGATCGTGGAAAAGGCATAGCTTTATGAACTCAATTTTTGGAAGCATATAGATTACATTACCTCAATATTGTGACTATTTTGATAGTTAGATTTGGTAGATTACAATGTATGGTCTACTTTAGTAGTATTGCCTATTTGATTTGGTGAACTATAGTGTGTAGTCTAATTTTGTAAGACAAAGTTAGGGTCCTAATCCCAAGTAGCTCCTTATTGCCTTTTTTGATAATGGTAGACTATAGTATATAGTCTAATTTGGTGGGGGTCTTACTCCTAGGCAGCTCCTTATTGCACCTTAGGTTCCTAGACAGTATATCAAGTTGCCTAGCTATGTCAACTTACCAAAAGAAGATTTGAGGGCATAGGATATCAATATGATGCATGCCACATGCATGAGCATAACATGCTGCATTACTAGCAATAAATGCCTACTTAGGCGAATGCATATGTAAAGTTGAACCTGCTAATTATAGTTGAAATGTTTCAATTATGATATGCAATATTGTCTATATTGTGTTGTTTGTTATCCACTCTCACTTAGCTTCTGTAGCTGAGGCGATAAAATGCTTTATTCTCAGGTTAATTACATAATGAAGGGCCTAACAAAAATAAGGGATATATATACTAAGAATGTGAGTCGAAGTCAGCAACTTTTGTATGGAACCTATATTAAGTCAAGAATCTTATTATTGTAAAGATGACAAAAGAAAAATCTAGTTCATGTATTGATGTAAATATTATGTTGTACGCATAAGTTGTAACATAATATCTAGCTGAACTTTGATGTAGCAACCCATTTATCATGTAAACAATAATGTCTTTTAATGAATGAGCAGGTTAAGATAAGTTTTCAATAAGTATTCCTATATGATGATGCATTCCATGCTAAGCTAAGTTGTGACACTTATCTCAAGAGAGAATTTATATTTATACTTATCAATCAACTGCATAGCACTATATTCTATATTGGTCTGAATTGATGGTAAGGAGCATTAACCAGTTTATTACATGAGTCACATCCTACAAGGACTAGAGTATCAATACACGAAAATTGAGAAGTTTGTATTAGTAGTGGTTCTTTTGGTAAGGAAGTTGAAATTGTATTTTGAGCCTCACCAAATCGTAGTCTTCGCTAATCAACCTTGGTGGTAGGCATTGTAACGACTGGACTCTTCCGGAAGGACAATGAAATATGCTCTGGAGATAAGTGTCTATGCTGTATAGTATAAACCTAGCACGTCATTAAAAGCTCAAGTGCTAGCGGATTTTCTAGCCAAGTTCACTGGTGATGTAGACAGTGTGAATATTTCTAAGAAGCCTATGCGGTATCTTTATGTGGATGGTTTTTCTACTAGAAAGGGAAGTGGTATGGGCCTTATTCTGCAAGGAGCCTACAATGTTAAGGTTAATTATGCCTTGAAATTCAAATTTCCAACTAGCAATAATGAAGTAGAATATAAAGCCTTAATAGCCGAATTTAAACTAGCAAAAGAAATTGGTGCTATGAAACTTAAAGTTTTCTCCATTTCTCAATTGGTGGTGAACCAAGTAACAAGAAGTTACATTGAGAGGGAAGAAGAAATGAGCAAGTACTCATTGATGGTACGAATGCTCGCAGAAGAATTTTAGTCTTTTTTAATCCATAAAATACTGAGGAGTAAGAATATTGCTACTGATAAGTTATCTAAGTTGGTTAGTATAGTATTTCCTAACCTAAACAACAAACTCTTTATTGAGTTTCTCCTGCAAAAAAAGTTTATCCATTGCCTCGCAGAGTTGCAAATTAGCTCCTTGCCCGAGATAAAAGTCCTAGATGGATCTTCTCGTAAAATACCTAAGGGATGGTGTCCTCTTTGATGACAAGAAAGAGGCTTGAAGATTGGTTTATTAAGTTGCAAATTACATACTGATAGATGATCAGTTGTATAGACATGGTATATCCCAACCTTATCTTCAATGCTTCCCTTCGAAAGATGCCCAGCGGGTGTTGTCTAAACAACACAACAGTGTATACAGCAACTACGTAAAAGCACAAACATTGTATATTCAAATGTTACGACTTGGTTATTATTGGCCTACCATGAAAGAAGATGAGATAACGGCTATTTGGCATTGTCCACAATGCTAAAAGCATGAGGCGCTAAGTTATGCAGCTTCTATTGAATTATGTTGCTTAACTATTCCTTGGCCCCTTGCCCAATGGGGATTAGACATACTCGGACCTTTTCGAAGTCAACAGCACAACGACAATTCATTATTGTTGCTATAGATTATTTCACAAAATGAATAGAGGCTGAAGCATTTAGCAAGGATCATCGACCAAAAAGTTCAGGCATTTGTTTTCAACTCCATAATATTAAGGTTCGGAGTCCCATTTATGATAATCACAGACAATGGACCACAATTTGAAAACAATAGATTTCGAGTATTTTGTGAGAAGTACGACATTAGCTTAAACTACACATCCATAGCTTACCCCTAGATTAACAGGCAAGTTGAAGTTGTCATTAAAATCATCTTCCATGACTTAAGGAGGAAGGTTAATCAAACCAAAGGAAGATGGTTGGTGAATTTTCGGATGTCTTATGGGGATACCGGACTACCTACAGAACCACAATGAGGAAACACCCTTCAGGTTGGCATATGGTATAGAAGCAGTTTTGTCGATTGAGTTAGATTTGCCAAATCTACGCACATAGAATTTTGACATAATGATCAATCATGTTGATTTGATGGCAAATTTGGATACAATTGAAGAAATCAGTGATGTCGCAAGAGTAAAGGTTATGGCATATCAAAATAGAGCAACCAGATATTATTATTAGAAAGAGAAGTATAAGGTTTTCAACTTGGAGATGTAGTTTGCTAAAAATTGGAGGCAACTAGCATACGAGAAAAACAAGGGAAGCTTAGTGCAAATTAGGAAGATCCTATTAAGGTTTGGGAAGTTGTTGGTGAGGGGACCTATTAACTAAAAAGGTTGGATGGTGATGAGCTACCGACTACTGGTCTTCTTACTCGTATAGGAACTCTAAGGTCTGCAATCCCTCACTCGAAGAATCCTCTCTCAGCAACTTGCTGATGATGAGAGACCTTATGTAGAAGGATAATGGCTAAATTCCTAAGCAGATCATATAATCATCGTATCAAAGCTTGAGGCTGTGACTGAAGGCTATGTAGTGATAGTCCTTACTAGTTGCTGCTCGAGATATTTGTGAGTGTAGAAGGCTTTCCTGTGTAAAGAGTGTGTTTTGAAGCTTTTTCTTTGTGAGAATGTTGATTCCTAATGTTTAGGGAGAGATTAACAATGCCGAGAGTAATGCTTATGGTTGTGGTTGTGTTACCCAATAAACCTTACGTACTATTGAGGAGCAGATACAAGACCTTACTACTATTGTAGCCAATTTGGCCATTTTAGTACAAAGTCTTAGAGACTAAGCTAAAAGAGAGTGTAGTTGAATAGGGTTAAGAAATGAGAGATAGGCCTAGAAGGCTGATGAATGAATGAGGACTAGAAGCCTTTCCTGTGAACCAAGCACCACCCCATTGTGCTAATAAAATGGTGAGAAGGAGGTTGGAGTTAGACGAAGTGGAAGGGTATGAAGAAGAAGAGAAATACTATGTTGGGATTGATGAGTGTAAGTTTAGAGTGCCAAGAGGTGTTGAACACCTTAAGGTACAGATTCCAAGCTTCAACAAGTCTAGTAATACTGATGACTACCTAGACTGGGAAGAGAAGATAAAAAGCTATTTGACTTTTACAATTATAAAGATGCTATTTGTATTCGAGTGGTCGCGTTTGAATTTTCTAAGTATGTTGCAATGTAGCGGAAGAAACTGTAGAGTGTTTGCTTTAGTACCCGATGTGAAATCCGAACTTAGAATGCAATGAAGAGAGTTCTAAGAACTAGGTTCGTTCTCGAACACTATGAGCAGGATACTTTCCGACATCTACAAGATTTGAGACAAGGTAATTGGTCGATAAACGACTATGTTTAAGAATTTCAATTACTTATGATCTAGTGTGATTTCAATGAACTTGAGATGTGAACTATCACAAGGTTCATTTTTTGGACTAAGGACCGAAATTGGTAACATAGTACAACTATAGAGTCTTGCAACTCTAGACGAAGCCAACAAAGTAGTATAGAGAGTCGAAAGGCAAAGATAGAACTAGGTTAGTCGGATGTCAAATAGTCGACCTATACTACTAAACAGAAGCCATATGCTAAGCTGACTAGTGAATTACAGAGTATCAAATAGTTCTGAGGTAGAACGTTGAGGGTAAGTATCGAATCAACTAGAAGAAGACTAAGGTAAGAGCAAAGCCAAAGAACTTGAAGTCTGAAAAGACTAACGTTAGAGCTCTAGAAGAAAGACCTGAGAAATCAAATGTTTGAAATGTCTCGATTATAGGCACGTAGCTAGTCAACGTCCTAATTGCTAATTCATGACTATAAAGGAATAGCTCGGAGTTGAATAGATGTTGAAAGAGTTTTAAGAAGACCCAGACATCGAAACACCTCTTAAGGATGATGTCGAGTACTATTTTATCATTCATCGATCTCTCAATACTTTTATATTTAATGGGAATGAGTAAAGAGAAAACCTCTTCCATACGAATTACTAATTGAATGGTAAGCTATGCGCCTTGATCATTAATAGAGGGAGTTGTACCAATGTCATAGCACAAGGGGTAGTCAAGGCCATGAAATTTCTAACCCTCCCATACCTTAGGCCGTACAAGATTCACTAGTTGAATGAGAAGAGAAGGTTACACATTATAGAGCAAGTTAAAGTACCAATTACCAATGGTGATAAGTACAAGGATGAGGCATTGTGTGATGTCCTTCTTATGTGTGCTTCTCACATATTACATAGCTGACCATTACTGTTTAACCTGGGAGTATTACACTATGGGTATAGGAACACCTACATGTTCTAGAAGAACGAGAAAAAAAATAGTACTAACACCCATAGGTCCTAAGGAAGTGCAAGAAGCCTAAGAAAAGGTTGTTAGATCCCTATAGTGAAGGTCCTTGGTGATTTCTCGAGCTTAGTTTGCCCAAGAAGTTAAGGCTAAGGACTATGTGCTCCTTTTAGTTAGGAAACACTTAGAGGTGAGAGATGCCAAGAACTGCTCAATTGAAGTAGGAGCTCTACTAAAAGAGCATGCCGATCTATTTCCTACTAAGATGCCAAAAGGTTTACTACCTTTAAGAGACATTGAGCATTGCATTGATCTTTAACCTGGAGCAACCCTACCAAACTAACCTGCTTATAAGCTCAATCTTGCATAGGCAGCCAAGTTGAAGTAGCAAGTCGATGAGTTGGTGGATCACAGGTATGTTTAAGAGAGCATGAGCCCATGTGCCATCCTAACTGTACTAGTACCAAAGAAAGATGGGTCATGGAAAATGTACATTAACAGTCGTGCCATCAACAAAATTATTGTTAAGTACCAATATCCGATTCCATGGTTGGATGATATATTCAATGAGTTGCATACTGCACGCATCTTCTCAAAGATAGATTTGAAGAGTAGCTACCACCAAATACGAATGAGACTAGGAGATGAATGGAAGATGGCCTTTAAGATATGGGATGGTCTATTTGAATGGATAGTGACGTCGTTTGGTCTGACGAATGCGCTGAGTACTTTTATGTAGCTCATGATTCATGTACTAAGGGCACTGATTGGCAAATGTGTTGTGGTCTATTTTGATGACATTTTGGTCTATAGTACCGACCTCCTCACTCATGTTGAGCATTTAAGATCGGTATTTGACATCTTCTGTACTAAGAGACTATTCAACAACCTAAAGAAATGTGCATTCTATCAAAGAGAGGTTGTATTCTACAAATATGTTGTTTCAAGGAAAGGAGTTTGGGTTGATGATGAGAAGGTTAAAGCTATTCTTGAATGGCCTATACAGATTAGTGCTGCTGAAGTCAATAGCTTCCATGGTCTAGCTTCGTTCTATCGAAGATTCATTTGGAACTTAAGTTCCATAACTGTGCCGTTAACTGAATTGACTAAGAAGAACACTGAGTTTAGGTGGTCGAAGAAAGCATGGAAGAGTTTTGAAGATGTGAAGTCCAAATTGACATCTGTTCTAATACTCGCCCTGTCAGATTTTAAGAAAGTTTTTGAGGTAAAGTATGACGTGTCTAGCGTCAGCATTGGTGCTATCCTTATGCAAGAGCATCGACCCATTGCCTATTTTAGCAAGAAACTCTAAAGAGCTACCCTGAATTTCTCAACCTATGACAAAGAGTTATGTGCCCTTGTTTGAACACTATAGAACTGGCAGTATTACCTATTACCAAGAGAATTCATCATTTACTCTAATCATGAGTCTCTTGAGTACCTTTGAGGATAATAGAAGCTTTCTCGGTGTCACACTAAATGAGTCAAGTTTTTAGAAACCTTTTGCCATGTTATCAATTACAAGAAAGGGAGCACCAATATTGTAGCTGATGCTCTTTCTCATCATCATACCCTTATTATGACTATGTAAGCCAAGGTACTTAGATTCAGCACTTTACCCGATCAATATGAGCTTGAGAAGTATTTTGGGCCCTTAATGGCTAAGTGCAACGTTAAAGGTATTGTGTATGGTTTCCACTTAAGTCAAGGGTTCCTAATGAAGGGTAAGCAAGTTTGTGTGCCAAGTGGTTCGATTAGAGAACTACTTATCTGTAAAGCTCATGCTGGAGGCTTGGTTAGCCATTTCAAAGAAAAGAGGATGGTTGAAATATTGAAAGAACATTTCTACTGGCCTAGGATAATGAGGGATTTAGGCTGAGTTCTTGAGACGTGTAAGGTGTGTAAACATACAAAAGGAAGGAGAGAGCCGTATAGAGAGAACACAACCCTACTTATACTTGAGCACCCATGGATCGACCTAAGCATGGATTCCCTAAATACCGAGAAGACATGACTCCATTATGGTTATGGTTGACCGTTTTAGTTAGATGAGCTATTTCATTCCCTAATATAGAACCAATGATGCTTTATTTATCGTTACTCTCTTTTTATAAGAAATTGCACGTCTCCATAAGTTGCCAAGAAGTATTGTATCCGACCGTAATTCGGAATTCCCAAGCTTCTTCTGGAAAACCCTATGGAGGAAACTCAGCACCAAGCTTATGTACAATACTTCTTGCTGCCCTTAGACAGATGGCCAAGCTGAAGTAGTAAATAGGACAGTTTACAACCTTCTACGAATAGCTGTAGGGAAGAATTTATGTGATTAGGACCTATGCCTACCTATCATTGAGTTCGCTTACAACTGATTAGTTCATAGCTAGATAAGAAGATCACCTTTTGAGGTTATCTATGGATTCAACACAAACTTGCCCCTGGATATAGTTATCAACTCGGCCGTACAAAGGGAAAGTTAATGAAGCCTATAGCATGTTGAGGAATTCCAAAAGTTGCATCAAAAGGTTGCTGAACAACTGATACAAACTATAGCCTAACAGAAGGAAAAAGGAAGCTGAGGAAGGAGACGAGTGGTTTATAGCCTTAGAGACCTTATCTGGGTCTACCTCAGTAAGGAGAGTTTCCTTAGGAAGATAACAAACAAGCTTTCCTCTAGATCAAATGGACCGTTTAACATCCTTGAGTGCATTAATGACAATGCCTATGAGCTAGAGCTACTCAATAGATACGATGTATCTGCTACTTTTAATGTGGCTAATTTGATACCATTTGTACTCAATGAAGAAGAGGGCTAAGATTTGAGGGCAAATCTTCAATAAACCTGAGGAACTTATGAGCTACTGATTACTGGTCCTCTTACTCGTGTATGACTCCAAGGCCTCCAATCCCTCACTCGAAGAATCCTCTCTTGGCAACCTATCCATGATGAGAGACCCTACATGGAAGGAGGATGGTTGAATTCCTTGATGAATTCAGGAGGTTACACCTTACTTTGTTCTCTCTCTTATGCTGATGTCGACTATTCACTTACTGAAGGCTTTGTATTGAATGATCAAACTTTCAATTGCCAAGAGACACTTGCCGAGTGACAAGAAACTCTTCTTCAAGCTGAGTACTTTCTTCTAACTCCCTACCAACACTTACTACACCCTTTCCTCATCTTGGCAGTCCTTGATGTTGCAACATCTTGATTCCCCTTACTTGTTGTGATCTAAGAGTCTATCTATGAAACTAATGTTACGCTACCACCTGTCCATTTCGCCTGACATTGTACTATTTTTTTACTTTTTGTCATTTATCCTTTTTACCCTTTTTCGCAAATACTAGAAATTCCCCTTTTGTATGCCTTGTTGTAGTTTTTGTATTTATGTGGTTGACTTAAGGACTTACTATAAATAGTCCCTTTTCTTTATAATATGGAATCATCTTACCTATGGATATACATTGGATATACATTGAATATACGAGACAACCCTCTTCAAGCCCATTTTCCATACACTCTTATCTTATCTTACTGAGTAGCTCAGGATTAGTGGTAGGTAGACCTTGACATCAACTTGCGCATCATATCAAGTAAAGTGTCAAATCGTGTTGTATTCGTTGGTGTGTCATACCTTCTAAGCAGCTTCACATCAATTACTCTAATCAGTTTGTACTCATACTCAATCTACTTTCTTTGATATTTTAAAGGACCCATTGTTTCAAATCTGCTACGATAAGTCTTAGTGATAACTGAGCTCATCGGCACATCAAATGATATAGTCATGCCTCATGTATGGAATGTTGAGAACTTGAAACTTTATTTTAATTAATTCCCTCAACGTTATGGATTTGCATTTGTTTTGTAAGGCAACATCTTACTTGTTTTGCAAGACAATTATATCCAATGTTAAGTCTTTGATTTATTTCTTGATCATTCTATGATTGACAAGTTAATAAGTTCAAATTGCACAGTGAACGAACTGGTATAAGTTTAAGCCTATCGTGGTTAATGAACTTCATAAATCAATCAAAAAGCCAAATAACGAACTTTATACTAAGTTCAAGTAAAATGGCTGGTCCATATTTAAAATGACTAATGTACAGTCTTTAGTAAGGCATCTAATATATTGCATATGAAATAAAACATATCAAGAGATATATTGTGCATGTAATAAAACATGCTGTAAAATATATTGTATGTGAAATAAAACATTCCAAGAAATATATTGCATGTGAAATAAAACATGCCAAAAAATAGGAGTGTGTGAAATAAAACACGCTAGGAAAATGCAGCATATGAAATGAAGCATGCTTAGAAATGATGAAGTGCAAGAAATAAAACATGCTAAAACTTCTAAGTTACGCATAAGGAAATGTGTAAGATTCATCAAAAATACAATTACTACAACAAATTAATTACACAAATAAGTCCGCAACATATTTTTGGACTAAGCAGAGACATTCTCTTAATTGGAAGTTGGAGCCTTATTGGAGCTTATCTCCTTTTTAGTGCTTGGGGTTTGAGAACAAGTAGATTACTCTCTATGCTCATAAGGGATTTCCTTGGACAAACATTCTTTATCATCTCCAAGATCCTCAACATGACCCTCATTATCACCTTGCATATTAATCTTGGCACCTAAACCTTCATCACAGCTATTGACTTTATTGTTGACATCGGCGAAGTCCAAGCATGAGAGGTCATATTCAGGGTAAAACTTGAGAATTTCTTTTCTTGCCGCTTGGACCCCTTCCTACGACTTTTTTCTCAATAATCTTTCATATTGCGACTAGAAGTCATGATTTCAAGCACCTCTTCAACAGATGACCCTTTCTTCACTACCTCTTCTAACTTAGTAATCCAGCTTTGAAATACGAAGTTATTGGTCTCTAGCTCCTTCATCTTCATCTTAAGCTTATCTTCCTTATCACTAATGGAGCTGAGTGTTCAGCCCAAACCCTAGTACTCTTTCTTCTTTTTCTACAGTTCCTCCTTTAAGTCCTTGGCCTCCTTATATTGCTCATCACCCTTATCCTTAAGGCTTAAGACTTCATCGGTAACTAAGGAGTGTGCCAATTTCTTGGCAACAAGTTCATCCCGACACTTTCTAGCCTCCATCTCAACCTTTAACCTTGCATTCTCATTAGCTACAATTTGAGCTTTTGAGGAGTTGTATGCATCCATAGAGTGATCAATTCTCCAAATACTTGGTAGAATATAGAAAAATTATCACTATTATTACCACTTTCATCTCTTTATCAACTTCATCCAAGGTCGTCACGTTGTAGCTACTAATCTGTAAACAAATAGGAGTGTTATTTATCAAATACGCTTAACAACTAAAAGGATTCAATTGATACATACATCATACAACTTAGCCACAATGTACGCCTTATTACAACTACTGACCTTATCAACATCTTTCTTCACAATCTCCTTATCCTTAGGAAGAATAACTCCTTCCATCAAGGCTAAAGATTTTGTCCTGTCACCTAGGGTCAAGTCGGTGTATAAGATACTGTGGCTTTCGAATGGAATGAAGTACTCACTGACCTCTATATCAGAGATGACTTTGGTACTATTGATGTTGAGAACTTTATTCCACATAGCCTCCTTCACCTTTTCATCCAATTCCTTGGACCTCTTAACAAGAGGTTAGCCGACGAGTTCCTTCACGCTTCTTTTGTTGGTACTTGACACAACCTCCACTGGTAGTGATGACCCTTTAGTGGCATCTAGATTGGTGACTTTAGCCTCATTTTAGGGTTCGATTTCTTGGCCACCCTCTCTCGGCTCCGTAGTAAGAGGAATGTTTTCGGATGGAGGGGTCTCAATTCGTACGACCTCAAATAATC
Source organism: Lumnitzera littorea (assembly GCA_024138015.1). Taxonomy (NCBI): domain Eukaryota; kingdom Viridiplantae; phylum Streptophyta; class Magnoliopsida; order Myrtales; family Combretaceae; genus Lumnitzera; species Lumnitzera littorea. The sequence goes on along the minus strand of JAMXBB010000012.1, from coordinate 78,620,850 downwards.
CAAGTTTCTCACCTCTTTATCGCTTCTTAGCTAGATGGGAGACCTTCCTTTGGGCTGCTATTTGTTTTGTTGTACCTTCTTTTACTGCCTTTTTAATGGTAGTTAGTCGAGTAGCAACAACTGTGGAGGTTATTCGTTTATCGACTTTTGATTTCTTAGCCTTCGCTTGGGCCAATAGCTTAGAAGGGTTTACTTCACCATTACCCATATCTATAATACAAAGTAGATGCATTAATACTAAAGTGAGGAATAAGAAAGAACTTACATTTTTCATACCAAGCTATGCTCAAAAGCTAACAATTCCTCCCCAAAAACATGAGAACAACTTTCCTCTTGCAGCTCTACTCGACATGGCCATCTCTCAAGAGCATACCTTCTTTTTCGAAGAAGATTGGCACTCCATTTTCATACCGTCGAATAATTCTCTTAGCATCCTAGAAAAACATTTTAGTTTTCCTCCTCTCTTGGATTTTCTTTGTTACAGTAGCATCATTTAGTATTAGTTCAATGTCCCTTATGCAGATTAGTTCAATCTATTGGGTCTAGAAATCTAACTCTTCAAATGAAAAAATAGACATAAACTTATCATACCATTTTTTGGATCTTAGACTCCAACCTGTCCATAAACTTTCGCCCATGCCTAGTAGCTACAAGGTACCAACCATCAGGCTACCTCCTAACCGTAAAGAAATACCAAAATAATTGAGGCGTAGCCCTAACTTCAACTTTTTCACAAACAATCTCAAAAGCTGTAAGAAGTCGATAGGTGTTTGGTGAGAACATACTTAGTGCAATTCAAAAATAATTGAAAAACTACTTAACAAAAGCTAAGATTGGAAAGCACAATTCAAAGTCGAGATATTTTAATAGATGTGAAACTCGCACTCCTTTGGAAAGTACACCCTCTCCTCCTCTCTTAACCTCATAAGATTCCATGTTTCCAGAAGGTCTTGCCAATATTTATTATATTTTGAAACCAGAACTCTATTAGCAGAATTGGTCACTCCATTTAGCAAGTCACTGAAGTAAATTGTATTGTTATACAAGTACCTTGTTACAGATCTTCCTTCTTTATCTTCCAAATAAGTATCTACTGCAAGAGAGTTGATTCGAGCAAGTTTATCCCACTGCTCTACAACACTGTCGACTGAGCTACTTGATGAACATGCCGTCTCACTCTTATTTTGCATGTAAGTTAGAATTTAGTGGAAACTGAGATAATCATTTTTCGTTGGTAGAATTTGCTTATGACAATAGTCATCATAGTACTATTTAAGCAAATGATTGGACTAGCAATGCTTTAGGACCTTAAGGAAAAGGTGCAAGTCACAAGAGATCAAATGTGAGTTTCACAAAGTCGATAGAAAAGTTATGCAGATGTGAGGTAAAAACCATTGTAATTCAAGTCGATGATTGGATGTTCTTAAAGAAATCTCCTATGAAAGGTGTTAGACAATTTAGCATAGAAGGGAAACTAAGTCTATGATATGTTGCACTATACCAAATTAGAAGAAGAATTGGAAAAGTAGCTTATGAGCTTGAATCACCAAACAAAATGGCTGGTATTCACAATGTGTTTCTTATTTCAAACCTAAGGAAATTTGTTAGAGACCTAACAACAATATTGGGTATACCTCTAGTAGGGTTGAAAGAAAACCTTACGTATGTGGAGCATCCTATACGGATATTAGATTCAAAGGTTATGAAACATAGATATTGAATATGTTAAAGTCTTGTAGAGTAAACATATTGAAGAAGAAGTAACTTAGGAGTTAACAGAACGTATGAGAATTCAATACCCTAAATTATTTATACAAGGTTAGTATTGTATTGGTCGCTTGTAACTTTCATTTTGAATGAGTAATATGTATGAGTCTCTAAAACATAAGAAAGTTTAGAGGATGAAACTTATTGTAGGGGGCTTAGAAATGTGAAACCTTAAGTACTTGAGATCAGGACAATTTAAGACTTCTTGGAAAAGTTCCCGAAATTGAGTAAAATTTTAATACAAGGTCATAAAAGTTAAAGAAGAGCTTTAGTAATATAAACTCTGTAAATTCAGCTTTTTGAGTATAGAGTTAAACTCGAGTGCTGTATATAATTTTCCTAAGTCAACAAAACCGACAAAATTTAAAACTGATTAAAATTTTAATTACGAAATCTAAAACAAATATGAAAAATACAAATATATTCTTTTAAACCCTAATCACGTATAAAAACTCTGAATCTTGTGTATGTGTAAATGCAAGAGATGAAACCTAAACCTGATAAAAACCCTAAAACCAAAAACCCTAAGCTTAAACCTATAAATTTATCCTAATAGTGATAAAGCCCTAATAAGTTATAATTATCAATAGACATATATAATTATGTAGAATTACTAATGAACAAATAAAAGTAATTTCTAAATACAAATAACTATGAAGAATAACAAATTAATTAAATAAATTAATAAGATTATAAATATTATCCTATGATTACTTATAACATCATATATATGTATATATAAAGGTTAGTGTTTATATTTATTTAATTATTTGATTTAATTTTACTACATACTTTATGTTTATATATTATGTAGTATCCATTAATTCTATTTACTAATTTTTCTACAGTTACATCAAATTTTATCCTAAATATTACTTAAAAATTGGAAAAACTTTAAGAAAAGCCAAAAAAGCAAATTTTATAAACTATTCTTTCTTTCTCTTCTTTCCTTCTTTCTTTCTTTTTTTCTTTTTTTCTTTTTTTCTTCTTTTTCTTCTTTTTCTTTCCTACATTCATATGCACAAGTGTCCATGAATTATCCCATGTGAACAAATTTAATAAGATAAAAAGTAAAGAAAAGCAAAGTCAACTCCCCACTTTATCATCTTATCCTTTTCTTCTTTTATTTTCCTTCTTTCCTTTTCTTTTCCTTTTTGTTTTCTTTTCTTTACTTCAAGCCAAGTGTCCCATCTAAAACTTACTTCAATTTTCTTTTTCTTTTCCAACTTTTAAGTTCAAACTAAGTCTTTCCTTTTCTCTATTTTGGTCCGACAACAACATCTTCTCCCTAACCTTTCCAATTTCTTCATTTTCCTTCTCTTTTAATTAACCATACACTAACCTTATATCGTAACATATTTATTTCATCTTCATTACCACTTGTCTACTAACTTCAAGAGAGAAATAGGAAGACTCATCTTTAAAAATTTCAAGACAAAGAGTAATCTAAATTACTAATTTATATGATATTTGTTTCTTTCCTTGTAATATAAATTTTTTGTGTATTCTTTTTTATTTTAATATATACTTTGTAGTATTTTATGTATTAGGAATATATAGTAGGAATTATATATATATGTATTTAGTTTTATGTACCAAGTGACATAAATACATATTGATTTAGGTGTATAAACCTCCTTCTTCTTATTTATGTATTTATGTATGTNTGTGTGTGTGTGTTTTTTTTTTTTACGGAGTTATATGGATAAGGTTTAGCTGAGTGGTTAAACATTTACTATTGCATTAATATTATTCACATTTCCTCTCATGTGTAATTTAATAGTTTTAGCACGTTTTATTTCACATGTGATATGTTTGATGTCTTTTTAAAGATAACGTCTGTTAGTCATTTGAGACATGGATTAGTCACCTTACTTCAGTTGTAAGATTGCCTATAAGAACTAACACATTTGTTATTTGGCTTTTCAGCTAAATTATAATGTTCACTAACCATGATAGGTTTGAACTTATTAAATATTATTTATTCACTGCGAAGTTTGAACTTAATAATAATTCGTTAATCATGAAATGATCAAGAAGCAAAACAAGTTAGCATTAGAACTTGGAATAAGTTTTCACATTCGAAACAAGAGTTGGGCTATCACCTTACAAAACAAGTGGAGATAATTCATAATATCAAAGGGATTAATTAAAGTAAAGCTTCAAGTTCTCGATATTCTATGTGTGAGGGATGGTTGTTTCATCCAACCTCTTTAGTTGATAGGCCCTCTCACTAATGACTTCTTGGACCCTAATAGGATCCTCCCAATTTGAGTCAAGTTTTCCCTATCTATCTCATGAGCTAGTCACCTCTAATTTCGTACAAACCAAAACTCTAAGTCGAAAAATCTTATGTTTCACCTTTTGATTATAATACTTGGTTGCCCTATGATGGTATGCTCTAACTCTCATTCTTGGGGCATCTCTTATCTCTTTGATAGTATCTAAAGTAGCCAACAAAGCAACTTGGTTGGTCATTACGTTGAAATTGTGCGTACATTGGGCAAGTCTAATTCAATCAGCAATGCTACTTTTATACCATATTCCAATTTGAAGGGCGTTTCGCCTGTTGTAGTCCGATATCCCCATAAAACATTTGATAATTCGTTAGCCCATTTTCCTTTGACTTGATTAACTTTCCTCTTCAAGTCATATTTAAGGATGTGCTACAAATGTGTAAATCAGATGGATACCATGTTTCTCACAAAATGCCCGGAATTTATCATTATCAAATTCTAGTCCATTATTCGTGGTAATCATAAATAGGACCCCAAATCTTAATACAATAAAGTTGAAAACAAAAGCCTCAACCTTCTGTTCATGATCCTTGCCAATGCCTCAACCTTCGCTCACTTAGAAAAATAATCCATAGCAATAATGACGAATTGTCGCTAGGCTGTAAACTTTGGAAATGGTTTGACTATGTCTAATCCCCATTGGACAAAGGGTCAGGGACTAGTTAAGTAGCACAGTTTAGTAAAAGGCGCATGACTCAACGCCATATGCTTCTAGCATTGTAAATAGTGCCAAATGGATGTTCTCATGTCATCTTTCATTGTCAACCAATAATAGCCAAGTCACAGGGCAAAGATACACAACTTTTGTCCTTTCACATGGTTGCTACATACACCACTATATAACTTGGATAACACTCCTTGTGCATCTTTCGAAAGAAGGCATTGAAGTTAAGGTTAGGAAATATTGCGTTTGTATAGCTGATTGTCTATTATTATGTAATTTGCAGCCTAATAAATCAACCTTCAAGCCTCTTTCCTATCATCAAGAAGGACACCATTCATCAAATAATCTACAATTGAATCCATCTAGGACCTCTCTTTTGAGCAAGGAGCTAATTCAAAGCTTTGTTGAATAATTTGTATGCTCTTATGTGGGAGAAATCCGACAAAGAGTCTGTCATTCAAATCAAGGAGTGCCATCCTAGCCAACTTTGATAGCTTGTTAGCCACGATGTTCTTGCTCCTTGGTATCTTCTAAATTGAAAAGGATTGAAATTCCTCCATAAGTGTTCAGACTATCAATAAGGACTTGCTCATTTCTTCGTCTTTTGTTGCATAACTCCCTTTGACTTGATTCACAACAAGTTGTCAATCAGAGAAAACTTAAACTTTCTCAACACTAACTTCCTTTGCCAATCCAAGTCTAGCTATTAAGGCTTCATAATCTGCTTCATTATTGCTAGCTAGAAATCAAAACTTCAAGGCATAATTAACCTTAACATTATAGAGTCCCTATAAGATAAGACTCACACCACTTCCTTCTCTAGTTGAAGAACTATAAACATAAAGATTCCATATCCGCTACTCAGCAATTTTTATGCTATCTTCCTTACTTGTGAACTTGGCTAGAAAATCTGCCAACACTTGAGCTTTTAATGTCATTTTAGGTTTTTATTGTATGCTACAAGCACTTAACTCCGGCATACTTCATCATCCTTCTTGAAGAATTTAGCCATTGTAATGCTTGCCGTAAAGGTTGATCAGTAAGGACTACAATTTGATGAGCCTCAAAGTATGGTTTCAACTTCCTTACCAACAAAACTACTGTTAACACAAATTTCTCAATTTTGGTATATCGATGTTTCGATCCTTACAAGACATCACTCACATAATAAATTGGCTAATGCTCCTTACCTTTGATTTAAACCAACACAAAGGAAAGTGCTTAGCAACTGATTGACATATATAAATATAAATTCTCTCCTAAGGCAGGTGTCAAGAATATTGGTGGTGATGCGAGAAATTCTTTACATTCGCTGAATGCTTTTTTGCATTCATTCGTCCACTTGAAATTTTTTAGATTCTTTAAAATTTTAAAGAATTCTACACACCTGTTTGCACTTCTCAACACAAACCTGTTAAGGTCGGCTATTCACCTAATTAACTCTTGAACCTCCTTGATAGAACAAAGAGACTTCATGTTTTTTATCACATCAATCTTTTTTAGATTTGCTTCAATACCGCGTCGAGTGACCATATACCTTAAAAACTTTTTGGAAGTAGCACCAAAAATGCACTTCTATAGATTCAGTTTCATATTGTATCTCCTTAGAGTGTTGAATGTATCCTAAAGATCGATGAGATACCAATCCTTTATCGTGCTTTTTACAATCATAGCATCGACATACACTTTGACATTTCAATGGATTGTAGCTTGAACATCATGTTGAAAAGTTGCTGATAAGATGCATTAGCATTTTTTATCCCAAAGGGTATCATTACATAATAGTACGTTCTAAAGTTAGTGATGAACTTTGTCTTCCTCATCCATTTTAATTTGACTATAGCCAGAAAAAGTATCCATGAAAGAGCGTAAAGCATGCCTAGTTGTTGAGTCAACCATTTGATCTATTCTTAGCAAGCGAAAGCAATCTTTGGGACAGGTCTTATTCAAATCTGTGAAGTCTATACACATATGCCACTTGTCGTTAGACTTCTTGACTAACATACAGTTTGGTAACTAAGTTAGATAAGACTCTTCTTGAATGAGTCGTGCTTTTAAGGGTTTTTGGACTTCTTTTTCTATGGTTGCCTCTCAAGGGCAAAATATCATTTCCTTTATTGAATCACGTTAGCACCAATACCTGTACTCTTAGTTAAACTAGTTCTTACCATGTGGGTATGTAATAAGAAACAAACGGTACCTAATGTTGTTTTGCGATTTTTGGATGAAATCTTACTCTTAGAAAACACAAAGAACTAAATGATACTAGGACTAGTCCGGTATAGCCACTCCGATGCATAAGTTAGTAAATGTGTTTAAGAGAAGATAAGTGAATAGTTTGGGATCATAATAGAGTTCTTACAGTCCTTGTTCTTTGCATTTGTAGGTAAATGTCAGGTGTTTGCAGCAGCAGTTAATCATTGATCATGAGATATGTGGAGACCTCATAATTAAGCACATGCTTGAAATATAGGAGTGGTGGTCAATTATGTAATGGAACTATACTAGATGATAATCGTTTACACTACTTTTAATAAGTTTAAACCAGACATGAAACTATCTTAGTCGGTGTCTATCGTAAATAGAGTTACTTGGCTTTTCGTCATTCAAATGGCAGAGTGAATTCAAAGGATGAAATTCGACTATCAACAAGCGTGTAGTCTAACTCTAGTATATAGTCTAAAGTTTGTAAAACAAAGTTTAGGGTCCTACTCCCAAGTAGCTCCTTGTTGCCTTTTTTTATATTGGTAAACTATTACAGTATATAGTCCAATTTAGTGGGGGTCCTACTCTTAGGTAGCTCCTTGTTACCCCAAGTTCCTAGAAGTTATGTCCAAATGCCCAGCTTTGTCGACTAATTGGGTGTAGATATTAGAAGGCATAGGATATTAGTACCGATGCATGCTACATGCATAAGCATAACATGTTGCATTGCTAGCAATAAATGCCTAGTTGAGCTAATGTATATGTAAAGCTAAACTTGCTGGTTATGATTAGAATGCTTCAGTTGTGATATTGTTTATATTGTATTGTTTATTATCCACTCTTAGTCAGCTTCAATAGTTAAGGGGATAAAATGTTTTATCCTCAAGTTAACAACATCGTGAAGGGCCTAACACTGAGGGAGATGTAAACCCCGCAATTTAGCCTTTTGTGTATAAAATCGAATTTATATATTGTAGATGATTTCTTTAAGTTAATCGAGCCAACAAGTTTAAAACTGATTATAATTTAAAATTTGCAACTTCAAACAAATATGAAAAACCTAAACTTATTAATCAAAACTCTAATCGTGTATGAAAACTTTAAACCCTAAATGTGTATAATTGTAAGAGATGATCCCAAACTTAATAAAAATCTTAATCGCATATAAAAACCGTAAATTCTACTTGCGTATACATATAAGAAATCAAACCTGAACTTAATTAAAACCATAAAACCAAAACTTTAAGCTTATAAATGTACCAATTTGCTATGAAGATGATAAAATCCTAATTGAGCTAAATAACTAAACGATACACTCAATCATGTAAAATCGCTAGCAAACAATTAGAGATAACTTCTAAATACTTATAACATAAAAATATTAGATTAATTTATTAAAAATTGTACTATTATTTTAGAATTAATATTAACCTTGTATTTTCATAGATAAGTTAGTATTATGTTTATTTAGATATTCTTGGTTATTTGGATAAGGTATAGTAAATATTAATAACATGATTTATAATTTACCTTGAAATTATATTGTTTATTATTCTAAATATTATTTATAAGATTAGAAATGTGTAAGGATATTCTAATATTTGTTTATTGATTTATTATATTTAATTTTCTATTTTTTCTCTTACATTATCTTTTTCTCTATTTTCTTTTTATTTCCAAATTATTTATATATAATAGATTAAATAATCAAAGAGTTGACCAAGTCAACATGTCCTTATCAATGTATTAAAGACCCTTATCAAATGCATTTAATTTTTCCTTATCTTTTCTTCTCTTTTTCTTTTTCTTCCCATTTTCTTGTGGTCGTGAGCTCTAATTGCCCTTACTAGAACACTCTTTAGCTTTCTTAATTTGTTTCTAATTCACATGTGTATTTAACTCACTTTTCCTTTAGAATTTAGAATTAAAGGCATTAATACAACTCTCATCTTCTTCTTCCTCCATTTCTCTTCCCTTTCTTACCCACTCATTTAACTTTTAACTACACTATCAAAGTGGTTAATTTTCAACATTAAAAGGAGGGATTAGGAGGAGGATTCTTCATCAAATCATACATCAAACCAAGTAAACATCTTTCTTTTACATAATATTAGTATTAGTCCTTTATGTAAAATATATACATATATGTGTGTCTTGTAGTATATTTGGTACCATCCAATTTTGATATATCTCACATGTATTTGAGTATAAAGATTTAGAGATTATATACAATCATATTAGCTTTAGATATATGATTTATTTCTTCTGAGGGTGTTGTACATATGTATATACATATGGTATTATACGTATAGATAAGTTGATATATATATATATATATATATATACATGTTTCTATTTTACTTAGAAACATGAATACATGAGTATATATATATATATATGTATGTGAATATAGAAATATATAATATGTGTAGAAACTTATGTATGCAATAAATACTAAATTTCTATATATATATGTACAAAACCTAACATGTACTAAGATATGTATATTAAAGATCCTTAGAAAATAATAGCAAGAAAATATTTAAAAAATAAAAATACATATAAAATATATACATATAAAAGTACATATAAATTCAAGTATAAATACATATACATGAATATGTAAAAGTACATAAATATGTATAGCATAAGTATAATACATGTATAAATACATGTACATATATAGGCCTACATGTATGTATATACATATGTATACATGTATAGGTACATATACTAAGTATGTTAAGTATGAGAATGGTTATTAATATACTAAGTATAATGATGTAAGGAAAGGTACTTTTGTACATATAAGTGTATAAATGTATATAATAAGGTATTAAATAAGAGTACAAATAATAAAATATCAAATATAATAAATTAATTAAGAATACATGTATGTACATAAACACATAAGTATATATATATATAATACAATTATATACCTATAATGGGCTAAAACCCATAATATACAACTAAGGCTCATAATTTATTAATTAATTAAATATAATGATATATAAATGTACCTAATAATAATAATAAAATCAAGAAAACTTAATGAAGTGCCACGTAGACCAACCAAAATGTAACACATCAGCAAATATATCCATATAAATAATAATATCAAAAACTTCAAAATAATTATAGAATAATGATATAATTAATTAAGTAAATTTATATTAATAATAACAGAATTACAATAAATAGTAAATTAAGCTTGAAATAAGGAAATAATGAAGACTACATAAATTAAAGTTAAAATTAAGAAATCTCAAAAATATAAAATTTAGAAATTAACTAAGTCGTATAATAATAAAGAAAACTTAAAAATTAGTAAATAAAAATATTTGAGTCAAATTATTAAATTTATAACAATTTAAACTTATCTTGGAAGATGTAGGTCTCAATGTCCAAAATGGATCACGCTATGTGAAAGTACATTTGAAAACGATAAACAACTACTATAAGATCATAAAAATAAGAGTTAGAATAAAAAAGTTACATATGATTGAAAATTTAAAATAAATCGAGAAGATTAGGTAAAAGATTTTGATTAAACTATATTTATACTTTACTTGGGTTATAGTGGAAAACTAGGTAAACAATAATAGATATTTAGTTGATTGAAGAACATAGCTTTTCCAAACGCTTATAAGTCTTATTATCTTTTAAGTACCCGATTATTAAATTTTGAGAATTCTAAAAGTTTAATGAATAAGTATTAATCCAGGTGAGGGAGTTCTAATAACTTGCTATTTGCTTGTGTATGTTGTTTGTATGATGTTTTGCTTGTTGTTATTGCTTGTATGTTTGAATGACTATTTTGCTTATTTGCTATCATTCATGTGATTACCTACTTAAACCGAAAAATATAAATATCTTACTAAAATAACCGGTTATATTCATCATGTGTTTATAACTTAATTGATGTATTAATAGAGAGTACTAGCTTTGCAAAATTTTGAGAAAAATATTTTTGTAAAGCATTTTCAATCTTAAACATATTTTTGTACGATTTCTATACGGGCTCGTAGTGCCTGTAGATGATTTTTTTATCGTTAAAGTAAAGCTAGCATAGTATCTCCAACTAATAATGAGAGGACTCATTTAGTTGTGTCTAGGGGCCTTGGATGGTGGATGGCTCTAGTTGGGGTCTACCTATTTAGATTGGTATTTCTTTCTTGACTAAGGTAATAGTCGAGTGTCACTTGGAAGGGTGGTACCCTTAGGTAACCTCATGTAAATAAGGTGAGATGCTTTGTGCAAATAAGTACAAGGGATAATCGAAGTGTAAACAACATAATTCTATACCTTTCATAGTTCTAAACTCCTATGAATATATTACTTGCATTTATTTTGTATGTAGATAGCTTGCATATGGGCTAATAATGTTTGATAACTTGCTTAAACGGTAGTGGTAAGGAACAAACTCACTAAGATGTGGTTTGCTCATTCCCCTATAATTTCTTTTGCAGTTTTATTTATGTTAGGAATGGGATTAATTTCGAGTGCCGAATGTAAAGTAAAGATAAGTATGTTATTATTTAAATTAGTTGAGACTTTTATAAGTGATATAGAAAACATCCTTTGTAGGAGATGTTTGTGTGTTAAAGTTCAATATAATTTAATATTTGTTGTAATTATATAAGGTTGGTATATCCTATCTTATTATTTGGTAGAAAATAGCAATTGTTTATGGTTCTAAGAAACTATGGAATGCTAGATATCCATAATTATTTATATTTTACAATAAGTTAATTAATTAAAAATCAGAATCCTTAGTGATTAATCATTTGGAGTCCTACAATCTCTAACTTGGAAAGAGATTTTCGTATCATGGGTATATATATAATATGAAAATTTTAGACAATCCTACTAGACTCCTTATAAGGTCTTGACACATATAATATAGTATAAGTATTTACATATGTACATAAATTGAAAAATACATATATATGTGTATTAGTACTTTATTTTCTTAAAAATAAATTAATAAGTATGAACACTTACATATATATACATATGGTAGAGGTGACATCCAAATGAGGATTAGAAGCTATTTTCCAATATTTAATTATTTAAACTATTACATATATGTATATATATTAATATTACAAACTGGAAAAGATACAAAGATTGGAAAAATTAAGAAAATTGTCACATGAACTAATAAAATGTTGCCACGTCAACTTTTCATAATTTTTCTTATTAAAACCACAAATTATGAAAATAATAATAAATTAATTAGAAAATTGCAATAGTAACAAAATTAAGATAATTAAAGATTTTGGCTTAAAATGGTAAAACAACAAAATTATGACAAAATGGACCCAAAAACAAAAATATTTAAAAAATGAAAAAATTTAGAAATTATTTAAATCCATTATTAAAAATAAAGAAAAATCCAATAAATAAAATCATTAAAGAAACACCCAAAATAATTTGGGCCAAAAATAAATAAAATAGAAAATGCAAGTTCCAATGTCCAAAACGAATATTGCTACATGAAAGTATGTCTAAAATTGATAAATATTGACTATAAGATTATAAAAATCGGACTTAAAATGAAAACACTATATGCAATAAAAAATTTAGGATAAATCAAGAAAAATAGGTAAGGTAATTAAATTAATTGGCCCTATAAACTAACAATGGGAATAAACCCTTAAAATAAATAAATAAATACATAAGATACAATTATTTATAAATATACTCATATATTTCTTATTTACTTTAATAAATAAGTTAAATCGTGTTCATGTTACGCTTGGGTTATAGTAGAAAATTAGGCAAACTACAACAAATATTTAATTAACTGAGAAGCTTAGCTTTTCCTAATACTTGTAAGTCTTATTATTTTTTAGGTACTCAATTATCAAGTTCTAGAAATTCTAAAGGCCTATGAAGTGAGCATTAATCTAAGAAATAGAGTTCTAATAACCTGCTTTTTGCTTGTGCTTGATACTTGCTTGTTGATTTGCTAGATGCTATAATTTTATGCCTGAATTACTATTCTACCTTATGTATTATCAACCGTATGATCCTCTCCTTAAATCGATAAATATAAATATCTAACCAAAATAACTAGTTATATTTATTACATATCTATGACTCAACTAGTATACTTATGGGGTGTGTTAGCTTTGCTAATTTTTGAGAAAAATATTTTTGGAAACGTTTTCCCAATCTCAAATAGATTCCTATGTAACTTTTGCGATGACTTGTTGCGCCTATTGATGATATTTTTATTGTTGAGGTAAAGCTGGCATGGTATCTTTAATAGATTGATAGTGAAAGGACTCGCATAGTTGAACCCTTGAGGCCTTAGATTAGATTTATGAATGTTGAGCTTATAAGGCCTTGGATATGATTTGTTAATGATGGATGGCCCTAATTAGGGCTCACCAGTTTGAATTGGTATTTATTTCTTGACTAGGGTAATAGTTGAGTATTGTTTGGAGGGTCGCTGCCTCTAAGTAACCTTATGTAGGTAAGGTGAGGTGCCCTTTATGGGTAAGTACGATGACAATCAATGAGTAGATGATGTAAATGTGTACCTTCCATAATTCTAGACTCCTATGGATGTGTTTTTTGTATTCATCGCATATGCATCCATTTTATATGTAGATAAACTTGCATGAGTGCTAAAAATGTAAGATAATTTGTTTAAATGTTAGTGTTAAGGAACGAACTCACTGAGTTGTGGTTTACTCATTCCCCTATAACTTCTTTTGCAAGTTCATTTAAGCTAAGACTGGGATAAATTTTAAGTGCAAAGTGTAAATTGAAGATATGTAAGATAATATTAGAGTTAATTGAGAAGTGTATAGTTGGTATAGAAACATCCTTAGTAAAAAGTATTTATATGCTAGGTTTTGTATAATTTAGTATTTCTTGTAAATTGTAAAATTTACTTACTTTGTCTTATTGTTTGGTAAAGGATACTGATTCTTTACAGTTCTGATGGACTATAAAATATTGGAAATCCATAATTATTTATATTTTACGATAAGTTAATAAATTAAAAATCAGAAACCTTAGTAATTAACTAATTAGAGTTTTGTAATCTTTCACTTACAAGGTAGTTTTTGAATCATGGGTGTACATGTGATATGAAAAATTTTAGGCAATCCTACTAGGCTCCTCATAGGGTTCTGATAGAAGTGATATAAGAGCTTTAGGTTGTTAGAGATAAGAAAAACCTTCTAAATTGTGAGATGGGATAAAAACTATGTAAATTTAGGATTAAAAAAAAATTAAAAGACTTAGACTTATAGATTATACATTATATTTAGTATCAGCTATATGTATTTGCAATTATATATAAGTGTATTTACATTTATCACCCATTAGTCCCCTAATTATGTTGACTTGATGAATATACCTTAAAGACACACAACATAGGTTTCAGGTATTAAGCCCCGTAATGTAAGAAGTAAGTTGTTAAGGTGATGTGAAAATAAGTATTCCTAATTGAGTAACTAAAGACAAGTGTCTACTGGAATATTTCAATTATAGAATTAAAATTTAGGATACTACTATGAAATCTGCTACACATGCGAAAGTGATAATAAATCCCGTTGTTAATAAGATGTTTGGTGATTTAAATAAATGAGCTAGTTAAATGACATTGATTTGAGAAAACATTATGCTGATAGAGTTATCACTATTGATCCTATTCTTTATCCCCTATTAGCATCGTAAAATTGAGGAAGTGAGGCCGAATCTGAAAATAATTTGAGAGCAATTGAACTACATAGGGTAAAGCTTTACGAGTTCATCAAGGTAAACAAATACTTTAAAGGTAAACTTAATAGCCCAGTTGAGACAAAAGACTACTTGACATGGATTGAGTAATCCTTTAAAATCTATTAGATTCTAGAGGACTTAAATGTAACCTATGGGACTTTTATGTTATATAAGGAAACAAGGATATGGTGGGTCTTAAAGAATAAAGCTATGTCTCAACCTATCACTTGGAATGATTTTATGGAGGAATTCTTAAAGGAATATATTTTGGAAAGTTTAAGAAAGAAACTTTAGGAAGACTTGCTCCTTGTATGGAAAGGAAATCAGAGCATTAGTGAATACGAATGTGAGCTTAAGAGACTGATGCATCTTACTTATCCGGAATTAAGAGTTAGTGATCAATTTCGCATACAAGTATTCATAGCAGGATTAGATCAAGATACTCAAGTTAAGTTGAAAGATTTCAGTTTAAGCCTAATAACAAAGTTGTTGAAAGAGCATTAGTGTTAAAATATGTAAGGAGAGAGTTCATAGAAGGGCAAAATGAGGAAAACAAGGAAATCTTTGAATTAGACAAAGAGTCAATGGATGATGCTAATAAGAGTGATAAGTGACCAATTGAGGTAATGAGGTCGTAAGTGAATGATCCAATCACAAAGAAGCTACACAAAATAAGCTACTAGAAATACAACCAAGATCACTGCCCAAAGGATTGCCTATAACTAAAAGGAAAACGTTCTTACTATGGAAAGATTGGACATAAAGTGAAATTGTGTTATAATAGGAAGAATGCCTTAATGTGTAGTAATTGTGGAAGGCATGTGATGGGAATCGAGCTACTAAACCATTGACCTACAGTCAAGCCCGAGGACTGAAAGGCCTAGCACGGTAGATTCTCTTACTCCATCTGACTCCTACTAAGGCCAAGTATCTCCTTATCGAATCGTTTTGCATGCTGAGCTGAATGACTCCTTATTTTTCATAGATAGTGTGTCAAGAAGTAGAAGGCCGAGACAACAACCAATCTTTGTTTTCACTTATGCTTGACCATTTACTTACTTAGCATCACCATTGCCAATATGTTGAGAGAAAGAGTTTGGACTGACTAAACCTCCCTTACTTGAACAAGCCAATTGACCATACTTTTTATCCGCATCTTCCAAAGGCCTCACCAATATAGTATCGCTATGAGTAAAAAATCATGTGTAGAATCCATCACACTAACCATTGCTTTCTTAGAATATTTATTTTACTCTTTTGTATTCTTATACATTACTTCTTTAGGGTAATGCCCTTTTTGTCTTTTTCTTTTAAGCATGTTGCCCTAAATTCTGGGGTATAAATACCCCTTATACTTATGGCTGTAAAGGACTAGATTGATTATCATTAATACACTCAAGTATTTTCCTTCCTTGTATAAACACTACTTGTTTACTATTATAAACACTATTTGTTTACTCTCGGCATCACTCTTATCCTAACCCCTAAGCAAAGCTAGGTGGTGAGTAACCTCACCGGACCGATTTATGCATCATATCGAATTGTGTTGTGAGTCTTCAAAAGTTCCATTGGTGCATCATATCCTCTAAAGTTGTTTATGGGCTTTTGCTTACTCTTTATTTGCATTAGTCCTTTCCATGCATTTTACCAACACTTCCTTTTCAAGTTTTCTGCAAGCTTGGACCCATCTAGCGACTAGCCTTATCTGTTCTTGGTTATGGTTCACATCATCTTGATATCAAAGCAGTTTTGTTTAAGTTAGAGTTTGTTTTCAAAGTTCTATTTATACCCTATTTTGTGAGTATGAAACAGAGCAAGATACTGTATTCATCTTAGTTACTGTGTTTGCTAGCTGTTAATTTCTTGAAGTGTTTGTTTGAGCTTTGAATCTGTAGAGAAAATGACTTACCTAAGTGTAAACATTGGTGTTGGAGATGGTAATGGAGTTGTCTACTATGGACGATAGTCTTAGAAAACCCCTAGAAGCACTGACGAGAGACTTGATAAAGTAATTAACCACTTGGTGGATTTAACCCCAACTATTCATGCGTTGTCTTGCTAACTGACTGAGGCTATCTAAAACACCCCACAAGCTGCTCAGCTTGTTAAATATTAGAACCTAGCTCAACCAACTTGAAGTAAAGAAGTAGTTGGGTGAGTAAGATGAAGGATAGACCTAAGGGAACTAGATGAAGAGGATGAGGAAGAGTACTTTGAAGAAGAGTAAGCTAGAGTCCCTAGAGCATCTAACCACGTAAAACTTCAGATTCTGTGTTTTAATGGATCTAGGAATGTTGATGAATATTTAGAGTGGGAAGGAAAGGTGGAGCATGTTTTTTATTATTATCAATATGAAGATTATGAGAGGATGAGAACTGCTATTGTAGAGTTCTCCGAATATGCTACCAGGTAGTGGAAAAATTTCCATGCTTGAGGAGACGAGCGGACTACCAAGAGATTAATACTTAGCCCAAGATGAAGGGAATACTTAAAAATAGGTTCATGCTATAAACTTATCTTTAAGATACTTTCACTTAGCTTTAGGAGCTGAGATAAGGAGGCCGAACTGTTGACAAGTATATTTAAGAATTTCAAATGCTTATGGTTCGTTGCAAGGTGGAGGAACCACCAGCTTGAACAGTTTCAAGATTCATTACTAAGTTGAGAGGTGACATTTAAGACATAGTGAAACTTTAACAATTTGCCACAATGGATTAGGCCATTAGAATAGCCCAACGAATAGAGAGGCGAAGAAGGAGCAGAGTATCGGCTAGGTTACCGACTAACCAACCTAGATAGGTACCTGATCTCAGTCGAGTATCGAGCTGGGCTGAAAGATGGATGTCCTAATCAAACTGAAGGGTTGACTTGATACTGAAGTATCGACCTAAACTTATGAGAAGGGGCAAGGGTTAAATAGGAAGATGAGCCAGATCAAGTACTTTAAATGCCAAGGGTTCAGACGTATGGCCGCTTAATGCCCAAACTGAAAGACTATGGTAATCAAGGGAGATGTCACAAAGTTAAAGGTACAAAGTACAAATGAGAAACCTGAAGAGGAAGAGATCACTCTTAAGAAAGAACTTATTGAAAAAGACGTGTTTGCCAAAGACTTAGATCAGTTGGTCCTAGTTGTCTGACGTACCATGAGCTTAGAACCCTTATCGGAGGAAGAGTAAAGAGAGAATTTGTTTCATACCTCCTGTAAGGTGAATAACTAGGTGCGAGCGTTAAATTATGAATAGTGGAAGTCACACCAATGTGGCATCAGTCGACCTTATTTCAAAACTAAAGTTGCCAAATGTTGCACACCCAAGGCCATACAAGTTGTACTAATTGAGTGAGAAGGGAGCACTAAATGTTACTCGGCAAATATTACTACTAATCACTATAGGGAATTACTTTGACCAGATTCTCTACAACATACTACCCATGTATGCTTCCCACATGTTGCTAAGTAGACCGTGGTTATCTAATAGGAGAGTTATCCATGACGGCTACAAAAATACATATATGTTTGAGAAGGATGGCTAGAAAATCACACTGAACCCAATGCTATTAAGAGAAGTCAATAAATTGCAAACAAAACTTACTCGCGGATTGAAGAATGCTTTGGTGATGAGTTAAGTTGAGCTTTGGGAGGCCATCAATGCTAATGAGCCAATCTTCATGTTAGTTAGGCAACTACTAGAAGTAAAGGAGCGGGATAAATTATCTTAAAAAATCAAAGAGTTGCAGAATGAGTATGCCGACCTGTTCCCACAACAATTACCTAAGGGTTTACCCCTAACTTAAAGCATAAAGCACTGCATTGACCTCTTTTCTGGTATCGTGCTACCGAATAAGCTAGCCTATTGGATGAATCCCAAGCAGTCTTCTAAGCTTCAACGTCAAGTCAATGAGTTGTTGGAGAGAGGTTATGTTAGGGAAGGGCTCAACCATTGTACTATACCAGCCCTTCTAGTGCCGAAAAAGGATGGAACTTAGCGGATGTATATAGACGGCCGAGCAGTGAACAAGATTATTATCAAATATAGGTATCCTATCTCGAGGTTAGAAGATATGCTGGATGAATTAAGTAGAGCTAAGATTTTCAGCAAGATTGATCTTAAGTCTAGCTACCATCAAATTTGTATGAGGCTAAGAGACGAGTGTAATACGACATTCAAGACTTGACATGGATTATATGAATAGATGGTCATGCCCTTCAGCTTATTAAATACCTTAAGTACTTTCATGAGACTAATGAATCATGTACTAAGACATTTGATCAGGAAGTGTGTCGCGGCATACTTTAATGACATCCTAGTTTATAGTATCGACATGCCAAAGTCATTATGAACATCTCTGAGCCATTCTGAATATCCTCTGTGCTAAGAGATTATTCATCAATCTTAAGAAGTGTTGCTTTTTCCAAGAGGTAATATTCTTGGGCTATGTAGTTAGTAGAGGAGGCTTACGAGTGGATGATGAGAAGATCGGAGCAATTGTCAAATAGCCGACCCTTACTACTTATACTGACATAAGAAGTTTCCATAGACTGGTTTCATTCTATAGACGATTCATCAGGAATTTCAACACCCTCGCTGCACCACTTACTGAGCTAACGAAGAAAAACACCGACTTCCAATGAGGATAAAGGGAGGAGAGGAGCTTTGCTAAGATAAAAGAAAGATTAACCTCTGCCTCGGTATTAGTTCTACCTGACTTTGAGAAAACATTTGACCTGAAATGTGATGCATCAGGCATTAGAATAGGCATTGTCTTAATGCAAGAAGGTCGACCAATTGCCTTCCACAACGAGAAGCTTAAAGAACCTCTGTTAAATTACTCTGTGTATGACAAAGAACTCTTAATGTTGATTTACATAATTTAAGCGTGGTGGCACTATTTACTACCGAGAGAATTTATCATATTTATTGATCATGAGTCGTTGAGGGACCTCCAGAGGTGACTAAGTTATTAAAGTGGCAAGCAAGATGGGTTGGATTCCTTAAGGGATTCAATTCCTTAAGGGATTCGATTTTATGATAAAATACAAATAGGGAAAGAGCAACGCAATTATAGATGGTCTTTCGAGAAAACATGCACTTCTAAATGAACTGTAGACTAGATTATTTGGGTTTGCGAGTATCAAAGAGTAGTATTTTAAGAATCCATACTTTGGACCTATAATTAGGTAATGTATCGATGGAAAGACAGTGGACGAGTATCATGTAGAGAATGGCTACTTGTTTTGAAGTGGAAAATTATGTGTACCGACTTTTCCTTAAGGGAGTTATTGATTAGGAAAGCTTATGGTAGAGGACTCTCTAAATATTTTGGAGAAAGAAAAACCTGTGAACTATTGAATGATCGATTCTTTTGACTAAGAATGAGGAGAAATGTACACAAAGTTGTTGAAAGCTGTACCGTGTGCAAGATGGCTAAGTTCCAAGTTGAGTAAGGGAAAGTGATGCCTTTACTTATCTTGACGAAACTAAGGGCTAAATTGAGCTTGGACTTTGTTCTTGGACTACCACAAACTACCCGGGCAAAGATTCTATAATGTTTGTCGTGGATCAATTCAACAAAATGGCACACTTCATGCCTTACTTCAAAACTAATAACACTTTGGCTATTGCTTCTCTTTTCTTGCAAGAGATTGTGTAAATTAACAGCATGCCAAAAAGTGCAATCTCCAATAGAGACCCAAAGTTCTTGAGCCATTTCTAGAGGACCTTGTTTTATCGGATTGGGACCAAACTACTATTCAGTACTTCCTATCACCCTCAAACTAATGACCAAATAGAAGTGGTTAATTGCACTTTGGGATCACTGTTCCGAGCTGCAGTAGGTAAGAACTTAGCTGATTGAGATGTCTACTTACTAGTGGTCAAGTTTGCTTACAATCAGACAGTGCATGACACCACCAAGCACTTACACAAGAAGACCCTAACGCCTCGACTAGAGCACAAGCCCTTCAGTAAATCTATGATAAAGTCACTCAACACATCAACTAAGTTGCTAAAAGGATGTAAGAGAAGACTAAGGGTAGAATTGCTAAACAATTCCAACAAGGAGACTGGGTATGGCTACACATCAGTAAGGAATGGTTGCTAAGCAAGAGGAGGAGCAAACTATCCCTAAGGGTTGAAGGACCTTTCAGAATCCTCCAAAAGATCAATGATAATGCCTATAGATCAAAGCTATTAGAGGACCATGGGGTTTCTAACACCTTCGATGTTGCCAACCTTAGTCCATATCACCCCGATGGAGAGGTGACCGGAGATCATTTGGATTTGATCCCAAATCTAAATCAACTTGGAGGGAATGATAAGAATCAAGCTACTAGACTATTGAGCCGCAACCAAGCTTAAAGACTAAAAGGCCTAGTATGGCTGATTCTCCTACTTCAACTAACTCTTGTTGAGGTTAAGTATCTCCTTGCCAACTCATTCTGCATGCCGAGCCAAATGACTCCTTATATTTCACAAATAGTGTGTTGAGAAGTAGAAAGCTGAGACAATAGCCAATCCTCGCTCTCACTCATACTTGACCATTTACTTACTAGGAATCACCATTATCGATATACTGAGAGAGAGAGTTCAAACTAACTAAGCTACCCTTACTCAAACAAGCCAGCTGATCATACTTTTTATTCACATCTTCCAACGACCTCATCAATATAACATTGCTATATGTACAGAATCATGTGTAGAATCTATAACACTAATCATTGCTTTTCTAGAATATTCATTTTACCCTTTTGTACAATTATACATTACTTCTTTAGGGTAATGCTCTTTTTGTCTTTTCCTTTTAAGCATGTTGCTCTAAATTCTCAAGTATAAATACTCCTTATACTTATGGCTATAAAGGACTAGACTGATTATCATTAATACACTTAAGTATTTTCCTTCTTTGCTTAAATACTACTTGTTTACTCTCGGCATCGCTCTTATCTTAATCCTTAAGTAAGGCTAGGTGACAAGTAACCTCTTCATTCTTGTTAGTCCATTCTGCACATTTCCCCATCGCTTCATTTTTGAGCTTTCTCCAAGCTTGGATCCATCTAGTAACCAGCCTTGTCTGTTTTTGGTCATGATTTGCATCAGTATGTACATGACGTTTCCAAATGCTATCAAAAGTAGGCAACCTAAGAAGCAATCTAGTTGTAGCAACCCATTTTTTTCTCCCTTATAGTTTGATTTTTTGAGAAAAAGGATAAAAAAAAAAAACACAAAAAATTGAAAAATTTTAGAAAAGGAGAAAAAATTAGAAAAAAAAAACCAAATGAAAAAAGTATAAAGTTTTTAGGAAAATAGAGTTTCTAGAAAAAATGGATTTAAATTTGAGTTAGGTTTAATATATTTAGTTTAGTTCATTTTCTATTTTGGTAGTTTCTTTAGAAGGCCATATAGTTTAAGTACAATTTATTTACATCAAGTGTCAAGGTATGGGCCAACGGCCTAACTAGTTAAGTACTTGGTCTTGTAAGGGAAGGAAGTGAGAAGTCTTGGGTTCAAATCTGACCAAGTATACATGTGCCTTTTTCTTTTTTTGAAGATTTGGTGGAAGCTACATGTCATGTCTAGACACATGGCGGCATCTTATGGGTCCAAATAGCTAAAATGGTGCCTATATGGCACTATGTTAGCATCATCTCCTTCCCTATTTTCTCGAGAAACAAACAATAAAGAAAAGAAAAGTCCAACTTCTAGAATTTGGGATTAGGCAATAAATCTTATCAAATCTTTATTTAGATTTAATAAAATCATGACTAACTGATAATTAAAATTGTCGAATTTTGTAACGATGTTATTAAATCTTTTAGGATGAGGATTTGCAAAGATTCAAATCTAAAATCAGTTACATCCATGTTTAAGTTGAGTTAATCCAAAGCAAGTGCAAAGGTTTGATTTTAGTTCTATAAAATCAATCTCATTGGGGCATCAAAAGAGAGAGAACTTCCCATCAATTCACTATCTCCTTAAGAGACAATCCACACACATAAACACCGATTACCTTATCCTTGCCCCCTATCTAACATCACTTGATCAACTATATATAGCAAAACACACATGCATGTGCAGTGGCCATCAACCTTGATCATTCTTATTTACACTTGACCACCACAATAGCAATACACACTCACTCATTCTCTAAGTTGATGACCTACACCATGCACCTTAAAAACAAACAACCCTGGCCCTCTCTCTTATGCCTTAAGATTAACCCCTATGTGATGACAACAAACATCCATCCCAATGCCGTTTGACCCTAATCTCCAACTATAAGTAGACAACAACAACCAACAACACAGCCACACGACTTACCCGTATGACCCACCATTGACTCACTTACGGATCGACTGCCAATCATCAATAGTGCTACGTTGTGACCTAATTCCTTTTGCCCATGACCATGGATTCAAACCTAAAACCACCTTCCTTGCACAACAACACCAGCGACCTAAACACTTACTGTACATAATTGCCATTCCCCCACACTACTCAAACTTGACCCTTACATATTTACCATCAAATAGTAGCTGCTCCATCCTCTTCACCAAACACAACCACCCTACTCTCGTTCATCCTTAACCACACACAACTACCATTGCTGCAACTTACAATAATGCCATTCATAGTAACCTAAACATAAACCGAACACCTACTCATCCATTCCTAGTTATGCAATCACCTAACAGCAAACACCTAGCCATCAACCACCCGCATGACACCACTATGATAGCCAACACTACATCACCTAACTAACCAACCAATGCGACTCAACACTATGCGCAGCTTACTTTACCATCGTAAGCTACCATTCAAACAACAACAAATCAATACAACAACTTGAAACACCATACTAACCTCAGTTTTGTCAACAAATTCATCATAAAAATCAAGTCTCCCACTCGATTTGCTATAGAAATACTTCTATGTAACATTGGATTCTTGTTATTATTAAAGAAAGGGTATGTCCCGACTCGAATAGTCTTTAGTGACCTAGATTATCTATCTTGAATCCACCTAACCTAGTCTAGATCTAATCTAAGGCCTATCGACCTACGTCTAATTTGAACATGTCCAATTCTTGCTTTGTTTTGATTATTTTATTTGTATTTTGTCTTTTCTTTCTTCCTTTTTTTAAAATTGTTTATTCAATGATTTGTTTAGTAGTTGTTTTAAAATATATAAAAGAAAAAAAAAATATCTTATCTTAGGAAATCTTGTTTTTCTCGAATTTTTTTTTAGCATTAAGTCTTTAGAATTTCCCATTTAGAAAAAAGTTACTTTTTAGAAATAAAAAAATAATAACAAACCCTTTTCAAAACTAAGACATTTTAGATAATTTTTTTATAAAATAAAAATACTTAACAATTAGGACCCTTTTAGAATTTCTCATAAAACTAAATGGATTAAAATGTAAATTTAGGGAATTTTCAAAATTAAAATAAACTAGTACACCAAAATTTTTTAAATGAACTACGAACATTTGATCTCGACTTGCAAGTACTTAAGCACCTCTGTGACAACATAAAATTTATAAAAACTTTAGTTTTCTTTTTTTTTTTTGGTAAATTATAGCTTAAATTAATTAATTTTGTGAGATAAACACAAATTAATGGTAAGTGAACTTTTTTTTAAATATTAAAGGGGCAATTTTGAAAACTAAGCTTAATTTCAAAAAATTGATAGTGGTACCCATTAGGGTTTAATAGGCAGCCCTCGAATTGGGAAATCTCTAGCTTTTTCTTATGGATTTAAAATCAAAGACTGATAGCTAAGTTGTAATCAATCTACCCAATTAATTATAATTTATTTCTTTTCTTGCCTCTAATCGGATGGCAACTCCAAAAGATTTTCAATTAAAAAAGAAACTGGAATTGTTCATTTTCTCTAATCGAGGATTAATATTAAATGGATTAACATTTATTATTAGTCAGAAAATGGGAAATGAAAATAAAATAAGAAATCAAAAAATCAAGCTCAATAGCTTGACGACTCGATTAAGGATTGTCAAGAGGGTTAGCTACTCAAAATTTCCTAAATTAAGATTATTTTTCAAAAATTACTCAACTTGTAAATTTTCCATGTGTACTTACTTTTCCTTTGTTAAATTTTTGCTGTACTTACCCTTTTTGTTGCAGCTCACCTACTGGGTAGTTTTGAGGGTTTTCTTTCTTGATTTTATTTTACATATCATATGTGTGGTATGGTCAAAACCAGGCCGTTTTAGGACATTAAGAGGAAGGTCATTGTGTAAGCTTTGAATGTTGTGGGGCAACCACTCTCTAAAGCCGATTTGGCTACCCCACTCAAGTTTAGATGTCACAACAAAATCGTTACTTTGAAAAGTAGTGGTAGTCACAAAACTTGAGGACCTTTAGCACCTAAACTTTGCATACACAAAAACTCTTTTAAAAAAAATTGCAAGAATCCATAATGTGGTAGACCCAAGCGAATAAGTGCAGTTGTGAAGTTATACTTTTCCCTATATTTTCCTTGTATTCTCTTGTATAGTTACTTTGTAATATTTCTCTCTAAATATTCTAAAATAATTCCATGTAATGTTTAAGATAGGCTTTGATTATAATTTTATTTTTTTCTTTAGATAGATATGGCTAGATTAAGTTAAGTTGCTTTCAAAGATCCATATTCATTCACCTCATGGAACTCAAAAATTACTCCAAACATGGTTTCACCTTTTCAACCTAAATAGACAAGAATTCATTAAAAATACGATTAGGCCCATACTATCTCTACAGAAGATCCTTGTGAATATTACTTTAGTGTAGGCCTTAATACAACTATGGGACCTTGAATCTATCACTTTTCGCCTTGGCCCTACGCCAACTAAGTCCAACCTTCAAAGAGTACTTTCAAATATTATGGGCCCTTACTATCACAAATAATATCTTTGTCCTAGACTTAGAAGCTACTGCACCGAAAATCTTTATTAAGCTATGGGAGTTAAAAAGGCCAAGATAAACCAAGTTTTTGTTCAAGGGAAGACCATCCAAATAGAGGATGTCATTGACTGGTTTTCTATTGAGTTGAAACATAAAGATAAATGTGATATTTTTTATGCAAACCTAGAAACTTGTCACCAACACTGTGTCAAGGCCTATATCTTAGTAGTCTTTAACACCATCCTTTTCCCTGATGAAAGATATTGGGTCTACTTTAGCGTTGCAAAAATGGTAACTCAATTTCTTAAAGGGAGGTCATATGTCCTTGCTCTCTTAGCTAAACAAATCTACTCATTGAATCATCTTAAAAAGAAGGAACATAGAGATCTAAAAGCGAATATGGCTCTACTTTTAGTCTAGTTCATTAGCTACATGAGGAGCTACCAACTCAATTTCAAAAGGGCAAACAATTCATAGTGATATGACCTCATCAAATATTTCAAAGAGCAAGTTGAGCTACCTGAAGACATAGCCATATGTTACTAGGTTCAACACTTTTAGGGCATGCAAGCCGAAGAGCTACTTTAGGTGTTTAGGTGGTTTTCAAGTAAGGAAATGGTAAAAGAATGTGAAGGTTTCCAAGCAATACTTCTTATTGGCTTTAATCTCTGTATTGGATATATCCTAACCAATGGACTTACTAAAGACATGATTCCTAGGCCATCATTAGAGCTTGTCTCACTTGACTTTCATGACCTTAACATGCTAGTAGTTGACAAGGTGACTAAGCTTCTAAGCATTCAAGCTCTTTGGTTCAAAAGGATGACTACCCATACCATTAAAGGGATACCTGGCAGAAGTTGGACAACTAAAGGATGTCTCTATCACTAGCCGAAGAAGCTAAAAGATATGGAAGAGACAAAGGAGAAAGAAGAAGTCCAAGTTGAAGCTAAACTAGAGAAAGCAAGTGAAAGCAAGCAGGAGTTGAAAGCCCGCTATGAGGAATATCCTTAAAGGATAAAAGTATTAGAAGCCTAGCTTAGAAAGATTAGAAGCAAGGACAAGGAAGTGGAAGCTCCCAAGATTCAAAAGAGGAGGAAGATATAAGGCAAACCCAATAGCCATAAGAAGAATAGTTCGAATGAAATAAGTGATGTAAAGCTTCACAATTACAAATATTAATAAAAGTTAGTTAGGTTTTGCCACATTAAGGGTCTCTTGCCGATTCAAATTTCCTTGCATCCATATGCTATACATCCTTACATTTGTACATTTAATAATCTTTTTTAGAAAAATGTGATATGTGCTAACTTTTTAACCAATGCTCTTATTCTTAGATTTCAAGATAGCTCCCAAACATAAAAACTTTTAGAGAAGTCCGATTAGAATGCATTCTTAGACCAAAATGGCCACTACTTAAGTAGATGACAACGACCTCAAGATCACCGATCCAATCGAGTTGAGGTTCCATTCCTTAGAAAAGGCCATGGAAAAGATGGTAGAATGAATGAGTTTCCTAATAGACAGTATCACTTTACTTTGAGCTACAGTACCAACTAACAAAGAGAGCTCCAAGGCCCGTAAAGTAGAGGATAATTATCTAAAAGATATGTTTAAGTTAGAGGGAGTTTATCTAAAATTTAACCCGACATTTAAGCCTGACACATATGTAGCCCCAGCTAATACAAGATTGGCTAACTTAGGGCTTAGTGTAGATAGTTTAAAGGAGTTGGAAAGGAAGTTGACCCTGCAAAAAACTGAGAAAATGAGGGCACTTAGATGATATGATGGATTTGAACAGGCTGAGATCACCGAGTTTTCTACATATGACATCGAAGCCTACCTCAAGAAGTTTAAGGTACTAGAGTTTGAAAAGTATAACGGGATGAGATTCCCTAAGCTTCATACTAGGTTGTACGTAAGAAAGATGGGTAAATATGTTCAATATGACTTACTCATGGTGTAGTTATTCTAGGATAGTTTGATAAGTCCAGCCCTAACTTGGTATGCTTAGCTCAATTTAAACCATATAAATACATGGGAGAAACTCGCTAGGGAATTTTATGAAGAATACAAGTTCAACGTTGAAGTAGCTCCGACCATGATGGATTTGGTCACCCTACGGAAGAGGAATAACGAGTAATTCAAAGAGTATGCTCAAAGATGGAGATCCTTAGCTACAAAGATATTCACTCCTATAACTGAGAAAGAGCTCACATCAACTTTTATTAATACTTTAAAAAGGCCCTATTTCTCCCATTTGATTAGGCAAGCCTGCTCTAGTTTTGCTGAAGTAATAGCAGTAGGGTACAGGATTGAAAGTGCCATCTCATACGGTAAGCTTCAAGAGCCATCAAATAGAAGACCATCCATCTCATCCTTCATTACTAAACCAACAATCGACAAGCCTAAGGAATCTACGGTTAGCGTAGTAAATTCAAATGTCAGACCGAATGCTCAAGTTTCTTTTAAGACAAATCTACCACTAATTTAACATCAGTTTAGAAATTAGCCTCAAGCCAACAAGGCCCTTAGACAATTTACCAAGATACTAGTCCTGTAAACCCCTAAAATTATCAACCTAGCTTTTGTAATAGACTCGACTATGTTAGACAATTTAAGAGTCGATAAGGCTAATGAAAGTAAAAACTCTAAAAGAATTACTTAATCGCGTAAAGAATTTTTCTACCCTAAATGTTTCTAAATGCTAAAGATTTTATTCAAAAGTGATAGAAACCCTAAAAATGATTATCTTTAAGATATATGTGCACTAATCCAACATGATATACCCTAAAACCCTAATTGATAATATAATGCTCATCTTTTGTCCAATTCACTAGTAAAAGGTTAGAGATGACTCTCATTCATGTTTATATGATTTGAATCCTTAAGTAATCCATTAGAAATTAAGATAATGAGTCAGATTATATTTACTTCTTAAGTAAGTGATTAAGATAGTTTCACTTAGAGTTAGGGTAATAGTTGAAGATTAGGTTATATGTAGTGAACCTTAACACTCAAATTGGTACTTTTTGCATTTGTTATTCAAAGTAGTTTATCAAATGAGATATATAGGCTATAAAGACCTAAAGTAAGATCTCATCAACAATGTTTACTAATCAATTCATCAAATATCTCATTTCCCCTCATTTCCTTCATTTTTCCTCTAATTTCCCTTAATTACTACATTATGTGCACAAAATTACACATACTTAAGGAATGTTGACTAAGGTAATGCATGTTGACCAAAGTCAAAGGGTTGACCAAGTCAACATTTTGAAAAGTCAAAAGTCTTAAGAGATAAGGAAAATATCTTAACTTCTTAATGATGGTCTTCTTTTCTTTTCCTTTTGATTTTTTCTTTTCCCTTTCTTACCATTGTTGCCGTCCACAATTATCCCATCTAGACCCCACCATTTGTTGTCTTCCATAATTAGAATCAAACAAAAGAAACAAAACAAAACCCCCCATTTCATGCCGTGAGCTTTCCCTCTCCTCTTTCACTTTCATTCCTTTTCTTTTGTCTCCATAAACTTCAACAAAATTAAAGGTATGTCTTTAAGTTGTTTTATGTTACTTTATGTTATTCATTAGTTAGTTAATTAGGTAGATTAGATAAGTAGTTAGGTGTTTAGTGAAGTCTTGAAGAAGAGGAAACAAAGTTTCCATCTTTAAGTATAGAAAATGAAGAATCATGAAGGAAATGGAAGAAATACATGTGTATGTACTCTTAGGTATGTGTACATAAAGAAATACCAAAGGAATACAAGTATGTGAACCTTTATACATAAGTAATTATCATGTACATAACCTAACTTAAGACCATATCTAACTATATATGTGTATACTATACTAAATACATACATAGAAATGCAAAAGGATGAAATTGAGAGGATTTTCTTAAGGGAAAATTTGGCATATGAATTTTTAGTATAAAATACGTATCCAACCGTATAGGTATATGAGTAGGAATACATGTATAAATACGGTATAAGTATATGTAGATGTATAAGTATATGTATGTATAAGGCATATGTACATAAGTATAAGTAAGGGACAAATGTACATAAGACATGTACATATGACATAAGCATAAGGTAATGCTTATGTAAACAAATGATGAGGTGAGAGATGACATAAGCATATGATGACATAAGCCATTACATAAGCAAGTGATGACAAAAGCATAGGTTTAGAAAATGAGAAAAGTAAGAAAAGTGTAGGTAATTAGGTACTAAAATCAGTAAATTCTAATACACCTTATAAATTAGATTATACCTAATTCAGTACATGAAATAGTAATAGCAAAGTAAATCCCTAAATTATAAGAATTTAAGGAATAAAGGATACAAATATAAGTAATAAGAATACTTAAGTATTATAGCTAAAAAATTTCTATAAATTTAGTTGATAATGTAAAATAGAGGTCTTAACATCCAAAACAGACATTACCATATAAATATACGTCCGAAAACGATGAAAAACGACTATAAATTCATAAATATCAGAAATAAAACGAAAAAGTTATATACGATTGAAATTAAAGTCTTACCGGGTAAAAGTTAATAGTAGTCTAAGTAGAATTAGGTAATTAAATGTTTAGAATTATTAGTTAATTCAAATACTTATTAGTGTTGTTATCACATAATGATCATGTGACCCTGAGGTGAACGAGGACCTCCCAATCGATTACTACGATTAGGACGAATCACCATGGCCGAGTGAGTATTTACCCAATGATTCCATGCTTGTTTTGTGATTGTAGATAGTGGACTTAAATACTTTTTTTAATTGACTATTGTGTGGGGTTTAGGAAAATGCCTGTGTATGTTGATATGTGTTGAGTTGTGAACTTATCTTAAGTATTGATAATGCTATGTTTGTTGCATGGTAGTATAGAAAATGATTGTGTACACAATTGGATGGTTATAGCATAATTTGAACCTAATTATACTCGGCCTATAAAAAAAAATTGGGGCATGCATTAACATGCATAGCATGGATACTATTCCGGCCGTCATATCACACGGAGGTAAAGAGAGGCCATTCGGGGGTTGATATTATTTATTTATTTGATTCTGTACGGTGTACTCGTACAAAATGACCTTACCTTGGCCTACGGGAATACTAGGCGTTGGAGGCGCCAACCGCCTGGCTAAGGGTCGAGTCTAGAGGCCTCCGTTTAGGGGTGAGTGTGGACTGCGGGGGCCCACTCACAATTATACTAGATATTGGTTTTTCTGAAAATAAAATAATTATTTGACATAAGTACGGAATGTGGAATTCCGTTGTAAAGTAAGTTCTAATATAATACCCGAATCTGATTGGAGTCGTGTAAACTCCAACCCTGACTTCGAAGGGCATTAAATCTGAGTTACGTATATAAACTAGTTAATTATACGTATTGTTTGGCATACTGGTTGATCATACATTCATATGCTTGAATATAATGTATTTATAACTTGCTTGTGGTGTGACTGAAGGTTTTGCTCACTAAACTTAGGCTTACACCCCTTTAGACTTTTGTTGCAGGATAGCCTGTTCGTAGAGACAGGATGAGGAATGCCGCAGGTTAGCCTGGGGACTTGGGCAAGAGCGAGCTGTTGTGTGTACTGAGAGAGAACAGTTTATATAGACTCTTCCCATGTACTTTTGTTTATCTTATTATTATAGACTTAGACATACTTAAACGCTGTGTAATGTAAGCTTTGTAACTTAAATTTTATATAAATATGTTTATGTAATGATATCATGTGAGTCTGGATGTTCTTTAGAAACTAGTGGTTGTAGAGCCTTGTATATTGTGTGAAGAGTTCTTGATTGGAAGGGTAACCAATCAGGGGTTCTTTGTACAGTATACGGCGTCTGCCACGACTAAGCTGTCCTCAGTTCGTGACAAGTCCCTTTAAGTCAGGCTTCCAAAAGTTGCAAAAAGATAATGCGATCCAGTATAAGTTCCCTAGTGACCAATGCAAACTAAGAATTTACGATCCTAATTAAGAATGTGAGTATCATTGTAGGTAGGTAGAGCACTTGACCAATACATATTGGAGATTAAAGAATAGGATTTAAGACCTAATTGATGAAGGGTCAGTGCAATTGGACTTTGTAGAAGCCCTAGCTCCAAAAATTAACAATAATCACCTACCTAACCATGGCCCAATTATTGGTATGATTTACGATGACTTCACCATCAACATGATTGGTTTAGACAAGAAGGCTAAGGTTTTTGAGTTCTACAAGAATGAATAGGCCCCAAAAACTAAGAGGTACACTTTCCATGTACCAGTAGCACCGGAAAACTACAATTTTGCTCCATTTAACTACTAGCTGGTAAATTAGGAGAAGTCAAGTTCTCTAATGGGGGGAATTAATCGATTTGGAAGGATTTATCACCAAAAGAAATAGCTCGAAAAGAAGGGCATGTCGAAAGAGGCGAAAGATAAAATGGCCGAACATATAAAAGGGCTATTTGCATTTACCAAGATGATGAAGTCGAGTGAGTATAAGATTATGGAATAACTTAATAAGACTCCAACACAAATATCATTAATGGGTTTGTTAATTGCATCAGAGTGACATAGAGAAGCTCTATTTCGCACCTTCAGGGAAGTTAAGGTCCTTAGTGAAATGCTAACCAAGAAGATGGGATCAATCACTAATTCCATCCTTGCCATGGAGCAAAATTTTTTTTAACAGAAGAATTAGGAGAAGGGAATTAGCATATGAAACCACTCTTCATAATGGTAAGGAGTAATGACATAATTATTACTAGAATACTCATTAACAATGGATCATTGTTAAATGTCTACCCGCTCGCTACCCTAGATTTGCTAGGCATTGATATGATTGCAATTAAGCCTAGATCTACAACAGTTAGGGCCTTTAACGAGTCCAAAAGAGAGACTATAGGGGAGATAGACTTACCCATGAGTATTTGATGTAGGCAAGTGCACCTATCAGTTTATAATATAGCGGTTTAAGTACAAGTGTCGATCCTTCAAGGACTTTGACCACTAGTACTCGCTAGGTCTCTATTATCTAACTGACAATTTAAATTTCAAGAAACATAAAGATGTAAATCTAAATTACTACTAAAACTAAATTAAAGAGTAACTAAGATGAAATTCAAGAATTAATAAGAAAGCAGTTCAATTAATTCAATATTTGATATTGTACTTAAATTTTGTTTTCCCTAGATCTAACATGTGATTTTCTTAATGATAATCTAATTTATTCTTTAATTTTTCTTAACCGGGAGAATTCTCTACTAAACTTAATTACTTTCTCAATTCAATTAACCCTAACCTTAGAATCACCTATTAGAATCTCTTCTCAATAGCATGATCTAAGATCACATTATTGAACAATGAATTGTTTACGATTATGATTAAAATTCGAAAGAAATTTACAAATTATCTCTAATCTTACAATAATTCTTATCAACTATGCCTAGATAAAATCTCATGAGAAATCTCTCAATTCTCTTTTAAGATATCAAACTCTAGATTACTATCCATGAAAATAATAATCTAAATCAAAAAGCAAACACAGTTAAATCAACAAATTAATAAAGAACTAAATTAATCAATACTAATCATGTCACATGAATAGATATAGGTTTCACAAAACTTAGATACTAAGATTCTACTCACTACACATCTTAAAATAGAAATCTAAAATCAAAGCATAGAAAGTAATGGAATGAATCATCATGAAATCTAAAAAATTGAATCTTTAAGTCTTCGCTTCTCCTCACTTTCTTTGTTGTTCTTGGCTTTAGAAACTCTCTCAAAGTCATGCCAAAATGTTCTTCTCAATAAACCCTAACAAGGCTTTATTTATGAATAATTAAAAAAATTAGGTTGGCGGGAAAAGACTCAATCGTATCTTTCAATCATGTAATGCGTTTCTCTCTTCTTCTTCTTTTTTATTAAACCTAGAAACGACATGATCATGTCTTTTGGTCGTGTCATAGGCTGTATTGGTTGAAAAACAGCTCCAAATTCGCTTGGAAATGACATAATCATGTTATTCAGTTGTATCCATCTTCAAACCTTCATAACTTGCTCATTTTAGCTCCGATTTGAGTGAAATTTGTTTCTATCTTCTCGTTTTCTCACGTAGATCGTTTCAAACCCAAGAAAACAAAAATTTACTTAATTAAGTATTATTATCTAAAAATAAACTCTAATATCAAGGAAAATCATAAAAAATCACAAAATAAAATATGTATAATTAGAAACTCATTATAATTAACCCTCAGAATTTTAGTATTCGATTCCAAGTTATGGACATCCCAAGGTCTTTTAACTTACTCTTAGGAAGACCCTAGATTCATGCAACATGGGCCATACCTTTAAGCCTACACTAGAAAGGAAAGTTTATCTCAAATGGCCAGGTGATTATGATTTTGGGAGACCAAGACTATAAGATTTACAAAGAAAAGGCCATACCCTATATAAGAAGTGAAAGGCAGGAGGAGTTTGGTTTACAGATATTTAAAGAAGTATGCATCATCACCGGTCCCAACAAAGGAAAGAATGAGTGAGTAAAGTTTAAGGAAGGCTAAACAGGTACCTATAGTCTTAGTTACAACCTGACTCCAACAGAAGAATTTCAGAAGAAACAAGTAAGGGCAAGAGAGGTAATAGATTTTACCATGCCCCAATGACCTTCCTACCACTAATCGAGACATTCATTAGGGTAAAACTCAAGCCTTAGAATCTACCAACGAAAGATTAGTAAACTCACCTTACAAGTTTCACCACCATTTGAATAATTGGTTCTCCATCTCAGTGAAAGGCAACAAGTCTTCCCTAAGGTAAGGGTGAACCTTAGTTAGTATTTATTAAAATTTTCTTTTCAATAATTATCGTTCTAAATGTACCATCGAACCATTTTCATTTAAGGAATAAAATATTAATTAGTTAGTATCCTTCCTTTGTTGTGTTTCAATTCTCTTTTTACTTACAAACACTTTTCTTTATACACTTTGCTTAGATCCAATGATTTAAATGAAAACTAGGGATACTTCGCATAAGTAGATAATAAGAATATCGATATCACCCTCGGCCCTACTAGGTTAGTTGTTAGGTGTGATGTCGATGAACACAATGATATACAAGAGAAGTGGCAAAATGAACTGAATAGAATTTTCATTGATGAACCCATTGAAACAGTTAGCGTTAAGGATGAGGATAACCCTAAGGATTTGAAGATTGGAGGGAGCTTCAAAGAGGAACAAAAAATAGAAATGATTACGTTATTGACTGAATATCAAGACGCATTCGGCTGGTCTTATGAGGATATGCCTGAGTTAGATTTGTTAATCGTGGTCCATCATCTACCCACACAAGTAGATACTAATCCTAAAAAGCAAAAGTCAAGAAGATTTCGACCTGACATCCTTTTGAAAATCAAGGAAGAGGTTAAGAAATTGATTGAAGTTGGATTCATTAAGGTATTTGATTACCTAGAATGGGTAGCTAACATTGTTCCAATAATGAAAAAGAATAAGAAGGTTAGAGTGAGCATGGACTTCTAAGATCTCAATAAAGTAATGCCTAAAGACAATTTTCCTTTGCCTCATATCGATGTCTTGGTGGATAACACAATCAGGAATCATCTATTCTCATTCATGGATGGCTTTTCAGGATACAATTAGAATTGGATGTCCAAAGAAGCGAAGACTAAGACGACCTTTATTACAACTTGGGGCACATTTTGCTATAAGGTAATGACCTTTAGGCTCAAGAACACTAGGGTAACATACTAGAGAGCCATGGTCGTAATTTTCCATGGCATGATGCATAAAGAAATAGAAGTGTATATTGACAACATGATTGTGAAATCCAAAGAATGACAAGATCACATAAAAAATTTAAGGAAGTTGTTTAACAAATTAAGGAAGTTTTAGCTGAAGTTGAATCCAAAAAAGTGCACTTTTGGAGTAACATCAAGGAAATTACAAGGCTTCATAATTAGCTAAAGAGGGCATTGAAGTTGATCCTAATGAAACCAAAGCCATAATTGACATGCCCCTTCCATGCACACTTAAGGAAGTAAGAGGATTGTTGGGTTGTTTGAATTATATAGCTCAATTTATATCTCAATTAACAGAAAAATGTTGTCCTTGATTTAAACTATTAAAAAAGAATGCTAGGCTTAATAAGGATAAGGAATGCGAAGAAGCTTTCAAAAAAATTAAAGCATACCTCATGAGTCCTCTAGTGTTGGTAGCTCATAATCCTGGGAAGCCATTATTCTTATACCTAACAATATTACCTAAATCTATGGGATGCACGCTTGGTCAGAAGGATGAGGAAGGGAAGGAGCAAACTGTTTATTATTTGAGCAAGAAATTCACAAAAGGGGAGCAAAAATACTTGGAAATTGAAAGAACATGTTATGCATTGGTTTGGGTCATGCACCAGCTTAGATAATACATACTTTACTACTAAATCGAATTGATTACATAACATGACCCCTTAAAGTATTTGGAAGAAAAACTAACCCTCATTGGCATAATTTCGAAGTGAATAATGTTATTATTAGAATTTGACATCATGTATGTAAACTAAAGTTCGGTCTAGGGATAGGCCTTAGCAGATCAACTTGCAGTGAACCCTCCTAAGGATATTCCCTAAGAAGTGCAAGTCAAGTTTCCAAATGAAAACATCTTGGTGATTGATGGGGATTCTAATAGCCAAGTAGTTAAGAACCCTCAAATTGGAAAATGTTCTTTGATGGAGTAGCCAATGTGTCTAGATGTGAAATTGGGGCAATACTAATATCCCTTAAAGGTACACAATTCCCGATTATTGTAAGACTTGTTTTCTTGCATACTAATAATATTACAAAATATGAGGTATGTATTATGGGACTTAAAATGGCACTATTTAAGGAGATACGAGAATTAGAGGTATATGGAGATTCTTCATTAATTATAGGCCAGGCTTGTGGTGAATATAAGATGAAGGACCCCAAATTGGTACCTTACCACCAGCATTTAGCCGAGTTGATAGATAGGTTTGAAGATATTACATTCACGTACGTATCAAAGGCCTAAAACCAATTTACTAATGCTCTGGCCACCTTAGCATCCATGATTCAGATATTAGGTGGAGTAGAGATTCAACTACTTAAGATTGAAGTCAAAGAAAAGCCCGCTTTCTACTTAGCAACTGAATGTACATAGGATGAAAAGCCTTGGTATTATGGTATCAAAACATTATTACAACAAGGTACATAACTTGAGGAGGTTGAGAGAAAGGATAGGAAGATTATCAGAAGATTGGCTACTTAGTACTTGATAAGCAAGTCTACTTTATACCAATGATCATTTGATAGTATATTTTTATGGTATGTAGATGAGAAGGAGGCAGAGGTGTTAATGAAGGAAGAACATGAAGGAGTATGCGACTCCCACATGAATGGCTACCTGCTTGCCAAGAAGATTATAGGATTAAGATATTATTAGTTAACTATAATGGGAGTTGCATCAAACATGTCAGGTATTGTCACTTATACCAAGTTTATGTGAACAAAGTGAATGCTCCACCTTAAGAATTGCATACACTATCGGTGCAGTAGCCATTTTTTATGTAGGGTATAGACATCATCGGCCCAATCACTCCAAAGGCATCTAATGGACACTGTTTCATATTGGTGGCTATCGATTATTTCAATAGTAGGTTAAAGCCTCTTCTTACTCAAGTGTTATGAAAGGGATATTAATCAAGTCCATCAAGAGAGACATACTAGCTTAGTATTATACTCTAGAGATGATTATTATTGATAATGGTACAAATCTTAACAACAAATTAACGTCAAAGTTATGTCAGCAGTTTAAGATCATTTATAAAAATTTCACTACCTATCAACTTCAGATGAACAAAGTTGTAGAAGTGGCTAACAAGAATATTAAAAGAATCATTGAGAAGATGGCAATTGCATATCGAGACTAGCATTAAATGTTGTTGTTTACGCTCTTGGTGATAGGGATCAAGGACCGATTACATGCTCCTAGGCTCGTAGGCTCTCTCAGGTGGTCTGCCAAGCTATCCGATGTGAGTTAAGTGCCCAGGAGCAATGCTTGCCCCAATTCAATCTATGAACTACTCTGCTCTCCATGCTATCTAAGGTGTTGCTGAGGTGACTAGTTGACGTGTTGAACTAAACCCTTCGCTCTACACTAGTTTAAGTGCTAAATCTGAATACAGTAATCTCTACGGTGCTGAGGCTAACCTAATAACTATTAGGAGTTGATCATCTAAAGCTGACCCGACTGTGAGTCATCCCTGAACCATCCCCAATCTAGCTCCAGCAGTCAGGATGCCGAACTTCTAACACCTAATAGACCTAAATAAAGGGCTACCCTTGCTCAGCTTACAATATTGTCAGAATCGTAGAGTAAAAATGCACACACACTATCCTTTCTAACAACCGTATTGTCTTTTCTAATAAAGGATGTTCACTATGTAAGATTTCATGCTTCCCTTGTAAATTATTCTCCTTTTATTTAGCAAATAAGCATTCATTTTTGTATTTTTCTATAACATAGAACTTGCCTTAACAAGGTACTATTAATAATCACATAATGTAATGGCTACAAGAGAATATATAGAATAATACTCTGAACTTTTCTTTTACCCTCTCTTAAGCTAAGTGTCTTCTTGCTTACTCTTGAGCTACTCTTACCTAGCCCATTCACGTGTAGACTAGTGGTGAGTGACCTTTGATCATACTTATGCATCATATCAAGTGTGACCTAAGCTAATGTGAGGCGTTAGGTGTCATATTCATCGTCGATGCACAAAAACCCCTGTACCTTCGACTATCATTTACTTTTCGAGCCATCTTATGGCTTGGACCCACCCTTTTGGTTACATGTGATTTTGGGTTCGTGTGTTCATCCACAAGGCTGTATCATCTTGGTATCAATGCTTAGCTACATTTCAAACTGGATTCTTCTATTGTATTCTTTTAATAGTTTGTCACTACTCTCGTGTGACAGAGGTTCTATTGTTAATATTGGAATTTGGTAGTTGAGTAGTGTTTTGTACTCTATTTTTGATACACAAAATAGAGTGTGGTTAACTATTCATTTGACCATCATTGTGAAGTAACCATCAATGTTAGACTAAAGTGTTCAAGGAACTTTGGAAAACCAAGAAAGTGGTACTCAACATGGCTAAGGGCAAGAAGGAAGCTTTATGGCTCAAGCAGCAGATATCGATTAGATAGGCTTACTAATTTGGTAGCTAGTTTGGTGACTGTTATACAAGAAGATAGGCAATGAGCTAGAAATAGCCCTACTAGAGAACGTGAGCAGCAACAATGAGGCAATGGTTAGTTTAGCCAACTTAATGCCTCAACTCGACTACCCTGAGTTGAAGGAATTGGTAGGGATGCTAAGTGAAGGCTAGCACTTGAAGAGATTAAGGAAGGAGTAGAAGGGGATGATGAGGCAAAGGAGTACTATGAGCTTGAGGAAAGAAATGCATGAGCCCTTACAGTTAAAGGATTAAGGATGTATATTCCAAATTTCTCTAAAAGTGGTGATGCCAATGATTACCTAAAGTAGGTAGATAAGATTGAAAAGCAGTTTGAATGCCATAAAGTGCTCAATAATGCAAAAGTTAGACTCATTGTATTGGAGTTCACTGATTATGCCACCTTATGCTAAAAGAACTTGTAGACTACCAGAAGAAGGGAAGGAGAATGAGAGATTAGGAGTTAGGATGATATGAAGAGAGTTATGGGGAGAAGGTTTGTACCGAGCTATTATCTATAGGCTTCAACAAACTACAAGAATTAAGACAAGAAGGATCGAGTGTGGATGCTTACATTAAAGAATTCTAGATGCTAATGATCTGATGCAAAGTCGTAGAGCCTAAAGACTGAACTGTGTCTCGATTCATTGGTAGATTGAAGTATGATATTGGAGATATCTTAGAAACCTTAGACATCAGAACACTTGATGACATAATCTAAGCCACTCAAAGGATAGAAAGGTGCCGAATAGGAAGATTCCAACCCCCTATCGAATGACCAAGAAGTAGCTGAACCATTCTAAGTAGACCAGTGTGAATGGAATTGAGTAAGGTTATTGAGACCCGACTCGTTTCGACCACCCGGGCCGAAGAGAGGAAACCCCTAAGGAAGTTTGACAACAGCTAGAGTTTAGGGAGGAAGAAAAGTGAGATCAAGTGTTTCAAATGTTAAGGATTTAAACATATGGTCACTGAGTGCTCAAACAGGTGAACAATGGTGATCTAAGGCGAGATGCCGACTGTTAAGGTCAACAGTACTAATGAAGAAGTAGAGGAGATGAAAGAGGATAAACAAGCTAAGTTGTCTAATAAGGAAGTCATCTATAGCGAGGAAGGGAACTTCACGCCGATCGCTCTAGTTTTGAGGAGGACAATGAATGTCAATCCTATGCTTAAAGATGAGCAGAGAGAAAATCTCTTCCATATTGAATGCAAGGTGAATGAATCACCATGCACGTTAATTGTTGACAGTGGGAGTTGCACCAATACAACCTCTGCATTTACCGTCCAATAGTTGAAATTGTCAACCATACCCCACTCAAAACCTTGCAAGCTTCATTAGCTTAGTAATAAGGGAGCCCTACAAGCGGACAAACAGGTATCTGTATTGATATGTCTTAGTAAGTATCGAGATAAAGTGCTTTATGATGTGCTACCCATGAATGCATCCTACCTCTTACTTAGATGACCATAGATGTTTGACCAAGTGGTTATGTATGACGTCAGGAGGAGCAAATGTTCTATGGAGCATGAAGGAAGAAGGCTGAAATTAAGTCCCATGACTACCGAGCAAGTAAAAGTCATGAAGTCTTAGCTTAGCTAAACCTTGAGGAAAGAAGCTTTGGTATTGACTCGAGCTGAACTGAAAAGAGAAATAGAGCCAAAGGGACCAACCTATCCACTTGTAAGGAGGCTTCTGGAGATGAGACCTGGGGAGGAAGAGTTACCGACTGAAGTAAAAATGATATTGGAGGAATTTGCTAATCTATTTCTAGAAGAGTTATCGAATGGTCTACCTGTAAACCGAGGCATCAAGCATGTGATCGACCTACAGCTAGGAATTGTGTTACTCGACAAACCTACTTATCGGCTGAATCCTGAATAGGCTACCGAACTATAGAGGCAAGTAGATGAGTTGATGAAGAAGGGGTATGTACATGAGTCCCTAAGCGCCTATGCTGTACCGGCCTTATTAGTGCTAAAGGAAGATGGGTCTTGGAGGATGTGTGTAGATAGCCGAGTGATC
Organism: Lumnitzera littorea; assembly: GCA_024138015.1. NCBI lineage: Eukaryota > Viridiplantae > Streptophyta > Magnoliopsida > Myrtales > Combretaceae > Lumnitzera > Lumnitzera littorea. Next base: position 78,579,965 of record JAMXBB010000012.1, on the reverse strand, counting down.
AATTGAATCGCCATCAAGTATAAGTATCTAATACCTAGGCTTGATGACATGCTAGACAAATTGAGCGAAGCAAGAGTGTTCTCTAAGATTGATCTTAAAGTTGGGTACCATTAGATTCGAATGCATGAAGACAATGAGTGGAAGACAGCATTTAAGACATGACATGGTTTATATGAATGGCTTGTAATGCCGTTTAGGCTGTCCAATGTACTAAGCACATTCATGCGACTTATGAATCATGTGCTTCAAGAATTACTGGGAAGGTTTGTTACAGTTTATTTTGATAATATTGTAGTATACAGTCTCGACTTGGAGACTTACCAAGAGTATCTCCGACAAGTGCTTACAAAACTCCGAGCCGAACAGCTCTACGCTAATCTAAAGAAGTGCAACTTTTGTCATTCGAAGGTGATCTTGGGTTTTGTTATGAGTGGAGGTAGCATCCAAGTTGATAAAGAGAAGATAAGAGCAAATCTAGAATGTTCTAAGCCGACCTGTTTTGCTGATGTGAGAAGTTTCCATGGCTTGACATCATTCTATCACCAATTCATAAAGAATTTCAACATGATCGTATCCCTACTCACCGAACTCTCAAAGTAGAATTCAAATGAGGTGAGAAAGAGAGGAGAAGTTTTGAGGATGTCAAGGAGAAGCTAACTACAGCCCCCATCTTAACTTTATCCAACTTCGATAAGGTATTTGAAGTAGATTGTGATACATTCAGACTAAGCATAGGTATTGTACGGATGCAAGAAGGCTGACCTATTGCTTACTCTAACAAGAAACTTTGAGGAGCTACATTCAATTATTCCATCTACGACAAGGAGTTCTACTCCTTAATCTGAGCCCTAACGGTATGGCAACACTATTTGTTGCCTAAGGAATTTGTGATGTATACCGATCATGAATCCTTGAAATATCTAAAGAGCCAACCGAAGTTGTCCTGGAGACAAGCCAAGTGGGTTGAGTTCATAGAGGGTTGAGTTCATAGAGGGTTTTTCTTATGTTGTAAAATATAAGAACGGAAAGAACAATGTAATGGCCGATGCCTTGTTAAGATGACATATCCTCCTGACGGAGTTGCAGACGAGGCTACTTGGTTTTTCAACCATCAAGAATTTTTATGCTAAGGACCTACACATTGGTCTTACCTATGCCCGTTATGAGGAAGGACGGATATTAGATAACTATCATAGGGAGGACAGATACTTATTTAGGAAGAGAAGGTTATGTATCCTAACCTGTTCAACATAAGAACTGTTAATGCATGAGGCGTATGGAAGGGAATTGATAGGACACTTTGGCCAACGCTGAACTTATGAGGTACTATCCTCTAGATTCTTTTGGCTAAGGATGAAGAGAGATGTCCTATCCATGTTGGAAAAGTGTGCGACTTGACGAAAAGTGAAGAGTCGAGCCAAGCAAGGACACTACCAACCCTTCTTGATCCTGACCAAACCATGGTCCGAGCTGTGTATGGATTTCATGTTAAGATTGCTGAGGACGTCCCAAAGGAAGGACTCCTTCATAGTGGTTGTGGATCGATTTAGTAATATGGCACATTTTGTGCCCCCTTCTAAAACTACCAACACTTCGGCTATCTCTTTTCTTTTCTTACAGGAAGTAATCAAGCTATACGGAATTCCCAAGACCATTGTTTCAAACCAAGGCACTAAGTTCATGAGCTACATTTGAAGGACATTGTGGAGGTGAATGGGAACCAAGCTACTGTACAGCACATCCTACCACCCACAAACCAATGATAAACCGAAGTTGTAAATAAAACTATAGGAACTTTGTTGCAAGTTGCTGTCAAATGAAATACAGTTGATTGGGATCTGTGCCTACCAATCATTGAGTTCGCCTACAACAGGACTACCCATAGTGTAACAAGCATATCTCCATTTAAGGTCACCTATGGGTTCAACCCCGAATTGCCATTGGACCAAGCACCCCAGCCAATGCTTGATGATGATTGGCTAGCCATCAAGAGAGTTGAGGTCATCAAAGCCAAGCACCAAAAGGTTGTAGAGCAACTAGGTTGAGCTAATATTAAGCTTGAGAAGCGAAGTTGAGGATGGAGGAAGAGAGAATTTCAATTAGGTGATTTAGTCTGGATACGCCTCAATAAGGAACGATTCCTAAACTTGAGGAAGAGTAAGTTATCTCTTAGAGCCAATGGACCTTTCAAAGTACTTAAGAAGATTAACCCTAATGCCTATAGGATTGAATTGCCTAGAGGATATGGGATCTCAAACTCCTTCAACAATGTTGACTTCTAAACTTACACTCCCAAAGACGAGCAACCTGGACTTGAACCAGATTCGATTCGAAATCTCAAACAACTTGAAGGGGATGATAAAGATCAAGGACCAATTACACACTCTTGAGCCTAAGGGCTCTCTCAGGTAGTCCATCGAGCTATTCGAGGTGAGTTAAGCGGTAAGGAGCAGTGCTTGCCTCAGTCTAATCTACCAAACTACTTTGCTCTCCATGACATCTAAGGTGTTGCTGAAGTGACCAGCCAACGTGCCGAACCAAACCTTCCGCAATGCACTAGTCCAAGCGCTAAATTTGAATATAGCAATCTCTATAATGCCGAGTTTGAGCTGATAACTATCTGGAGCTAACCATCTGAGGCCAACCTGACTATGAGTCATCCCTAAACCAACCTTAGTCTAACCCCGATAGCCAGGGTGTTGAAGTTTTGAAGACGAACAGACCTACATAAAGACCCACCCTTGCTCAATTCATAATATTGTTAGACTTGCAGAGTAAAAACCTGCATGCGCTGTCCTTTCTAATAACCATACTATCCTTTCTAATGGAGGATGTTCGCTATACATGATTTCATGCTTTCCTTATAAATTATTCTCCTTTTATTTAACAAATAGGGATTCATTTTTGTAATTTTCTATAACGTAGAACTTACCCTAACATGGTACTATAAATAATCACATAATGTAACAGCCTCAAGAGAATATACAAAAGAGTACACTGAACTTTTCTTTTACTCTCTCTTGAACTAAGTATCCTCTTCCTTACTCTTGAGTTACTCTTATCTAGCCTATTCGAGCGTGGACTAGTGAAGAGTGACCTCCAACCATACTTATGCATTATATCAAGTGTAACTTGAACTCGTGTGAGGCATCAGTATCTCGTATTCATCGTCGGTACATGGGAACACCTGCTCACCCTCAACCATCATTTACTTTTCGAGCCATCTTATGACTTGAAGCTACCCTTTTGGTTATGCGTGATATTGGGTTTGTGTGTTCATCCATGAGTCTGTATCACATGGCCTATCTAACTTCTATCAAAACATAAACAACGGCAACCCCCTACTCAATGGTATATGGAACAGAAGCTGTCTTACCAATAGAAGTCGAAATCCCATCCCTCAAGGTGTTATTGGAAACCTAGTTAGATGAGGCTAATTGGATAAAGAAGCGCATTGAGCAGTTGAATCTGACTGATGAGAAAAGGTTAATAGCCTTATGCCACAACATGTGCTATCAACAACGAATGGCTAGGGCTTTTATCAAGAAAGAATGGCCTTAAAGTTTTGAAGAGGGATACATGGTATTGAGGAAAACTTTACCCAATACACAAGACTTTAGAGGGAAATTTGCTCCGAATTATAGAGGCCCTTGCATTGTAAAGAAAGTGTTGCTTGAGGGAGCTTTAGTTTTATCTCAAATGGATGGTCAAAACTTAAGGGGCCTTGTAAATGTTGACGTAGTGAAGTTGTACTACCCTTGAAAAATCAATAGAATTTTTGCTCAAATTATGAAATGCAAATAATCTTAATATAATTGTGGTCTTATTTTTCATTTTCCACATGCAAAGTTGGTTTCCCTAGTAGTAGTCAATATCAGGTGATACCTCCAACCCTTTTCTCATTCTACCAAAAGCTCTTGCTCTTTACTCTATCCAAATAAACCCCACACATCGAAAACACAAGAGAAAATGAACACTTAATTTGGAACAATGTCAATTGAAAAAAATTCTTTTAATACTCTACCATGGTTCACTCTCTCGAGTAAGGGAGATTTGTTTTCCATTTCTTAGGATAAGGCCATATTCAAAAAAAGCAAAATATTTAATGGAAAATAAATAGCACTCACTTAGGGTGGAAGTTTATGAGGGAAACCAATTAAGGTTTTGAGGGACCGGAAATTCAAGATGTAACATCTTTGCTTAGATGATGACCAGGTTTCATATGTTGGGTTACCTTTCTCAAATTCATCACTAAGCAGAACTTCATGTGCTTTCATTTCAAGATTAGATTAAATTTTAAAAAGGTTGAACCACGGGTTCTAATCGAATTCTTTAAGAAAAGATTTGACTGTTTAGGAGCTATTGATAACGCGAGATAAGTGTTTCTAGGCTTTTATCATAAAAATGATTTTGTTTCTTTTAAGACATTACATTTGCATTTAGCATCTCCTTAAGATGGCAATCAATCTCTAAGGTATTTCAACCCTTATACTCTCAGGTCCACCAGCTAGGTCATAGAGTACTGTCCCAATCCACATTTTCTTTCAGGTTCCAACTAGCTCCAAGAGCGCTATCCCAATTCATATTTCTCTTTAGGGGTCTAGTTAGCTCATAGAGCACTATCCGATCAACATTTTCTTTAAGGTTTTAGCCAGCTCAAAGAGTGCTTCACCAATTAACCTAGGTTAGTCAACTTAAAGGAGTACAGCTAGATTTCATGTCAACTTTTTAGTTAGGGTTGCTAGTCCCGTAGAAACACTCCCACCTATGTTAGCCAACTAAAATAAGCACAGTTAGGTTTCATTTTGACTTTCCAGTTAAGGTTATTAGTCGCTTAGAGACGCTCCCTTCTATGTTAGTTAGCTTAAAGTAGCACGGCTAGGTTTCATGTTGACCTTTTAGTTAAGGTTGCCAGTCCTTTGGAGATGCTCCCGCCTATATCAATCAGCTTAAAGGGGCACAACTAAGTTTAATATTGACTTTTCATTTAAGGTTACTAGACCTTTAGAAACGCTTTCACCTACGTCAATCAGCTTAGAGGAATATGGCTTGGTTTTATGTCGACCTTTTAGTTAGGGTTGCTAGTCCCTTAGAGATATTCCTGCCTATGTCAATCACCTCAAAGGAACATGGCTGGGTTTCATGTCAACATTTCAATTAGGGATGTTAGTTCCTTAGAGACACTCCTACTTATATTAGTTAACTCAAAGGAGCATAACTAGGTTTTATGTTGACCTTGTAATTAGGGTTGCTAGTCTCTCAAAGACGCTCCCACTTATGTCAGTCTGCTCAAAGGAGCATGGTTGGGTTTCATGTCGACCTTTCAATTAAGGTTGTTAGTTCCTTAGAGATACTCCTACCTATATCAATCAACTCAAAGGAGCATAGCTAGGTTTCATATCAACTTTTCAATTAGGGTTGCCAGTCCCTTAAAGACGTTCCTACTTATGTCAGTTAACTTAGAAGAGCACAGCTAAGTTTCATGTTAACCTTTCAATTAGGTTGCTAGTCCCTTAGAGTGCTTTTGCCTATGTCAATCAGCTTAAAGGAGTGTAGCTATGTTTCATGTTGACCTTTCAATTAGGGTTGCTAATTCCTTAGAGAAACTTCCTCCTATGTCAATCAACTCAAAGGAGCACTGTTAAGTTTCATGTTGACCTTTCAATTAGGTTGCTAGTCCATTAGAGATGTTCCTACCTATGTTAGTCAACTCAAAGGAGCACTAGGTTCTCATTTTGGGACTTAGCAAACTCAAGGAGTACTTTGCCACTTCACCTAGGTTAGTTAGCTCAAAATGGCATGACCAAGTTCTTATTTAGGGTTTTAGCTAGCTTAAGGAGTGCTTTACTCGTTCCTCTAAGTTAGCCAGCTTAGAAGGGCATAACCAAGTTATCTCTAGGGTCTTAACTAGCTTAAGGAGTGATTTACCCTTTCACTTAGGTTAGCTAGCTCACAAGGCACTACCCTTCTTTTAGTATCTTTTAGGGTCTTAGCTAGCTCAAGGAGCACTTTGCCCATTCACTTAAGTTAACCACCTCACAAGGGGTTGCCCTCCTTTCAATATTTTTGGGGTTCCAGCTAGCTTATAGGGGCACTACCCCTACTACCTTTCTTTTCGAGCTTTTTATCACCAAATTCCCAATGGACTAAGCCTAGGATAGCTAGTTAGTTGTAGCACTTCTTAGGATGGAGTCATCTATAAGGCAAAAATGGTGTCTCTTTTGTCTTTATGATAAAGTTTTACTTAAAGTTCATCATAAAGAAGGGCATCTTTAAGCATGTTATTTTTGCCCCCCTTGTAATTTGATTTTTTGAGAGAAAGGATAAAAATACAATAAAAAATCGAAATATTTTAGAAAAAGAAAAAAATTAGAAAAAAAATGAAATGAAAAAGGTATAAAGTTTTTAGGAAAACAGAGTTTTTGGAAAAAAATGGATTTAGATTTGAGTTAGGTTCAATATATTTGGTTCGATTCATTTTCTGTTTTGGTAGTTTCTTTAGGTGGCTACATAGTTTAAGTACAATTTATTTACATTAAGTGTTAGGGCATGGACCAATAGCCCAACTAGTTAAGTACATGGTCTTGTAAGGGAAGAAAGTAGGAAGTCTTAGGTTCGAGTCTCACCAGGCACACATGTTCCTTTTTCTTTTCTTAAAGATCCGTTGGAATGCACATGTCATGTCTAGACATGTGGTGGTATCTCATAAGGCTACGTAGCTAACATGGCACCCATATGGCGCCACATCAGATCATCTCCTTCCCTATTTTCCAAAGAAACAAACAGGAAAGAAAAGAAAAGTCCAACTTCTGGAATCTAAGATTGGGCATTGAATCTTATCAAATATTTATTTGGATTTAATAAAATTATGACTAATTGATAATTAAAACTACTGAATTCTATAAAGATGTTATTAAATCTATTAGGATAAGGATTTGTAAAGATTCAAATCTAAAATTAGTTACATCCATGTTTGATTCTAGTTAATCTAAAGCAAGTGTGATGATTTGATTTTACTTCTATAAAATTAATCTTGTAGGGGCATCAAAAGAGAGAGAACTTCCCATCAATTTGCTATCTCCTTGAGAGACAATTCACACACACAAAAATTGATCACCCCATCCTCGCCCCCTATCTAACATCACCCGATTAACCATACACAACAAAATACATACCCATACGTAGTGACCATCTACCTCGATTACTCTCATTTATGTTTAACCACTATAGCACCAATACATACATACACTCTCTGAGCTGATGACCTACGCCGTATGCCTAAAAATAAGTAACCCAGCCCCTCTCTCTCACACCCTAACGCCAACCCCCATTCAATGACAACCAATGTCTATCCCAGTGCTATTTAACCCTAATCTCTAACCGTAAGAGCACAACAACAACTAACAATACAGTCGCACAACCTACCATTAACCCACTTAAGATTGACTACCAATGAACAATAACACTATGTTGTGACCTAACTCCTTATGCTCACGACTGTGAATCCCATCTAAGAACTACCTTCTTCACATAACAACACCAACAACCCAAACCTGAGCATTCAACTTCATTCGCCCCAACCAAAACCTAGTGATAGGAATCTACCCCTTAGACCAATCACTCATAGCCAAGCCAGAGGATTCTAAGGACTCACACAAAGAATATTAGCTGAAAACCAAATCCGAGATGAGGAACCCTATTCCAAACTAATCTCCTACCGGCCTGTTTGTTAGATCCTTGCATATGTCAGACATGCTCTTACCCAATAGTGAAGTCTTATTCCAAAAGATAGCCTTAAACTAGCTAAGTTGAGCTCCCCAACCGACCACCAATGTCTAACTCTGTCAGGACCCTAAAGGGGGCCTAGTAGGATTACCTAAAATTTCCATAACATGTGTGCACCCATGATATGAAAACTATCTTGCAAGTTAGAGATTGCAAGACTCTAAATGATTAATCACTAAGGTTACTGATTTTTAAGTATTAATTTATTATAGAATACAAATATAAATAACTATGGGTGTCCAATATCCCACAGTTTCTCAGAACCGTAGAGAATCGGTATCCCCCACCAAATAATAAGACAGGATTATCAACATTATAAAACTGCAAGTAGAATTAAATTATATTAAATTCTAACATGTGAATATTTTCTACAAAGAGTGTTTATGTATCATCTATAAAAATCTCAACTAATCCTAACACTAATGTACACATTTTCATCTCGCCCTCAGCACTCGAGACTTATCCCAATCCCATCGTATGTAAACCTGTAAAAGAAAGACTATTGGGGAATAAGCTACAAGAGCTTAGTGAGCAATCCCTCATACCATACTGGCAAACAAGTTATCAAACAAATTATTACAACCATATGAATGCATGTACACACAGAATGCCAAACAATATATGCAGTTAACCGGTACTGCATATAATATCGGATTTTAACGCCCTCTGAGATAAGGGTTGGGGATTCATTGGCACCAATCATGACCGAGCTCTAGCACCTGGGTTTTTACCCATAACTTAGAATCCCGAATTTCACAAAAATATATTTCCATTTCTAAAAATCCAATAGTTCACAAAGTCTCAGGCCTAGTGGTGAGGTGGCCCTCGCAGTCCACACTCACACCCTACAGCGGTGGTCTCTAGACGCGACCCCCAACCACCCACGGTTAGTGTCTCCGGCGCCCATAGAATCCTGTGAGCTAAGGGTAGGGTCTTGTTGTACCCATGCTCCTACACAGTACTAATCAAATCATGTAGGAATCCATCCCTCTAAGGCCCTTCATTACCAACCGCGTAAAGTGACGGCCAGAATAAGTAATACGATGCATGGATAATGCATGGCCCTTTTGATTCAAGATAAGCCAAATATAATTAGGTCAGATTATGAGGTGATCAATCAATATCAGCAAACCATCCAAATCATAAAAAAAAATCAATCATACCATCAAATCATCAATTATTGTATTTAACACTATTTCTTACAACAATCAATCAATATCAAGCATACGCATATCCCAAAACCCCATGCATCAAATTATTGATATTCAATTTAAGTGCACTAACTACAAGCACAAATAAGTATAGAGTCATCGGGAGTACTCACTTAACTATGACGACTTGCTCTAGTTGTAATAACCGATCGGGAGATCCTCGCCCTCGTCGGGACCATCTGATCATTACGAGATAACAAGGATAATAAGTAGTTGACTTAACTAATGGTTCTAGACATCTACCTACCTAATTCTACTTAGATTACTATCAGCCATTATTCGATTAAACCTAATTGCTAATCATACGTAACTTTTTTCATTTTATTTTCAATATTTACGAATTTATAGTCGTTTTTCATCGTTTTCAGATGCACGTTTGCACGGTAATGTCTGTTTTGGACGTTAAGACCCGTGTTTTATGATATGGGCTAAATTTATTAAAATTTTATCTTATTGAAGTTTAATTACTCCTATTGGCTAGTTTTATGTTTCATTTTAGTAGTTAATGATTTAATTAGCCATTTAGTCTTATACCTAGGGGCTTTTACTTTGCTATTATTAATTTATGTACTTAATTAAGTATGATTCAATTTAGAAAGTGTATTAAGGTTTACTAATTTAGGATCCTAATTATGATACACTCTTCTTCTTTTCTTAGTTTATAATCTATGCTTATGTCATGCTTACATCATCATTTGCTTATATCATCTTTTGCTTATGTCATGACTTATGTCATCATGTGCTTACCTCATCACTCACCTCATCATTTAATTACCTAAGCTTCACCTCATGCTTATGTCATGTCTTAATGTCTTATGTATACTTTAATTAAACTACTATGTACATATACCTTTACTATACTTATATGTATACTAGTATACTTAAACATATACTTATACATGTACTTACACATGTACTTATACTTATACCGTATTTATACATGTATACCTACTCATATACCTATACGGTTGGATACGTATTTTTATACAAAAATTCGTATGCCTAATCTTTTCCTTAAGAAAAGCTTCCTAATTACATTCTTTTGTATTTTTATGTATGTATTTAGTGTAGTATACACATATATAGCTAGATATGGTCTTAATTCAAGTTATGTACATGATAAATACTCATGTACAAAGGTTTACATATATGTATTCTTTTAGTATTCCCTTATGTGCACATACTTATAAGCATATACTCATGTCTTCCTTTCTTCTTCTTCATAATTCCTAATTCCTACACTTAAAGATGGAAACTTTGTTTCCTCTTCTTCAAGACAACACTAAACACATAACTACTTACCGAATCTACCTAATTAACTAACTAATGAAGAAGATAAAACAAGATAAAGTAACTTAGATACATACCTTTAATTGTGTTGAAATTGAGAAGACAAAAGGAGGAGTGATGAGAGTGAAATGGGGAGAAGAAGCTCACGGCAATGGGGGGTTGTTTTTGTTTTGTTTCTTTTGTTTTGTGTTGATTATGGAAGAAGGCAAATGGTGGGGCCTAGAAGATGGAAGTAGTGGACGGCAATTGAGAAGTAAAAGAGAAGAAAAAAAATCAAAAAGAAAGAAAAGAAAAGCCATCATTAAGTAAGAGATATTTTCTTTATCTCTTTAGTCTTTTGTTGACTTTTCAAAGTGTTAACTTTAGTCAACATGTGTTGACTTGGTCAACATTTTGACCTTGGTCAATATGTGTTGACTTGGTCAACTCTCCTTAAGCTTATGTAAATTTGTGTACATAATATAGTAATTAAGGGGAATTAAGGGAAAAATGAAGGAAATGAGGGGAAATAAGAAATTTAGTAAATTGATTAGTAAAAATAGATAATGAGGTCTTCCATTAGGTATTTATATCTTATATACATCATTTGGTAAGCTACTTAGTATAATTGAGATGAAAAATAGCATTTAGGGTATTAAGGTTTATTACATTTAACCTAATCTTCAACTATACCCTTAACTCTATGTAATACTATCTTAATCACATACTTAAGGAATAAATATAATCTATGACTCATTATCTTAGTTTCTAATGGATTACTTAAGTATTCTAAATGTTTATGCATGATTGAGGGTTATCTTTAGTCGTTTATCGATGAAATGGCAAAATATGGAGGATATATTATCACCTAGGGTTTTAGGGTAAATTATGGTGAATTAGTGCTTTTATATCCTTAAAGTTATGGTTTTAGGGTTCTTATTACTTTAGGGCACAATCTCTAATGTTTTTACACATTTAGGGTTTCATATATTCTTACGCGATTCAATCTTCGATTGTCATCTTAGGATTTTGATGAAGTTCGAGGTTTTAGGGTCTTCATATGCGATTAGGGATTCAATTGATGATTTAAGGTTTTTTTGTATCCACTTTAGGTTTTGGATTGAGATTTTAATCGGTTTTAAATCTTACTGGCTCTTTTGAGTTCGGGAAATCATCTACAGTTTGGACATTTGTTTCTATACTTAGAAAGCTAAATTCGCGAGGTTTACAAACTCTAATTCAATTGACTTTTTTACTTGACTAATTGGCTCCCAACTTGATCCAGATCAAGTCAGCCCCTAACTACAATCGTTATTCTACTTCCACCTACCTTGTATCATATTTCTCCTATCCAGCCACTAAGCAACACATGTCTTTTGACACAATATTCTAAAATGATTCTTTCTTTTTTCTTTTCCGTACTGAATATTCTTTACGCCTTTTACTCCTTTAAGTATGTTTTATGTAACCTAGTTGTAGAATACCTCTTAGTCTTTTTATACATGTAAAGTAACCCTAGTGGATGGGTATATAACCCCTAACTTTCTTGCATGCAGAGATGGACTAATCAATGGAGAAATTATTCACAATTCCTTTAAGCAACCTTAATGTTCTCATTATCCTTCAACTTTTATCTATTCCCTTTAGTAAGGAGTAGTGGTAAGTGACCCTTCAGTTTAGACCAGTGAGTTATATTCAGTAAATTGTAAGCCTAGTAGGATTGAGTGGTGCATCATATCCATTCGGTAGCTACTTGAACTTTGCTAGCCTTTTTTTTCTTTGTTTGTTTCTAATTCGCTTCGTTGTGGTGTTTCTTTGTATGTCCTACCTCAAAGATGCATCACCTTGTCACCGCATCACTAATTGTACACAACCGCCATTCCCTCAAGCTACTCAAACCCAACCCTTACATACTCACCATCGAATAGCAACTGCTCTATCCTCTTCACCAAACACAACCACCCTACTCTTGCTCATCCCCAACCATACACGATTACCCTTGCAACAACGCCATTTAAAGCAACCTAAACACAAACTAAACACCTATCATCCACTCCCAATTGCGTGATCACCTAATGGCAAACACTTAGCTATCAACTACACACACGACACCACTGCAACAGCTAATACTACTTCACCCAATTGACCAACCAACGCAACTCAACACCATATGTAGCCTCCTTTACCAACGTAAGCTACCACTTAAACAACAACAATTCACCACTATAACATGTAACATTGCACTAACCTCATTTTTGTCAATAGATTTGTCACTAAAACTAAGTCCCCCACTCGATTTGTTATAGAAATACTTTTGCATGACGTTGGATTCTTGTTGTTATTGAAGAAAGGGTGTAACCCAACCTAAATAGTGTTTAGTGACCTAGATTTTCTGTCTCAAATTGACCCAACCTGATCCAGATGCAATCTAAGGCCCACTAACCCATCTCCAATTTGAACAAGTCCAATTCTTGCTTTTTTCAGTTATTTTATTTATATTTTGTCTTTTCTTTCATTTTTTTAATTATTTACTTAATGATTTATTTAGTAGTTGTTTTATTAAACATATAAAAGAAAAATATATATATCTTAGCTTAGGAAATTTTGTTTTTCCAAATTTTTTTATTTTTAGCATTAAGTCTTTAAGATTTCTCATTTAGAAAAATTACTTTTTAGAAATAAAAAATAATACCAAACCCTTTTTAAAACAAAGATATTTTAGAGAATTTTCTATAAAATAAAAATACTCAACAATTAAGACCCTTTTAGAATTTCTCATAAAACTAAGTGGATTAAGAACGTAAACCTAGGGAATTTTCAAAATTGAAATAAACTAACACGCTAAAGTTTTCGCATTGAGCTATGAATGTTTGATCTTGACCAGTGGGTACATAAGCACCTCCAAGACATAAAATTTGTAAAAGCTTTAGTTTTCCATTTTTTTTTTTTTGGTAAGTTATAGCTTGAGTTAATTTATTTTGTAAGATAAATGCAATTTAATGGTAAGTGAACTTTTTTTTTTAAATATTAAAAAGGGTAATTTTGAAAACTAAGTTTAATTTCAAAAAATTGATAGTAGTACCCATTAGGGTTTAATATGTAGCCTTCATATTCAAAAATCTCTAGCTTTTTCTCATCAATTTAAAATCAAAGACCAGTAGCTAAGTTGTAATCAATCCACCTAATTTATTACAATTTATCTCTTATCTTGATTATGATCGAGTGGCAACTCCAAAAGATTTTCAATTAAGAAAGAAATGGGAATTTTCCATTTTCTCTAATCAAGGATTAATATTAAATGGGTTAGGGTTTAGTATTAGTCAGAAAATGAGAAATGAAATTAAAATAAGAAATCAAAAAATTAAGCTCGACACTAGTGACTTATTAAGGAACCTTAAGGATTTAAAGTAATTAGTGTAAGGGCATTATGTATTTGAAATACATTGTATGGACCTATTATGATGTTTATAGGTAAGTGCTAGGTACTAGTGAGAAGTTTATTGATTACATGTAAATTGATTGATTAAAAATGATGAAAGGAGTTCTAGCAAGGAATTATTCCAATCAAGTTTTCAGGATGAAACTTTTTGTAAGGGGGAAAAATGTAAACCCTAGAAATTTAGCCTTTTGAATATAAAGTCAAACTCAAGTACTATAGATAATTTCCTTAAGTTAAAAGAAGCAATAAATTTGAAATTGATTCAAATTTTAACTACAAAACCCAGAACAAATATGAAAAACACTAATATACTCTTCGAAACCCAAATCACATATAAAAACCCTAAATTTTGTGTACATATAAATAAAAGAGATGAAACCAGAACCTAATAAAAACCCTTTAACCAAAAACCTTGAGCTTATAAAATCTATAAATTTAACCTAATAGTGATAAAGCCCTAATTGGATAAAATTATCAATAGACATGTGTAATCACATAGAATCACTATTGAACAAATAGAAGTAATTTCTAAATACTAATAAATGTAAAGAATAATGATTCAATTAAATAAATTATTAAGCGTATAAATATTATCCTATGATTATTTGTGGCATTATATATACGTATATATGTATGATTCAATTAAATAAATTATTAAGCGTATAAATATATGCAATATTAAGTGTACTTACTTTAATATACATATATGAAAAAAATATTAAGAAATAGCATGATACATATATAAATAAGTAGTAAATTATGGGAGTAGATGATATGTATAAATATTACTCTATTTTTCTAAGGTTTAAATAAATATACATATAATGTAGTATAAGTATTTACATAGATAGAAAAATACACATATATGTGTATTTGTACTTTATTATCTTAAAAATAAATTAATAAGTATAAATACATACATATATATACATATGTTAGATGTGACTTTCAAATGAGGAACAGGAGCTATTTTCCAATATTTAATTATTTAAAGTATTACATATATGATATTACAAATTGGAAAAAATAGGAAAATTGTAATGTAGACTAATAAAAAGCTGCCATGTTAGCTTTTCATAATTTTGCTAATTAAAACTGCAAATTACGAAAATAATAATAAATTAATTAGAAAATTGAAATAGTAACAAAAATTAAGATAATTAAAGATTTAGGCTTAAAATAGTGAAATAAAGAAATTGTGACAAAATGGACCCAAAAATAAAAATATTTAGGAATTGCAAAAATTTAGAAATTATTTAAGTCCATTATTAAAAATAAAGAAAAACCCAATAAATAAAATCATTAAAGAAACACTTAAAATAATTTGGGCCATAAATAAATAAAATAGAAAATGTGAGTTGTAACATGCAAAACGGACCTTGCTACATGAAAGTACATTCGAAAATGATAAAGATTGACTATAAGATTATAAAAATCGAAGTTAAAATAAAAAAGTTATACACGACTATAAATTTAAGATAAACCGAGAAAAATAGGTGAGATAACTAAATTAATTGGCCCTATAAACTAATAATGAGAATAAACCCTTAAAATAAATAAATAAATACATAAGATACAATTATTTATAAATATACCCATACATTTCTTATTTACTTTAATAAATAAGTTAAACTTTGTTTATGCCATGCTTGGGTTATAGTGGGAAATTAAACAAATTACAATAGACATTTAATTAACTGAGAAGCCTAGCTCTTCCAAATACATGTTAGTCTTATTATCTTTTTGGTAGTCAATTGTCAAGCACTAGAAATTCTAAAGGCCTTTAAAGTGAGCATTAATCCAAGTAATGGAGTTCTAATAATCTGTTATCTACTTATGCTTGATACTTGCTTGTTAATTTGCTAGATGCTATAATTTTGTAGCTGAATTACAATTATGCCTTATGTGTTATCATCTATATGATCACCTCCTTAAATACATAAATATAAATATCTAACCAAAATAACCAGTTATATTTATTGCATATCTATGACTCAACTAAAATACTTATGAGGAGTGATAGCTTTGCTAATTTTTTTAGAAAAGTATTTTTGGAAACGCTTTCCCAATCTCAAACAGATTCCTATATAACTTTTGTGAGGGCTTGTAATGCTCGTTGATGATATTTTTAACGTTGAGACAAAATTAGCATGGTATCTCCAATAACTTAATAGCGAAATGACTTGCATAGTTGAGCCTATGAGGCTTTGGATTAGATTTACAAACATTGAGCTCGTGAGGCCATGGATAGCCCTAGTTAGGATTTACCTATTTGGGTTGGTATTTCTTTCTTGATTAGGATAATAGTTGAGTGTCGTTTAAAGGGATAGTCTCCCCAAATAGCCTTATACGGATAAGGTAAACTGCCCCGTATGGGTAACTATAGGAGATAATCAACGTATATATTATGTAAATCTACACTTATCATAATTTTAGGCTCCTATGAATGTGTTGTTTGCATTCACCATGTATGCATCCATTTCTTATGTAGATAAACTTACATGTGTACTAATAATGTTTGATAACTTAATTAAATGGTAGTGGTAAAGAATGAACTCATTGAGCTATAGTTTGCTCATTCCCCTATAACTTTTTTATAAGGTCCGTTTAAGCTAGGCTTGGGATAAATTTTGAGTGCAAAGTGCAAATCAAAGATATGTAAGATAATGTTAAGGTTAATTGAAAAGAGTATAGCTAATATAGAAAAATCCTAAGTAGAAAGTACTTATATGTTAAGGTTTCATATAATTTAGTATTTTTTGTAATTTATAAAGTTAACTTACCTTATTTAATTATTTGATAGAAGATATCTATTCTCTATGGTTTTGATGGACTATGGAATGATGGAAATCCATCATTATTTATATTTTATGATAAGTTAATAAATTAAAAATTAGAAACCCTAGTGATTAATTAATTAGAGTATTACAATCTACAAGGTAGTTTTCGTATTATAGGTGCATATATGATGTGAAAATTTTAGACAATCTTATTAGACCTCCCTTAGGGTCTTGACAGATAAAGTATATTTAGTAAAATAAAGTATTTAAAATAATCAATTTAATAAAAAGTGCAATTTTACTCAATAACTTAAATTTATATTGTAAACCTAGAATATAAGCTCCCCAAACATAGCAGGATATTAGAAATAAATTACTTGAATTATGAAAATAAGGATTTGAAATAAAAACTAGTGAAATAAATGTATAATTAGGTATGTATGAAGGTGGCAAAAAAAATTTATACAAAGTCAATATAATTATACATAAAAGCTTATAATTTGCAACTAAAATATATAAAAACATTAGGAAATGAACTTAGATAGCTACTGGACTTAGATTATACTGCTTTAGGTATGGCTTAACATCAGAAAAAGAAGTATAAGGTGCATCCTAATAGAATAGTAAATAAAACGTAAATTATAAGTGTAAAGTGCCAAGTAAAAATCATTTTGGTTATATAACCCTCCCTTTCCTGCATAGATCATTTTGGCATATTTTAGAGAGAGATAACACTTTGGAAAAATGGGGAACAAGAGAGAAATTGATTAGAAGGCGTAGGAAAAATTAAGAAGAAAATAGGGGATTTGTAGGAAACATTTTTTAAGCTCAACCTAGAAATGAACCACTACCATGATTTGAAGGAAGGGGTAGTGCCAAGGTGGGCCAACACACCCTTCGCCCTCAGCGGTAGCTGAAGCTCTCTATGAAGGTAAGTCGACAAATCTACCTTGTTTTTCAAAAAATTACTAAAAATATCACACGATGTCAAAAAATTATGTAACTTTGTCTTCCTACGTATTTTTGCTTGTAGAATTCAAATATAAAATTAAATTTTCAAAATTATGAGTGCTAATACATACTCCTAAAAAAAAAGTCCCGTCGAATAGTTTTTTGTTGCATTTTTTAAAAACTTAAAGATGTAGTTTTGACCTAATTTTTAGGAGTAAGTCCCTTAAATGTTATATTTTTACTCTCTATAATTTGATTTTCAAAATCTTTAAGTTGTATGTTTGAGAAATTTTAGCCTTTCCTAAAACAATGGTTAGAAGCTTGTTTTTATAAAAGAAACTTGCATTTATTTAGAATAATTTTTGTTATATACTATAAGGATGATGATTTTCAATGTTCTACAGAAGGGTTGAGTATAAATTTTCATGAAAAAGTGGATGTCAGGTCAAGTATGGAAGTACAAGGCTAAATCTACATATTTTACAATTAAAGTTGTAAGTACCTTTATTCAAATCATGTGTTTTAATGTCTTAAAATGATATGCATAAATATTTAAGTTAACTTTAGGTGATATTGTATTCTATTCAAATGAATGGGTAGTGGATTAGAGTGATGTTGGTGTGATTTTCTAAGTCATAAAAGCAAAACTAGTG
This sequence comes from Lumnitzera littorea, assembly GCA_024138015.1. NCBI lineage: Eukaryota > Viridiplantae > Streptophyta > Magnoliopsida > Myrtales > Combretaceae > Lumnitzera > Lumnitzera littorea. The sequence continues at coordinate 78,561,877 of JAMXBB010000012.1, read as the reverse complement.
AGTTAGAAAGTTAGATTTGTGAGTTGAGATGGTCAGAAAGTAAGCTAAAAGGTTAGCTATAATAGTGTATAAATTGCAGTTAGTGAGAAAGTAGGTAAAAAACTATGTTGTGCATGTAAAGTGATTTATGGTATCTTTAGGTTTAACTGTGATAAAGAAAGTTCATCAAAATATTGGTTAGAAAGTCTTTTGGAGGAAACCTTATGTACTTGAATTGAATTAGAAACTAAGTCAAAAACAATCCTAAAGGTAGTTTATTTTAAGAAGGATCCCAAAACTTAAGTAAGGTTCTATTTTAGTTTATATTTACTATGAAATTAATTAGGGTATTGTATACTAATTGTTAGGTGAGATACGGGAGGAGGCTCCATGGTACAATGCTTAGCTGTTCTAATAAAGTGTCTTAAGTGGCCCTATTAAGTAGATACTTATGTTTTCTAGTAGAGTACTTCTACTCTTGTGTGGTATGATACTAACTTGTTTGATTGACTTAGTTGGTTGTGCATGAGTGATGATATGAATGTGCTAACTTAATGTATTGTAAGCTATGTTGTGATTGATGTTTAAGCATGCTTGTAATGTATTGAACTATGGTCGATGTTGAGTTGATGTTTGCTGCCAAGTCAACTATTTGAGTATAAGTATTGAATCAACTAAACAAATGACTTGGTACTAACCCCACTTCCTAAAATGTTCACTTAAGTGAACTCGAAACCAAGGCTTTAGAGTTAAAAATGGAAGTAAGATCAAATAAAGTAGACTTGACTTGTAACTTATGAGTGGTTGCCATTTTGCTTAGTGTTGGAATGATGCATTTCATGGCATTACACAAAATGACCTATTTGGTCATGTTTTACTTGAAAACCTGATTTTCTTAAGTAAAGAACTTGGTTTACAAATTTGAATTTTCAAGCATATAGAGATTTGCATAGCTCACCTTAGGTGTACAAAATGATAACGTTTTCTAGGTTCTAAATTAAGTAATTTAGATGCTAGCAACATTGACTACTCGGATGTCTAGGTTTAGGGCTAGGCTAAGACATCTATACTGATGTATGTCACGTGCATGAGGATGGCATCCTTCCATTGGAAGTGTTGATTACTGGAATGTTTAAGTTGATGTACTTATCATAACAACTTATTACATGTTAAAGACATGTGCTTGTTTGTACTATGTTGGTATCCACGCTTACTCAGCAATATGTGAAGGGGATAAACTTATTTTATCTTCAAGTTAGAAGACTATAGCAAGTTTGAGTTCTGGGGGAATGACTTTCGAGTGCATTAGGGAATCAACCTTTTTGGAAATAATCAAGAACATCTTTGTTTACTTTTGGTAAAATGTAATAGATATAATGTGAGACCCTATCTACAACCTACTACACTTAGGACATAGGAAGTATAATAAAGCCAAGCAATAAAGTAATGTAATAGCCTTCATACAATTTTGTCCAAATTGAGCCAAATTTCAATATAAATTTGTAAAAGTTAAACAAATAGTCTTAGTAATATCAATTTCTCAAAATAAAGTATTTATAATATTTAATCTCAATAAAATGTATTATTACTAGGTACGGTTGGAAATTATCATAAACTTAAAATTAAAGTTTTGAATCATTACTAAAACCTTAGAGATAAATTATTTATGTAATAAAAACATTACATGACACAAACTAATATATAGAATATATGTATATATACTGCGTATAATTATTACGTGTAATTATATATTCATAATTATCTAAAATACCTAATCAAATGCTAAATTAAGTTGAAATAAGCAAGGGAAAATAATAGTAAATTGATAAAAGCGAAGAGAACATCTGGAAATACATTGGTCAAGGTATTGAAGTTTCCAAGGATAGCTACTAAGGTATAGAGCAACAAATTAACACCTATAGATGTGTATAAAAGGGGATTTTAGGTAAGGATGAGAGAGAAAAATCATTTCACACCCCTTAAATGCTCTAAAAAATTTTACAAAGTTTATAACAACAAATTATAAGCAACTAGAGATTTGGGAAAAATAGGATTAGATTTAGAAGGTGGAAGAAATAAATTTAGGAAAAACTTTAAAATCAGTATGCAATTTCAGCTTAGGAGTGTTCATGATTTTAAGGAGTTGTTGGAAACCAAAGGCCACTACCATAAGAGGCAACAACCACCGCACAATCATGCTGACAAGGTGGCTACCACCACTAATGGTTAAAGTTTCATTTTCTAATGAGGTTCTATTCTAGTCCAATCTTAAGATATTTTGTAAAAATATGAAAAATTCCTAGAAAATTATGAAAAATTTTGTTCCTACATATTTTCATGCATAGAATCTAAGAAAATATGATTTTGTACACTTTTAATAGCTATAGTATACATCCTTAAGAAATAAAAAAAAAAATCAGGTAATTTTCGATATTGAAATAAATAGGGTTAATGACATAATTTCACCTTCAAAATTTTTCTATAAACTAACCTATATTAATATTGAATTGCTATGAAGACATTTCTCACAAACCTATTTTTCTAAATATTTGTGTGATTTTTTAGCCCTAAATTAGGTATTAAATTGTGTTTTTAGTGAAAAAAATAACTTATTTTCTAATAACCTTACTTGGATTCTAAGTTAGATCAGTTAATGAAATATTCATATTGCTCTAAGATGGTTGGATTGAGTAATAAAGTTAGGAGTAATGGAAAAAATTGTGACTTAGCTTTAAAAAGTAAAGTTGGTAACATGACTAGTTTGTTGGAATTGAAAATTTGATGAACTTTGATGTAATGAATAAGGAGTTAGAAGCAATGAAGCTGGGGAGCGTTAATTGAAGTGTTAATTGTTGTTTTAAATTGATCTCATAATTGTAACTTGAAAGAAGAGTGAGTGAATTAACTAATTAGGGTATATTGGCTAAAGGCAGAAGATAATTTAGGTGTTTTGTGAATGAATTTTACACTAAAATGGTACTTAGAGAATGTGTCAAAAGCCAAAATTTGAGTTAAATATAAAAATAGGGGATTCAAAAGCTTAGTCAAAGGTTGTTTCTCCTAAAAACTCTAGAGATAACAAAGTCAGATGGTAGCTCAAAGGATAGTTTAGTAAGAAGCTTAAACTATAGAAACTTAAAAGCTGTGTCAAAGAATAAAATTATATTATAAATGACTTTTATGAAGCTTAGATAGTAATTTAGAGGATTTTTTACTAAAGAAAATTACTATAGAATCACTCAGACTCAAACTCGGAGGCCATAGTAAAATCAACTTACGATGAACTAATAACCAAAAAGAAAATATTAAAGTACAATATATATACATATGACCTATAATTGACCTCAAAGGTACTTACTCTTGCTAGGTGAATTCATGGAAGAGAAAGCTTACATTAACAAGTAAGATTAGGAATGTACTACTAGCTAAGTATGTAGATATTTATGTGTGCTTGAATAGACTTATGTCTACTCTTAACTTTGTCTACTCTATGATGTTTTGGCTTTCTAAACTTGATTTCAAGTTAATGGGCTGTTCAATGAACCACATGAAGCTACCTGTTATAATTGTTGCTAATTGAATAGTGATATGATATTAAACTTGATTGTTATGTTGGTGTTGATGAATGCATATGTGACATTTGCTAAGGTTTATGTTATCTTCTAAAAGAATTTAGGGATTAACTCCATCTCTTAAGGTGTTCACCTAAGTGAACCCGATACTAAGATCTTAGAATTGACAAAACCATAAAGTAAAGGTTGGCTAACAAGTGATGAATAAGTTTGCTTAGATTTGCTAGGTTTTGCTTGACATGCAATCTAATGCATTCATGGCATGGCATGAAAAAAACCTATGGGTCAAGTCTTCTAAAAATCGAGATATTGTTAGGTTCGTTTTCATATGAAAATCTGGGTTTATAAAGTGAAATACTTGATTTGTAAAAGCTAGGTTTTTTAGCATATAAAGATTGCATTGTATCTATTTGGCCAGCTATATGCTAGATTATCCAACCACTTGATGTGGTTGTTGCTAGGATGAAATATTTACTAGGTTCTTGGATCTATTATCTAGATGCTCGATTTCAGTCAACTGAACTAGATGAGTTATTAGGCTAGGCTAGGATATCGATATCAATGCATGCCATATGCATGAGCATGGCACATTCCCAATGCATTTGCATTGTTTGGCTAGGAAATTGTAAAATAACGTAATTGGACTAACTACTTCAATTATGTGCCTATTTTGTTATTCTTATTGTTGTGTGTTTATCTACTCTTACTCAGCATGCAATAGCTAAGGGGGATAAGTTTCTCTTATCCTCAAGTTACGGATGAATAGACAAAAGAATCGGAATAAAAAGGAGACGTCAAAAACTTTACCTGATGATGGGCTCTTAAGAGAAGTTGTTGACTACAAAATATGGCTTGAGTACTTAAAGATAGCTTTTTAAGAAAGTGGTGGCTATTACTTCACCAAAGGTTTATTATAATCGTAGTAGTCCAAAAACATATATTTGTAAAAGAGTTACTATGTTGTATAGAAGTGTGTAACTATGATATTCTAAGTATGGCTCAATAATGTAGAAGCTTTTGCTGATGCCTGTCATATTGAATAAGAAATTATTTGAAAGTATTTGTTTGTGGAACAAAGAGTAGGTTAGAGTACAAGTTCTACCTTATCCTTAACTCAAGGATGGTAATAACAAACTGTTTTCAAGTATCAAGAGTTCGAGAAAAATTTTTAAGCAGGCAGCTAGAAGGCAAAGCGTTACATATGAAATGAAAAAGAAAATAATAACAACTTTATACTTTTGGGTTCTCTAGCTTATAAATAGTGTAAATAATTTGTAAACTCTAACTTTAAGGGATGAACTCTTATAGAGATATGTTTTATGATGAATGAATTATCATAAGTTTGTGAAAGTGTTTAGTAGGTTTTAGTCTATGATGAATGTAAGCCCCAAAGTTAAGCCCCAAAATTAAGCCAAGTAACCGTAGGATTGAGCCTAGAACCCAAAGTTTAGGGAAATCGGTTAAAGAATCCGATCACACCCAAATTATAAACTATTGAGAAGAATATTAGTAAAAATGACCCCGTAAACTTAAATTTAAGAAAATAAATAGTAAAATAGGAGACTATAAAATTTTCAAATTTTAAGCATAATAACTGCTAATTACAGAAAAGGCAAAAAGTGTAATATAATAACTAAAAAAAATTATTAGAGATAGATTATATGTATACTAAAAATTTTAGAATGACCAAAATAATATTTAGGAATGTTCATGTGTACCCTACATGTATTTACGTATAGATAAAAATACGCGTAATTACTAAAATTGGCTGAAAACTAAGCAAATAATTAAAGAAAAATATAAAATAATTATGGAAAAATAAGAAAAAATCAGAAGATGATAAGATGAATCAAGATAAGGTCGTGGCAGGTTCAAATCAGAAAAAGAAAAATTATCCAATAAGAATTGGATAAACAAAAAGCCAAAAATCAAGGAAAGTTGACAAAATCTTGTCAAATTAATGCATAATAATTACAAAAAACGTCTATAAATAGCAAGAAAAATCTAGGAACTCATTTGGACAGTTAGAAATCAGAGAAAATTAGGGAGAGTCGAAAATTCGAGAGAAAATCCAGAAAATGAAAAAAAATAAGAAAAACTGTACAGTTAGGGGTTTTAAAGGGAACCCACACCAAACGAGGAGCTGGGAGTAGACGGCCACCACCACCACACGGTGGTGGCAGCGCCCAGGCCGGCCGACAAGGCCACAGCGGCCCACGGTGGTCGGAACCACCTGAACCGGTGAGTCTAAATTCCAGCCTAATTCTTGTATAATTTTGTAAAATTAGTTATTTTACCCAGAAAATTATGAAACTTTTTATTCTGAGGTTTTATTGTATGTAGTTTATAGGAAAAATATTATTTTGATGAAATTATATCCCGTAATATATGGCCCCTAAGAAATCGTGCGAAATCGTGCAAAATCGAGCACATTTCGGTTTAGAAATAAATGACCTTAGGAGTGTAGTTTCAAGCCCAAAATTTTTGTGTAGATTACTCAGATGATATAGAACAGTGCTATGAAGCCCTTTTTCAAAAATTAATTTTCAAAATTTTTAGATAATTTTTAGGTCCTAAAATGAGGCATAAAATGGGTAATTTAGGATTAATTAAGTAATTAAATTATTAATTTCTGACTTAGTGAATAAGTAGATGTTTTAGGGTGTTAAGATCTGATGGAGTATGATACTTATAGCATTTAGGGTGTTAGATGTAATTATTAGGTTAATTATGTAATAAATGAGTAATAAGAAAAAAATAGTTAATTTTGTAAATTAGGGAAATTTGGAGTAAAATCTGATTTAGGATGGATTTAGACATTTTGAAATAATAATTGGTGTTTAGAGATGGTAATTAGGGTAATAGAAATATTAGAAATGCATTATGTGCATAATATGCAATAATGCATAATGTGTAATTTTTGAAAATATAATAAATAGAAAATATTATAATAAAAATTGATATTTTGAGAATAATAAAAATGCACAATAAATCTGATAGGAAACTTGAATTTATGGAATTATATGAAAAATGTAAAAATTTATCACATTAGGAGTGAATTCGATACACTAATATGGATTTAAGTGTACCGAGTAAAATAAACACTGACAAAGGGTAATGATGGTATTTAAGTTATCGGGAAATAATGTGATTAATTTCACATTATGGGTTGAAACTAATTTCTAGGGTTGGAATATAAAACGCTACTTAAAAATCGAACTAAAAACCTAGTTTAGAAATCGATGCGAAAACCGAACCTGAACCTAACCCCAAACCTAGAATAATTGTAAAAGACTTAATACCTAGATAATTAGGCATATTAAACCTTAAACAAAACCTAACAAGAAGCATTATAGGATAAAACGAACCTATAACAGTTATATGAAAAGCTAAAACCACGTTCGTGTTATAGGGATAACCGGCGATGGCCTGAGCAAATCGGACCTCGAGTGAGCGAGCGAGGAGTCGAGGTAAGTTGGGATTAATACGATGCTATATTTTTTGAGGCTTAAGATTATGCTTGGTTGTGCTTGTTAGATAGTTGAATGTGTGCATGTGCTTGATTATGGGTGATGCTATGATTCTGTTTGTTGCTTTGGTACATGTTGTATGAATTGTATGTAATGATTGATCACCCTAAATTGGACTTAATCAAATATACGACCAGTAATCATAATCGAACATGCATGGCAACCCGTTAGGGGATTTAGGACTCTCCGGCCAAATACCGACCCCTTCGGAAGGGATAGCGTAGGATTGCAAAATGGTCTCTTCTTCATCCTCAGTCGAACTAAGTGACAGGAGAGGAGGTCGCGGCGGGGGTGAAGACAGTAGTTCGAAGGTAGTCGCGGGAGGAGCAAGGTCTCCATTACACAAGCCTGGGTTTGGTCGTGAGCTGTTGCATTAACGGCAACTCCTCAACCGGGATTAGAGCGGGCGCAATTTCTCTAATCTCACGACGGGCCGGACAACGTCGTGCGATGGCATTTGCTTGCACATGCATTGCACCTAATAAGTGATTGAAAACCTTGTTGTATGTATGGTGTAGTTTTAAGTCCTCTGTCCCTACTTACTGAGCTGTGGTTGCTCACATCCCTATAGACGTCGTGCAGGTGCTGGCTAAGAAGCGGCAACCAATTACTCAGAAGTTAGCAACTGCTGGATCCTGGGGAGTGAGGAAAAGCATTGAAGAATAAACACATATTTTAAGGTCTAAGTTTTTACTTTAAAATTATTTTTCATTTCCGAATGATGTAATAACTAGGAGATATATTATAGAGGAATATTGAAAACTTTAACTGCAGTAACTGAATTATAGTGATTATATATATTTCCTCACTTTCTTAGGTAAATGATTTGTTTAAATTACAAATTGTCTACTTCAAAGCGGGTTAGTCGTAGACGCCTTGTGTAGATCAGGTCTAAGATAGCGGTTGTAAGGCCAACTTCTATCTTAGGATGGTTTACACGGCGGGGGCTGTTACGACTCTACCGCTTCGGGGCGTGACAATGAAGCATCCCTTGTTATCAGGATGTAGTAGGTACATTCACATAAATTCACTATGTCCATGAAATTTAACTCGAGCTTGAAGAGATATGACTAAAATATTATAAAAACAAGCTAGAGAATGGATCAAAAAGCACATATAGAACCCATTCTCGTGTCCAAAAAGGCCTACACTTGTACTCCACTAAGCTGCACCACCCTCCATTGTCAACTACACTAGTACAATGATACACATACACCACAATGCCCTAAAACAACTACATAACTACACTCTACACCACCTAAGCAATTAAACCCAACTAATTTCATGCCTAGTTGCGGCCTACAACACCACCACTAACAAAACCTTCATTACTATGCCTTGCTACCATTGAAACACTACCATAACGAGCTCTTAGTCAAAAAATAACATCACTAATGAATTCATAGCATCCAAAAATTTTAGAAACCAACCTCATATCACTTAAAACCACCTTCATAACAACCTCTTCGTCAAAAAATAACATTACGAATGAATTCCTAGCACCCAAAAACCTTAGAAACTATCCTCATATCACTTAAAACCAATTATGTACAAATTACAAAAATTCACTACCACTACCCGCTTTCGAAAAGTGCCCAAATGGCCACTACAACCTAAAGCACTTGTGACAAACTAAGCTTTGTCGATTTCCCGCTCATTTTTGGTAGATAGAATTTGCAGTACAGAATTAAGATAGAAGATGAAGGAAGAAGGAGGAGGAGGAGGGATCCAACCTACAACTCGATCCTAACCCAACCTACGAGAACCCCTTAGACCAAGATCTAACCCACATCTTTTAAGTTAAGATAGGTGGGTTTATTTTATTTTTATTTTTTTTCTTTAGTGTACTTTATTAGTTTTATTTATTTTCTACCCAAATAAAATTACTAATGATCTATACTAACTAAGTTTTTTTTTTTTGTAGGTTTTATTTTTAGCATTAGTTGTAGTTCTTTTATTTATTTTGTTAATTTTACCATGTGTATATTCATGTGTGATATTAACATTTGCTTAAAATTTGCATTGTTACGATTATACATGAAATATTCACTAACATGGTTTTTTGTATATATGGATAAAGTTTCATTCCTTTAAGCTTTAGGTTAAAATTGCATATTTGTTATTAAAATTACATTTTATATAATATTGCATCTTTTAGATAAAGTCACTTCTTTTCTAGGTAAAATTTCTTCTATTAGTAAAATCAATTTTTTTTAGATAGGATCACATATTTTTACATAAAATCACATCTTTCAATAAAATCACATCCTTTTAGATAAAGTTGCATTTTTTTTAGTAAAATCTCAATTGTTAAGAAAATTGCATCTTTTTTTGAATAAATCATATGTTTAGATAACATTACATCTCTTTGAAAAAAAAAAATTGCATCTTTTAGGTACAATTGCATTTTTTTTTTTTCAAGATTCATATCTTTAGGATAAATTTTGCACCTAGATTATATATCTCAGAATATTTGAATAAGTTTGAATATTTTTATTAAATTTATTTAAATAAAAGTGGCATTTTAAGGATTTTTTTCTTAAATGCTTTGTCATGTAGTCAAGATTTTTATAGAATAAATATTTTAATTAGGTTTTTTCTTTTTGAAAATTAAGTTTTCTTTAGGTGTTTTTTTTTTTTAAATTGGATAATAAAAATCAAGTATCTTAAGGTTTTTTTCTTAATAAAAATAGAAATGGCTAAAAATGTAAACCTAACCCATTTTTAAAAATAAAATTTGTCAACATAGTAAAGTTTTCTAAAAAAGTAGAGCTACATTGGTTTGATTCCAACTAATGAGTATGTAGATATTTTTAAGACAACTATAAAATCTAGATTTTTTTTAAGGAAATTCATAATTAAAAATCATAAAAAATTTGCATTTTCACACATTTTTCATATTTTCGTCATTTTTATATTTTTTAGAAAATAATAAAAATTTAGGCCCATCAATTAATTTTTTATAATCCTTACATAGTGACTTTGTTTTAATATGTCATTTTTTGAGGTTAGTTTTCTAATTAAGATTTTCTAAAAATTATTTTTTAGAAACTTTGCATGCCAGTGACCTTATTAGGGTTTTTTCACCTAAAAACCATAATCTTATTTTTACAAGTTTCACTAGTTGGTGACTTCTAAACTATTTTAAGAATATATTTTTAAAACATTTTTTTAAAAAATAATTCCCCTTAATTTTATATCAAGTAATTTATATTATGTAGGCTAGGCTTAATATAAATTAAATTAAAGAAAACCAAAATAGGGCTCCACACTTAGATACTAATGAGTTATGACATTTTTAATTATTAGACCTCTTTATTGTTTATTCTCCCTTACATCCATGTCTTATTATTGTTATTGTCTTTTCAACTTTCTAAAATGGAGAAAGTTCTAAGAGTCAATTTTTAAAATATAAAGCAAGTCATATGAGTCAGTTTAAAAATGTTGGTATTATTCGATCTTAGTTTTCCACAAAAGAGTTATGATAAGAAGAACCAACAAACATAAAATTTAATAGTCAATCTACAATTATTTTTAATCCTAGCATACATGAGCAACAAACATTAGCAATTTATATGCCTAGTTTCCACTTACATTCTTAACTAATGCCCAAGTAATCTATGAAACTGTTATGCCAAAATCAACGTCTTGTATGATATGTATCATCAATCCAATATTTTCTAATTGATTTTCCATTTAATTGCTCATTTAGTCAACTTAATTAGTTCCCTACATGTTTTTTTGTAGCTAATCATCCCATGCATGTCGAATTAATGATGATTAACTATGCTACTCTTAAAACTTTCTTTTTCCTATGTTTGTTATAAGGTTTAAACCTTGAAACCTAAGATTCATACTGGGTTCATTGCATGGTTATGTTTTTATAGAAGTTTCGTATCCTTGGCTTACTCTAACTTTCGTGAGCAAATATCCAATATATATACATGATTAAAACTCTAAGTTAAATTGTCAAATCCTGACATAATACGGAATGTATCATCACATAGGAATACCTATTCAAAACTTAACTTAATATGCTTGTTCATCAAAAGAAAACTTTGTTTACATGATAAAGGGGTTGCTATGTCGAAGTTCAACTAGATATTCTATTACAACTTATGTATACAACATAATATTTGCATCGAAACAAGAACCAACTTTTTCTTTTGTCATCTTCACAATAGTTGGAACCTTAACTTAGTACAGATTCTATACAAAAGTTGTCAACTCTAACTCGCACTCTCAATATACATCCCCCCTAATGTTGGGCCCTTTATGATGGTGTTAACCAGATGAGAAAACATTTTATCCCCTCAACTACTGGAGTTGAGTAAAAGTGGATAACAAACAATATAATATAAGTAATATCACAACTAAAATATTACAATCATAACCAGCAGATTCAACTTCATACATACATTAGCCCAACCAGGCATTTATTGCTAGCAATGCAGCATGATATGCTTATGTATGTAGTATGCATTAGTACTGATATCCTATGCCCTCCAATTTTCATCCGATTAGTCGACATAAATGGGCATCTAGATATAATATCTAAGAATTAATAGGCAACAAAGAGCTACTTGGGAATAAGACTTGTCACAACCCGGAGTGGGGTCAAGTCGTGGCAATATTGCCATGTAATACATGAAGATCCGAGATCAAGCACCGTCCATGATTAGGGGCCTTTGACGTACTACACATGACATTCATAACTACGACCTTGTCCTAGTAACTAGCATTAAGTAATAACAGAACATATAAATTAAAGTTAAAATATCCAAATGATCACTAACATAACAAAGATAAGTGGGAATATTAGGTTTCCCTTAAATTAGTCATACAATATTTAAATAAATCTTCATAGGTAGTCTGAGCTACTCAATAAGCTAAAAATACTTAATAACTAAGAACAAAGAGAGTCTAATAATAAATAAAGGGTTTGCTTGGGCTCTTGTCCTCTTTACATCCCATAATCCTAAGCTGGTGCTATTGACCTCGGGCATCCCATGGCCTGGCTCTAGCTAAAAGTCCTACTACAACAATAAACTATAGGGGGCTAAGCTCAATTGCTTAGTGAGTAACCTACCTACTCTACAACAAGCAATATCAAGTAAGTTATTATTCAAGTGTATGAACGCATGGTCAAACATATGCAATATAACAATATGTACAGTCAGTCAGTAATTGTATACAGTACGGTTTTAATGCCCACCAATGCTCGAGTTAGGAAGTATTTCGGTACGTCAAGATTTAGGTATGCATGTCTAATTCGAAGCTCTTGTTATCAATATCACCCTCAACAGTAGTGTGACATGGCCATAAGTAAAAGGCGACACTCCCCAGAGCCAAGGAGTTCCCAAAGGTCAAGGTAGGAACATGTCGCACGAAGTACATCATATGATAACAATTTTCAATGCACAAAATATAATATGGATCCATTAGGCATGATCACACATTCTACTACATGATGCTAACACTCTTATTATCATGTTATAAGGTGCGATGCATGACCAGTTTAATTAGGGGTCGAATATTTATTAATTCGGTTCATAGGTGACCAATCATTATATACAAACCCTTCAAGATCTTAAGCTTTAATGTAGTAAGCATATAAGTTTATATAATCTTAAGATACTTTACAAACAAGTTCAACCATATCAAGCACATACAATATCCCATATGCCCTAATCATGCAATAGATTCAATTACCTGACATAATTAAATGGTCCACTAACTACAAGCACAAACAAGCAAAGTAGGGGCAGTATACTTACTTAGCCATGATGCTCAGTAATCCTCTACTATGTCCAAGTCAAACCCCTCATCCCCTAAAGAATATAATTAAGTTTTATGATTATTCTGTTGGCATCGATTAGCTAGGCTTACTACTCACTAACCTAGAGTTAGTTGTTTTCGTAATTTAGGCATATCTTCCTTGTTTTAACTCCATTTTTGGTGATCTTATAGTTGTTTTCATTATTTTTGAATGTTCTTTCATTTGGTATAGTTATTTTTAAGTTTCTGGATTAATAAGTTTCTAGTTTAGGCCCTACAAGGTCGGGGGCTCAAGTAGTGAGTTAGGTCACTTTAGGATTTAGGCCTAGTTTTGGGTCTTAGGCTTGTTTATTGACTTTGAGCTTTATATTTAATAATTTTAGGCTTCTTTTAAGTATTTGAAATGAGCTTTTTCTACCCAACACTTTAAAATTTTAAAGTGAGCCTTAGTGATGCTCTTATAGATCCAAGTGGGCCTTTTTACTAAGTTGGGCCCTAAATCACTAAGGGGCCCATGATAGGTGTCTTGGATGGGCCCTTGGGCTTTGTGGACCCTCTAAACAACTCTTCCTATGCCCTTTAACCTAGGGTTCAGATTTGATCACCTAGCTATATGAACTCTAAAATTAGTTCTTTTCGGCTTTTTGTGTTTAGATCATTATTTAAGGCCTTAAGCTCAAATCTACTTGTCTTTTTAGACTCAAGCCCAATATTAGACTTAATTTTAGCCCATTTTTAATATGGTTATAGAGCTGTTCATTATGGTTCTTGGGGTTATTAACACCATTCTTAAGCCTATAATCACTAACTAAGCTAATTTAGGTACCTAACCATACTTTAGCCTACTTAGCTTGATTAATTAAGTCCTAAACCATACTTAACACCCAACAAACATGTTATTAAGCTACTAAATGAAAAGTTCCAGATCTGGTAGTTCAATGAAAGTGGTAGCGAAGAGTGGTTTCAGGGCCAAACTTTCCATTTTCATGCAACGCTTCATTTTTATGGTGTTTTGAATTAAGTAACCTATGCTTCTACTAATCTAAACCTTAATCACTTCATAAAAGTATGTGAGAGAATATACAAGGGGTGGCATGCTTGAGGAATAGGGGTTTCATCACCTTACTTGAAGATTTTCTACTAAAACTTACACTACTCTACACTACTTGGTCTAATAGTGTTACAACTTCTACTAAAAGGGGTTTTTCTTATACTAACCTTTGTGGACCTTCTTGAAATACCTTAGAACTTCTATGGAGTTTTTGTAAAATAATTTTTAGCAAAGAAAACATTAGTATCTATCATTGTTTTGCAAGAAATCTAAGGAAAAACCTAACCTGAGTTCTTACCGAAGAAAAGCGTAGAAGGCCTCCCTTTATGGTTGTGTATTGTGAGCCTTGGTGTGTGTAAAAGGGTGTGAGTGTGTTGGTCAACAAGGGGAATGTATGTGTGAGGTTTAGGACTTAGAGTGGAGTGATTTGTAGTGGGGGTGGTGTAGTTATGGTGGTTAGCATTAGGGTGGTCGATGGTAGCTGAGAGAGAAAAGAAGCATGGAAGTTTTGTGTGTTTAGATTTTTGAGAGAGTTTGAAAGTGTTGTGAGTGTGTTTAGGGTTTAAGAAAACAAAAATGAGTATGGGAAATGGGGATGATAGGTCATAGCAAAGAGAGAGGGTAAGGGAGACAAGCTTTGATTATTTGAGAAATCAAGGACAAGGTACAAAATGGGGACCATGTATCTTGTGTACTTTTTTTCCAATTTGGGCAATATCTTGTCCCCTTAATGGTGTAGACTGTGACCAAGAATAGACAAAGCTGACCACTGGATGGGTCTAAGCTTACAAAAATCTTGAAAGAGTTAATGGGAGAAAGCACAAAAGGAATGAATGACGAATGAAAAGTAAGCAAAACCCACGAACAGCTCTAGAGGATATGACATACCAATGAAACTTCTGAGGACTTATGGTATGATTCGATATAATGCACGAATCGGTCCAGTGAAGTTACTTGCCACCTAGCCTTACTCAAGGGTAGGATAAGATTGATGCCAAGAGTAAACAAAATGTTTATGCAAGGAAGGAAGAACACACAAGTGCATTAATAGTAATCTCTATATATCTCTTTACAGCTACAATTACAAGGGTATTTATATCCATTAGTTAGGGCAACTTGCCCAAAAAGGAAAAGATAAAAAGAGCATTTCCTAAGGAAGTAATGTACAAGATACAAAGGAGTAAAAATGAATATATAAGGAAAGCAATCATTAGTGCAACAGATTCTACACATGGTACTGTATACATAGCAATGCTATATTGGTAATGCCCTTGGAGGATGTGAACAAAAAGTACGGACAACTTGCTTGTCCAAGCATGGGTGGCTTTGTAAACCCTACATTTAGTGGACCTAAGACTTGATTAAGAGTACTTTCCGAACGTTCCCAAAGATCAACTAAACCAAAAACCTGAGTTTATATTTAGAAACGAATTAAATTTTTACAATTCAAAAGCCAACTGTTGATAAAACCCGAGCTTGAAGAATTGCAAGCTCTAAAGTTACTTAAAACCCTAAACCTTAAAAGCATTAAGGAATTTTAACCCTAAATAATTAATTGATAATTTAATTTGAATAATTTCATTCAACTTTAGAAAATTACACAATTCTACAAAAATCAAATCACAAATTACAAAACAATGTAAGATAAAAATCCTAAAACAATTTTCTATAAGGCTATGCCCTTATCTTCATGTATAAGCCTTACACATAAATAAGTAGACCAACCAATCACCTTAGATAACTTATCAATTGAGAGTTGGAATCATTTATCAATTGATAACTTATCAAAATCTAGTGATAAGACAAACTCCTTATCACCTCTTCACTTATACTACATATGGACAATTTTTCACAAGAATTCATAAGCTTAACTTTAATAAATGAGACAAGACCACTCCATGGACTAAAAAGACTTCCCATGGCAGATTTGGACAAGGGAGAAAGGGGGGCCATGCTCTTGTCATTCAACCATCAATCACTTCCTCTTACACATCACTATTCACCGCTTATTGCTTACATCATCAATAGTTGCAATTGTTGACTTTTGTCTAAACTACAAGACAATCAATTAAAGCTTCTTGCACACAATTCTTTTATCATTCAAAATATACCACTCTCTCCCTCTTTCACTCTCATTTTCACTTCCTTTTCTCTCACTTTAAACACAAATCAAAAGAAGAAATCTAACTCCACAAATTCCCAACATTTCCACCACCATTTTTACCTCCATACTCATGGAAATTTCTCTTCTTATTCTTGTGTCATTTTCTTTCACCATCTAAGATCTTTTAGAACCATTAGAACCTTCCACAAACCCCATTCCAAGAGACCAAAAGAGTCGGGTTCCAAAAGGTTGCAAAAGAGGAAGCAAAGTTAAGAGCTTAAGTGGAACCTTTGTGTACAACGACCATAATTTGCTTTAAGGACAAGTAAGTATTTCTTGTGATTAGTGGGTTAGTATTTATGTTAAGAGACTTTGATTTCTTGAAGATATAAGTAAGGTTTAAGTTGTTATAACACCAAAAACCATTTTAAGAAATAAATTCATGAAACCCTTACATGAAGTTGAAATATGAGCATGTAAAGTTGGTATTTTGTAAAGAGACTTGTTTAATACTTTGAATGGAAGATTTTAAGTTGAGAAAGTCTTGAAACAAAAGCTTGAATGGAGGATGAACATGCTGGACGTGAGGGTTTCATAGTCATTTGGATGTTGAATTTATTTTCATTAAGTTAAACATGCTCAAATCTAGACTTAAGTTAAGGAAAAATCCATCACATGAAGTTTTATGAAGAAACCAACTTTGTATGATATGAGCTATGATATGGAAGTTGTATTAAATGTAAGATCTTTTATTTCTTTGTGTGGAACATGAGTTAAAGAATCATCTTGTGGAAGAAAAGTTAAGTTAAGATTTGGACACAAGTAGTTAAGTGCATAATCTACCACCTAAACTTAAGGAAATGATGAAACAAGTTGAAAAACCAAGTGAGGACCCCTTGGAACCATCACGAACAGATCTGGAACGTGGGAAAAAGAAGCATAAAAATATGATAAAATTGAATGAACAAAGTTAAAAGATTAACCAAAGCAAGTATGGTAAGCATATAAAGCCTAAAACTCAAAACCAAGCTTAAAACTCTCAAAACGAGCCTAAAACTCTAAGTTGGGCCTTCAATAAAATTCTGACCAGCACCTTAAAGTACCAAGAGAAGTTGTTTTGAAGCCCATAAGAAATCCACCTAAAGCCCCATAAGCCCACCAAAGTCATTAACTTTACTTTGAACAAAAAACAAGCCCATTTGACAACTTAAGCCCACTAAAGGGCCCAAGAAGTGGTTGTTAGCCTTAGGAATATAAATCAAAGTTGTAAATCTGATCTCAAGGAGTATTTTAAGCTTAGGATAAAATCTTAAGACCAAGCCCAAAGGATTCCTCAAGTTATCAAAAAGCCCATTTACCAAACAAGGCCCAAAAACACTCCAACACATGAGGAACGCTACTGTTCTGACCCATGGACAGATTTGCATGCCTCATTTCGAAAATCTAACCTACCACGTTAAAGTACACTTAGAAACGATGAAGATTGACTATAAGATCATAAAAATCGGATTTAAAATGAGAAAGTTATATGCGATTGAACTTTTAAGTAAAACCGGGAAAAATTATGAAACCAAGTCCAAAGTATAACTTAAAGGGTTTTAGCATCGTTTTCTAGGTTTTATTTCAAATCCTTATAGTATCGTATTTGCGATGTCTAGGGGACCCGGCTTTGGGGAGACGACCTATCCCGGATTATTTTGATTGATCCGCATGGCTGAGTGAGTAAATTCCCGATGACACTTTACTTGATTTTGCTTGTAGAATAGATGCACCTAAACTTATATATATGAATTTGGATGCTTGTGGGATATGGGAAATGCATGTGTATGAATCTGTGGATGAATGTGATGACTTGTTAATTATATCTAATAATGGGAATTGCTTGCATTATATATACATGTGAATCATATGGAATGAAATTGTTTGATCACCCTGAAAATCAAGTTAATCACTTATACGATTAAGAAATCAAAATGAATCATGCATACCCCATATTGCATACGGATAACACCGACTGCCGCTTCACGCAGAAGATGGGAAGGGACTCACAGGAATACGAGTTTCCTGCAGGATTGGGAACTAGCTACGCCATCATATATATATTGAGTCTCTGTCTTAAGCTAATGGGCTTACTAGGCGCCGGGAGACACCAACCGTCGACGAGGGGCCGAATCTTGTGGCTTTTGCTTAGGGCATGTGATTGTGGATTGCGGAGGCCACCATACTGCTAGACTTGGGATTTTGAAAATATGATTTATTATTCGGTAATGAAAGTATATATATGTATATATATATACATAGTTTTGTTTTGACTGAGGCACAATAATGCTAATGAATTAAAACCCAAGGTCTAGAACCCGGATTTTGGTTTGGGTCGGTTAATTATCTCCAAACCCCAACTTTAGGGGGCGTAATTCTGAGTCGTATGCAGTTCCTAGGTCACTGCATGCGTTGTTTGGCATACTGATTGTTCATGCATTCATATGATTGTGCATTTAATAAATTTCTGTCATGCGGTATTGATGAGAGTAATTATCTCACTAAGCGTAAGCTTACACCTAAACAGTTCTTTTCCTTACAGGTTGATCGATAGTTGGGACTGGGATAGGAATCGAGTGCAGAGTGCTACCATTGAATCAGTATGATGAAAAGGCTTGTGTAGTTAATTCGGAATGCTCTGAAAAACGACTAATGTCTCAATTAAGTTTAATATATTTAGTAAGTTTAGAATTTCCTAGAATTGTCTATCTTATTTCGCTATTTTGGTAGGGATACTGATTCTCTACGGTTCTAAGGAATTGTATCCATAATTATTTATATTATATAATGAGTCAATAAACTAAAATTGAAGACTCTAGCAAATAACTATTTAGAGTCTTGCAATCTCTGACTTGCAAGGCAATTTTCTTATCATGGGTGCACACGTGATATGGAAATTTTAGGCAATACTACTAGGCTCCTCCTAGGGTCACTACAAGCTTAGTTAGTCCAAACTCTCTCTCTCGACATCTTGGCAGGGGTGAAGCCAAGTAAGTAATTAGCTAGGCATGTATGAGAATGAAGATGGGCTGTTATCTCAGCCTTCAATTTCTTAGCACTCAACATGTAAGAAATAGGTAGTCACTCAGCTCAATAGGCAAAATGGGTCGAAAAGGAGATATTCAGCCTTTGCATGAGTTAGCTGGAATAAGAGCATTCATCTTGCTAGTCCCTTTAATCCTTGGGCTTAGTTATGGGTCAGAGGTCTAGTAGCCTAATTCCCATTATTCTCTCTAAGTTGTTTTAGATTTGGGATCAAATTCGAACGGTCTTCAATAAGCTCTCCGTCAGGGTGATAAAGACTGAAGTCGGCAACGTTGAAGGCATTAAAAACCCCATAGTCCTCAGGCAACTCTAATCTATAGGCATTGTCATTAATCTTCTAAAGGATTTTAAAAGGTCCTTCAACTCATGTAGATAATTTGTTTTTCCTCTTGTTCGAGAACCGTTCCTTGCTAAGGTGCAGTTGTACTAAGTCTCCTAACTGGAATTTTTTAACTATCCTACCCTTGGTCTTCTCCCATATTCTTCTAGCAACTTGATCGATGTGTTAAATAACCTTATCATAGATGTGCTAGAGGGATTGTACTCTAGCCAAGGCATTAGGGTCCTCTTCCACAGGTGCAGGTATAGGGGTATGGTCAAGGGGCAATTTGGGATTGAAACCATAGACCACCTCAAAGGGAGTCTGCTTAGTGGTGTCATGCACTATTCAGTTGTAAGCAAACTTGACCACTAGTAAGCAGACATCCCAATCAACCAAGTACTTATCCACTGTAGCCTAGAGTAGTGATCCTAAAGTGTAATTGACCACCTTTGTTTGGCCATTAGTTTGAGGGTGATTGGAAGTACTAAATAGTAGTTTGGTCTCCATCCGACACCATAAGGTCCTTTAGAAATGGCTCAAGAACTTCAAGTCTCTATCAAAGACTATACTTCTTGGCAAGCCGTGTATTTGCACAATTTCCTACAAGAAAAGAGAAGCAATAGCTAAAGCATTGCTAGTTTTGGAGCAAGGCACAAAGTGTACCATTTTGCTAAATTGATCAACGATGACCATTATGGAATATTTGCCTTACGTAGTTCATGGTAGTCCAAAAACAAAGTCTATGCTCAATCTAGTTTATAGCTTCGTCAGAACAAGTAAAGGCATTGCTTTCCCTTGCTCAACTCGACACTTAGCTCGCTTACATACGGCGTAGCTCTCAACAACTCGATGCACATCGGCCAAAAGAATCGACCATTCAACAGTTCACAGGTCCTTCTTTCTTCAAAATGTTTAGAGAGTCCTCTACAGTGGGCTTCCTAGATCAACAATTCCTTTATGAACAGGTCGGCATGTATAATTTTCCACCTCGAATTAAGTAACCATCCTCTACATGATATTCATCCACCATTCTTCCATCAACGCATTACATGATTATGGGTCTAAAGTGTGGATCCTCATAATACTTTTCTTTGATACTTGCAAACCCAAATAGTTTGGTCTACAATTTAGATAAAAACGCATGTCTTCTTGAAAAAGCATCTGCAACAACATTACTCTTTCCTTACTTATATTTTATTACAAATTTAAATCCCTTAAGGAATTCAACCCACTTCGCCTACCACTTTGATAACTTGATCTAACTTAAGAGGTACCTCAATGACTCATGGTCAGTATATATAACAAATTCTCTCGGTAGTAAATAGTGTTGCCATACTTGCAATGCTCGGATCAGGGCCAAGAGTTCTTTGTTATATATGGAATAATTCAATTGTGGTCCTTTAAGCTTCTTGCTATAAAAGGCAATCAGTCAACCTTCCTGCATCAGGATAGTGCCTATTCTAACACTTGATGCATCATACTCCAGCTCAAATATTTTCTTGAAGTCAAGTAGAACTAACACCAGGGCGGAGGTCAACCTCTCTTTTATCTCGACAAAGCTCTTCTCCTCCCTCTCTCCCCATCGAAAGTCGGTGTTCTCCTTCGTAAGCTCAATAAGTGGTGCGATGAAGGTGTTGAAATTCTTAATGAATCGTCTATAGAATGAAGCCAATCCATGGAAACTTCCTATGTCGGTACAAGTAGTAGGAGTCAGCTACTTTACAATTGCTCGGATCTTTTCATCATCCACTTGTAAGCCTCCTCTACTGACTATATAGCCGAAGAATACCACTTTCTCTCGAAAAAAGCAACACTTTTCGAGATTGTGGAATAGTCTATCAGCATGGAAGATACCTAGAATGGTTCGGAGGTGTTAACAGTGACTCAACATGTCAGTACTGTAAATCAAGATGCCATCAAAGTTCACCACAACAAACTTTCCAATCAAATGTCTTAACACATCGTTCATCAATCGCATGAAAGTGCTTGGAACATTCGATAGGCTGAATGGCATGACCATTCATTCGTATAATCCATGTTGAGTCTTGAATGCCATTTTCCATTCGTCTCCTAGCCTCATGCAAATCTGATGGTAGCTATACTTCAGATCAATCTTACTGAAAATCTTGGCTCCACTCAATTCATCCAACATATCTTCCAACCTCGAGATAAGATACCTATATTTAATCGTGATCTTGTTCATGGCTTGGTTGTCTACATATATCTGCTAGGTTCCATCCTTCTTTAACATTAAAAGAGCCAAAACAGTGTAAGGGCTGAGACTTTCTCTAAGATAGCCTCTTTCCAACAACTCATTTACTTGTCGTTGGAGCTTAGAAGCCTCTTTAGGATTCATCTAATAAGCTAGTTTACTCAACAGTACAGCATTAAGTATTAAGTCAATGCAGTGCTCTATGCCTTAAGTTAAAGGAAACCCCTCAAGTAACTGTTTTGGGAATAGGTCAGTATACTCGTCTAGAAGCTTCTTGATTTCCTAAGGTAGTTCACCTCTAATAGTTACCTGACCAACAAGAGGGTCGACTTGTTAGCATTGATGGCTTCTCGGAGCTTAGCTCTACTCATCACTAGAGCCTTCTTCAATCCACAAGCAAGTTTTGTTTGCAATTTATTAACCTATCTCAATGGCATTAGGTTAAATGTTATCGTTCAATCATCCTTTTCGAACATGTACGTATTCATGTAGCTATTATGGATAACTCCCTAATCAAACAACCACAATTTACCTAGTAACATGTGGAAAGTGCACATGGGTAGCATGTCATAATGAATTTGGTCTGAGTAATTCCCTATAGTGATCGGTAATATTATTTGATGAGTAACATGTAATGCTCCTTTCTTACTTAACCAATGCAATTTGTACAGCCTTAAATGTGCAATAATCGGTAACTTTAGTTTTGAAATAAAATCAGCTGATGCTACATTGGTGCAGCTTTCACTATTCATGATGAGGGTGGTATGAAACAAATTCTCTCTCTGCTCATCTCATGAGGGTTCCATGTTCATAGTACATTAGACAACCATGAGTAATTGATCCAAATCCTCAGCAAACACGTCCTCCTCAATCAGTTCTTCCTTAGCATTTTCTTTTTTGGTAAAGACCTCCTCTTCTTCAAGTTTCTCTTCAATGCTATCTACTTCTAGCTTCTAGATGTCTCCCTTGATGACCATTGTCCTACTGTTTGAGCGCTAAGCAGCCATATGTTCGAACCCTTGGCACTAGAAGTACTTGATCTGGCACGTCTTCTTACCAGACCCTTACCCTTTCTTGCAAGTTCGAGTCAGCTCTTTAGTATCAGGTCGGCCCTTCAGTTCGACTTAGACATCCATCTTTTGGCTTAGCTCGATACTCAACTAAGCTCGGTGACTTGCCTGTCCAGGTCAGCTAATCGGCATGTTCGTCAATACTCGACTCCTCCTTTGCCTTTCTACTCGCTAAACTATTTTAACTACTTCATCCATTGTGGTAAACCGTTGGAGTTCCATAATGTCTCGAATATCACCTCTAAATCTAATGATGAATCTTAAGACTGTTCAAGCTGGTGGTTCCTCCACTTCACAATGGATCATAATCATTTGAAATTCTTGAACATACTCATTAATAGTCCAGCCTCCTTATCTCAACTCTTGAAGCCAAGTGAAAGTATCTTGAAGACAAGTTTTCGGTACAAATCTATTTCTGAGTATTCTTTTCATCTCAGGCCAAGTATTAATCTCTTGGTAGCTCTCCTGTCTCCTTATGGTCTAGAAATTCTTCCACGACATGGCAACACATCTAGAGAACTCAACAGCTACAGTTCTCATCTTCTTAAAATCCTCATATTGATAATAGTTAAAGACATGCTCTACCTTCTCTTCCCATTCCGGATATTCGTCAGTATTCCCAAATCCATTGAAACTCAAAATCTGAAGTTTCATATGGTCAGATGCTTTGGGTGCTTATAAGCGCTCTTCTTCAAAATACTCTTCCTCATCCTTTTCATCAAGCTCTCTTAAGTCTATTCTTTACCTTACTTATCCTCCTACTCCTCTACCTTGAACTGGTCAAGCTGAGTTTTGACCTCTAATAGGTTAAGTAACTTATGGGGTATTTTGCATGGCTTTAGTGGGTTAGTAAGCTATCGCATGAACAGCTCAGGTCAAATCTACTAAGAGGTTAGCCACCTCATCAAGTTTCTCATCAGTACTTTTCAGTATCTCTTGTGACTATCGTCTATGGTGGACAACTCTACTATTGTCATCTCCAACACCAACATTTTACACTTGGATCTATCATTTTTTTTACTGATTCAAAGTTCAAATAAACACTCTCGCAAACTAGAAAAGCAATAGCTAGCAAACTTAGCAATTAAGATGAACATAGTAGCTTACTCTATTTCTCAAACACAAAACAAAGTATCAACAAAACTTCAGAAGAACCAACAACTAAAACAAAACCTTCACTCTGATACCAAGATAATGCAGACTGTAACCAAGAACAGACAAGGTCAACCACTGGATGAGCCTAAGCTTGTAGAAAGCTCAAAAGAGTTAATGAGGGAAAGCACAAAATGAATGAATGACAAATGAAAAGTAAAAAAAAACTTACGAACAACTCTAAAGGATATAACACATCAATGGAACTTTCGAGGACTCACGATATATTTCGATATGATGCAGGAGTCAGTCTAATGAGGTTACTCACCACCTAGCTTTGCTTAAGGGTTAAGATAAGAGTGATGTCGAGAGTAAACAAAGTGTTCACAAAAAGAAGAAAAAACATACAAGTACATTAATGGTAATCCATGTATATCTCTTTACGACTTTAACTACAATTACAAGAGTATTTATATTCATAAGTTAAGGCAACTTGCCTAAAAAGGAAAAGACAAAAAGTATATTTCCTAAAGAAGTAATGTACAAGATACAAAGAGATAAAAATGAATATATAAGAAAAGCAATAATTAGTGCAACGGATGCCGTTAGAGGATGTGGACAAAAAGTACAGATATCTTGCTTATCCGAGCAAGGGTAGCTTAGTCAGTTCGAACTCTCTCTCTTAGCATCTCGGTAAAGGTGAGGCCGAATAAGTAATTGGCCAAGCATGTATGAGAATAAAGATGAGCTATTATCTCAGCCTTCTATTTCTCAACACTCAACAGGCGAGAAATAGGTAGTCACTTGGCTCGCAGGTAAAATGGGTCGACAAGGAAATATTCGGCCTCCGCATGAGTTAGCTGGAACATGAGAATTTGTCTTGCTAGTCCCTCAAGTCTTCTGGCTCGGTTGTAGGTCAAAGGTCCGATAGGTTGATTCCCATCACTTAAGATACAAGATATTTTAAAAGGGGATTAAGAGTTTTTCTTTTAGTCATTAATCATGTTTGACTTGTTACTAATCAAGATGTAATGGGGTTGGTTAAGAATTAGGGTAATGTTTGGTGATTAGGCATGTTAGGCTAATTAAGTGCAATTAGGATGTGTTTAGGGTTTTGTTGAACTTTGATACTATACTTTAGCTATTCTAAATGCCCTATAGGTGTACTTAGGGTTCGGTGCTCGTTTATAATAATTTGATCCGCGTACCAACTTAAAAGTTAAGGTTTAAATTGCTTAGTACTATCAATCACTTGTATGATCAATTTAGCCTTACTATTTGTACTTATTCATGACATTAAGGTATTTGAACACTTAATTAAGGTTAAATGATCATTTTAGGGTTTCACTATCATTCTAGGGTTTTTTAAGTATTAGGGTTCGTGCTCATTTAGTTAAGTTTTTTGGGGCTTACTTCAATTAGGGTTTTGGTTGAACACTTAAGGTTTGATTCTTTTACCTAGGTTTTATTATTATGTTTATGTAGTTCTAAGGACTATCTAAGGACTCCTTCATCCAATTCTGCTTTCAAGTTATCAAAATTTCCTAAGTTTTACAGGACCCCCACCAAATTGGACTACATACTATAGTAATCTACCAATATCAAAAAGGGCAACAAGGAGCTGCTTGGGAGTAGGACCCCTAACTTTGTTTTACAATCTTTAGACTACATACTATAGTTCACCAAATTAAAGAGGCAACAAAACCAACTTAGACTACATACTATGGTCTACTAAATCTAACTATCAAAATAGTCAAGATGTTTAGGCACTACAAATCTATATGCTTCCAAAAACTAAGTTCATAAAGCTATAATTTTTCCTTGATCACATAGAAGCCTCATTTTGAAAAATTCTAACTTGTAGGTCCCTTCTTATGTTGTGTCATGCCATGCTATGTGATGATAACTCAAGTATATCATTTAACACAACAAGTCTTTAAGTTTTACTAAACCTAATTATCTAATTTTGGTTTTCAAACTCTCCTTAGTGAAATTCTAGTATCTCACTTAAGGTTCACTTAGGTGAATACCTAGAAAATTGAGTTAGCAATCACTTAACTTCCCTAATTAGCACAATCATTCATAAGAACAAATCAACACCCAAATAGCAGCATAACAGTATAACCATGATATAGTTGCCATCATTGAAAATCATCACATCATCATGATTACTATAGTAGTATATCAGTCCACCCCAAAATACAGCCACATTCAATCAACATATCATCAAACAACACACAACGTTATGAGTAGCAATATATCAACTCCCAACATAGGTTAGATCCACTTACCTAAGCTTAATAATAGTACAAAATCCTAAACTTCACCACTTAGTTCTTCCATACTTATCACACCTAAAAAAATATAAACACAATTTTTAAGTCAAGTATTGGTCGAATCCAAATTCTCATAAACTTTTCTTACTGTATCTTTAAGCTTCATTGGACCGTATCTTACTCATTCCCTATTCATTTTCAGTAAACTTTGTATTGTCACAATCGTTGTTTTGAGTAATATTAAGATATCTTAAGAATCAAGATTGATCGATATGGTTACAAGCTTGAAAATACCCCTTTCCTGCTACTGACTCGATTATTCATTACTGTAACTTCGTAATTAACCATAAACTTTAGTCCTAAACTAAAAACCCTAAAAATTACACTTTCCAAACTTATCCAGCAACCCTTAGTATACCCCAATGTGTACATTTCTCATGGATTTGATAAATATTTTAATAGTACTAATTAATATATTACATATTAAGCTAATATAAACAT
This sequence comes from Lumnitzera littorea, assembly GCA_024138015.1. Lineage (NCBI taxonomy): Eukaryota > Viridiplantae > Streptophyta > Magnoliopsida > Myrtales > Combretaceae > Lumnitzera > Lumnitzera littorea. Next base: position 78,535,306 of record JAMXBB010000012.1, on the reverse strand, counting down.
TAATGCTAGGAAAATACACAATAAATAGTATATAGGCTCGATTAATTTCAAGAAAAATTCTATAGATTCACAAAAATATACAATTTAATTATTAATCATGAATTACACTAAACTAGCTATTATCAATTTTTACAAAAATAGTGGTTTTGGCTCAAAATTATGAAAAATTAAGGAAAATAAACAAATTTATGTCTGAAATAAAAATTAACTTTTCCAAATATCATTATAAACTTCTAGAAGTCTAAAAATATAGAGCTCATTCATTAATTTCATTAGAAACTAATTATTTTAATAATTTGGTGAAGCTGACAATTTTCTTCAAAATAATTATAAAAAGTAATAAACAAGCATAATTTAAAAAGTATTGTTACCACAATTAAATATATATATTAGTAGTATTGTATACGAAAATTGAGCATGAAACAATCATCTTATATTTATAAAAATTAATTCAATTTTCGTCTAAACATGGCATTTTCTTAAGGACCCTATATTTTCAATCATTATTTGACTAAAATAAAATCACAACATTAATCCACACCTGAAAGAACTTTGGAAAACCAAATTTCATAATTAATTAACAACATTTAATATTTTTAGAAAATTAAATAAGCTACAAGCAAAATTTTGATTCACCTGAACCAACTGTCACCTAGCTGCCACACCTTATTGAAACAACTAAGTGCACCACCCTCTCTTTAATGCTCAATTCACTCCAAGTCAAGTTGTGGTTTGGTACATGAACCGTCCTAGATCCATTTCGATCCTATTTCTTGTTCTATTTTTATTTTAGTTTTTCTAATATTTCTAAATTATGTTCTTATACTTTTAGAGTACTAAAATATTGTAAATGAGGGTTTAGGTCCTATTTATAGTTTTTCAAAATTTTTTATTTAATAAAAATTGGGCATGTGTTTGCTATGTGCCATTTTTCCTTAGGTGTCATGTTTCATTTTGTAGTTAACTACGTGTTGACTCATGTTATCTAATTAATCCTAGGCTACCATATTGTTTGATGACTCATCCATTCATTTTTTTTTATTAATTTCCCATTATTTTATATTGTTTTCCCTTATTTTGATAATTTATTATTATTATATGAATATATTTAATTCATATCACATGTAAATACATGTATATTACTTATAATTTAACTTCATATATTATTTTTGAAAATTAAATAAGTTATCTCTAATATCTCATTATATTTAAAAGTTCAAATTTCACGTTTTCAATATTCATCGTCTTTATCAATAAATTGATATTTTTCTTAAATTAATATTTTTTTATAGCTTATTTTGAGAAATTAACTTTATTTAAATTACTTTATCTAACTTTTTTAACCTTACTATGAAGTTTAAAATAAAATGAATAATATAGCCCAATACCTTAAACTTAGGGTTTAGATCTTAACTTTATTGAACTGGCTGGAAAACCTAAGGTATTACATCCTACCCCCCTACAAAAAGTTTCATCCTCGAAACTTACACAATCAAGGACATTCATGTTCGTAACCTAATACTAAGCTTTTACTACATAACTCTAATTTTCACATCACATCACATCATAATCATCAACTGTTATGTAAGGTGAAATCTTTCAATACTGACTCCTGTATCTTAACTCTAAATTTAATGACTAGTGAACTTTCTGTTTTGATTACTTGTCTCATTACTTCCTTCATCTTATGTTTCTAACTTTTGTTATATAAGCTTAATATAGTTGGTCCTGTTTCACTCCCCCTTTTTGTTCAAGTCATCTTTTCATAATAACTTGTCCATTATTGTAATTTTGTTAGGTTCTTATTTTACCATAATCACCATATTACTATCTATTGTTTTATCCCTATCACTGTTCATATCGAACTAATATGTTCACTTACTATTCCTTTATCATCATCTAAACTAGTATCTCTACTCAATTCTCATTTCATCCTTTCAATTAGTTCAGACTCTTGTATTAGTTAGTCCTATAAAACTCATAGTAATTTTTTTCCATTATTTCCTTATCCATCCCATAGCTTGCCAACATGTCTTTTCACCTCATACCTATCATTATGCATTGTCTAAGTCCTAATTTCCACTTAGAATGAACATAACGAATTCAATTTCTTCGTGTCTACAAATTTTATATCACGGTCATTGCTTAACAATCACAATTAAGATCTTAGGTACTTCCCATAGTTAACATATTTATCAGCAAAAATGAGTTTAGCAAATTTGAGCTTTCCACCAACTTACACATCAAGGAGATAAAGAATGATTCAAACCAAGTGGACTCAATTGGATTCAACATGAATTGACTTGACTCTTGACAAAGAAGACTCACAATGACACTAAACATTTTTCTGACTAACAACTAACACAACATGACTCATAAAGATAGGAAATTTTGTCACAAAAGACACAAGAGTTGTAATAGACATGAGACTTAACAAAAGAGTCACATAAGTCATAGATTTTCCATACTATTCTTGCTAATCACATGTGCTAAGGGTACATGAAAGGCATACATCTCATAGTGTTATAGTTAAATATCTTATTAACTTTACATACTTTATCGTCATTTGACTCCTTAATCTCATTATTAGCTTTTACCTTATGAATCACAATTTCATTCTATATAAGATCAATCCTTGAATTAGTCTCCGATTATACTTCAAATAAAATTTTGATTTATTCTCGAAGCTCACTCATAATCAATCACCTTTGATATTTCTTACTATTTCACTCATTTCAACAACAACTTTTGCTTGCCTTACTGCAACATACATATCATCTTCAAAATTTGCATTACTCCTTCTCTACAAGTTCTTTTTCTTCTAACAACTTCTCTTAACATTTAACTTTCTATAAATCTTCTATGATTCCCTTCTCATCAAACCACTTAAATGCCACTATCCTTTCCTCATAGTCAACATTAGCTCTATGCTTAACTCTAGTATTATATTTAACCCTTTTTATATCCAAGACAACCGACTCTATAATCATCTCACATGTATCTAAATTCACATTCCCCATCCTATACTCTATGTTGCATTGCTTGTTCTCCTTCAGTAGGGGTTATAACTATTAGTTCACAAACTAAGGTCTATTTATTTCTCTTAATGTACTCTTTTAAAATACACAAGTGAATTATCCTAGTATCAAACAAAGTATATGTCTTACCCATGCTAATTCTAAAATATTTTATGATAACTATATTACTACTTTCAAGTAATTGTTATTTATCAAATATCAACTACCAAGTACACATATACTCTAAGTTATCAAGTTCAGAGATCATACTAGTTACCACCTGGTCATCTCGAACTTCGTATTGTTGAACAGTGTAAGCATACACCTTACCTTGCTTCATGGACTTAGGTTCTTCCCTTCTAGGTCATTTGTTCCTATTATCTAGTCCTAGTCCATTAGTTTGGTTTTGCTATTGAACTGGTCTCTCCTATTGCTATCCTACACAATATTGAATAGTATGCCCTCTGATGGCATCAGTAACAATATATGTTTCTTGGATCAAGGTTTTCACACCACTTAGCTAGATGTCCAGTTTCACTACACCTATAACACTTCCCTCTCAATTCTAAGCATTCCCTAGCTTGATGCTTACCATTACACTTCCAATAAGGTTGTATTTTTTATAAAGACTTTCTATTTCCTTTTGTAGATTGAATAAATGTCTTTCCTTTAGCTATGTTACTTTTATTGCTAGAACCAACATCCAACTTGCTTTTCTTATTCCTAATCTCATTTGTAGCCTGTCGAAGATTACAAACTTGTTCGATCAGATGAGTTTTGTTGACAAAATCAATATATCTTTCCACCTTACTCCTCTTCAACTTTACCTAGTAATAAAGGTCAAGTCCAATCTTGAACTGCTCAACTTTAGAAATCTCATTATTCCACATAGCTTCAAGAGCAAACTTCAATAACTTATTGAAATCCCTCTCATATTCTTCAATTGTCCTACCCCATTGCCTTAGCTTATTGTATTCTTCATACATTTGTTCTCTTACACACTTAGGAAAATAGTATTCCAAAAATGTATCTCTAAATGTAGCCCAACCAATTGGTTTTGTTAAATTTCGTTCTTTGCCTCCCACCAATTACTTGCACCTTTGTTTAACTGAGTAGTTGTTATTTCAACTTTCACATTTACTTTAACCACATGAATTTCAAAAGCTTTCTCCAACAAGTCAATCCATTCTTCTACCATCAAAGGATTAGTGTTCTTTCCATTAAATGGTTTTACTAATCATTGTACCTGAGCTAACTTATCTCCATCTCCACCAACTCCTACTAATGTTGCCATAAACTGTTATGCTAATTCCTCCATATCTCATGGTTGCTTGGGTTTAGGTTGAGGCTGTTGTGATATTTCCTTCCTTTGTTCCTCAAATACTTAGCTTATTGGTGATCTTCCACATCCCCTATAAATAATCTTTCTAAATAAACATCACATAAAATTCTATAGATAACTATAATAATTGTTTTACTATTCTATGACTCTTCATTACCTAACTACCCCATACATCTCACATGTGCCTAAAGATTATGACCCCTAATTAATTCTCTAATATAACCTAAAGGAGGTCACATCCTGGCTTAGCATGGAATATACCATCACATAGAAATACCTATAAAAACTTAACTTAACCTGCTCATTCATCAAAAGACGACTTTGTTTACATGATAAAGGGGTTCTATATTGGAGTTTGACTAGATATTCTGTTACAAATTATATGTATAGCATAATCTTTACATTAAAACATGAACTAGCTTTTTCTTTTGTCATCTTCACAATAGTAGGAACCATAGCTCAATATAGGTTCCATACAAAAGTTGCCAACTCCAACTTGTGCTCTTAGTATACATCTACCTAGTATTAGGCCCTTCACGACGGTGTTAACTTAAGGATAAAACATTTTATCCCTTTAGTTACTGGAGCTGAGTGAGAGTGGATAACATATAATATAATATAGGCAATATTATAACTAAAACATTGCAATCATAACTAGCAAGTTCAACTTCACACATACATTAGCCCAACCAGGTATTTATTGCTAGCAATGTAACATGCTATGCTCATGCACATAGCATGCATCGGTATCGATATCCTATGCCCTCCAATCTACTTTTAGCTAGTCGAAATAGTCAAGCATCTGGATACAACATCCACGAACCCATGGGCAATAAAGAGCTGCTTGAGAGTAAGAACCTCACCAAATTGGAATATACTCTGTCTTAGTCTACCAATATCCAAAAAGGGAAACAAGAAGCTGCTTAGCAATAGGACTCGTAACTTTGTTTAACAAACTTTAGACTACACACTGTAGTTTACCAAATCAAAGAGGTAACAAAACCAACTTAGACTACATACTGTAGTCTACCAAACCCAAATATTAAAATAGTCAAGATGTTTGGGCAATGCAAATATATATACTTCAAAAAACTGAGTTCATAAAGCCACAATTTTTCCTTAATCACTCGAAAGCCTCATTTTAAAAAATTCTAACTTGTGGGTTCCTTTTTATGCCTTGCCGTGTCATGCCATGGTATGCTATGCGATGACAACTTAAGTATGTCATTCAACACAACCAGTCCTTATGTCTTATTAAACCTAGTTATCTAATTTTGGTTTTCGAACTCTCCTTAGCAAAATTCTAATATCTCACTTAAGGTTCACTTTGGTGAATATCCAAAAAATTGAGTTAACAATCACTCAACTACCCTAGTTACCACAATCATTCATAAGTACAAATCGACACCCAACATAGTAGCATAACAGTATAACCATGATATAGTTACCATCATTCAAAATCATCACATCATCATTATTCACTATAGTAGTATATTAGTCTACCCCAAAATACAGCCACATCCAATCAACACAACATCAAACAACACCCAATGTTATGAGTAGTAATATATCTACTCTAAGCATAGATTAGATCCACTTATCTAGGCTTAGTAATAGCGTAAAATCCTAAATTTCATCATGTAGTTCTTCCTTACTTATCACACTTAAAAAAATATAAACATAATTTTCAAGTCAAGTACCAATCAAATCCAAATTCTCATAAACTTTCGTTCCTGTATCTTTAACCTTCATTTGACCATAACTTACTCATTCCCTATCCGTTTTCAGTAAACTATGTATTGTCACAATCGTTGTTTCGAGTATTATTAAGATATCTTAAGAATCAAGATTGATCAATATGGTTACAAGCCCAAATATACCCCCTCCTACTATTGACTCTATCATTCGTTACCATAACTCCACAATTAACTTGAATTAACTTTAGTTCTAAACTAAAAACCCTAAATATTATACTTTACAAACTTGTCTAGCAACCCTTAATATACCCCAAAGTATTCATTTGACATGCATTTGATAAATATTTTAGTAGTACTAATTAATATATTACATATTTAGTTGATATATAGGTTTATACTAGGAAAATACACAAAAAATAGAATACAAGCCCAATTAATTTCATGAAATATCCTATAGACTCACAAAAATATGCAGTTTAATTATTAATCATGAATTATACTAAATTAGCTATTATCTATTTTTACAAAGATAGCAATTTTGGCTCGAAATTATGAAAAATTAAGGAAAATAAATAAATTTATGTGTGAGATAAAAATTAACTGTTCCAAATATCATTATAAACTTCCAAAAGTCTAAACATGTAGGGCTTATTCATTAATTTCATCAAAAACTTATCATTTTAACAATTCAATAAAACTAACAGTTTTATTCAAAATAATTATAAAAAATAGTAAGCATGCTTAATTTCAAAAATTCTTATTACCACAACTAAATATATATATTAGATATATCATATACAAAAATTGAGCTTGAAACAATGTCATCTAATATTTATAAAAATCAATTCAATTTTCATCCAAACATGGTATTTTCTTAAGGACCCTATATTGCAAATCATTATTTAGTTAAAATAAATTTACTAAACTAATCTACACCTAAAATAACTTTAAAAAACCAAATTTTATAATTAATTAACAACATTTTATATTTTCAGAAAATTAAATAAATTTTAGGTGGAATTTTTGTTCACTTGAATGGCCTGCCTCCAACCACCACTTAGCTACTGCACATTATTGGAACAACTAGGCATACTACACTCTCTTTAACCTCTAAGCCACTCCATGTCAGGTTGTAGTTTGGTACACGAATCATGATACGAGGCAAGCGTACCTATCAATTTTAATATAGTCGGATATGAGTCCGAGTCGATCCCTCAGAGATTTTGAGTACTAATATTAACTTTAGCTTTATTATCTAACCGGAAAATTATGTCGAGTTGAATGAATTAAAAATACCGAAATTAATAAACTAAACTAATTATGAGACTTAACTAAGCAATTTGGAAAGCAATAAACTACGAACGACTTCAAATATGCAATAATGTATTTAGGAATTATTTCCCCTAGTGTTTAACATCTAACCTTTTTAAAATGTATTCAATTTAGTTTCTATGATTCTTGACCGGAGGGATTCACAATTAAAGCTAATATTTTTCTCAAGCATATTAACCCTAATCCTAAATTATTTACCGAAATCTCTTCACTTAGTAATATAACTTAGAATTGCATTAATGTTTAATGAATTCCCACACAAACAATCAACTTTCCGGAAGAATCATGTATCTTATCTCTAAGTATACATGATTCTTTTCAATTATGTTAAGATCTAATTACACATGCAATTTCTCAATCAACATGCATAATATCATATATTGATACTCTAGAATTATCAATCTATAACTAAACGACATAATTGAATCAAGAAAAGATAAAAACTTTCTTGAAATTATAATTCAATCCAAGGGTTACATGAAACCCTAGGTTCCATAATCCTAAATACTTGAATTCTAAGCTATCATAATGAATCTAAAAACGAGTTTCATCAATAACATAAAATAAAGCATAAAAACCCCTCTTGATTTGATGAACAATCTCTAATCTTGAAATCGATGTCGTTATCGCTTCTTGATTGATGTTCTCCTCAAGTCTCTTCTCTTCTCTTGTTTCTCTCCGTTTCTGTAATGTCTCTCTTCCTTTTGAACCCTAAGATCCCCTTATATATGTGTATTACACGGATTTTATTTTCGTCACCAGACACGGCCTGGGATACGGCCGTGTCCCCAGGTCGTGTAACTTTCTGCACAAAGGCAAAATTTCTGCACAACTTCAAAATTTCATAACTTTTTCGTTTGAACTCGGAATTGAGTGAAACTTGATTCGTTTTCTTCGTTTTCGAGCCTAGAACGCGTTTAAACCCTGAAATCAACATTTTACTCAATTAAGTATCATTTTCTTTAAAGAAAACCAAAAATGTACGGGAAATGCTATAAAATCACTATATGAAATATGTTTAAAATCAGAGTTATCAAATCACTCTAGACCCATTCCAACCCTATTTCTTGTTCTATTTTTATTTTATATTTTCTAATTTTTTTAAAATTATATTAATGTTTTTTTCAGAGTGCTAAAATATTGTAAATAAGGGTTTGGGTCATATTTATAGTTTTTCAATTTTTTTTTATTTAATAAAAATTGGGCATATGTTTATCGCATGTCATTTTTCCTTTGTTGTTGTGTGTCATTTTCTAGTTAACTAAGTAGTGACTCATGTTTTCTAATTAATCATAGGCTACTACATCATTTGATGACTTAACCATTCATTTTTTTTATTCATTTTTCATTATTTTATATTAATTTCCCTTATTTTGATAATTTATTATTATTATATTTATATATTTAATACATATAATGCATATCACATGTAAATACATATATATTACATATAATTCAACTTCATTTATTATTTTTGAAAGTTAAATAACTTACCTCAAATATCTCATTATATCTAAAATCTTGAATTTCACGTTTTCAATATTTATTGGCTTTATCAATAAATTGATGTTTTTCTTAAATTAATATTTTTATATAGTTTATTTTGAGAAATTGACTTTACTTAAATTATTTCATCTAAACATTTTAACCTTGCTGTAAAGTTTGAAATAAAATAGATAATATAGCTCGACACTTTAAATTTAAGGACTCATATCTTAGGTTTATTGAACTGGCTGGAAAACCTAAGTTATACATAAATTTTACTCCTAAATTGGGATTAAAACCTAAGGGTAGTTAAAGAGATGACAATGGTAATAGATTTTTTTTTTTAGGAAAGAAAACTAATCTTAACCTCAAGAGGAACGAAACTTGAACATATCACGAGATCTTACATGTGGCCATAACAAAGATTCCCGTCCTTGAACAACACATTATGTCAATATATATTAATAAAATTTTACAAGATAATATGTATAGGGATTTTGGATCTTATCATTCTTTTATGCATATAGCCTTCTATTTTTGTTTCTCATAGGATCTCTTCTTCTTGTAATAGGAAAAAAAATATGATATTGCTAGTCTTATCAATTTTTCCTTTATTGATAAGTATATCTAAAAGGTGGAAAGAGATGAATGACATTTGCCATTGATTAGTGATAAGATATCCAATTGGAAAGAGGAGAGAGTCGATGGTGTGATAATGCTCTTAGGATAGGTTAGCACCAAAGGAGAGTGAGGCGGAAAAAGTAAGGAGGGTAGGGTTTACTCTTAGGCATCTATATGGGGATTAAGCGAGTTTTCCTCTTATTCAAAAAAAGAAAACCTAGGTTAAATATCTTATTTATTTATGATTTTGTAATAATTATTAAGTGGTATTTGAGCCACTATAAATATATAGAAAGAATAAAACGTGGAAGTCTTAATCATAAAGGACATTAAAATAGACCTTAACACTTCAATAATAATAGATCATGAAATTTAATAATATAATATAGATTATATTTAACAAGTATGAAATAGCTATTACATATGCATCAAATGAAATGATATATTACATGTCATGTATATAAAGCAATGTATTAATTATATAATGGATCTTCAAATAATATATGAAATATCTAACATGTAAAACAACATAAATATATTATACATATACATATACATTTACATGCATACCAATTTCTAAAAGACAATGATATATACAAATACATAATTGCAACTTCAAAATTAGGAAATAGAAATTTGATAGAAGACTTTCAATAAAGGAAAAAAGAATCTAATAGCAATCATTAATAAAGGAAATAAAAGTTATAAACCAATGTATAAGAGGATTTACATGACACATAAAACCAACCATAAATATAATAAAACTTAATCCTCTCTTAAACAATATAAATAAGGCCTTAGTCTCCTCTTCAAAATTTATTATAGCAAAATGACATTTGTTATGATAAGAGGAGGAGGAAAACCCTAAAGCTACACTTACATTGAACTTCTTCATTTCTTAATTAAAAGATAGAAAAAGAAGTTATAATAATAGAAATACAATTAAGAGAAGAATAAAACAAAAAAATCTAAAAATCAAACTTAAAAATTTTAAGAATACCCATTATCTAATCTTGAGAGACCTTGTTAGGACCTTAAAGAAGGCCTAATAGGGTTGTCTAAAATTTTCATATTATGATGCACTCATGACACAAGAATTGACTTACAAATTAGAGATTGTAAGATTCTAAATAATTTATTACTAAGGTTTTGAATTATTAATTAATTAACATATTATAAAATATAAATAACTATGAAGATCCAATATTCTATAGTTCCTCAGAAGAGAATCAGTATCTCCTATCAAATGATAAGATCTAGCAGTATAGACTTAAAAATTCAAACTTATTGAAGTTCCAAAATCTAAATATATAAGTGGTAGTTAAAATTAAAGTCTCGAATGAGAAATACAATCTTTCTCTAATTCTAACCTCTAAAATATCTCAATACTTGCACTCAATGCTTGACTCTTAACCCATGCCCAATTATCTAGCACATTTAATAGAAAAACTATTGGAGAATAAACTACGAGAGTTTAGTGAGTTATCTCTCATACCATACTGCCAAATAGATAATCAAACAAATTATTACAACCAAATGAATGCATGTATACGTAGTATGCCGAAAATGTATACAATTGACAGATGCTACATATAACATCGGATTTTAATGCCCTTCGAGGTAAGGGTTGGAGATACATCGGCACCAATCATAATCGGGCTCTAGCACTTGGGTTTTCAACCATAAATTTAAATTTTGTATTTCCTGAAATACATTTCCATTTCTAAGTAATCTAATAGTACACAAAAATCCTAAGACTAACAATGAGGTAACCCCCGTAGTCTATACTCATACCCTACAGTGAAGATCTCTAGACTCAACCCTCAGCCATAAGGTTAGCATTTCCAACGCCTAGTAAGCCCACAGATTAGGGTAAAATCATGTTATACGAGTATACCATATTAAAACACTTTAATTTAATAAATGGAAACAACCCTCGCATAGCCTCTCTTTACCCCCGCGTGATGTGATGGCTTGAAAAAAATAATACAATGCATGGTTGATGCATGATCCTTTTAATTTAAGATAAGCCAAACATAATTAAGTCAAATTATGTGCGATTGATCAATATCAACAAACCGTTTAAATCATATCACAATCAATCATACAACCAAATTTTCAATTATCGTCTTTAACAATATTTTGCACAGTGATCACCTAATGTCAAGTACATGCATATCTCAAACCTTCATGCATCAAGTTATTAATATTTAATTTAAGCACAATAACTATAGGCACAAAATAAGTATAGAATCATCGGAACTACTCATTTAGCTATGACGTCTCGTACTAATCGTAGTAGTCCTTAGGAAGATCCCAACCCTTGTCAAGATCACCTAATTATTATAAGATAAAAATGATAGTAAGTAACTGAATAAACTAGTTATTCTAGGTATTTGTTCACCTATTTTTACTTAGGTTCTTATTAGTTTTCATTCAATTGAACCTTATCACCAACCGTATGTAACTTTTTTATTTTATTTCCAATACTTATGAACTTATAGTTGTTTTTCATCGTTTTTGGACATACGTTCACACGGTAAGGTTCATTTTGGATGTTAAGACCCATGTCTTACGATATGGGTTTAAAGTATTATAATTGGAACTATTATTACTAATATTATTATTATTACATATATTCATATAAGGTTAATATAAATTAACATATGCATTATGAACCCATTATGGTTTTCAGCCCATACATATATATATACATAAATGTAATTATTATATTATATTATCTTATATTAAATATTTGCATTATAATATACATATGTACTAATTTTTTACTTATGTACCTAAACATCTTATGTGTATGTTTATGTATATATACTTTTAGTTTATTAATACATGTACTTGTACATATACCTATATGTATAGTACTGTTATACGTATATTTTTTCACGTATGTACATACGGTTATATATGTATTTTCATATTTCCATAATATAATTTTAAGAAAATTTTTCATATAATTCACATGTATGCATGTCTATGGTTCAGTTAATATGCTATATATGTATATACTTAATATTTTTAGTATTTTTTTGGTTATGTACATAAAGAGTACTTATGTGTAGGGATGCCCAAACATGTGTGCATATGTTTTTCCTAATCTTTTCTATGTATATGTATATTTATAATATGCATTCTACTAAGATCCATACATACTTAGTCCATACAAGCATATATACTATATGTGTACATGTGTTTCTACACTTATATACACATGTATGGGTATTTTCTATATGGGTTTAGACATGTACATAATATAGAAGTTTTGGAAAGAAACAAGATAATACATGTAAAGGATCATCTTCTAAAGATAAGCTAATTAACCAAAAATACTAGTTTCAAGATTAAATGAAAAGAGAAGTAAATATACTTTAGATAAAATACTAATATTAGCATAAGGATTATACCTCTTTTTCTTCTAAATAGGGGTGAGAAGTTATGACATTGGATATGGTAATTTTCTAGGTTAAAAGTGAAGAAGTGGAAGTAAAAATAAGAAGCTAGAAGAAGAGGAAAAGAGAAGAGAGGGTCATGATTTAGATGGCGGAGGAAAAAGTCAGTTTTGTTGTGTTTTAAATGTATGGAAAAAGAAAATAAAGTTTGTTCTAGAAAGGGGGATGTGGTAGACAACAAGGAGAAGTAGATAAGGGAGAGAAAAAGTAAAAAATCATGTACAAAAAGAAGAAGAATTAAATAGAAAGTGATGGAAATTTCTAGGTGAAAAGGACATATGTTGACTTAGTCAACATTTGACCAACATTTGACTTTGGTCAAATGTTGACTAACTCTTGGAAATTTACATGTAATTAGTATACATAAAAATGGAATTAAGGATAATTAGGAGAAAAATTAAGGAAATGGAAAGAAATATGAAATTAAATGAAATAATTAGTAAAAACAATGATTAAAACCCCTTTTGAGTTTTTATGTCCTATATATATTATTTAATATAATACTTAGCATAACTATCATGAAAAGTGCAATTTAGAATACTAACATGGTTGATGATTTTATATGATTTAGCATATTGTTAAGTGTTTACATTCAATTAGTGATTCTAATGAATAAACACATTGTTTAAGCTTAAAGTTAGGCTTTTATGGTTTTTATCACTTTCAGGTACAATCTCTAGTGTTTTTACACATTTAGGGTTTAATATGTTCATATGCGATTAAATCTTCAATTGTTATCTTAGAGTTTTCATCTTAACTAGTCTTGTTAACTCTTATAGTTGTCTAGCACACTTGAATCTAATTTAGGATTTAGATTAGAAATTTTAGGGGTTTATAGACCCTAAATCTATATTGAACCTTAAAACCTTAAAATCTAAACAAGAAACTTTAAAATCATGAAGATCTTTACTTAGATCTAAACTTTGAAGAAAACCTATAAATTAAAGTTAATTTTAAAATACTAGAATGTAAAATATCGAAAGATAACTAATTAAGAAATGAAATTGATCTTATCATATCAAAAGATTAAGAATTCCTAGTTTATATGCAAAAGTGAACAAGATAACAAAATCATAAAAAATCCAATAATATTTCCATCAAATATATATATAAAGATAAAATGGTGATAACAAGAGATAAATGATTAAAGATTTAACCTAAGGTTTTCATCCCAAAATATAAATAGTCCAAATTTGATAATAGAAACTACACCTTTAGAAAGAAGTCCTTTGAAATCCATAAATTTGGATTTTATAATAAAAACATAATGTATATAATTAAATAATTAATATGATAAATTCTAAAACTAAAATTTAGAATGATATGTTAAAATAATTAAAAAAAAAAAAACAAAAGAGATACCGAATGGTTGATCTACTACCCTTTAAATCAATCCCCCCTTCCCTTACCTAAATGATCACCTTAACTTTGATTTGTGAAAATCCTTAATTGATTAATTTAAAATTATAAAACTCAAATAAATTATTGATTAATGTAAAATTTGGAGAAACTTGTAACTAAGAATAGAAAAAAATTAAAATGAATTGAGTAGTAAAATATTTAATTCATTATTATAGAAAATTTTGATAGAAGAAGAACAATAATGGTTTTAGTAAAAATAAAAGCGAGTGATTATTCTATCTACCTTTTGGTTGTACATCTAAGGCTAGATAGGAGGTATGTATATCATGGTTCATGTTTTGGATGGAAGTAGAGGTGTTTAGCTTGATGCTTAATATGAAGTGAGTGGCATCAATAGGTGTTTTGTTCATGGGTGGAGTATTCTCTTAAGGCGAAGTTGGCCTCCCGTAAGCATTCTAGTCAGGAGTCGATACCACTCTTCTGATGATGACCATAGTAAGCCAAAACCAATAGAGAAGTTAGGCCCCTCAATCATATGGAGGATAATAACAATGTTGGTCAACACTCCTAAAGCTAAAGAGGCTTGGAATAATTTTGGGTAGATAGGAAGGGAAAAGATTGGCTTACCTTCCATAACCTATGTTATGGGCTATTCCTCTAAGCCCATTTTTGGCTTTTGTATATGTAAACCCCTAAAATTTTCGATCTAGCTTTTGAAATAGACTCGTATATGTTAGATAATTTAGGAGTTGACAAGGCTAATTAAAAGTAAAAACCCTAAAAGAATTAATTAATCGCGTAAGAAGCTTATCTACTCAAAATGTATCTAAATGCTAAAGATTTCATTCAAAAGTGATAAAAACCCTAAAATGATAACCTTAAAGACATATGTGCACTAATTTATCATAATATACCTTAAAACCCTAATTGATAATATAACCTTCGTATTTTGCTAAATCATTAGTAAAAGGTTAGAGATGACCTTTATTCATACATATATGTTTTGAATCCTCAAATTATCCTTTAGAAATTAAGATAATGAATCATAGATTACATTTATCTCTTAAGTATATGATTAAGATAGTATTACATAGAGTTAGGGGTATAGTTGAAGATTAGGTTAAATGTAGTGAACCTTAATGCCCTAAATGATAGTTTTCATCTTAGTTATACAAAGTAGTTTACCAAATGATATATATAGGCTATAAATACCTAAAATAAAACCTTATCAACTATTTTTACTAATCAATTCACCAAATACCTCATTTCCTCTTATTTCCTTAATTTTTTCCTTAATTTCCCTTAATTACTACATTATGTGTACAAAATTACATATGCTTAAGGAAAGTTGACCAAGTCAATACATGTTGACCAAGGTCAAAGGGTTGACCAAGTCAACACATGTTGAAAGGTCAACAAAAGTGTCTTTGTCATTTGAAGAAAATACCTTCTTCTCATGATTTCCTTTCTTTTCTTTTCCTTTTGCATTTCTTTTTCTTTCTCCTCCTAAATTGCCATCCACTCTTTTCCTACTAGACCCCACCTTCTTCTTCATTCCAAAAACAAAACAAAACAAAAAGAAACAAAGTAAAATCCCCTCCTCCATGCCATGAGCTTCCCTTCCCCTTTCACTCTTCTTTCCTTTTCAACTTTTCAACCATTTCATCCATAGTCAAGGGCAACTTAAGGTATGCTATTTTATTCTTACGTCTTACTTCATCCTCTTTACTACTTAGAAGGAGAAAAGGTTAGGTTATGTGTTATGTACATATATATATATATATATATATGTTGATCTAGGCTTAAAGTTGTAATCTTTACATGTTGAAGTATAGAAATCATGGTGAAGATGAAGGATATGCATGTGCATATGTCCTTAAGTATATGTATATAAGGATATGCTAGAAGAATACATGTATAAATACCTTTGTACATAAGTATACAATATGTACATAACCTAAAGTAAGGTATATACTAACTATACATACATATACCATGTCAAATATACTCTTAAAATAAAAAAAGAATGAAATTGTGAAGCTTTCTTAAGAGGATAGATAAGGCATATGAAAATACGTATAAAAATACGTATGTCACTGTATGCATATATGGATATGTGTATTAGTATATGTATAAGTACTTATAAGTACACAAGTATATATATTAGTATATTAGAAGTATAGGTATGTATATCACATATGTATGAAGTGTGTAAATATATAAGGATAATAATGGACTAATGATGTAAGCAATGATGTCATTAAAGGATTACCTAAGCCATGACATCATCAAATAATTGCATAAGTCATGACATCATCAAAAAGATTACATGAGGCATGACATAAGCATAAGCTTGTAAAAGAATAGATTATAAGATGACATAAGAATATAACCTATATATGTATACATGTACTTAGGAGTCAAAGATCCTTTAAACCCTAACACACTTCTTAGATTCAATTAAACTTAATCAAGTATGTGAATTAGTAGCACTAATGTAAAATTTCCTAAGTGTAAGAATCAAATAGCTAATTCAATCATTAAATCCTAAACTAGGGCATAAACATAAGCAATAAGAATAATTAAACTTTAATAAGATAAAATTTCAATAAATTTAGCCCATATCATAAAACATGGGTCTTAACGTCCAAAACGGACATCACCGTGTGAACGTGCATCCGAAAACGATAAAAAACGACTCTAAATTCGTAAATGTTGAAAATAGAATGAAAAAGTTACATATGATTAGCAATTAGGTGTAATCGAATAAGAGCTGATAGTAATCTAAGTGGAATTAGGTAGATAGATATCCAGAACCATTAGTTGAGTTAACTACTTATTATCCCTATTATCTCATAATGATCAGGTGATGCCGATGAGGGCGAGGATCTCCCGATCGGTTATTACAATTAGAGCGAGTCGTCATAGTCAAGTGAGTACTCCCAATGACTCTATACTCGTTTGTGCTTGTAATTAGTGCACTTAAATTGAATATCAATAACTTGATGCATGGGGTTTTGGGATATGCATGTGCTTGATATTGATTGATTGTTGTAAGAAATATTGTTAAATACGATAATTGATTATTTTATGGTATGATTGATTTTTATATGATTTGGATGGTTTGCTGATATTGATTGATCACCTTATAATTTGACTTAGTTATATTTGGCTTATCTTGAATCAAAATGGTCATGCATTATCCATGCATCGCATTACTTATTCCGGCCGTTACTTCATACGGTTGGTAATGAAGGGCCTTGGAGGGATGGATTCCTACATGATTTGATTAGTACCGTACA
Organism: Lumnitzera littorea; assembly: GCA_024138015.1. Taxonomy (NCBI): domain Eukaryota; kingdom Viridiplantae; phylum Streptophyta; class Magnoliopsida; order Myrtales; family Combretaceae; genus Lumnitzera; species Lumnitzera littorea. Next base: position 78,517,681 of record JAMXBB010000012.1, on the reverse strand, counting down.
GGAGCATTGGTACAACAAGACCCTACCCTTGGCTCGTGGGTTCTATTGGCGCTGGAGATGCTACCCGTAGGTGGCTGGGGGTTGCATCTAGAGACCATCGCTGTAGGGTGTGAGTGTGGACTGCGAGGGTCACCTCACCGCTAGGCTTGGGACTTTGTGAACTACTGGATTTTTAGAAATGGAAATGTATTTTTGTGAAATACGGAATTTTAAGTTATGGGTAAAAACCTAGGTACTAGAGCCCAGTCGTGATTGGTGCTGATGAATCTCCAACCCTTATCTCAGAGGGCGTTAAAATCCGATATTATATACAGTACCGATCAACTACATATATTGTTTGGCATTCTGCGTATGCATGCATTCATATGATTGTAACAATTTGTTTGATAACTTGTTTGCCAGTATGGTATGAGGGATAGCTCACTAAGCTCTTATAGCTTATTCTCCAATAGTCTTTCTTTTGTAGGTTTACATACGATGGGATTGGGATAAGTCTCGAGTACTGAGTACGAGATAAAGATATGTATATTAGTGTTAGAATTAGTTGAGATCTTTATAGGTGATACATAAATACTCTTGTAGAAAATATTCACATGTTAGAATTTAATATAATTTAATTCTTCCTGCAGTTTTATAATGTTGGCATATCCTATCCTATTATTTGGTAGGGGATATCGATTCTCTACAGTTCTGAGGAATTGTGGGATATCGAACATCCATAGTTATTTATAATTATATATTATGTCATGTTACAATAAATTAATTATTTGAAAATCATTAATCTTAGTGATTTATTATTTAGAGTCTTACAATCTCTAACTTACAAGGCGGTTTTCATATCATGGGTGCACACATGTTATGGAAATTTTAAATAATCCTACTAGGCCCCTTTTAGGGTCCTGACAGTACATAATGACCCATTATACATAAAATACACCAATGATAGTAGATATCACTAATGTAACTCTTAGATGAACTCTTGGTGCTCCAATGGTTGTAGACAATGGTGGACTTGCAAAAAAAGCCTCTTCGGTGTAGCTAATAAGGGCTCTCTAAGGCTTAAGTTAACAATAAAAATAATTGGGACTGAAAGAGTATGAAAGGTGGTTGATCAAGAAGAGTTCCAAAAAGATCCCTCACTTGGTGTCTTACCTCCTATTTATAAGTAAGGGAACTAACCTATTCTATTACGTAGCATAAGTAAATTAGCCTAGATGTAATCTAAGAAGGGTGCATTGTTAGTATAAGAAAGGATTTTCACCTTTCTACCAGTTGGTAGAGACTTTGAGAATGAGCCTATCACATCAGCATTAGCGGTTGTCGTAGTTTGGTGGCTAGACCTTTAGGCTGTATGTTAGGGTGTCACTCAACATTTAATGGAGAGAGAGAGAGAGAGATATGACTAAGCTCGATTTTGTCAGCTTGCTTGGTGAGGGCATGCTTCTTCATAGTGGTTAGGAGGTGAAACATTAGGTCTTTAAGGACTCCTTAAGTACTCGGAGCTCAACTTGGTCGTACTCGAGGCCTTAAGACCTTCCATGGAGCTCGTGAGCCCTCTAGTCTTCCAAGTTGGAGGGGAGGTAAAGAGACAATAGGTACTTAAGAGCCATTTAGAGTCTTTGTCTAGCCTCTGAGCTCGATTGGTAACACTGGTGTGCCAACTTGTGCTGGCTTGTGTACTTAATGAGAGAAATCATCTAGAAAAGGCAAGAGAGGCTTCCAAATGGGCTAGTTGAGCTTAGTAACAAGCTTGGACCTTCAAAGCCCTAAGCCAAGAGGTAACTGTCAACACTTGCCCCTAATTTCCTTAGTGTTGGAGCAATGAGGAGAGTACTACATGCTAAGGCCTTTAGAGGCCAAAGCCCTTATTAGGTGCAACTTCGGGAGAGGTATAGTTGGCTTCATATGGTTGGGATGAAAGGAATTGTTAGATGCCTGTATGATGGGACTGTTAATGGGACTATTTCATGTGGTCCTTTCCATGGTAGTCTTTTCCCAAATATGATCGCCAACATGAGGCACATGTAACCATTAATGTGCCTTGGGAATGCCATAATCATAGATTAATTGTCATATTAATGGCAATCCTTTATTATCACCTTACCATTACCATTAGATAGGTAGGTAACAACACGTGTACGGCTTGGATGTTCCCTTTGTTTGCTATATAAAGGTTTGATGGGGGGTCCTACTTCTTCATTCTCATTTCACTATTTCACTTAACCACTTTATGAATCCCTTAAGAGTGTAAAAAGGCTTCCTCTAATATTATAGGTTATGAGATGTTTGAGTCAAAGAAGATCAGACGTTAGGGGAGAGTATATAAGCTCGGGTTACACTTCCATAGTAAGCTCTTAAGTACTGATTAAGGGATTTAATGGAATGCCTGATGATGGAGGGTAGCCTTTAAGTATCGATCAAGCGGTATACATGGGCCCCTCAGTCGAATCCTTCCCTAAGTAAAATTAAGTTTGCACGGTAAAGGTTGCTCGAGGGTACATCCTCCAATTACTATAGTACTAGCACCACATATACACTCACATATACAGTAGATGCTCATGTATAGCCTATCATCTTTGGTGTTTCTAACGTTGAGAGGAGGTTCCCCAACAGTTTGGGGGTTCCTAACCAATAATGGCATAGGAACTCCTTAGGGGTTCTAAGGTATGGGAGCAAGCTATTGAGGGGAGTAGTTGACTTCAAGTCCCCCCTATACAAGTTTGCTTACTCCTATCATAGTGGTTCAATGGTAGCCGTTACCTGCACTCTTAGGTGCTCGGGTGGCTATAATCTAACAAGAATCTTCCCTAAGAGTTGGCTAAGTATTCTAAATAGGTCGAGTACTCCTTGGTTGTTTTGATAGGTAGGGAATTCACCTTGAAGCTATCAATATTGACGTGATTGGCTTAGGTACAACGAAAGAAGATCCTAATACTATATGTTACTCAGCGAACTTAGTAGATCCACTAATGAGATGAAGCTTCTGAATCGAGGTAGCTGGGCGTGGACTATATAAGGATGCTCCAAGCTCTACTTTATTTTATATTTTTTATTATATTTTCACTCTTGCTTATAACCGGGGTTAGTATGCTAACCCCTAAAGCCTTGTAAAAACTTTGAGTTGAATAAATGGAATGAAGTTTTCGAATGTTGTTATCCATCCTTCTTTCCTATTCCTTCATTGTTATTTAATGTTCTCATTTGTTGCTTTGCTTATTTCTTTTATGGCTGTTTACTCGATGCTCGTAGTTATAGCTAAGCACTTGAACCTTTTTTTGGAAGCATGTAGGGTAATTATGCCCATCTCAGATACCTTCGAGGCTAAGCAATAGAGGATGTGCTTGAGAGCATCACTATTAACCACCTATCAATGAGATGCAATGGTTAATATGGTTGAAGTGATTGTTAGGGTGCTTGAAGCCCTTGAAGGGCATAGGCCATTTAATAGGTACATGTGGATGCTAAGATGGAAATGGGTTTGTTAGGTAGATCTTAGTCGTTGACTATTTGATTGCAACACGTAAGTGTCTATGATAAGCATCCATGAGGTGACAATAAGCTTGAACCTACCTGCCTATATAAGGGCCTTCAAGGTCAATTCATTCCTCATTTTCACTTTTCACTTTTTCCTTGTTGAGACTCTATTAAAATCTCTCCAAAAGATTTTCCTTCATTTTCTTGCATTTTCCTTTCACTTTCTTAGAGAGTTTTCAGGAGATGGCTAATCAGTAATAATAAAAGAGAATTGCAAGTGAGGCATTTACTTCCAAGAACTAAGGAGAGGTTGTGCTTAACCTTATGTCCACCTCCTATGCCCTCTCTTAAAGAAACAACAATGGTGGTAACCAACGGCGAGAAGGTTAGATGCTTGTAGGAGATAAGAAGGGTAATCACAAAGGATAAGTCTTAGGGAGAGTACTTGGCTAATAAGGCAAAATGGTTTGTAAGTTTGTGGCTGACTAAGGAGAGAGGGCAATGTTCTTGAGATGAGAGTAATCATCAATATTGTGGCCACATACATCATGATAATTGTAGAATTTGCCTAAGATGGTTTGTGGGTTTCCTTAATAGATAACTTCTTTGAGAAGGCAATTTAATAAAGTGTAGTTGGAGTAATCTGCAAATTTTTACTTTTGCCTCTTTTGGTGTTCTCTAGATGACAAAGGGTAGTCTTCGTGAGGTCGAGCTAATCCATTACAGAGGTATTCAGGTGCCTTTCTCCAACTATGATCTGATGGCATCCTCTTAGGTGATGTACTATTTAGCTAAGGTCATGAACTCTTTGAAAGTGTTCAGGTAATGTAGTACTATAGTTTATTGTTGGAGTCTAAGCCATAAATGATGGCCTAAAGGTTTATTCTGGTTTCTACCTTGGGGGTTAAGAGTTTAGCATAATTGAAGCACTCAAGGTAGGCTCACAAGGATTTGTTGGGTTGTTGTTAGACATTGTGTAACATGGAGGAGTCCCTCCATCATCCCTTATTGCTTAGGAAGTGTTGCTAAAATCGGGTGGTAAGATCGTTGAATGAATAAATGGTATCGTCTGGAAGTTGGTTAAATCATACTAATGTGGCTTTCGTGAGTATGTTTGAGGAAGCCTTACATATGATCAAATCAAAGAAGTTGTCTAAACTCATCATTGTGTGGAAGTGTGCCAAGTGGTCGTTTAGGTACTTAAGCCATCATAAGTGTTTAAATAAGGAGGTTACACCCTAAGGAAGAGTTTTCTCAAGGATTACGGGTGTAAATAGATTCTTACCTACTATTATGCCTAATTATCAAGTAGAGGAATCAAGGCACTTTTGGTCACACAATATTGAAGTACATTGGATATGCTCATTGAGCTCTTGTACCTTCATTTCCTCTAGGTGCTTTTGTAAGTGCTTAGGAGAGATGTGTTTCTATATCTTACTTATTCCCGATAGCTCACATTAGTGTTGCACCTTACTACAATTAGTGTTCAATTGGTCATGCAAGTCCTCAAATAGACGATGCTCAGATTGTGTACAGTTGCATAGGCATACAAGGTTTATTGGTACAGGGTAGGTGAGCACCAAAGGCACCCGTTAAGTCTGTTGAAGGAGTTAACAAACATATCCTCAAGGTTGACCTTGTCTTTAAGGTTAGCCTTGTCTTTTAGCTTTTGTGTGGCTATTAGTTGTTCCTTAAGTTTGCATTATCTTGGAGAGTTTTTTTATTGGCCTCCATTAATTAGTAGAGCATTATCTTCATCCGTTCCATCTTTAATAGCTGTTGCTCCAACTAAGGTAGTGGCGGTGATGTTGATGATCACTCGTCATTGTTTAGTAATGCTAGATAAGGGTTAGTGTTCTTGCTCTTAACTAAGATTTTAAGTTCGTATAAATGGTGGATGTTAAATGGTGATAGTGGATATCACTAGTGTTACTTTTAGACGAACTCTTAGTGGTCCGATGGCCACAAACGACGATGGATATGTAAAAAGCCCCCTTTGGCATGGCTAATAGAGGCCCTTCGATGCTTAAGTTAGTGAAAAGAGTAGCTAGATTTAAGAGAGTGTGAAAGGTGGTTGATTAAGAAGAGTTCCAAAAAGATCCCCTCACTTAAGGTATTACATCCTATTTATAGGTAAGACAATTAGCTTATTCTTCTACATAACATGAGGGGATTAACTTAAATGCAATCCAAGAAAGGGGTAATGATAGTACAAGAAAGGACTTCCACCTTTCTACTGGTTGGTAAAGACTTGAAGAATGAACTTGTTACATCGACATAGGCAACTGCCATAGTTTGGTGGCTAGATCTCTAGGCCATGCGTTAGGGTATCACTTGGAATTTGATGAAGAGAGAGAGACAGAGAGAGGAGATGACCAAGGTCTTCCTTATTTTCCTGCATGCCCCTTGAAGGTCACTCTAAACAGGGGGTACACTCCTTCCTAGTAGTAGGTAGGTAAAACATTAGGTCCCTAAGGGCACCTTGAGTACTTAAGAGTAGTTTGAACCTTTAGACCTTCAATAGAGGCTACAAGCCCTCTTGTTGTCAAGGCTTAGAGGGGAGCTTGGGAGACGGTAGGTGCTCAGGAGCTATCTAGTGTCTTTGTTTACACTTCGAACTCAGTAGGTCACATTGGTGTGCCTACCTATTCTAGCTTATGTACTTAGTAAGAGAAATCATCTAGCAAAGGCAAGAGAGGTTGCTGAATGGGCCAGTTGAGCTTAGTAATAGGCTTGGGCCTTTGGAGCCTAAGGTCAAAAGGTGACTATCAACATCTACAATTAAGGTCCAATCCACTTCTATGAATGTTCATGAAGTGGCTAGATACATTAAACCTTGGTAGGTGGGGGTAGTTAGATTAGGGTTGGTAGGAATGTATAATAACCTTAGGAATGTTCTGGAAATGACCAAATACATTAAATCTTCTTAGGTGTTGGTAATTGGATGGGGTAGACACTAATGTATAATAGCAATTAGATTGGATAAATCTAGGTAGTCTATTGATGGGGGCCCCTTGTATACAAGAGGATGACCCCTTTATTTGTAAATTATCTTACTTAAGTGACTTTCTCTCTCTAACATTCTCTAAGTCCTTTTAAATCCAAAAATTTGGATTTTATACTAAAAGTGTAAAGTATAATTTTAAATAGATAATTAATATGATAAATTCTAATACTATAATTTAGAATGATATGTTAAAAAAAAAAAAAGAAACCAAAAGAGATATTGAATAAGAGGTAGGTTGACCTACTACCATTTAAATATGTCCCCCTTTCCCCTACCCAAATGACTACCTTGACTTTTATTTGTGGAAATCATTGACTAATTAATTTAAAATTATAAAAATCAAATAAATTATTGATTAAAGTGAAAGTTTGAGAAACTTATAACCAATAACAAAAAAAAAAATTAAAATGAATTGAGTAATAAAATATTTAATTTATTATTATAGAAAATATTGAAAGAGGGGAAACAATAATGGGTTTATTCTATCTACTTATTAGTTATGCATCTTAGGCTTGATAAGGGAAGTGTACATGTAATGGATGTGTATGTTTCATAGGCTATTTCCCCAAGCTTATTTTCTATTTTTGTATATAAGGACCCATTATATGTAAAGCCCACAATTAAGGCTTGGTCTACTTATAAGAATGTTCTAGAAGTGGTCGGGTATGTTAAACGTTGATAAGTGGTGGTAGTTGGATTAGGGTAGGTAGAAATGTATAATAGCTGTTAGGTCGAATAGATCTAGCTTGCCCACTAATAAAGGCCTCTTATATATAAAGGGATGGCCCCTTCATTTGTAATTTATCATACTTAAGTGATATTCTCCTCCCTCTATGTGAGTGTGGTCTTGTGTGTTTTGGATAAGGAGACTGACTTAGCCCGTCTTTAGTTCCAGAGAGTTTAAGCATAACACGTGAGAGCCAATAAAAGACTCTATACATGACATTTGGTGTTAAAGTGGAACCATAGAAGAGATGCTAGGAATTGGTGCTTTTGATGTCCCTTCTAAGTATGTTAGAAGTCTCTTGACTCCAATGATGGATCAAGAACTCACCCTTAAAGGAAAATCCTAGGGAAGTAGAACCTTAGCAAAAGTAAGGGTAGTTAAAGTAGAGTTAGCTACAAGTGATGCGCTTGATTAAGTTTAAGATGTTGAGGATGGCTTGGAAAAGTTAGAGAATAAGCTTCCAATTGAGATGTTGATAACCTGAATCGAGCTATAGGTGATTTGCAAAGAAGGGATTATGCCCTCAATGAAATGGTGAAGTCCATAAGTAAGAAACTAGAGGATTTAAGGGCTTAGGTCTAGCAATACTTTAAGACTACGTATGGACCAAATCATGGTGGGGCTTGGTGTAAATGGATGTGCCTAAGCCTAAGACCCTCAATGGTTCTCAAAATGTTAGAGAAATAGATAAGTTCCTTTGAAACGTGAAACAATACTTTGGTGTGACTAGTGTTCTAGACGATGCATCAAGGCTAAAAGTGGCTCCTATATTCCTTGATGAGATAACTACCCTATGGGGGAGAAGACAGGATGATGGAGCTAGGTAAGGAGCTAGGGCAATTAGAACGTGAGGAGTTTAAGGATAAGTTATGAGTACAGTTCTACCTTGGTAATGCTAAGAGGGATGCTTGGGCCAAATTGAGGTGGTTAGAGCACAAATCTTCCATTAGAGATTATGTGTGGGTTCTTAGAGTTGCCATTAAAGATTCTTAACATTAGTGATAAGGATGCTATGTTTGCTTTTTGTGATGGCCTACAAGGATGAACACAAATAAAATTGGAAAGGTGAGAGTTCAAGTCAAGTGAATGACCTTGGAGCGAGGTAAGTGAAGGTAGCCATGGAAGAGGTGAGGGAGCTCAGGAAGGAGTGGATCTAAGCCTTGGAAGGAGAGATGGAAACGCAACCTAAAAGATAAGCCTCTTATGGATGAGAAGGAGTACCTTAAGAGGAAACCATCTTATTTCATATGTAGTAGTGCATATAAATCAAAGGATGTCCCGTTTGGAAAAAACTAGCAGCTTTAGTTATAGCGAAAGAAGAAAATGAAGCCTAACCCAACCATAAGATTGGAATCTTGAAGTGGTTAGGTTCCATATTGAGTAAGCCTATTAAGGAGGCTTGCTTGAAGCCTAATGTATGTAGAGGCATTTATGTCAAGCCAAAGGATGATTTCCTTGGTGGACATGAGGCATCTAACATATTCGTTTCTTAAGAGGTAGCTAAAAAATTAGGTTTAAAGGTTCAAAAGGGCAAGACAAGGTTGAAGACCGTTAACTCAATGGAAGTTCCTACAATTAGTGTTATCTAAGACATTGATTTCTAATCAGCTAGTGGAGAGGAAAGGTAAAATTAGAAGTAACCCCCTTGGATGACTATGACATAGACATTAGAATGGACTTCTTTTAATAAAGTATGTGCCCAAATTACCCCATCAACAAATCGTATCATGATAAAGTGTATATGTTTGCGTACATATATAATTTTATAAGCGCATGCATTCATGATTGTGTGTGTAGGTATATGTGTGCACATACATGTGTGTTTATAAATCAACTATGGGCATATGCCTCACATTTTCAAAACCTCGATCTAATAATCAACTTTACATTTTTGAAAATGATACTATACATTTGCTCCATATTTTTAAAAATGACATTAGGCATTTGAGAATCCACATTTCAAAAAATTGATTCTAAGTAGCATTATAGGTCTATTTTTCTAAAATGACTCTAAGGACTATTAAAGGTTTAAATTTTTAAAATTGATTATAGCAGGCATGAGCTCACATTTTCAAAAATGATTCTAGGGCATGACTTGTGATCATATAATGATTGTAAAACCAATTTATAAATTAAACTATATTACATGAGCATGAATGTGTCTTTATATATTGGAAATTGTTTATTGCAAATAACTACACACAAAGAAGAGGAAGTGTAATATAATGTGTTACATGCCCTTTAGGTGCATGCAATAGTTAGGCACTCTCTTTAGGCTTAAGGCATGATAATTGAAGTAATTGGTTTATTTATTTATTTATCTATATTATTAAAGTCCTTTAAAGTTTCAATAACTGCTATTTCCTCAAATTACAGTTTAATCCTTAATTTAGATATATATAACATCAAAACCAATACTAAATTAAATCGCTAAAAATATAAAATTGGATGTATTTGTCAATTCATCTATACTATTAAAGTCCTTTAGAGCTTAAGTAACCATCATTCCTCAAATTAGAATTTAATACTCAATCTAGATATATATAACAACAAAATCAACATTAAATTAAATTGTTAAAAGTATAAAATTAGATATATTTATCAATTCATTAATATATAATATACTTCGAATACTATTTTTCTTTTTTTTTTTTGAGTCCCCATACCTAATTTCTCTCTTCTACTCCCTCAAACTGTCTTCTACTTTCTTCTCTCTCACTTTCTTATTTCTTTTTTCTCACAATTTTCAATATTTTAATGGTAAATATATTATTAAAGTCCTTTAGGTCATTTTCTTCATAATTTCGATGACTTCTCCCATTACCTTATAAATTTTGGAAAGAAGTTATTATAAATTATATAGATATATTAAAAGTAATATTTATAATGGTAAATAAAAAATATTTTACTATAAATTTGAAATAAATGTATGTTTCTTTTTCTTTTTTATTAGATGTGAAAAAAAAATTAACTTTTGCATATATAATACAGATGTGTCAACAGCTAATTTACTTATAAACTCTTTGTAGCTATTCCCTCGAGAATAGATGATAATTAGTAACTACGTTCCTAAAATAATTGCACTTTACCAATTCATGAAAAAAGTGGGGAGATTGTGTTACTGATTTTTTTTCTTTTTACTTCCTTTTTCTATGGAGGAGCGGAATACTAATGTAAAAACAATTTACACTAGCGTTTGACCGTATAACCCCAATGTGCATGATCTTCCATTATAAAGTTATAATGGAAAGAAGAAATCAATGCTTTAAACCACCAAAACCCGCACTAAGTTTTTAATATTATAGATAACCTAATATTGTAAACTAGAGAAAATGAAATTATGAGTACTAAACAAGTTTCAAGTAGCTTTGTTTTGTTTTGTTTATTTATTTATCTTATTGTTCTAATCAACGAGTTCCTAGCAGATGGATACGTAAAGATAACACTAACATTATGTTTGGGAAGAGGGAAATAATTAGAGAATGAAAATAAAAAGAAAGAAATTGAGAGGAAAAAATATAAATTCTTAATTAAGAAAGTAATGAAAACAGAGGAAAAGTTAATTATAAAATTATTTATTTTATTAAAATATCAAGAAAGCTCCTTCAACTTTGAATTATGCTTTAATTATAAGGGTAATGAAGTAATTTAAAAATTTTTCCTCCCCATTTCCTTTCAAATCCCTTCCTCCTATTTCCATCTGTCTATCAAACACAGTGTAAAATACCAAATTAATGAAGGAAGAGCAACTGTAGTTTCGCGTGCTCACCAAAAGTCAACTAGCTGTACACCTACAGGCTAGATGTGAACTAGTAGATACTGATCTTTGTGGCTCGGTGCAATTAGAGCCCTACAAAGTACGAACCCTCGCTGCAAGCCTAGCACTTTAAACATTCGAAAATATAAAAGAAAGATAAAAAAGAATAAAAAAAGAAAAAGGGTACAGCCAATTGAAAAAGCCTTAGCTACGTACCTTGCCCATGGGCATATGACTAAGAGCACAAATTTGTAATTTAAAAAAAATCATTACATACATTCAGCAATGTCGACTTTCATGCTTCCCTACAAATGACTAGATATTTAATAATTGTGTTCCAATCGGAAGAATATTAGCTTCTACGTGGTGATCAGTGAGAGAATAAAAATATAACATATCAACTTAGCCTTGGAAATTGATTGTCATGTTCCTCTTGCATGGAAGGAAAGGACGGAAAAGAAAGGAAGGAATCACCGAAATCAACGCCGTTTAGGCTTATGTGCACCCCCCAACATTACATCATATACTATAAATTTTAGGTTTACTATTTCAACACATTGTTTGTCAATAAGCTAGGTTTCCGATCTTCGATGTCAAAGAAGACAAAGTTTTATCAAACCAAAGACAAAAAATGCTCTTCCTGGAAAAGGCAAGGTGACGGCTAGCAATATGATTTTTCTTATATCATTACGGTGATCATGCGTTAAAACTAGTGAAATTGTCAACGTGGTTAACATTTACATAAACGAACTGTGGTTACAGTTTCAAAACGAAGGTTTCTCTTCCTTTCGAAACAGTCCAAATATATATATATATATATATATATATATATATAGATTTAAAAAATTAATTTAATTTGCTACTAGAAGTTCCAAATCAATCAGGTAATACTTAAAAAAGCATAATATTTAATATAAATAGGATAATTAGTTAAATGACAATAATATTAGAACAATAGGGGTAACAAAGGATACTTCAGTTTTTAATTGAATGTCATAATTTCTAATGGCTTTTATGTTAGGCACACCTAAACCTAGGCGAGGCTAAGCCTTAATTGGTTTAGATAGCTAGGTTGTAGTTAAACTTTATATTAAATTGTGACCAGCCTATTTAAGGCTAGTTTCAAATCAATTCATAGGCGCTTGAGCTAAATCTCAAAAAAAATTTTGAGGTAGCAATATATATATATTATATGCACAATACATATATTATATGTGTTAATATCTATAATATATATAAAATATATATAATATGTTAATATGTATAATATATTACATATGTTAATGTTTATATTATGTATAATATGTATAAAAATATATGTTAATATAATACATGTATATAGTATATAAGTTAATGTAATATATATGGAATAAAATATAAAAGTAAATTGAAAAAAAAAAAATTTCAGTCCGGGCTAACTAGTCTAAGCAAGTTAAGGGAGTTGAATCACCTAAACCCACATGGACCAACGGGTTTTCGGCCAATACAAGCCCACCTTATACGGCCTGTTTATATTTCATCAAATCGATGGATTAGTTTCACCTAGATTCATAGTTCAAAACCGGCCATACATTAGTTTTAGAGACACATATTTAACCTTTGTTGTCTTTCCAATTCTATATCTAAATTTTGAAATTATTAAGTAATATACTTAATCATATCTTGTCAAATTTTAAACTAAAGTTTAAAGTTCCTAAATATATTACCTAATTAGATTTATATATGTGAAATTTATTTCCTCCATTATATTGAGAAGGGAAATTGACAATGACATGGTGTATTGATAAAAATAATAGATTTGAAAACACAATTTTTAGACACAAAATATTATAAAGAAAGTTTTCAAAACAATGTTGTCTCTTAATCGACCAATGTGCCAAATCATCCACTCTAATAATATTGGGGAGTATTCACCAAGTTAAATTCCTTTAGGAAAAGGTATTCAGCTAAATACCAAATCTTAACCTACTACTTTAGCCTAAGCAAGTTGAATAGAGAGTTTGGAATTGCAATTGAAATAAAAATAAGAGTAAAAAGTAATAACTAGCACTAATAATAAAGACATGGGCTTATGACATGCTTTTGAAGTAATGGTGAGAGTATGTTGTTAATTTTTATCATAAATTAAGTATTCTAGTCCTAAAACTAAGGTGTCAACCTCCTCTCAATCTCCTAATCTATTCTAATTTGCTAGAACTACGTAAAGTATTGTAAATTCAATGTGGTACACCTAATCTTCTCTTGGTCTCATAGTTTCAAGAACCCGTTTCTCGATACTTCACTGGCTCAATGACTTAAATAGGAATTTACATAATTAATCTCTTCTTATCTCATAATTATGCAAAACCATTAACTCTCAAGGGACTTCTTATGACTAATCTTCTCTCAGTCTTATAATCATAAGGAAAAGCCATTGAAAATTTCATTAAAAGCACCTTAAAAAGTTCAAATGGAGTATCAAATATCAAAACTACATAGATTCACCAATTGTAACATCCACATTATCATAGACCAACTAAACTTGACTTAGCCACTTATAGTATTAGTAATGACGACAATAAATTGCATAAAATTAGCAGCAAACTCCATGAATAAATTAGATATAAACTAACAAAGGGAGAGCAAATGTATAATTGATGAACAAGCGAATAAACTACCAAAATTCTACTCAAGATAGTAAGAGATATGCAATAAAATCTTAGAAACAATAGTTACATAACGTAAAATATGCTAAGGAATAGTAAAAATAATAGTGAGCATGCAAAATTGAGCTAAACTCAACTAAATTCCTAATTGTAGCTAGTCATTTCTATAGGAAATGCGAGCATTTATAAATTTAAGCTACCGATTGATTGCTAAGAAGGTCTATCGATTAATTGGTAGAAATGTGTACACCTAAGGTTACCTATGTGTTTTATGAGACATGGCATTTAGTTTATTGGGGTTTTAAGTTAGAAAAATCTTAACCTTAATTATTTTTATCGATCAATCGATATAGATGGTATTGATTAATTAGTATGAGTGATTCCATTTCTGTACTTTCTATTCACCACACCATCCTCTCTTCTGATCAGTTGCCTAGTCAATTGGTGTAACCCTAATGCTTTAAGGCATATCTATTAGTTGATAACAAGGCTATCGATCAATTAGTTAAAATTCATTTAAATTTAATCTTCTTCATGCATTTTTAGCAATTTAACTTAACTTTGTTCATTTTGTACATAAACTCCTATTTTATATATTAGCAAATTTTGCCATATTTATGCACAAATAAGGATTTTAAAGTTGGGAAAAATTACGTGTTTGGAGTTGTGATCACTACCCACAACTTTAGAACCTTGCTTATCCTCAAGTAACTAGAAACAATCAAATCGTTAGAAAATAATGGGATAAGAATGCACTTCCTTAATGCTCATAGATAATTAAGAATATGTTATACCATTGAAAGCTAGAAGTTTGCATGTACTTGATAAAATGAAAAAATATTTAGAAGTGATGTTGAAATTGCTCCATTTGTGCTAAATCAAATGCTCACAAATCAAAGACTGTATAATTAATCTAAGAATCAATGCCTAGAAAAGTTAACTTCTCCTTTAGGTTAAGCTTATGAAATTTGGAGTCAAGTCTCACATTTCAAACTAAATGAGAGGTCTTAGTGTTTAATTAGTTAGGCCGCATATATACTTCTCCATTATCGATCTTTTAAGTATGTTAATTCCATGTAAATAGAAGGTGACCATTGAATTGTACCTTACTTCGCCTCCCCAACTTTTAGCATAACTTTTGTATCTTGCTTGTTATTTTCTTTTTTACTTTTTGAATATTTTAGCTTTTCTTCCTTTCTCTACTTTCTTTCACATTCTTTTTCAACTTCATTTCTCTTTTACGATAAGATCTTAATTTTGATTTGTAATGAATTTTTGCTTGATCCCCATCATTTTCTTCTTCAACTCTTCTTTTATTTCTTTTCAAGCATTCATTATGCATTGATTGGGGAAAGTTCAAGTAAAATCTAGTAACCCACTTCAATTTGCACAATATTAACAAAAAACATTTGATTCCTCAAAAAAATGGTATATATTCATAGGTCAAATTTTGAAAGCACAAAAACCTAACACTAAGCTAAAACATTTCCCTAACTCTAAACAAAGAAAAGATGCCATGAATTCATTACAAAGTTTTGAGAAGTATTCGTGATTTATTCACAAGCGACTTCTTTCAAAATAAGGTCCTAATCACTTCATCCTATTTTCTTTCATGCAAACTTTACTACTAATAACATACATAAATTTAAAGGCATAAAGCATCCAGCAAAATGGATCAAACTTTTTAGAAAGAAATTATCTTGTAGGTGTATAGAAGGGATAATTATTCATGAATTCAATTAAGACATTAAAGCCTAATCAGAGTAGCACAACTTCAATGTCTACATCTAACTTTCTTACCCCTAACTTTAAGTTCAAGAAATATTTTTAGCAATTTAGCTCACACATGCTTGAAGGGTAAAAGAGGAAAAGGTTAAAGCATGACTCCCATGGTTTCTTAATGTGTTTTGATTTCTCTGTTCCCTTTTGAATTTGTTGACAGTGTCTCTCAATTGATGGATTCAATTTTTCCTTTATTTATTCAATGTGCTTACATAATATAAAAGAGACATAACTAAAGGGACTTTGAAATTAAAAAGACTCATAAACTAAATAAAAAGATAACAAAAGATGGTGGGTTGGATTGCTTCCCACTAAGTGCTTGTTTTTAAGCTTTCAGCCTGGCTTTTTAGTATTACTTCATGGTAGGTCCTCTAAATAAGCAAAAATTTTTGCTAGTTCATTTTCTTTTGTCTCAAAGAAGGGTTTCAGCATGTACCCATTTACTCTAAAAGTTTCTCCTTCCTCTCCTTCAATCTCAATTGCTCTATTAGGTAGTATTCTCATTATTGTATATGGCTTTGTCCACTTTCAAAGAAATTAATTAGGAAACAACCTTAATTGAGCATTATACAAGTGAACCTTCTATCCCACTTTGAAGTCCTTGTAGAGTATCTTCTTGTCATGCTACCTATTTATCTTCTCCTTATAGACTTGAACATTTTCAAAATCTTCATTGCTAAATTCTTCTAGTTCATCTAATCGTAGCATTCTATGGTCTCCTATCGAATTTTTATCGAAATGTAGGGATTTAATAGCCCAATATCCTTTATAATCAATTTCAATTGGGAGATGACAAGCTTTTCTATAAACCATTCAATAGGTGGACATTCCTATGGGGTTTTTATGGGTTGTCCTATAAGCATACAATGCCTCATCTAACTTGGAAGCCCAATTCTTCCTTGAAGTGCTAATAGTTTTTCCCAAAATTTTCTTTAACTCTCAGTTTGATAACTTAACCTATCCACTTGTTTGATGATGTTATGGTAATGCCACCTTATGTTTAACCCCATATTTGGCTAATAAATTTTTAACTTGGTTGTTATAGAAATGTGTTCCCCCATCACTGATTATAGCTCGTAGCACACTAAAACATGTGAAGTTGTTTTTCTAAAGAAACTTGAGGACATTATGAGAATCATTAGTAGGTAAGGTAGCTGCTTCTACCCACTTTGCAATGTAATCTACTACTACATAAATATATTTATTAGATATAGATGTAGGAAATGGCCCCATAAAATCTATTCCCCAAACATCAAAGATTTCGATAACAAGAATTCCTTATTGTGGCATTTCATTTCACCTTAATACATTACTTATTTATTGACATCTTGGGCATTGCATCACATATACCTTATAATCAGCATAAAATAGTAGGCTAGTATAATCTACATTATAGGATCTTTATCATTGTACGATATGCACCAAAATGGCCCCCGGTAAGTTCCATGTGGTAATGGGTGATGATGTCTTGTGCTTTTGTTGTAGTTACATAACATCTAATTACTTGATTTGTAAAACACTTAAACAGACATGGCTGTTCCCAAAAATAATTCTATACCTCCTTTAGAAATTTCCTTCGTTGATTATAATTAAGACCATATGGCATAATCCCTCCAACTAAATAATTGACAATGTTTGGGCAATGGTCGCTTTCACCAGTAGTGATTTGTGATAAGTGATCAACTACTGGGTTCTCACTGCCTCTACTATCCTTGATGTACAAATCAAATTCTTGTAATAAGAGAACCCAATGGATTAGCCTTGGTTTCATATTTAGTTTGTTCAATAAGTACTTTAAGGTAGCATGATCTATATATATTGTTACTTTAGATCTTATCAAGTATGATCAAAACTTATCACATATGAACACTATAGTAAGCAGTTCCTCCGGTGGTTGCATAATTCCTCTAAGCATCATTAAGCATCTTGCTTGCATAATAAAAAACTGTTCGAAAGATTTTGTTTCTCTGTTGCCCTAAGATTGCTCCCACTATCATATCACTTACATCACATATGAGTTGAATTAAGAGCCACTATAATTGTTGCTGTCATCAATTTCTCCTTCAATGTGTCAAATACATTCATACATACATGGTTGAAGTGAAAAGCACATCTCTTGCTAGTAAAGTGCACTTTGGTTTTAAGATGTTAGAGAAATTCATTATAAGTTGACAATAGAACCCAGCATAGCTAAGGAAACTTTGGATGCCCTACACATTAGTAGGTGGAGGTAACTTAGCAATTACTCCCACTTTTGCTTTATCCACCACTATTCCTTGCTTAGAGATCTTATATCTTAGTATAATTCCTTCTTATACCATGAAATGGCATTTTAACTAGTTAAGCACTAGGTAAGTTTCCTTACACCGCCTCAAAATTGCTGCTAGATTCTAAAGGCATTTCTCAAATGTTTCTCTATACACAGAAAAATCATCCATGAACACCTCAATCGTGTGTTCGATCATATTTGAAAATATTGACATCATATATTGCTAAAAAAGTTGCTGGTGCATTACAAAGTTGGAATGGCATTCTCTTGAATGAAAATGTCCTACATAGACATGTGAAAGTGATTTTTTCTTGATCTTCAAGCACTACAAGGATTTCATTGTACCCCAAATATCCATCCATAAAGCTTGAGTACTCATGCCTTACTAATCGTTTAATCACCTCATTTAGGAATGGCAAAGGGAATAGATCTTTTTGAGTGGCATCATTTATCTTACGATAGTCAATGCACACTCACCACCCTATCACAGTCCTTATTAGGTAGATTATCCCTGCATCTAGCAGTTTCATTACTTCCTTTTTTATTGCTTCTTTCATGATGGGATTGACTAATCTCTATAGTTGAACAATAAGCTAACAATCTGATTCGAAAAAGATCCTGTGCATGCATAATGAAGGGGAAATACCATGTATATATGCTATTTTCTGACCAATAGGCTCTCTATTCCCTCTTAGTGTCTCTAACAACTTTTGCTCTTTTTCCTTCGATAAATCAAAGGCTACTACCATTGGCAAGGGTTCTCCTTCTCCTATAAAGGCATATTTCAGATTGTTTGGTAACTGCATCAACTCTAATTGAGGTGTGTTTTAGTTGATGGTTGGGGTTTATCCCTATCAAGTTCAATTTTTAATGGCTCAATTGATTCCAACCAAATTCTAGCTACTTTTTCAACCGTATCCTCTTTGAAATCATTTTCTTCATCTATTGCACTTTTGCTATCACTCCGTTTAAAATCCTCTTTCCACTTGCCAAATCTTTCTTTTGCGATTTCTGCCTCTTATGGCTCTTCCATTGGATCATCGGTTAATTCCATAGTATGACAATTACCAGCCCCTTGTAGTAACTTCATTACTCTAGGCACCATAATCATAATTTCTTCATCAAGTGCAGTTAGCATATTCCTTCCATCCTTAACATTGATCATTGTTTATGCAATGGTTAAGGAAGGCCTTCCTATGATCAAAGGAACATCCTTGTCAACATCCATATCTAGCACAACAAAATCTACTGGGAAAACAAATTTACCCATAGTTATAAGCACACATCTTCAACTATCCCTCGAGGATACTTCACACTTCTGTCTGCCAATTGAAGGGTCATTCCAATTAGCTTACACAGCTTTAATTCAAGTAGCTTAAATATAAAGTATGGCATCAAATTTATACTTGCACCTAAGTCATACAATG
The DNA here is from genome assembly GCA_024138015.1 of Lumnitzera littorea. Classification (NCBI taxonomy): domain Eukaryota; kingdom Viridiplantae; phylum Streptophyta; class Magnoliopsida; order Myrtales; family Combretaceae; genus Lumnitzera; species Lumnitzera littorea. Next base: position 78,498,593 of record JAMXBB010000012.1, on the reverse strand, counting down.
CCCGATTTTCAAATGTCTCTCCAATCATGAAAGGAATCATTAGGCTTCTAGGGCCCTTTAACTTTCTTAGCAATGCATCTAGCATTATAGCAAGGCACTCCTTAGAAAGCATCATTACTTCTTTTTGTGCCTTCCTTTTCTAAGTTAAAATTTCTTTTCATGAAATTTGCATATAAAGGCATTTGCTTAAGAGACTCAAAAAAGGGTATATTAATATGCAACTGTTTCTAAGAATTTAGCAAATTGTTGATCCAATTTCCTTCTAAGAGGAGGGCCATCTCTTTGCTTCTCCTTTTGTTCATCTACCCTCTCCTTCTCATGCCTAGCTATAGGTTCACACTTCCTTTCCAAACATGGTTATTTAATTTCCTTCCTAACTCTTACTTGGATTGCCTTGATTATATTAAGTGATTGCTACTTACTCTCTATTGTCTCATTTTCCTTGAGCAAATGCAGTGCTTCTATGAATTCCTTGAGCTGTTTTCTTAACTATAGACATTCTATAATGTGATTATGAAGAAATTCATTTAAACACTTTTGAGGTTCCTCCCTATTTTCTAGTTGCTCCTTAGGAATCCTTTAAGTAAGTCATTAGATCCATCCATAGGTAAGCTACCTTCAGTCTTATTTAAAGATGACCTTAATGATTTTTTACATAAGTTCATTGGTGATTGCCTAGGTGAATTCTTAGGGATGTATTTCACTGTCTTTACCTTAGTTTAGGACACTCTTATTCATCATGAGTAAACTCACGTTTAGCATAGACCTTAATCAATTGGACCTCTTATGTGAAAACATATGTAACCCTATTTTCTTTGCCGAGCTACTCAAATAACCTCATGACTTGCTACTTTTGTCATTCCATTTCTCCCTTATTCAACTCCTTGGCAACCTCTCCCGTATAGGAACAAGCTCTTTGATTCCTATCATTATATGCTATCACTTCAAGTAAATCCCATGTTTTGTCATCTGTTTTACTTAGTAGACTACCTTTAGCTGTAATGTCTACTAGCAATCCATCCTTATGGCTTAGACCATTAAAAAAAAATGAAGTTGATGTCCTTTAGAGATTCCATGGAAAGGGCATTGTCGTAATAACCCTTTAAATCGTTCCCATGCTTTGCTCAAAGGTTCTCCCTCCTTTCGTATAAATTTCAATAACCTCAACATAAGGGAAACAAGCTTTATTTGGTGGGAAAAGATATGTGACGAAATGATAAGCTAATTTCTCTTAGGTGTTTATACTTTGCCCTTTTAGTCCATAGTATTAACTCCTTGCACTTGTCTTAAGAGAAGATGGGAACAACCATAACTTTAATGCATCCTTGAAAACTTCTCGATACTCTATTGTTGAGCACAATTAATGAAACTCTTAGATGTGCTCATTTGGATCTTCATTGGGGTGTCCCTCAAACTACCTATGTTGAACAAACCTAAGCAACTCAGGATTAAGTTGAAAGCTCTCTGCTTGAATTTTAGGTAGGTTAAGGATTGGAGTTACATCTCAAATAAATGGGACTGAATAATCCCAAAGTGTTCTATTGTCCCCTATATGTACTATAAGCTACGTAAAATTTCCAAACTTGAAATCGAGATAAGTAATTGGAGTCCATAGGAGTCCATCAAGTCATATAAAGAAGGGATAAATTAAAAACAAATATAAAAATAGGAAACCATAATAATATATTTGATATTTTATAATTAGAATTAAAACCACAAAAGTACTATCTAATCTCAAAAGTCTTACATAAGCCCAAACTTGTAGAAGACCCTAACTTAACTCTAAAACTCTAAATTAATATGAAAAACCTTAAATTAATTAATAAATTTCAATTATATAATTAAACCATTCGATAATAGCTTACAAATCGATTAATCATTAAAAGTCCTAAATTACTTTTAGAACTGTAATTGGATAACAATAATAATTTACAAATTTTGGATACACTAAAATCATTAGACAAAAGGTCATAATAATCTTGATTAACTTAATTAAATAGGAAGACCTAAAAAACATTAAAATTTATAAGGCTCATGCATGGTAGTTATAGTGTAGTGTATGTAGGAATAAATACTAGGTCACACATATGTACATGCATCATGCCTAGCAAAAGGAATATACTTAATTAGTAACCAAATTGTAAAAATTGTTTAGAGTTTAACTAGTTAGTAACCAAATTAGAGTTGAGTTTCCATTTAGGAGACAAAATCCTAACCACCTTTAACCAAGAGTAAAGGTCCCGACAAAGTAATCATTGATAGAATATTTCTTATTTCCCTAATTCCCCACATTCCTAACCATGCACTCTATCCCCTTAATTCCCTACTCTCATCTCTAATATTCTACAAAAGAGTTTCCTAAAAATCCTCTTTAGAAGCCCCCAAGCACAACCCAAAAGAGAAGAAGGAAAACAAGTCGTAGCTATTAGATCATACATCGACCTAAGCACCTTTGCACTTGTCCTTTGACACAAACCACCAAATTAAGCAAGACTATTACCATTTGAACCACAACATCACCCTTTTCTTGCTGACAAAGAAAGGGTTTAGAAGGAGGTATTTTTATCGTGTTTTTGAGTGAGAAAGTTGGAACTTGTGTAGGATAGTTTAAGGTAAAACTCACCTAACTTTAGTTTACTTTCTATATTAGTTATACCCATGAAATCTTGATAACTGAGGATTAGATATATGAGTTAATCATGTCTTGATCATGTACATGTCATTTTAGGATCATATAATTAGTCATTCATTCATGAAACTAATTAGACCATTACATGTATTTTTTACTATTATAGTTGAATCCACTTATAAAACTTGAAAATAAAAAGAATGAAGAAAACTCCATTTAACCTATATTCCTTGAGTAAGTCGAAACTTGGATGTGCATTTCCATACTTTCATTTTGATTTCATACGATTAATTTAGTGAAAAGTAGATTAAATTGCTTGTTAAGCTAGTTTGATGCACTAATTATGATGTTTAATTTATGTAGAGTATTAATCCTTAGAAAAACTTGTTTAATCATTATTTACAGTTGAATATACTTGCTGTAAGTAGAAATTTAGAAGGTTAATAGAATGATTAAATAGGACTAGTTAAGGTTTACGGCTTAAACTTGTAAGACAATTAGCTAAACATAGCTAATATTAAGTAATTAGGCCTAAATTGGATTATAGGCTTGAAAAAACATATTTAGAGCCTGATAAATTAATAGTACCAAATCTGGAACTTGGGTGATACTATACTAATTAATATGATTAATAAGTTATTAGGTCTAATTGTAAATCCTTAAAATTTTCAATCTAAATCCTAGATTAAACTTAAGTGTATTAGATAACCTTAAGAGTCAATAAGGTTAGATATGATGAAAATTTCATCAAATTATGAATTGAAATATATTATAAGCAATAAAACCCCTATAATATCAATCGAAACTTAGATTGTGTACAAAAACCATAAACCCTATATATGAATAAATACTTAAGATTGAACCGAAGTTGATAAAAACCCTAAAACTATAATTTTAAGCGTATAAGATGAATAAAATTTACCTTAATAGTAATAAAACTTTAAACGAATATAATTATTGACTAATACGCATAACGCGTAAAATTGTCAACAAACATGTTAAGATAACTCTTAAATATTATATATGTAACAGGTAATAATATAATTAATAAATTTTATAAAATTTTAATATTATTTCATAATTATTAAATTTATAATTTTTATGTTTAGAAAAGTCTAATATTTTTTTTCTATTCTTAGTTTTCCTTTTTCTTTTTTTTCTCCTTTGTTTTTCCTTTTCTTTTCCCTCCTTTATTTTTTTTTCCTAGCCACTTCAATCTTCTAGATTGTGGTTCAATTGCCTTATGTGTATATTTGTTTTTCCAAGAGCTAAATAGAAAGGGATAAGGTAAGTTATTGGATAAGCCCCTAAATGCATTCCTTATCTTCCCTTCTCCTTTTCATTTAGACTATATTATTTTTATTTTTTCCCTCTGGCTGGTTACAACTCCTACACTTGATTTGTCTTTTCTTTTTCTTTCAAAATCAACTTTCAAAGGCAAAACAACTTCACCAAACATCCTTCTTCTTTTTCCCTTTTATCTACTTCTTTTTCTCAAGATTTCACTTACTTCTCAACAAGCATAAGAAGAAGAAGAAGAAGAAGAGACTTTCCAATCTAGTACACATCAAATTATTAAGAGAATAGATAGGTAGTATGCATATTTTATTTATTTTATAATAATTATTTATAGGTACTCTTTTACATACATGTATTTTGTAGGATCTCATATGTATCATAAGAGTATATAGTGAATTTATATGTATTCTATTATTTTTGCAAAGAAAGAGTATATGTACATGTGCTCATATATGTATAAATTACTCTGTGTACATATATATTATAATTAATTATACAATATTTGGCATAAAAGAATTTGTATGTATGAATAGATATATACATACATAGTATGTATATTATTTTCTTGATAAATATATGTATATGTATAATATGTAGCCATATATATATACATATGTATATTAAGTATTTTCATTATATATGTATCTATATAAATAAGAGACCAAATATATATATGTGTATGTATAAAGTATAAAAATACAAGTATAGGTATATGTATCGTATAGGTATATATATATAGACGTATAGCACATATAGTATATTTAGTGTTATACTATTATAAAAAAGTGGGGAAAATTAATTACAAAAGTACATATATATGTGTGTATGTGTATAAAAATATGAATGTTAATGATATAGCATGTATAAGTCTGTGAGTATATATAAATAGCATATGTGTAAAATACCATAATATTTAATCAATAGATAAAGTAAGATATATATATACATATATATATATTTATGGTTCACAGACTTATACATGCTATATCATTAACATTCATATTTTTATACACATACACACATATATATGTACTTTTGTAATTAATTTTCCCCACTTTTTTATAATAGTATAACACTAAATATACTATATGTGCTATACGTCTATATATATATACCTATACGATACATATACCTATACTTGTATTTTTATACTTTATACATACACATATATATATTTGGTCTCTTATTTATATAGATACATATATAATGAAAATACTTAATATACATATGTATATATATATGGCTACATATTATACATATACATATATTTATCAAGAAAATAATATACATACTATGTACGTATATATCTATTCATATACACAAATCCTTTTTATGCGAAATATTGTATAATTAATTATAGTATATATATGTACACATAGTAATTTATACATATGTGAACACATATACATGGTATAATGCTAAAGTTCCATAAGTTCCATTACATGTAAATTTATAAATTTATACATATGCTAAAGTAATTTATACATATGTGAACACATATACTCTTTCTTTGCCAAAATAATAGAATACATATAAATTCACTATATACCCTTATAATACATATGAGAATCTACAAAATACATGTATATAAAAGAGTATATATAAATAATTATTATAAAATAAATACAATATACATACTACCTATCTATTTCTCTTAGTACTTTGAGGAGCAATGAATTAGAAAGCTTCTTCTTCTTCTTATGCTTATTAAGAAGTAAGTAAAATTTTGAAGAAAAGAACTAGATAATAGAGAAAAAGAAGGAGGATTTTCAGTGAAGTTGTTTTGCCCTTTGAAAATTAATTTTGAAAGAAAAATAAAAGACAAGTCAGGGGTAGGAGTTGTACCTGGGCAAAGGAAAAACATAATACAATCTAAATGAAAAGGAGAAGAAAAGATAAGGAATGCATTTATGTTGATTTGATGGGTTCTTATCCAATAACTTATCTCTATCCCTTTTATTTAGCACATAGAGAAACAAATACACACACAAGTCAACTGAACCACAATCTAGAAGATTCAACGTGGCTAGGAAAAAAATAAGGGATGAAAAAGAAAAGGAAAAAGTAAGAGAAAAGAAGGAAAAGGAAAAATAAGAATAGAAAAAGAAAATTTAGACATTTCTAAACATAAAAATTATAAATTTAGTAATTATGAAATAATATTAAAATTTTATAAAATTTATTAATTATATTATTACTAGTTACATTTATAATATTTAGGAGCGATCTCAATGTGTTCGTTAACAATTTTACGCAATTATGCGTATTGGTCAATAATTGTATTAGTTTATGGTTTTATTACTATTAGAGTAAATTTATTTATTTTATAAGTTTAAAGTTATAGTTTTAAAGTTTTTTTATCAAGTTTGAGTTTAATCTTGGGTGCTTACGTGTACATAGGATTTATAGTTTTTATACGCGATTAAGGTTTCAATCAAAATTCTAGGGTTTTTATTACTTATAATATATTTTAATTCATAATTTAATAAAATTTTTATCTTACCTAGCCTTGTTAAATCTTGAGGTTTTCTAACGCACTTGAGTCTAATCTAAGATTTAGATCGGAAATTTTAGTGATTTACAATCTTGTTGCATAAGGGATCTCTCTTAACGAATATGTACTATGCTAAGATGTAGTCAAGTGTATGCTAAGATCTTCTTGTACTGTCATTTTGGGCAACTCCTATGGACCTTATTGGGATATAGTGGTCAATCTTTGAATGTAATTTTTTTATTCTCTATTCCCATCTCCTTTTGCAAGTGAAATTCTATTTGATCAGCTCATGGCCAAGTGAAATTTCTAACCGATACCAAGCAATAAGTGCTAAACACGTTTTGAGCAAATTATTTTAAAGCTAAAATTTTATTCCAATGCTAAAATTTTGTTAAGCTAAAGATTGTAAAGATTTCTAACCAATACTAAGCTAAAATTTTGTTTGGATCTCTTTAAAGATTTTATTGAAATCTTCTTTTGCAAGTGAAACAATTTTAAAACCCAATACCAAGCAAATGCTAAAGACATTTTGAGTACAGCTAAAATTTTTGCTACCATGGTTTCACATTGTCAAGCTAAGAAATTGTTGTTGAATGCTCGTGGTTTAAAATCATTCATCGTATCCTTTGTTGGCCTAGTATCAAGTGTTGAGAAATTTGCTTCAAAATTGAAATAACTTGTACCTATCTTCAAATTGCCTTATAATTAGATGTTAAAATCACTCATTGTGAGAAAGGAATAGGCATTGAATGGTCTAATGTGCTTGAAACATTTTGTGGAGACATGATTTTATTTGTCAAATTACCATGAGAAGATTTGGTATAAATTTTAAAGAGAAATGTATTAAGCAATGAAGAGAAGATCCGTAGCTACAACAAACTGTAATAAACTAAACTTAATGGGGACAAATTGTTGGAGGAAAAGCTTGAGGGTCTTTTGATCTATTTTGACCATAAACTTACATCTTAAGAGATAAGGATACCCCTCTTGTATGTGGACAATATGAGACCCATCTATTCTTCCTCATACCTAGACTTAGCTAAAGTTCTATCAACTCGTGATTTGCTATAGTATGTTATAAGACATCCCTCTCGCACTAGAAACATAACCAAACCTTTGTCTAATGCTTCAAAAATAGTTCATTTCACATCTGGGCTCTTAATAACAAATTCCATTCCAATTTCATCTAAGGTAATGGTACATTTTTTCAACATTGTCACACTTACACTAGCAAATAGTAAATTAAATAACTAAGTAGCCTCAAAATAAATCTCTTATCACATTTTATTTGCGACTATCTAATTCAAGAAATAACTTCATATTTTTACAAAGATGTTCTATAATTAAAGAATGAATTAACCAAACATTATTCCTAATTAGTAGATCATCAGCAGTGCAAACCATAGATGGTTTGGCATTGTTTCTACCACAACTGTCATGACTCTAGTTTCACTACCCAATCACCATCCAATATATGCTTCTACAGACCAATAATGCAAGGCACTATTACTAGCTTATAAACCATGTAAGAAAAAATCCTTATCTAACAAACATCTATTACATTGTCCAAAAACAAAAGATAGATAGCTTAACAAAAGATAGAAAATTCTTTAAACCATCATCAGTTTATATATTATAAACCATCGTCAGTTTAGACTTAAAATGTAGCTATTACATTGATAAAAAAGAAAAGATAGATAGCTTAACAAACATCTAATCCTAAGAAAAGTTCCAAGCAACTAATACATATGAAGTTGCTATATCAAGTATCTAATACAAAAAACTCCCATTAAGGCTAACATAGGTACATAACTCAAAACATTAGCTTAACAGAAATACTATCCATCATATCTTGGCTATAACCATACATAAAAGGAGGTAGTTAATGTGCAAAAAGTAGTAGACACCTGCATCCCTAATGGTCTTCTCAAAACCCCTAACCTCTAAGCCAAATCAATCATACCACCTATATCATCGTGCTTTGACTTCCCCTTAGATGACTTTGAGTAGTTCTTCCTTAGTGATGCCATTAGATGCATACTTCGTCTCAAGAAGAAGGAAACAACCTTATCTATGACTATCCTCTTTTTCATTTTTGTCTTAGGAACCATAGTTTCAACATTGAATGCTTAGATTGTCTCAAGCGCATCTATTGTGCATTGAAGCTCCGTTTGCTCTTCCACTTCTGTTTCACCATGTTCTAACTCATTTGTTAGCTTAAGAGACTATTTGGTTGGTAGTAGAGAGTGAACAACTTGATCTTGATGAAATGGCATAAATGCTTGTTGTTCATTCCAATGATAGTTGCTCCAACCTGTTTGTAGGGGATAAATGCTCCAATATGTTTAGTCAACAAAGGCCACTTGCTCAAAAATGGCTGGATAAGCTTGGGGTTGATCATAGGAATAGGGGTTGCTTAGTGGCTACTCATGAGAGGATGCATGATGTCCACTAATGTACATTTCCTACAAGATTTAAACAAACAATTAGCATAGAAGTTAACTAAAATATAGAAACATAGTTGCAATCTAAAATTTCACAAAGTACACCTCTTTGCCAAATAATGGCATTTCTTAAGGGACAAAATTTACATTATTGTTGTCTCTTTGGTTACTCCCCTAAGGTTAAGCTTTGTAGGCCTATTTGCCTGCTAAGGCTAGAATATCATTACAAAAAAAGATAAGATTGCCACTACATATACTATAAACATAGCAACAAACCTATTTCTACATATTATCATTGCATCTAGTATGGATAGATATAAGAGTAACTTGTTGAGCTAATTTTTTATTCACTCCTTTAGTTAAAGAGCAATACATCTTGCGATTATGCCCTTTTTGTTTACATTTTGTACATGTCATCTTTCTACCATATCTTGTCATCTTATAGCCTCAAATAAGCCCAACTGGATTCTTTCTTCTTGCCTTTAGTATCCTACCACATTTAATTCGTGGTGGTAATGGCTCTAAACCCTGAAGTTCAGTTTTCCTCCAAAACTTCTCCCCTAGTATGGTTTTTATCAAATACGCATAAGATTTCAAGAACATGTCTTTGCGATATTATTGATTAATAAAGTCCTCAAGTATCCCCTCAATCAGGACAATAGTATAATCAACATGGCAACACGGGATGCTTGATAAATCCCTAGCCCAATAAGAACAAGTATGCTTACTAATATTAATATCATAGACATCAGNAATTATTGGTAAAAAGTCATGTCTAAAAATAGGACTAGTAATACTTGTCACTAGGTTTGTATGAACCCGATACTATTTTTACTAAAATTAGATAACCTTAGGTAATATAACTTATAACTTTATAATGTTACTAGAATGTACATATTATGATAACCCTACTAGAATTAAAATGTGACTTAACCAATTAAAAGTATATTTCGATACGATTGAAATGATATATGATTTGTAATAGTATAATTATGTATATTATTAATAATTAATAACTTAACTTGATATATATATAATATAATAAAACTATATATTATTATGATAATATATTTTAGATATATATATATATATATAACCATTTTAGATAAAAACTTAATATTTTCGTAATTATTATGAAAGCTGAATTTTGTTTTGTATATATAGGATTCCCTAATGGTTAGACTATTGACAATTCGAGTCTTTTGTAGTGAGCATTTGAACAGATAAGTTGGGATTGTAGCTTTACCGCTTGTTAGTTTATTGTATTAAAGTATTTAGAGACTTGAGAGTACTTCTGTTTGTACTTATAATTAGTTATTCGTATGCATGCCCTACGAGTGTTTAGTATTCAATTGTAACAGGAGTTAAACTCCTTGGTGTATTGTTTTGCATAATTGCATTGTTTCTGTATTATTTGAACTTGTTTGGTCATCCTTGATTACAACTAATAATGATTCAACCACCATAAAACTGGACATGCACAACACTCATTAAGGGAAACGATTAGGAGTGTCAAGCCACAATACTAACTCCCTTCGATGAGGATAGTTGAAATGGTCCTTTCCTTATCCTTAGTTGAATTATGTGATAGGTGAGGAGGACGTAATGAGGGTGAGGCCCGTGGTTCAAAGGTGGTCACGAGAGGAGGTTGTGCTCCATTGCATAAGCTTGAGTTTGGTCTGATTTGAGTTACGATAAAACTCCTCAATCTGGGTTGGATCGGATGTAATTTCTCTAACCTCACAATGGACCAGATAACGTTGTGCAATGTTTCATATAATTGATTGCATTGAATTTCATCATAATTAATAACCTTACTTGTAATTGTTTAGTACTCTCCTAACTCCATCCTGCATACTAAGCTAGTTGTGCTCATACCCTCATAGACTCTTTTGCAAGTATTAAGTGAAGACCAAGATGTTTAGATACCACCACCTCCAAGTTAGTGTGCTGTTGACTAGAAATGTAAGGAACGAAGAATCAACCAAACTTAGCCTTTTGACTTTTCTTTTGAATTTTGAGGAAACTAACTGGGAATTCCCTAAGATGCCCACTAATTTCTTAGCTTATTGTAAATAAACTGCAAAACCTATGGTTTTTGGTAAACTCTGATTGTAAATTATAACTCTAGGTGTGAGATGTTTATGTAAGTACTGTTGTGTTATGAGATGTTTATGTAAGTACTGCTGTGTTATGAGACAATAGGTTATACAAAATAGGTATTTTGTAAAGCTATACCACAAGTTTGATTATTCACGAGTATCAAAACAGATGCTTCAAGCTAGTTGAGTCGTGTATATCTTATGTAGACTATATCTATGATAGCAACTATAAGGTCAGTTTTTATCTTAGGTTAGTTTACATGGTAGGACTGTTACGACTCTTCTCGTTCGGAGTGTAACATTTTTGAGTTGGTATCAGAATATAGTTCTAAAGGAACCAAGCTTTGAAGCATCTAACTAAAATGAGTAGACAATAGGATAATTAAGAGTAGGGTTGATAATGAATATAAAAGACTTAGATTCATAAGATATATATATATATATCTTGTATATTGTAAAATAGGGTTATAAAATGATTTTAACTTGTTATTTCATATTCATAAAAATGGTTTATTACATGCATAGTAGAATTTTGAATGGAAAGGGAATGAGACTCTTATCGAGAATAGGATTCGAATGCAAAATTTGTTACTATATATGGTTAATTAGAAGATGTTTTATACTATTGATGAGATCATTGAAAATTTGAAGTATGGAATACCCTTTAGTATACAGGATGATTAGAGGATAATGAGGGATGAGTTAGGACCTATATATAATGAGTATACTGGTATAGCTGCTTATGAGAAGAAGTACTTCCGAGAAAATGGAGTTTTATTTGTACGGATCCTTATACTGTATTTTCTTGCTTTAGTAGAGGCAAATAAGTATTACCTTTTAGGTTTTGATCAAATACCCCTAGGTGTCCCATATATTTCTAGAAACTATCCTTCTAGTGTATTTGACTTGTTTCCCAAATACCCTTTAGAGGAAGCTACAAGTATAGAAGTACCATTATAACCTCAAGAGCCTAAACCCCTTATGATACTGCTTAAAAATCCAACTCAAGGAGCTCAGCCAAATATAAGATACGATAATGATAATGATGATGATCGTGAGGAGGATTTAGAAAAAGAGAAGGTTGAAGTAGAAGATGGAGCCTAGTTTAGTGGGAGTGAGGTACACAAAGTAATGGTTAGACTAGATACCCCTGTAGTGGTGGAGATTTGCTCAAGGTCTGATGAGACAATGATGGGAGATTGGTTTCCCCTGGAAGATGTAGCAACTCTAGATAGTGCAAGTAACTGAAAGTTAAGAAGATGGTAGGAAGATAAATTTAGGGCTTTTGATATCACTTGACTTAATTGTTTTGATGAATCTACGTCTCCCTGGCACTTTTGATGTGCTTTTGATTTTTTGAATGTAACTAATGTACTTTTGGATGTTACGGCTACGAAATATGTAAATGATGAACATAGATAATCAGATGTTGTAAATAAAGTAACGTAATCTTTTGAATGTAAAGTATCGATTATCATATGACTATTGTAAAGTACATGTCTTTATTAGTTAGTATTTGTATGAGATATCACCATGAATATGATATAATCTTACAGGTGAAACGTGATGAGCTCATGATGTACAGATATATATTTGAACACACATAGAGTATGTAATGAGTGATATATGAATATATCATTGCTTATACAAGGATGAAGTATTACAAGTCTTATGTTGATTGAGATCTATGATGAGGAAATTTGTAGTTATGTATTGCTAATGCAGAGAATAATTAATCTATATTTGAATATGAATCACTTAAGTCGGATATTAACTTCAAGTACACATATTGTGAGTATAGGATTGATAATTTGTGAATTGTGAATCTGAATATGGCAAATGAGGCAAATATAAATAGAAATGGAAATAATCGACCTAAAGTAGAAGTACTGCCTCCTAACCCTCCTAATTTACCAGAACCACTTAGAAATGACATACCACCACTTGCTTTAAACATGATGGACCTAACTCAATTTGGACAAATATTGGCTAATATGAACACCATGATCAAACAGCAAGGAGCTTTAATCCAACACTTGATCACAGGTGGAAGTGTGATAAACTAAAGGCCAGTAAAGGCTAACCTAGAGCAATTCAACCCCAAGATACAAGTCGACTTCTTGAGTTTATGAAATCGAATTGGTATTTTGAAGGTGAAATGGGTAAGCCTGCCTTAGCTAATGATTGGTTAGCTTAGATTAAGCGCAGTTTTGAAGCGTTTAGGATTCTCGAAAATCAAAAAGTCTCTTATGGCACTTTCTTACTAAAGATGGCAGCATGAGTTTGGTGGGACTCGACAGTAAGAACAATGCCAGGCCCTATTACATGGTAAGTATTTCGAGAAGCATTTAAGAGACATTATGTCCCTGTTAGTGTGCAAAATGCGATGACTCGACAGTTAATGGAAATAAAAAAAGGCCCTATGAGTGTAGAACAATATGAGAATGAATTTAACAGGCTTGAATCATATAGGGAAAATCAGAAGTTGAAGAAGGATATTTTTCTTAATGGATTTGATGCTATAGTGCTATGTAAGTTAATGGATTATGGATTCACTACTTATCATCAAATTATGGATAAGGTGCATGAATTGGAGAATAATTGACTGGCCATACAAAATGAATGCAGTAAGAAACTGAGGAGAGTTAATCAATATAGACCTATTTTCAAGAGAACATTCCTAGGTGCAAATAATAACTTAGGCTAGAAAGGAAAGAAGTTAGCTACTGTAACTAGGAGCCCTACTTCAAATAGGATTGGATTTAGTTTTTATAATGAGGTGGGAAATGTGAGATGTCGAAAATGTGGAGCTCAGCATTTCCCCAAGCAATGCACTTAGTTAAGGGGGAAAGTGCTTTCTATGTGGTGATCCGAATCATATGTCAAGAGAGTGTCCCAAGATGAGAGTAGTAAAGCGTTACAGGTATAGAATGAGAGGACACTTTTCTAGATATTGTGATCAAGCCAAACAAAAGGATAAGAAATCCAGAGGAGTAGAGACAACTGCCATGCCAACTTGGGTGTTTGCAATTAAGGGAACATAAGAGGGTATTGAGGATTTTGAGGAATGGATGGAGGAATACTTTCATGATGACTTAGATGATGAAATGGCGATTGATAGAATTGACCAAGGCTTAGTAATAGGTACATAAAACTAACTTGTAACTTTTGCTTATCAGTGAGTTAGTTGCAAATTTATATATATGTAGGTAGTATTAAAAACTGTGAAAATACATGACTTAAGTATAGTATTTAAGAAGTAGATAACTATAGTAATAGTAATTGTTTCAAGAAATATACTTATGAATGGATGAGCTGCTTATTCATTATTTGACAGTGGAGAGTTACATTCATTTAGTAGTTAGGAGTTTATCTTAAGAAATGGAATTAAGACAAGTGAAGATAAATATCAATATAGAATAAGAACACCTACAGGAGAGTAAGTGTTAACACAGGAAATAATAGATAATGGACACTTGCAAATCTAAGGATAAGAATTCCCTATAAACTTAGAGTAATACCAAGTAAGGGCTATGATGTTATTATAGGAATAGAGTGGTTGTCCAAACAAAGAGCTAAAGTAGATTGCCAAAATAAGAACATAATCTTAGATGAGGGTAAGGTCATATTTCAAGGAAGAACGGGTGAGTGGAGTCTAAGATTATCAATAATAGAAGTAAGTGAGGAAGTGAATGAAATTACTGAAGAATGGCAATTCTATTAGATATTTGCTATTGAGGGAAAGAAGGAAACCCTAAAAGTATTAGAAATACCAGTGGTAAGTGAATTTCCTGATATCTTTTTGAAAGAATTACCTGGATTAGCACCACAGTAGGAGTTAGATTTTTTTATAGAATTAGTGCTAGGAACCGAACCAATATCAAAAGCTCCATACTAAATATCGCCGATATAACTTCAAGAGTTAAAGAAGCAACTTCAGGAGCTATTAGACAAAGGATTTGTACGACCTAGTGTATCTCCTTAGGGAGCGCTAGTGTTATTCATGAAAAAGAAGGATGGAACCATGAGGTTATATATTGATTATGGAGCAATAAATAAGGTGACTACTAAGAATAAATATCTACTACCTATGATTGATAACTTGTTTGATCAACTGCATGGTGCCACTATATTTTCATGAATTGATTTAAGATCTGCATACCATTAGCTACGAATTAAGCTAGAGCATGTACCAAAGATAGCTTTCCGAACTAGATATGAGCACTATGAGTTTTTAGTAATGCCTTTTAGTTTAACAAATGCACCAATTGTGTTTATGGATTTGATGAATCAGATCTATCAACCTTACTTGGATAAATTTGTTATAGTATTCATTGATGATATTTTAATTTATTCTAAGACTAAGGAGGATCATGCCAATCATCTACGTTTGGCCTTGCAAAAGTTAAGAGACCATCAATTGTATGCTAAGTTGAGTAAGTGTTAATCTTGGCTAGATAGAATATCATTTCTAGGACATATTGTGTCAGGTGAAGGAATTTTAGTCGATCTCGAAAAGGTTAAAGTAGTAGTTGAATGGAAACAAGTTACTACTATAACAGAGATAAGAAATTTTCTTGGAATGGCAGGATATGTAGGCGATTTATAAAAGATTTTTCTAAAATTGCCAAGCTTGTGACTCACCTAACACAAAAGATGTTAAATTTGATTGGAATGATGAATGTAAACAAAGTTTCCAGGAATTGAAGGAATGTTTGATTTCAACACTAATACTTATTTTACTAGATCTAAGTAAATCTTATTGTATATATAGTGATGCTTCCGAAAATGAATTGGGATGTATATTGATGCAAGATAAGAAAGTGGTAACATATGCACCATACAACTAAGGCCTCATGAGAGGAACTATCTGACTCATGATTTAGAATTATCATTTGTAGCATTTGCTTTGAAAATCTAAAGACATTATCTATATGGGCAACATTGTGAGTTATATACAAATCATAAAAGTTTGAAATATTTCTTTACTCAAAAAGAGTTGAACTTAAGATAAAGATGTTGGTTGGAACTAATCAAGGATTATGATTTGATCATAAACTATAATCCCGGCAAAGCCAATGTCGTAGTAGATGCATTGAGCCACAAGAACTATGAACAAGTAGCCTCATGACTTATTATTCAACACAAATTGATCAAAGAATTTGAAAACTTCGAAATTGAATTAAGATGGCATGAGATTAAGGTACAGTTGATGAGTTTAGTAGTACAACCAACCCTACTAGAAAGAATTAAGCTTCCATAAGATGAAGACTAAAGACTGAAAGAAATAAAGGAAAAGTTGAATACAGGTGATGTACCTGACTTTAAAACTGATGTTAAAGGTGTGTTAAGACATAAGAATAGAGTCTGTATGCCTAGTGATTCAAAGTTGAGGAATGAAATAATGATTGAAGCACATGACATAGGTTACACATTGCATCTTAGTAGGAACAAGATGTACCGTGATTTGAAATCATTGTTTTGGTGGAAAGGTAAGAAAAAAGATGTAGCACAATATCTAGTTAGGTATAATATATGCCAACAAGTGAAAGAAGAACATCAAAGACCTAATGATTTACTACAACTATTAGAAATACCTCAATGGAAATGGGATTATATTACAATGGATATTGTAATAAGACCCTTGAGGGCGAGATCAAGTCACGATTCAATTTGGGTTAAGGTAGATAGGTTGATGAAGTGTGCTCATTTCTTACCTTATCGGATTGGTGATTAAATGGAAAAGTTAGCATGAATGTATATTAGAGAGATCGCTAGATTGCATGGCATGCTGATAACTATTGTATTAGATAGAGATAGCTAATTTGTATCAAAATTTTGGGAAAGTTTACATCGATCTTTAGGAACTAAACTAAAATTTAGCATGGCTTATCATCCATAGATCGATGGACAGTCAAAAAGAGCTATTCAAACACTAGAGGATATGTTAAAAGATTGTATTTTGGACTTCAGTGGTGATTCAAATCAATATTTGCCATTAGTGGAATTTACTTATAACAATAGTTATCAAGCAACGATTCAAATGACGCCGTACGAAGCTTTATATGGAAGAAAATGTTGATCACCATTGTATTAGGAAAATGATGAATATACAATGATAAGACTTGATATGATTGGACAGATGAATGATAAAGTTAAAATAGTACAACAAAGGATGAAAGTAGCATAGGATTGATACAAAAGTTGGGTTGATTTGAAAAGGAAATCTATAGAATTTGCTATAGGAGAAAATGTGTATGCAAAGATAAGTCCATTTAAAGGATTTAAGCGTTTCAATATTATAGGAAAGCTAAGTCTCCGATGTATTGGACTTTTTAAAATTTTGGAAAGAATAAAAAATGTTATGTATCGAATTACTTTACCATTAAGTTTAGCAAGATATCATGACGTATTCCATGTGTCATTGTTATGAAAGTTTATGAAGAATCTAGATACCGTCATGGAGCACAAACTAGTAGACTTATAAGAGGATTATACTATTGAAGAAAGGTCGATCAAGATCTTAGAAAACTGAATTCAAAAGTTAAGAAATCGAGAGGTAGAGTATGTAAAGGTTCAATGGGGTAGCAGTCCCACAGTAGAGCTAACTTGGGAACCAAAGTCAGCAATGCAAAATCGTTACTCGGAACTCTTCAAAGAAAAAAGTAAATAGTAAGTTTTATTAATAAGTAAGTAGTTATTATGTTTAGAATTGAAGTTTTGAGGACAAAACTTTCTTAAGGGGGTGTGGAAATATAAGTCTCTAAAATTATTTTTAAGACAGCAAAGCTTAGACTGAGGGCCTTTAGAGAAAAGTTATCTAATTGAGCTTAAACATTATGACTAACATAAAAAAGTTAGTCAAAGTGATTTAGCGAAATTAGATTTTGAAAATAGTAACCTAGAATCCTAATTTTACCCCTAGAAATATGATTATTTAATATAGTATCAAAACCCCTAAAATCATGCTCGAAATGCGATGAGAATATAGAGATAAGTTAATAAAGCTATAAAATGAGATAATATAGTATAATTTACTATATGAATATACATATATTTTTATAAGTATACTCAGTATAAATAATAATTATACTCGTAAATTAACCCTATATTGCTTAATTTTGTATATTATGTGTTGAACTTATGAAAATAAATAAGAAATATATCTTAAAAACAAAAGATATGTTAGAAACTTACATGAATACAAATATACGTTTCATGTGATATATACATAGGATATATGTACTCGTATATTAATAAAACAACTAAATCCTAATATAATATATATATTATTAATATTTAAGAAAAATACTCATCAAAGCTTATCTCAATTAATGTGTCAACCTTGAAATTAGTTAGATAATCACTATGGCAACTCTATAGTAATCTGAAGGGATGATTCTTCAATGAATTAGGGGCAAAAGGACACCTCCACCTTCGGATCAAGAATGAAAATTATAAAGAAAATTATGAAAGAAATCTACTTAGCCGACATTGAATCTTATAAATAGGAAGGGACTCTAGATGTGCAATATTTTGCCACCTAAAAACATAGGGAAATGATAGAAAGCTTTAGGGAATTAGGAAAATAAAAAGAAAAAAGTATACAAAAATAGGGGAAACCATTGTGCTTTACCTGTACCTGATCTACATGACCACTTGACAGCCAACTCGATCGGCTACCACTAGTCTACCTCGTGCATAGCTAGTCCGATAAACCCCCACCACTTTATGGTCATTAGAGCACCTAAGTGCAGCTAGGTCAAATTTCTGCCCTACTTTTCGATTATTTTTTTAAAAAAATATTAATTCCACCTAGAAAATTATGGAAAAATTTGTAGTTAGATTATTTCATACATGCTTTCGTGTAATATACTTGCTTAAGAAAGTTATTATTCATCTGAATTTTGATTTTCAAAATAAATATATCAAATGATGTTTTTTCTAACTTAAAATTTTTGTATAGGATACACATGATATATAGATAATTACTATGTATCTTGATTTTTTATTTGAATATTTTTAATATTTATTGTATTTTTCGGCTTAAATATAGCTAGAAATTAGGTTGAAAATGTGAAATAAGCAGGATTTATGTAATTAAATGATAAAAATGATCTATATTGATTTCTAATGAAGTATAATGATGTTAGGATAAGTTGAAAATAATTTTGTGCACAAGGAATCATATTTGTGTAATTAAGTGTAATTTAGGGGTAAAGTCATAATTTTGAATATATAGGTGATAAATCGAAAATTGAAAACCTAAAACCAATGATAACTAAATTCCCCATATTTTTAGGAGTCTATAGAAACTTTTAGGGAATTATTTAGTAACCTGAGCTATTTATTTTGAATTTAGGTAGTAAAATAGCTTAATTTATGAATCGGGACGTATTTTTCGTATTAATAAGTTAAAATATGATAAATAGTTGAATAAAAACTATTTATTTGTGTACTAGTTAGATTGGAAATAAAATTATATTTTTTTAATATATTTAATGATATTTTAATGATCAGGATATGTTATATGTGTATTAAGGTTCAATAATACCCATATTATAGAAATATATTGACAAATTAGGTAAAATACAATTTAATAATATAAAATATGTATCATATGATAATATTTATGTAGATAGGTACAACTGTGTTAAAAACTCGAATTACCCATAAAAAGTCATATCTAGAAAGAGGATCCGTAATACGTATCGTTTGGTCTATATGAACCCAACAACACTATTTTTATTAAAATCAGACAATTTTAGGTAATATAACCTATAACTACATAATATTACTAGAATGTATGTATTACGATAATCCTACCAAAATTAAAATGTGACTTAACTAATTAAAAGTACGTTTCGATATGATCGAAATGATATATGATTCATAATAGTATAATTATGTATATTATTAATAATTAATAATTTTTAGATATATATATATATATATATATAATCGTTTTAGATAAAACCATAATGTTTTCATAACTATTACGAAAATTGAATTTAGGTTTTGTTTATATAGGATTCTCCAATGATCAGACTGTTGATAACTTGAGTCTACCATAGTGAGCATTTGAATAGGTAAGTCGAGATTGTAACTTTACCACTTGTTGAGATACTATATTAAAGTATTTAGAGAGTCGAGAGCACTTTTGTTTGTGCTTGTAATTAGTTGTTTGTGCACATGCGTGTTTGGTATTCAGTTGGGATAGGAGTTGAACTCCTTAGTATGCTCTTTTGCATTATTGCATTGTTTTTGTATTGTATGAACTTGTTTGGTCATCCCTGATTACAACTAATAATTATTTGACTACCATGAAACTAGACATGCATAACACCCGTTAGGAGAAATGATTAGGAGTGTTAGGTTAAATACCAACTCTCTTCGATGTGAATAGCTAAAATGGTCCTTTCCCTATCCTTAGTTAAACTAAGTGATAAGCAAGGAGGCCGCGGTAGGGGTAAGGGTCGTGGTTTGAAGGTGGTCATGGGAGGAAGGTTTTCTCTATTACACAAGCTTGGGTTTGGTCTTATTTTAGTCATGATAAAACTCGTTAATCTGAGTTGGAGTAGATGTAATTTCTCTAACCTCACAATGGAATGGATAACATTGTGCAATGTTTCATATGATTGATTACATTGCATTTCATCATAATTAATAACCTTACTTGTGATTGTTCAGTACTTTTCTGACTTTATATTGCTTACTGAGCTAGTTGTGCTCACACCCCAATAGACTCTTTTGTAGGTACTGAGTGAAGACCAAGATGTTCAGATACCACTACCCCCCAAGTTAGTGTGCTATTGATTAGAAAAGCGAGGAACGAAGAATCAATTAAACATGGGATTTTGACTTTTCTTTTGAATTTTGAGGAAACTAACTGGGAATACTTTAGGATGCCTAAGTTTCCTTACTTATTGTAAATAGATTGCAAAACCTATGGTTTTTGGTAAACTCTAATTATAAATTATAACTATAGATGCGAGACATTTATGTAAGTACTGTTATGTTATGAGACAATAGGTTATATAGAATAGGTATTTTGTAAAGCTATACCATAGGTTTGATTATTCATAGGTATCAAAATAGATGCTTCAAGTTGGTTAAGTCGTGTACACCTTGTATGAACTATATCTAAGATAGTAGCTATGAGGTCAGCTTTTATCTTAAGTTAGTTTACACGGCAGGACTATTACGACTCCACTTGTTTGAGGTGTTACATGGTATAATACCTGGATTTGATTGGTGCCATATATACTCCAACCTTGACTTTGGAGGGTGTTAAATCTGAGTTGCATACAATGCTTAGTTAACTGTATGTATTTGATTGGCATTCTACTTGTTTATGCATTCATATGCTTGATTTAATGTATGTATAACTTGCTTGTCGGCGTTGTTGAGAGATTCACTTATTAAGATGTGTAGCTTATACCCTTGTAGACTTTCGTTACAAGGCTACCTTTTTGTAGATGTTGGTTATCGGATGTTAGAGGTTAGTACGGGTTCCTAAGTAAGAGGGAACAAAGTTGAGCATCGAGAGAATATACATATGTAGACTTATGTGCAACTTTATTAGAATCTTGTGTAGCTACTTTACTTTTAACCTAGAGTACAGTATCTCATACGTAATGTAACTATTTTGATCTAAATGCTATGTAAATATATGTATGTTATGATATCATTTTTATCTGATTACTCTTAGGAAACTAGTAGTTATAGTAGCCTTATATATCGTATAAAAGATCCGTGATTGGAAGGGAAACCAATCCGTAGTCTTTTATGTGATATACAATGTCAGCTACAACTAATTTGGCCTCAGGTCATGATAGATAAGGTGGTATTAGAGTATGAATATAAATAAAACAATGACCTTAGATATTAAGACAACCTACCTAGTGAGGTCGAGTGAGAGTAGAACGAGTTAAGTATTTAAGCTTTAATGTTTAAATTATTGGATCTTATATTAAGGTTTAATGGATATGCCTTATTGGTTTAGGAGTTAGAACTACCCTTCATAACTAGGTGGGTCTTGTTTAGTCCACAGTCTGGAGAGACGTTGTATGATTATCGATGTCATTTGTGGATCCTTTGTGAAGATCTAGCTTTGGTGGGTAGTCCGTGCACTTTACTTGAAGTTTTCATCACTTAGGGTGATGGACTGAGTGGTTATTGGCAAGATAAAAGGAACCATTAGAGTGTTAATTTTCTAGGAGAGATGCCTGTGAACAAAGAAATGATGTATTTATTGGAATCAGAAGAGAATCTTGGTTACCCGTAAGAGTTAGTATTCCTAGTCTATGTTGAGCCTATACCAAAACCCCCTTCATTCACCCTGTAGCAGGATGTAGGATGGGGAGTTGCTTTAGCTATAGATCGATGAGCTGATTAAATGAGGATTATTGCTCAAGATAATTCTAGAGCAATGGTAGACTATTTGGTTAACATGGAAAGGTATTTTAATTAGAGGTATGCAAACGGGTTAAATGGGATAACCCAGCCCAACTCGACCCAACCCACTTTAGCTCACGAGTTAAATAGCCTGGGCTCATTTGACTCACTTTTAAATGGGCCAAAAAACCTTAACCCTAACTTATTTGAAAAGTGGGTTAAATGAGCTAGCCCATGAGCTAATGGCATAAACATATTAAATAGGTTGGCCTAAACCGACCTACTTTGGCCTACGGGTTAAACAGGCTAGGCTCATTTGGCTTACTTTTAAATGGGAAAAAAACCTTAGCCTAAACTCGTTTTAAAAGTAGGTTAAATGGGCTGGCCTATGGGCCAAAACCCACTTATACACCTTTAGTTTTAATCCACCTTAAATGGATGAGGTACATAGAGTTAGACTAGAGATTGGGTCTAGTGCTTTAATGGTGTATGATGAGCCTCTTAGAGAGTTACCCCCATCCCCAGAGTTCGAATACTATCAGGTAGATCCTGGACTTCCACTTAAGGTTATTGCAAGAGGTGATCCTATTGATATGCTTATCATTCAGCCAGACCCTATGGATTTTTGGTTATCTCGAAAATAGGCTTAATAAGCTCTCAGTAAAGAGTCCAAAGTGTATTCTAGTATTGTATATACCTTTACTGTTCTAGATTTTATGCCCTGAGGTGATCTTGGGGCTGGACCATCATCTCGTCCATGATGGATATAGTGGACGATCTTTGTACAATTATGATGTGCAATTGCTGCATGACTTCAAAGTGATTATACATGTTACTTTTTGTTGTAGATTCTAGGACTATGCATGATCATTTTGTACTTTGAGTGTTTTCTTATAATGAGGTTACGATTTATTATGAGAGTTTTGATGTATTTGAGAGTTGATATGGTGAAAGTAATGTATTGTGAGAAACTTTACTATACTTTAGAAACTTTATCTTTTGATATGGGTATATGTGGTTGTATGGATATAACCTCATTTTGCCTACAAGAAATGAAAGTTGCAACTTACTTTCTATAAGTGTTGTATAAGTTATGTTTGCTTTTACTTTATTTAATGAATAGTAAACTTAATTAATTGTAGTTAAATGTTTCTAACTGAATGTTGGAAATTAATTTCTCAATTGTAACGGGTATAGATTTAGACCTCTAATTAGGGTCCTACTTGCTCATGAAGAGGAACCACATGTGCAATGGGACTGTACTGATGATATATTGGCTACAATAAATGCACAAAATGAACTATTGAGAGCATTTTTGGCTAGAGAAAGTACCCTACCTGCTCAAGCACCACCACCAGTTGCTAATAGGGAAGTGCCTTTACTGTACCTCCCCCTCCACTAGTAGATCAAGCAGGAATTATGCCTCCAACACCTCCTAATCTTAGATAACAGCGCAGTATGTTGCCTAAATTTATTCACTACAACAAATTTTTGAGGTTCATGCCAGTTGACTAGATGAGGCTAAGGACTGGTTGAATAAAGTGGAGCAATCATTTGAAGTTTTTGAAGTACCACCATACCTTCAGCTTACTTATGGCACTTGTCTATTAAAGATGCGGGCATAAACTTGGTAGGAGTCAAAGTAAAGAAGTTTAAGAACCCTGATTACTTAGGAAGACTTCGGCCATGAGTTTCTAGCTTATCATTTTCCTAGAAGTTTAAGGATAAAATATAGTGAGGATTTACTAGATATTGTGAATGGGACACATACTGTAGAGTAGTACAAATCTGAATTCAACAGATTACTAAAGTTTGCATTACCAAAATATCAAACTAATGATTAGTTGAAGATGTAGATATTTTCCTAGGGATTAGATTTTCAAATGAAAAGCAAATTGTTGGAATTTGAATTGAGGAATTTTGTTGATATGGTTGAAAAAGCTAGAGTGTTAGATACTGTGAAGAGACAAAGCGAGGAAACTGGCAAACATAGGGTTATTGTGTTTGGCAAATAACCTTTTGGAGGACCAAGTAGTAGTAACAGTAGTAAAGTTAGAAAGGTTATGAGACTACAAAATCTTAGTCAAAGGAAGACTATAAGTGGAGCTGTCAAATGTTGAAAGTGTAAGGGAAGCCACTATCTTAGAGATTGTCCACAACTTCAGGGTAAATGTTTCTTCTATGGAGAAAGTTTGCATCAGGTGATAGATTGCTTAAAGAAGAACACTGTTACATGTTTCATTTGCAACATAGTTGGACATTTCTCCATTGCAAGTCCACAACGCACAGGTATCACTACTCAAGTTGCTAAACAACTACCACCAGCTGTTGGATGTCCTAGAA
Source organism: Lumnitzera littorea (assembly GCA_024138015.1). Lineage (NCBI taxonomy): Eukaryota > Viridiplantae > Streptophyta > Magnoliopsida > Myrtales > Combretaceae > Lumnitzera > Lumnitzera littorea. The sequence continues at coordinate 78,473,885 of JAMXBB010000012.1, read as the reverse complement.
TAGGGAAAGTGATTGGAGGACTAGCTTTGGGAAACACACATTTAGCTACAATTGACATTGCTCGAGTATATAATTTGGAAAGTGCTTGGGTCTACGAGGATATTCCAGTAGAAGAAATGGAAGATTTTGGCGAAACTGAAGAATTTGTGGGAGCTAAACTTATTGTAGGTAGGTGTTTCTAATTATTTATTATACGTTATTGAAATTATAGTAAGTAGTATGAAGTTATAGTAGAATGGCAATAAATGTTTAGAATTAAGAGAATAAATTTATGATGATAAAAGTGCAAAAGTAAACTTGCTTATTATAATTTAAGGAATGTCAATATAGATGGACATTCTATCTATACATTCTTCAATACTAGAGCCAAGCAATCCTTTATATCACTTAAAGTGGTAAAACAAATAGGCTTGACTACCAATGTTACTGAAACTAGTCTTAGGGTGAAAAGTCCTACTAGAAGTGTTATGGTAACAAAAGAGATGGTGAAAGGATGTCCGTTGAAAATTTAGGATTTTAATAGTAAAACTAATATGATTCTTTTGGATATGGATAAGTATGATGCCATATTAGGAATGAATTGGATGATTGATGTTAAAGCCAATGTAGATTGATAAGAAAAGAGAATAATGTTTGAAGCTTCTGATGGAATGAAAGCTAAATTTAAAGGGGATTCTGTTATGGCAGGCATATAAGAATTTAATGCTATGGAATTGATCATTGACAATAGTTTATTAAGCGTAGTAGAAACTGATCAAAGGAAGTCGACCTTAGAGGAAATATGAGTAGTAAATGAGTTTCTTGATGTATTTCCTGAAGAGTTACTTAGATTACCTTTGAAAAGAGAAATCGACTTTGTTATTGATGTGGTACTAGGAACGAAACCAATTTCAAAGCTCCCTTACAGAATGGCTCTGATTGAGTTGAAAGAGTTGAAAAAGCAATTGTATGAATTGTTGGATCAAGGGTTTATAAGACCATGTGCCTCACCATGGGGTGTGCCAGTACTATTTGTTAAGAAAAAGGATGGATCATTACAACTTTGCATCGATTATAGAGAATTGAACAAAGTGACCATCAAGAATAAATACCCACTTTCACGGATTGATGACTTATTTGATCAGTTGCAAGGTGCAAGCGTCTTTTTCTGGAATTGATTTAAGGTCAGGATATCATCAATTGAGAATCAAGCTTTAAGACATACAAAAGATAGCTTTCTAAACACGATATCGTCATTATGAATTTCTGGTAATGCCCTTTGGTTTGACAAATACACCTATTGCATTCATGGATTTGATGAATCGTATGTTTAGACCATTATTGGACAAATGTGTAATTGTGTTCATTGATGATATTTTGGTATATTTTGCCACATCTGAATAGCATGAAGAGCATCTAAGGACAGTATTGTAGATATTACGAGTACATAAGTTATGTGCAAAATTGTCCAAATATGACTTTTGGTTGAGGGAAATATCTTTTCTTAGACTTGTGATGATTGGTGAAGGCATCTTTGTAGATCCATAAAAGATTAAGGCTATTGTAGAATTGGAAAAGACCATAAATAGTAAATAAAATCCAAATTTTTCTTGGATTAGCTAGATATTACAAGAAGTTTGTTAAAGATTTCAAGACCTCTTACTCAATTAACACAAAAGAGTGTGAAGTTTGAATGGATAGAGAAACAATAGTGAAGTTTTCATGAACTAAAAAAGAGGTTAGTTTCTACTCCAGCTCTTGTGTTACCTAATAGTAACGAGCCTTTCATAGTATACAACGATGCTTCCAAAAATGCATTAGGCTATGTATTGATGCAAAATGGAAAAGTGATTAATTATGCTTCTAGACGATTGAAGTTACACGAACAAAATTATCTAACACATGATCTAGAATTTGCAGTTGTGGTGTTTGCATTAAAGATATTGCAACATTACTAGTATGGGTAGAGATGTGAAATCTATATAGATCATAAAAGCCTTAAGTATTTATTTACACAAAAGGAATTAAACATGAGACAAAGAAGATGGCTTGAATTGATTAAAGACTATGATTTAGGAATTAATTACTACCTTAGCAAAGTAAATGCAGTAGCTAATGCGCTAAGTAGAAAAAATATGCTAAAGTTCCATCTCTTCTTATGGACCAAAAAGAGCTAATTAAAGAATTTGAAAAATTGAATCTAGAATTGTCCTGGCACGGAGCTGATGCTAAATTGTCAATTATAGTAATTGAGCCAACTTTGATGGAAAGAATTCGAAGAGCATAACAGAATGATCCTTCCTTGAAGCAATTACAAGAAGAGATGCCAATTGGCAAGTATACTGATTTCAGAACAAATGAGCATGGAGCATTATGGATGAATAACAAGTTATGTGTACCTGATGATCTAGAACTTCGGAAAGAGATTTTAAATGAAGCTCATTCCTCTAGCTACACTGTTTATCTAGGAGGAATGAAAATGTACTAAGATCTAAGAAGAAACTTTTGGTGGAACGAAATGAAGCAAGATGTTGTCAATTTTGTTTCAAAATGCGAGACTTGATAAAGAATAAAAGTTGAACATCAATGACCTATATGATTATTACAACCATTACCTATTCTTGAATGGAAATAGGATCAAATATCTATGGATTTTGTAAGTGGTTTACTAAGAATAACAACTGGATATGATGCAATTTAGGTTGTTGTTGATCAACTCACTAAGTCAACACACTTCCTACTAATCAATATGACCTTCTCTTTAGAGAAACTGGCCCAAATTTATATAAAGGAAATAGTGAGATTACATGGTGTACCAGTAGGAATTGTGTTAGATAGAGATCCTCGATTTATGTCAAAATTTTGGACAAGTCTACAGAAGGTTATGGGGATGAAATTACAGTTTAGTACAGCATACCACTCTCAATCTAATGGATAAATGAAGAGAACTATACAAACCTTAGAAGATATGTTAAGCACCTGTACCGTTGAATTTAAAGGGAATTGGGATACTCATCTACCATTGATTGAGTTTGCTTATAACAATAGTTATCATTCTACTATTTAAATGCCTCTATATGAAGCTCTATATAGACAGAAGTGCAGATCACCATTATTTTGGGATGATGTTGAGAAAACAATATTGGGTCCAGATTTGGTGCAAGAATCAGTTGAAAAGATTGTCATGAATAAACAGAAAATGATAGAAGCATAAGATAGACAAAAAACTAAGCTGATTTGAAAAGAAGAGAATTGGAATTCTAAGTAGTGGACTATGTATATCTAAAAGTGAGTCCAATTAAAAGTATACATTGTATGAAGACATAAGGCAAATTGAGCCTAAGGTGCATTGGTCCTTTTAAGATCTTAGAACAAGTCGGGAATTTGGCTTATCGGTTGTCTTTACTACTTAACTTGTTAGGAATTCATAATGTGTTTTACGTATCTGTTTCAAGAAGATATATTCTTAACCTCGACCATATTATTGAATTGGAACCAATGAGATTAAAAGAAAATTCAACTTACGAAGAACACCCAATTGCGATTACAAACAGTAAAGTATAGAAGTTAAGGAATAAAGAGATTAAATATATTAAGGTATTGTGGAAAAATCATGAATGAGAATCCATGACCTAGGAAGTAGAAGACGATGTGAAGCGTTGATATCTGTATCTGTTTGATAAACCAAGTATACATTTTAAGTTTTGAGGACAAAACTTATTTGAAGGGGTGGGGGTAGGGGGAGTATGTAAACCCCAAAAATTTTCGATCTAAATCTTAGATTAGACTTAAGTGTATTAGATAACCTAAAGAGTCAATAAGGCTAGATAAGACAAAAATTTTATTAAATTATGAATTGGAATATATTATAAATAATAAAAACTCTAGAATTTCTATTGAAACCCAAATCGTATACAAAAACCATAAACCCTATGTGCGTATAAATACCCAAGATTGAATTTGAACTTGATAGAAACTCTAAAACTATGACTTTAAGCTTACAAAATGAATAAATTTACCTTAATAGTAATAAAACCCTAAACGAATACAATTATTAACCAATATACATAATCGCGTAAAATTGTTAATGAACACATTGAGATAACTTTTAAATATTATAAATGTAACGGATAACAATATAATTAATAAATTTTATAAAATTTTAATATCATTTTTGAATTACTAAATTTCTAATTTTTATGTTTAGAAAAGTTTAATTTTTTTTTTCTATTCTTAGTTTTCCTTTTTTGTTCTTTTCTCCTTCTTTTTCCTCCTCTATTTTTTTTCTTAGCCACTTGAATCTTCTAAATTGTGGTTTGGTTGCCTTGTGTGTCTATTTTTTTCTCCATGTGAATAAAAAGGGATAAGATAAGTTATGGGATAAGCCCTCGTCAAATCCACATTAATGCATTCCTTATCTTCCCTTCTCCTTTTCATTTAGATTGTATTATACTTTTTTTTCCTTTGGCTGGTTACAACTCCTACCTTTGATTTGTCTTTTCTTTTTCTTTCAAAATCAACTTTCAAAGGAAAAACAACTTCACCAAGCATCCTTCTTCTTTTTCCCTTTTATTTACTTCTTTTTCTCAAGATTTCGCTTACTTCTAAATAGGCATAAGAAGAAGAAGAGGCTTTCCAATCTAGTACACATCAAATTATTATGAGAATAGATAGGTAGTATGTATATTTTATTTATTTTGTAATAATTATTTATAGGTACTTTTTTACATACATGTATTTTGTAGGATCTCATATGTATCATAAGAGTATATAGTGAATTTATATGTATTCTATTATTTTTGTAAAGAAAGAGTATATGTACATGTGTTCATATATGTATAAATTACTAGGTGTACATATATATTATAATTAATTATACAATATTTGGCACAACAGAATTTGCGTATATGTATAGATATACACATACATAGTATGTATATTATTTTCTTAATAAATATATGTATATGTATAATATGTAGTTGCATATATATATATACATACGTATATTAAGTATTTTCATTATATAGGTGTATATACAAATAAGAGATTGAATATGTGTGTGTGTGTGTGTGTGTACATATAATGTAAAAAAAATAATAATAATACGAGTATAATATAGATATATGTATTGTATAGGTATATATATATACATAAATAGTATATGTGTAAAATACCATAATATTAAATTAATAGATAAAGTAAGAAATATAAATAGATAAAAAAAAAAAAAAAAAAAAAAAAAAAAAAAAAAAAAAAAAAAAAATTAATTTGAAAAATTTAACAAAATATAGTGATAAATATAATTATATAAATATTAAGTAAATTACAAAATAGGAAAAATATGGAAAATTCATGAGAAGGACATGTGGCACCTTTCCATGTTGTCACGTTAGCATATAATGAAATTTAGTAAAATTCGTCATAATAATAATAATAAAATAATTAATTATTTGGAAGATTATTAAAATAGAAAAAATGAATTAAATAAGTACTACATCTAAAAAGAATAGTAAAAATAAGTAAATTGTAATAAAATAGACTTTAAAAATAGAAAAGTTACAAACTATAAAAATTTAAGTATTTATTAAGTCATTAATATGCAAAGAAGAGCTAGAAATAACAACTTATAATTAACTAAGCCAAAATAATAAAATTTGAAATATTTTTACACTATGATGAAAAATATGATTTACAATGTCTAAAACGGTCCCCATCATGTAAATGTATGCTTGAAAACAGTGAAAATCGAGTTATAAACGCATGAACATCGAAAATAAGACAAAAACATTATGTGAGATTAACTAAAGAGTTCAATTGGAGGAAACTAATAAAAAATGTAAGTATGTTTAGATAAACAATTACCTAGGATAACTAGTTCACTTAGTTACTTATTATTGCTTCCATTTTCTTTTAATCAAGTGATCCTGATGTAGGTTTGGATCTTCCTGAAGACTACTATGACGCTTAAGAAACGTTATGGTCAAGTGAGTAATCTCTATGATTCCATGCTTGTTTATGTATATAGTTAAAGAATCTAAATGATACAGTGAATTAGATATTGTGTGGAGTTGGGAATATGCATGTGAATGATATTGTTTGTTGAATTGTGACTTTACTTTAAATATTGATAATGAGTTGATTGTTACATAGAAAATTGGATAAGAAATGTATTGTTTGTGATATTAACTGGTCATACGATAATCAGACTTAATTATATTTGACTTGTTAAGTAAATTGGAACATGCATTGCATAAATTAATTCCGACCATCACATCATACGGAAGTAGGGAGAAATTATATAGGGGTCGTTAATTTTATGAATATAATGGTTTAGTATGGTGCATATGTACAATATAACCTTACTCTAACTCGCGAGAACACTAGGCATTGGAGGCACTAACCATCCGGCTAAGCGTAAAGTCTAGAGGCCTCTGTTTAAGGGTGAGTATAAGCCGTAGAGGCTTACTCACAATTATACCTATAACTTGATTTTTGATTAAAATAAATGGTTTGATTTATTTTCATACAAAACATGGAGTTTCATAGTAAAGTAAGTACTGGTATAATACCTGGATTTAATTGGTGCCATGTATTCTCCAATCCTAACTTCAGAAGGTGTTAAATTAGAGTTGCATACGGTACTTGATTAACTGTATGTATTTGATTGGCCTTCTATTTGTTCATGCATTCATATGCTTGATTTAATGTATGTATAACTTACTTATCAGTGTACTTGAGATATTCATTCACTAAGCTATGTAGGTTATACCCTTATAGACTTTTGATGCAGGGCTACCTTTTGGTAGACACCAACCGCTGAATGCCAAAGGTTGGTATGAGTTCTTGGGCAAGAGGGAACAAAGTGAGCATTGAAAGAATATATATATGTAGACTTATGTGTAACTTTATTAGAATCTTTTGTAGCTACTTTACTTTTAACCTAGAGTATGGTATCTTATATGTAGTGTAATTATTTTAATCTAAATGCTATGTAAATATATGTATGTTATGATATCATTTTTATTTGATTACTCTTGGGAAGCTAGTAGTTTTAGTAGCCTTGTCTATCATATAAAGGATCTATGATTGGAAGGGAAACTAATATGTGATCTTTTATCCAATATATGGTGTTTGCTACAATTAGGCCGCCCTTGGGTAGTGACACTAATGGAGTACGTTAGAGTCATGTTATAAGCCCTAGTACATTAATTAGGCTTAAATTAAGCTAAAAGCGCACAAAATAAGCTTATGCCTAACTTAAACTTGTAAGACTAGCAACTAAAGTGAATAAGTGGAACTTAGTTAGAAAGTTTAACAAGGCCACTAAAAAACTAAAGAGGCCTTAATAGGCTTAAGTATAGTTTAAGTCCATAATTGGTTAAAAAGACTAGTTTAAGCCTCAAAATGATAAGAGGTAGGGATGCAACCGAGCGGGTCGTTAAAGGGTACTCAGCCCGTCGAACCCAATAAAAACCCTTATAAGGTTTAGGGTTTGGTTTTAGGATTATAAAAAAATCCATGGAAAACCCGATTCGATAAAAAAAAAGTATATATTAATAAAAATATTTACTCTTAATTTATACTATATACATATCTTATACAAATTTTATATTATACAACATATTTAATTCTCAATTTTTATTATTGTGTAAGTCTGTAAATATAATCTTAATCCTATTTAACTTCTTCCCTTATATTTTTTACTTAATTCCATATAAACCTTATAAAAACCTACCCCTATACCCGTCCCTATAGGGTTAAGAACCCTATAGGGTTGGGTTTTAGGAATAGAGGGTAAAACCTTATAGGGTTTTGGGAAATATTAAACCCTATAGGGATGGCTTAGGGTTTTATAAAACTCGTTTCAAACTTGCTCCGGTTGCATCCTTAATAAGAGTTGGACTTGAACTTAAATTTAATTGGCCAACTAATTTAATAACATTTAATAAAAATTAAAAGCCTAACTAATAGATATATGAAGCTAAGCCAAGACCCTAAACACTAAAAAACCTAATTAAACTTAGAAATCAACCAAGTAAAAAGAGTAAAATAAAAAATTCAAATCTAACCCCCACATAAATGAATAGTTGTGGTTCCTAACTCTTAAAATGGACCTCACCATGTGAAAGTACATCTGAAATCCTATGAAATCAACTGTAAGATTACAAAAATTGGACATAAAACAAAAAAGATATTGTGAAATCAAGTTTTAACTATACTTAAGGATTTTTTATGAGTTTCAGTAATTGGGTAGATACTTAAGTTCTTACAGAAACCATCTTCCAATTACTAGATTTCATTATTATGTTTTAGGTGACTTAATTCTAATTCAAGAACCTTAAAAATCGAGACAAGTAGGCAAGCAAGCTAAGTAAGAGAGTTTTGATGAATTGCTACCTACTTATGTTTGAAAATTGCTCGATGCTTTGTTGTTTACCCTTGATTGTTTACCAAAGTGATTGATTATTTTGTATGCCAAATCCATGTAATTACCTTATTAAATTAATAAATTTAAGTATTTAGCCAAATTAACTGAATATACCTATTGCATGTCTATGGTTCTACAATTACAATTTGAGAAGTTTATAGCTTTGTTAAGTTTCCTAAAAAGTTTACGAAATGCATTTTAAAATGTTTCACGATTCAAAGAAAGATTTTGTAAAACTCAATGAGTGCTTATGTAAGCCATTGATGACATTTTAATCATTAAGGCAAAGCTAATGTCTCCTTTAGTTGTTGAAGTCAGGACTTATGTAGCCTAGCCCTTAGGGCATTGTATTGATTTTTCGATTGTGAACCCATGGGCCACTATATTGATTGTGATGGTAGATGGCCTAAGCAAGGATCCACTCAATTTGACTTGTGTGATAGTTTCTTTTCTTGATTAGGGTAATAGTCGAGTTCTGTCTAGCGAAATGGTGCTCACAAAGAGCTTCACACAGGTAAGATGAGGTACCCCATGCAATTAAGTACTAAGGAATAATCAACATGTAAATGATGTAAATCTACACATTCAAGGGATCCAGAACCCCATGGATGTGTTGTTTGCATTCATCGTGTGTGCATTTATTTTGTATGTAGCTAGATTGCATGTTTGTTAACAATGCTTGAATGGTAATGGCGAGGGATGGACTTACTAAGATGTAGTTTGCTCACCCCCCAACAAGTCCTTTTTGTAGGTAACCTAAAGTTGGGAATAGGTTAAGAATTGAGTGCAGAATGTTTCCCTCAGCATGTGGATTAGATACAAAAGATTACTTTAGTAGTCTATGTTAGTTAAGTTAGATCCTTATAACATTTTGTAAATTGTGATGTTGTTGAAGTTTAGTTATCTTCTTTTTTTGTTTGTTAGGTGATTTCAACTTTCTACAGTCCTTAAGGATGGTAGATTATTAGTTTACCCTAGTAGCTCATATAAATAAGTAAATGTATGTAAAATGGATAAGTACCATCAGAAAGTCACTAGTTAGAGTCTTGCAACATTTGACTTGTAAGGTGATCTTTATATTATGGGTGTATATGTGATATGAAGACTATACACAAAATTATTAGGCCCCCTTTTGGGGCGTTACATCTACATAACTAGTTTCTACTCCTTTCTAGTCCAATTGAACCTCCAGACTACAATTTGTAAACATTGGTACAAAAATATAAACAACACTCGTCTTAGCCCCATATGGATCGACTAGAGACAAATTTAACACTTCTTTGACAAATTTGACACTTTCCCAACAAATTCAATATTAAAGCTTCAAACTTTATCTTCAAATCAACTCAAATTAATAAGAAAATAGTAGGATTAACTCAATTGAATAGGAAAATAGATAATGATCAAAACTTTAATAATTAAACTACTTAAAATTAAACTAAGCTATGGACTATGCTACAACTACACTAAGGCTTAGTCTTAAAGTCATTAGTTTATTTGATATTAGCATAATTGCCTTTTTCTTAGTAGCAATGCAAAAAACTAATGATGACATGGTGTACTAATAATAATAATATATTTGAAAGTACAATTATTAGACACAAGATTTTATAAATGAAAGTTTTCAAAATAATGTCATCTCTTAATTGACTAGTATGCCAAATCGTCTACAGTAATAATACTAGTGAGTATTCATCAAGTCGAATTCTTCAAGGAAAACGGATTCGACTAAGTACTAGATCTTAGCCTGCTATTCTAATCTAAGTGATTCAAATAGAGAGTTTAGGATTGTAATTGAAATGAAAATGAGAGCAAAAAGTAACAACTGACACAAATATTAAAGATGTAGGCTTTTGACATTCTTTTGAAGTAGTTGTGAGGGTATGTTGTTAAGATATCAGGGATATTTTTTAATTAAGATTTGATAGAATTTACTTGAGCTTGATCCTATGTAGGGCATCTCACTCAACTATGTAGTGAAAAATCTCTTCTTGGTCTCATTTTCCTATATGATCAGCTAAATATTTAATTCTTATCACAAATTAAGTATCTAGTCCTTAAAACTTATGGTAAATCTCCTTTCAGTCTTATAACCTATCCTATTTCATTAAAACCACATAACATAATGTGAATTCAATTGGGTCTACCTAATCTTCTCTTGGTCTCATAGTTGCAATAAACCATTTATAGATATTTCATTGGCTCAATGACTCAAGTAAGAATTTACACAATTAATCTCCTCTTGTTCGCATAATTATGTAAACCCATTAGCTCTCAAGGAACTTCTTAGGCATAATCTCTTCTCTGTCTCATAATCATAAGAACAACACATCGAAAATTCCATTAAAAGCACCTCAAAGAGTTCAAGTAGAGTATCAAACATTGAAATACAACTTAAATACTGAAACCCATATCAAAACTACAAAGATTTAGCAACTACAACATCTACATTATCATAAAACCACTAAAAGTAACTTAGGCACTCATAGTATTAGTAATAGCAATAATAAATTGTGCCAAACTAGTAGCAAAGTCCTTGAACAAACTAGATATAAACTAACAAGAGTAGAGTAAGAGTATAATTGATGAACAAGCAAATAAACAATCAAGATTCTACTCAAAATAGTAAGAGATATGCATTAAAACCTCAAAAAGAAGAGTTGAATAACATAAAATATGCAATGAAACAGTAAAAATAACATAGAGCACACAAAATTAAGATAAACCTGAATAAAATCCTAGTTATGGCTCATCATTTTTATAGGAAATGTAAGTATTTAAAAATTTGAGCTAATGATAAATCGGTAAGAAGGTTTTCCGATCAATCAGTAGATATGTATCGACCTAAGGTTGTTTTTATGTTTTATGAAACGTGGCTTTTAGTGGATTAAGGTTTTAAGTTAGAAAAATCCTAACCCTAATTTCTTTTGCCAATCAATTAGTGTCGATGGTATCGACTCATCAATGTAAGTGATTCCATCCTTACACTTTCTATTCAATATACTGTCCTCTCTTCCAATCGATTCCCTGGTTAGTCAGTGTAACCTCAATGCTTCAAAGCATAACGATTGATCGATAGGCCAAATTTCCTATCTTCGTTAATTTCAGCCTCCTTGATTGAATGTTAGAGGCTACCAAGATCATAGAAGTCCTTGTCCACCTATAAGTAGGATATAAAATTAAGAAAATTTATTTAAATTTAATCATCTTTCATGCGTTTTTAGTAATTTTACTTAAGTTAGTCCATTTTGTGTATAAAGTCCAATTTTATATAAAATTAGCAAGCTTTTGCCACATTTATACACAAATATAAGTTTTAAAGTTAGGAAAAATTATATATTTTGAATCGCGATCAAAGACTTAGAGTAAATGCTTATGGACAAAAAATTGAAGTGAGTGAGTAACCCTTGTCATAGAGAGTGCTTACCCATACCTTGCTCAATCATGGATAAGCTTAGCTTAAAGTTGTAAGGAGCCCATATGTGGAAGGTCTAACATTGTTTGCTAAGTCTTAAATCCTTGTTGTCGTGTATGAGCTTTGGTAACGTAACGTAACCTATGAGCCCATGTTGCCTAAGCTAACCATGAACTAACCCAAATGGGTCTTTCATTTTGTGCCATGATGATTAAGATGGCTACGATTAGAGAAAAGTTCACGGATGGACCACCATGCTGTTGCCTTTAGTGTGATGGCCATTAACTCTACATTCCTAGCCTTTTGCATGGATTCAAATTCTAGATGAGATTTGGTTCTTTAAAAGTCTAGGAATATATTAGACTTTCTTAACACCAAAATCTCTGGTCATAATATTCTATGACAAATAAAACTTTTCTCAATTGCCTTTCCTCTCTAATAGAAAGATAATTGAAAAACCTAATGTGTAAAGGTGGGAGCTTCAATAAAAAAGAGTAGATTTTTTAGGAAGGGATTTTGACTTAGAGGAGAAGAGTAGCTTTTGTTTTTTCATTTTTTATATTTTATTTTTGTATATCATTGTAGCAATGCTAAGTCAAAAGGCTTTAAGTGGGAAAAACCTTAAAAACCATACGTAAACAAGAGATCATTGATAGATCTACCTAGATCTGGAGAAAAGTCGATTTGTGAGGTTATTAAAACATTGGATATAAAATCCATATATGGAATTTTTTGAATTCATGAGAAAATTATGGTAGTAGGTTTCTTATTTCCTATGGACAACACCAATGTTGTCAGATGATCTTTGCTCCAATGTGTGGTCACCTACAAGATAAAACATAGATAGTGGGGTGCTGGAGTTTGCTCAAGCGCAACCACCCTTGTAAATTACTAAAAAATTTAGTATAAGTTAGGCTAATCATTAGAAGATATTTAGATATATACTCAAGATAGACCAAAATTGCTAGGAGAGATTCGAGAGATATGCTTAAGATTTCATAGGACATCTATAAATAGTCATAGAAATGACCTATATCCTTTAGAATTGACTAGTTGAAGGTAAGAATAGTTGATCAAATAAAGTCAACTGATAATATTAGTTAAATCAAGACTTAAAGAAAAATAACTAACTAACTAAATGAATTTTTAGAACCAAAACATGAAAAGAAAAGAAGAAGACCTTAGTGAGTGCAATTTGTGCCAACCATATGTGTACATCAACATATGTAAAATGAGGACAAAAGACTTATAAAGGAAGAAGCAAAATTAAATAAGTAATTAACTATGATGTGAGCCATGATCTAATCTTCTCCGTTACATCAACATGTGGAAAAATTAGATGCCAAAAATAATCCACATGTGGTGCCAACTTCATGTGTGCATCAACACATGTGAAAAATACTAAAAGACAAAGATAAGGAAGAAGAAGCTAAGTTGACAAGTAACCAATTTCTAAAAACAATGAAGTTATGGATGATGAAATTACCTTATTACATCATGTTTAACTCATCATTCTAGAAGAAATTAGAATCCTAAGTCAACAAGGAAATTTCACAAGAAAGTTCTGTAAATCTAGAAGCCATGATGTCATGAATGTTGCTTTCAAATAAAGAATAAAACACATGATTCAAATGGTGTATCCATGGGTGGCGACAACATGTATGACATGAGATACCCATAATTCCAACATGCCAACTCAAGAACAATTGAAATAATAAGCTTATAAAACAACAAAGCTTATGAGATAAGGTAAATCAACCTTTTCCTATAAATAAACCTCACCATCACCTTTTAGGACCATGTTTGTGCTACCATTCCAACGGACACACATCTCTTTCTAAGCCCAACCAACTATTCCTCTTACTCCTCTTTACCTTCTAAACTCTATGACAATAAGGGTAAGCTTTAATCCATTAAACCTTGTATATCATAAAAGAAACTCTTTCCAACTATTTTCCTTCAAGGGAAACTCCTTATTATTTATTTGCTAAAAACAAACTTATGAAGGACTCTCTTCAACTTCTTTTCATTAAATTCCTTAGCAAATAGGACAAGTTTTCTAAAAGAAGGGGTTTAGAAAGGAACTCCCATATTTCACTAAAAGGCAAGATTTTCTATTAAACTTAAGCTTAAGCTTTGCTTTGATAACTTTCTCAAACCAATAAGTCCTTCTAAAAGTAACATTTTGTCAAAAGTCTTTAAGATAAAAAGCTATTTAAGGCTATTCCTTATTGTGGCTTTTAAGAATGATTAAGGAAAAGAAAGTTTTCCTTCTCAAAACTATCTTAAAGAAGTCTACTTAACTTAAGATTTAAAAAGAAGCTCCATGAACTTTTAAATTTATTGAAAAGAAATCTTTCTAACTCTTTTTTCATATTTAAAAGAAGTTTCCTAAATATTCTACTCAATTGAAGTTCACGAAGGAAACCAAAAGAGTTACTTAAAACAAGAGACTAACATAATAAACACTAAAACAAGTGTACAAAGTAATGCCTTAAGAAGTAACGCACCTATCATGTTCGAATAAGATTCCCTTGACTTGGACTTTATCAACAATGGACATATCATATCAATAGTGTAATGATTTGAACTATATATGAAGATCGGAAAACTATGCAACAAGAATCAAGGACATACATTGGATATATAAAGACCCTTGGGACATGATATGGAAAATGAAATATTAAAACTTAAGAAATAAAAACTTATAAAAGAAAAAGCTCAAAACAAAAATTAACTAGAAAGTATAGTAATTCAATATGTTTCTCAATTATCTTTATCTTTATAGGTACTTTCAATTTGGAACTTCTAGAAGATCGTTACGACGAATGGGAAAATGACTAAGAGAGTACTTACTATGATTACCAATTGTATGTGCTTGTAGAGTAGATGTACCTTTAATCTTATATGCTTAACTTGATTTTTATGGGGTATTCTGGAAACATATGTGCTTGAATTAATTGTTGAGACATTTAAGAATTATTTCCATAAGTAAAGTTGATGATCATGATATGGTGTGATACATATGATTGTGTAATGTTTTGGGTGATCACTAAAACAAATGGAGATTAAGCATATCAAAATATAAATATCAAAGTAGTCATTTATAGCATATTGCATAAAATCCTTTTATTTGCCACCACTATCACACATGAAATGGAAAAGCTAAAACTTTCCTCATTTATTACAAACTAAGTAGCTTTAAGGATGGTTGTGCATTAGATGAGGTCGTGTCTTTTCTTATGTTTTAGGTTTACATATGTCTAGAGGCTGATCAAGGATCCAATTAGTCCCTGGTCATTTGGTAGTCAAGGAAGGTATCGTTTCTTATTTTTATTTGGGCTTTCCTAGGACTAATCAGGAGATACTTCTCTTATAATTTACTTACATGGCATTGGTGAACATTTCTTTTGATTCATTTAGTTAACTGGAAGATTCATCTTCTTGGGGATTATGAGGATTCTAGGTTGAACATTTTGTTGGTTCTCCTAGATAACCAATAGATTAGTTTTCATGTGAGGTTAGGGAGAATGGGTCCATTTGGTTCTCTTGGGTCCGATTAGAGGACATCATCTCTTTATCATTACTAACATGGGTTCAACCGAGAATTGGGGCTTTGCAGCTATTTTATGGTGGCCAAAGATGTTATGCTAAGTGATTTTTACTCTAAATTAGATGCCTAGACACTGGTAGAACTATAAATCCTCAACCTATAGTTATTGGGTAGGGGAGGTGTGGAGAAGGTAAACCTTAGACTATATGTTGGATATTGGAAGGCCACATGTATTGCTACATATGTTTGATTGTCACATAACTTTTGCTTGTTTAACCAACTTGCTTAAAAGGTGGTATGGGTTGGTATCTCACTAAGCTAGCTGTAGCTAATACCCTAATAACTTTGATTTGATGCAAGAACCTTACTAAGTCTACTTTAGGAGATGAAAACCTTTGGTTAAGGTTAAAAGCTTAGGAGCAAGGTTAGGGAGAGCAAGGAAGGAATTTAAATTATGAATATTTGAAAGGAAATATGTTAAGTTAATTGTAATATGTTTCATTTGAAAGACTTTTGAAGTTTTTTATTTAAGTTAGAAATTTTATATTTAAATAATAATGTTGGACTCTGTTTTATGTCATTAAATCTATGATACTCTAAAAAATTCTAGTGTTGACGCTTTATGTACTTATTAGAAGTAACTAGTAAAGGTTTTTAAGTATGTGAATAGTTACTTCTGATCTGTACATAGTAGTCTATCACTACTAGGCTGCCTTTAAGGTTGTGATAGATTTTATTAGTATTAGAATCGAAGTTTTAAATATAAGGAATCAATAAAAATAAATAAATACAATAAATAAATGAGAGTAGGTAGACTAGGGGTAGAATAAACATAAGTTTTACTACTAAAAAAGTGCTTTTTTTGTATGATAGATGAACTGTGCAACTACATTAAGCTTTTTGGACAACTTCACTTTGGTAAAAGGAGAATCTTTAATTGACTATTGTCTCCGACTATAAGTATTATGTGAAGATCTTATACTTTATGGAGTAGAGAAATCCGTTAAGGAAATCCTTAAATGTGGAAAAGGGGACTTAGTTCTACTTGAGAATGAGTAATCGATGAGTTAGACAAAAGTTTGCTACTATAGATGACCCCTATGGAGTATGTGTATAGGCTTAAGATTTATGCAATCCATAATGACTAGAAAGGAGCAATAGAAGATACATCTTTTCTAGCTTCTAGTAATGAATGACCAATTTACAAGAATTTGAGGTATGGACACCAATCACCTCAACTTATTCTATGCAAAAGATATTTGTGTAAACCATGTCAACCTGATTATAGATAATTTAGGTTAGAAGGAAATATGTGAATGAAGAGCATGGCTTATTGGGTCTCCTATACCAACATCGAAACCTGAAATTCCTAAACCTCTATCCTACTAGTATCCCCTAGTTTATGAGCTATATATGAAGAAAATTGACAATGACTAGAGTCACTACTCTTAGGACCCATATAAGAGTATAGCTCCTTAAATTGGAAATGACCCATACATTCCATGAACAAGTGTAAGGAGTGAGAAGATAAATTGGGATACATGATATGGATGGGATGGTTACAATCAAGAAAGTTGGTATAGTGAACCCTCTAGCATGGATGATATGCCTCCACCTTTAAACTATGATCAATTCAATTCTATAAACAATTTCTTTGTGCTTGAACCCAACACCCCTCTTATTTCCCCAAGTTTTGAAAACTATTCCCCATTAAGTTTGGCTCCATATATACCTGAATCAACTTATATCGTTAATGAAGATATTAATCTAAATCTCTTACCCTCTAAAATTGAACCTATAGAAAAATGGTTGAATTTATAAGACTAGGATGACTCTACCTCAAGATTTGATAACAATGAGCCTATAGTGCAAATGAAAGTAGAAACCTTTCCATAATACCCTGGTAGAGTTTGGGGGTGCATGGTTCTATGGGTAATGGTGCGATCTGATCCCCTGCAAGAGAAGAAGTGATGAAATTTTAATATTTTGTAGTTAATGAATGATGCGGTAATGCTGGTTGCTCCTTAATTTTATGTTATGAATGATTTGTAATAGCGTTTAGCAAGTACTATACTCTTTCTAAGTGAATGATCTAAGTAAAAGACATTACTATAGGTGTTGTTTTATTTTGGTGATTTTGAATTCGATAATAACTAGATAAATCTTGTTTCTTACATACATTAATAGATGCCAAAGTCATCGACTTGAAAATGAAGCACCCGAAATTCCAAGAAGCAACAATCTTGTACCACCATAGGATAGGTCTCATTGAACTCTTAAGAAATCTTGCTGAATAAAGACTGTAACCCTTAAAATTAGCTCTTGAATAACCACTAGTAGAACTAGAGGCTGTTCCATTGCTAAATGGAAAAGGAACACCAATACAAAGGCAACAACAGAGTATGTTGCTAGAATTTATCAAATGCAACAAATATTTTGATGGAACATTTGGGAAACCTAATGAAGTGGAGGATTTGATTTCCTAAATAGAAAGATCATTTGATGCATTTGAGATTCCACTCCATGCAAGTCAATTACGAGACATATCTCTTAAAATCGAAAGCTTAGACATGGTGGTAATCTAAATGAAGATCCTTACTGCAACCCATAACTTGGCCCATTTTTAAGAGAGAATTCAAGAAAAATTATTTTCAAGTAGCCTACAAGCCAAATATCGTGTTGAATTCCTCTATATTTTGTAAGGAGGAAAAACTATTGATCAGTATGAAAGTGAATTTAGTAGGCTGCTACAATTTGCTCTTGAATCATATCAAAATAGTAATGAGTTGAAAATGTAAGTATTTATGGATTGATTAGAACTAGAGACGTAATGAAGGTTAGAGGAATTTGAAGTAGAAACTTTTCATGAGCTGGTGGAAAAAGCTTAAGTTTTAGAAGGAGCAAAGAAAAGAGAACAAGAAAGGTGAAAGAGAAGGGGAATAATATTGGGAAAGAGCAATATGGATGAGGAACATATACATTTTAAAGAAAAGGGGCCATTCAAACATTTCCCACCGATGAGTCAAAGTGGAGAGGTGGTTGGAAACATTAATGTGCAAAGTTAGAAGTGTAAAGGAAGGCAATATCCAAAGGATTGTGTATAGTTAAGAAATAAGTGTTACTTTTGTGGATTAGGAGACCGCAAAATGATGGATTGCTTGAAGAAGGTGAATAATCCATGTTTTATTTGTAAGAAGGTTGGACATTTTTCCATAAGTTACCTAGAATGTTAGAAATTTGGTGTAACCATAATACAATCAATAGCTGCAAAGCCAAACCAAGGAACAAACTAAGCTATGAATTCCAAGGCAATCGCTTAAGTATATAACATGGAAGGAGCATGTGAAGATATGAATGATTTAGAAATGGAACTCACTATTTTAGATGCCTATGATATAGAAGATAATGAGCTGGTTGCAAGTTAATGGTTTAGTTATTAATTTATTAGTATATAACCCTTAATCAACACCTAATATTAAACATAAGAATAAAAATTACTCAAAAAGATAATAAATTCTAAAAGATGTACAAATCTTTTCCTAAGAAATATTATGATATGTGATATACCTATCTATACCTTGTTTAACACTTGAGCCATATAATCATTCGTTGTGACAAGAATTGTAGAATTATTAGAAACAATAAAACTATCTTAGATAACAATTTTAGGGTCAAAACACCAGTAGGACATATGATTGTTACAAATGAAGTGTTAGAATCTTGTCCTATTAAGATATTTGATCATGAGTCTAAGGTAGATTTAATAATTCTCCCCATAAGGAAGTATGGAGCAATATTAAGAATGAATTAGATGTCATCAGTATAAGCAATGGTAGATTATCTTAGAAAAGAAGTAACATTTAATGCTTTAGATAGAACTAGAGTAACTTTTGTAGGAGAAATTGTATAGGGGAAACACAGAAAATTGGGTTTGATAGATATAGTTACAAGTAGTAAGCACCTAACATGGAATTGGTTTCTAGTTTATGTTGTAGAAGGAGAGAAAGGTAAACCTGGCATTATGGATATCAGAATAGTAAAAGAATTTGCAAACATATTCCCAAAGGAATTACTAGGGCTACCTTAACTTGATACTAGGAGTAGAACCTATCTCTAAAGATCCTTATAGGATAGCCTCCATTGAACTGAAAGAGCTTATGAAACAATTACAACAATTATTAGATTAGGGATTTATATAAGCTACTGTATCTCCTTAGAGAGCTCCAATATCATTTTTTTATATCGATTACAAAGAGCTAAATCAAGTAACCATTAAGAACAAATACTCATTACCTTGTATTGACAATCTATTCCATCAGTTATAAGGAGTAAGTGTATTTTCTTAGATTAATCTAAGGTTAGGGTACTGTCAATTATGGATTAAGGCAAAAGATGTGCCTGAAACTACTTTTCATACTCGATACAGATATTATGAATTTTTAGTAATGCCTTTTGGATTGACAAATGCTCCTACAGCATTAATGGATTTAACGAATCAAGTATTTCGTTCATTGTTAAATAAATGTGTGATTTTTTTATTGATGATATTTTGGTATACTCAACTATTGTAGAACAACATGAAGAACAGTTGAGAGTAGTGTTATAAATTTTACAAAAAAAATGAATTATATAACAAATTGTCTATCATGACCTAAATAGTATCATTGTCATGGTAGATCGCCGTGTACCATACAAAGATTTACAATCAACCCTCTTATTGATCATAGGCCTTCCATGTGATGCATAAGGTTCCTTCCACTCTACGTTACCATTGGGTATATAGATGAGTAATATTAGACATATTAACCGAAATTACTAACTTTATAATTTACCAAAATAAAGCGTAGAACATAGAATTCCACGACAAAATATTATTGTACATCAATAGTCCATCAAAGTCTATCATCAATCTGTTTGTTTACACAAAAATTTAGCTAACTAAAAGAAATAAACAACTATTGGCTATATTGAACTTCTCTTTTTGCTTTCCTAATCATATAGCCCCATCCCTGCATGAGACTTACTTTGGGCATTCAATGACTCGAATTGATGAAGAGATGGTCCTGCATTAAAAGAAATGTATTGAGGTGTAAGCTTATGCTTAGTGAGTTAATCCTCTCATCATACCACATAACAATTTTATTAAATGCATAAACATATGAATGCATAAACACTCAGAATGCCAAACAATACATGCAGTGACTTAGGAATTGCATGCAACTTAGAATTACGCCCCCTGTAGTCGGGGTTGGAGATAATTAATTGATACAAACCATCAACCGGGTTTTATCACCTGAGTTTTTATTCCACTTGCACTGATGTGCTCAAAACAATTCAAACTTATACATAATAGAAACACTTTACTTTTCATGTGCGAAATATACTTTCTTTTTCAAAAATCAAACTATAAGTCAAAATTCCTAAGTCTAGTGGTGTGGTGGCTTTTGCAATCTGCATCATACACCTTAAGCGGAAGTCACAAGATATGGCCCTTTGCTAATGGCTAGTGTCCCTTAGTGCTTTATAAGCCTGATAACTAGGATAGAGATTCAAATATATAATAATGGCATAACTGTTGCTTAATCTCGATAGGAACCCCTACTTCTGTGAGCCCCTTCCCACCTTCTAAGTAAGGTGGTAGTCAGTATAGTTATGATACAATTATGAGAAATGTATGACTCATTGAATTTCTTAATCGAATACTTAATTAATTCAATTTTCATTGTGATAAGACAATTTCATTCCATATAACTATGCATAACTATCATCACAAACAATTCCAATTATTATCTACTTGCAAGTCATGGCATTCGATCATAATATCATACACATGCAGTTCCTATATCCCATAAGTATTCAAGTTCATTATATAAATTTAAGTGCATCTACACTATAAGCAAAACCAAGTATGAGGTCATCAAGAATCACTCACTTGGCCATAATTGAACAATTGTAGTAGTTTGGGGGTAGGTCATCTCTAATTGTAGAGTCTCTTGAACATCGCAAATATGATATTATAATAATTTGAAATAAACATAGAAGAAGGCTATCCTAAAATCTTTTGAGTTACACTTATAACTTAGTAGTCATATTCTTCCTAGTTGTACTTAAAACTTCAATCACATATAAATTTCTTGTTTTAAATCCAATTTTTATGATCTTATAGTTGATTTCTATCATTTCCAAGTGTACATTAACATGCTATGGTTAGATTTTCAGGATAAGACCCAAAATTTTGTTCACTGGCCAGAATAGTAGAGTTCCTTAACGTTTAATGCTTTTTTGGCCTTAGTTTAGTGGTTAGGCTTTTTGTTATCTTAAGAAATCTTTTGGGCTTGGGCTTGGGCTTGGGCTTGAGACTTTATTCTAGGCTTAAAACACTCTTGATGGTTAGATTCCCATCCTTCTCTCATGACCTTAGTACTATTAAAATTTTCTTGGACTTTTAAGTGAGCTTATAAGGTTAAATGGGCATGTTTTTTGTCTAAACTAAAGTTAATAACTTTGTTGGGCCTAGGAAGTTCTACGTGGACTTCTTATGGGCCTTAAAGCAAATTTTCTTGATTAATTAGTGCTGGTCAGAAATTTCTTGAGGGCTAAATTAGAAGTTCTAGGCTTGTTTTGGATGTTTTTAGGCTAGATTTTGAGTTTTAGGTTTTAAACACTTATTATACTTGCTTTGATTGGTCTTTTTACTTTGTTTTATTGTATTTTTAAGTGGTTCTTCTTGTGGTTCTAGATCTGGTCTATTGGGTTTATGGGCTTCTAACTTGGTTTTTCAAATTGTTTCATCATTTCCTTAAGTTTAGATGATAAATTAAGAACCTATACTACTTATATTCTAACTCCAACTTAACTTTTCTTCCATGAGATGATTATTTAGCTTAAGTACTAAGTAAAAATTATAAGTCACATACTTATCATAAGTGCTACACCTTAGTTTATACCTCAAAGAGTGAATTTTCTCATAAAAACATCATGTAGTAGTTTTTCCTTTACCTAAAGCCAGATTTAAGCATATGTAACTAAATGGAACTAAAAATAATACCTAAATATCCTTCCAAAACCTCATGTCCAGCATGTTTAACAACCATCCATATATATTTTTCATGATTTTCTTAAGTCATAAGTTTCCATTCTAGGTGTTAGGCATGTGTTCTACATAATACTAAACTTAGTATACTGATAGTCTAACTTCCATGTAAAAGATTCATAAGGTTATCACCTAAAGTAAAATAGTTATGGTATCACCTTATATGCATGTCAATATCCTCATCAAAATATATAAACTCCTAAGCATGGCATACTCAAGTACTCAACAAAAAAAAAGAACTTACTAGTCCTAGATGACTATGAAAGGTAGATGTGCACTAAGAGTTCTCCTTTGGTCCTTGTTTCCTTTTCCATGTGCAAGCTCCTTATGTTGCCAAAGCTTTTGTGTTTGAGGTTGGTTTTTAGGTATCCTAAGTTTTCCAAGAATGGTCTTTTAGGTGGACTAAAATGGAGCAGCAAGATGGCACTTTTTGTGCTGTGAATGGGTTTGTGAGTGGTAGCAAGTTGAGGATTTATGGGGCTTGGGTTGCCTTTGTGTATGTGTCTTTAAGGTGCATGAAAAGAGAGTAAAAATGAGAGGATTTGAGAGAGAGGGAGTACCGGTTATCTTGTGTGTGTGTTTGCATCCAACAAGTCTCTTTTTGTTGCTTCTAAAATTAATGCATAAGCCTTACCAAGCAATTATTGGATAATATAAGCATTAAAGGGAAAATAGCAGATGTGAAAAACAAATGATTTGATGTGTGATTGACATGGTATGGCACCCCGTTCCCTCTCTTTTCAAACCAACCATCTAGGTGTTTGAGGGGGCATGGTCCTTGTCACTTTACATGTTTTTAAATTAAATTGATAAGGGAGTTGTATAGCTTATCCATATGTAGTATAAGTTATGGTAAGATAAGGAAATGGTCTTATTACAAACTTTTGATAAGTGATCAAGTGATATGCAAATCTAACTTTCAAATGATAAGTTATTTAATGTGATTGGTTGGTTTGCCTATCTACATATAACAAAGCTTATAAGGGAAATAAGAAAGTTATCTTATGTGTGATTCTTTTAGGGTTTGGTTCTTAAATTAACTTGTAGGTTAGGATTTGCTTCCCAAGAGATTTTATAATTTTCGAAAGTTGAATTAAAATTATTCAAATTAGATTTTCAATTATTCACTTAGGTCTTAAGACTTTAATTATCCTAGGGTTTTGGGTTTTGGGTGACTTAGGATTCATTACTCTTATGTTCGAATTTTTATTGACAATGAGCTTTTGAATTGAAAAACTAGGTTCATTTTTTAAATGTAAACTTTAGTTCTTAGTTTAATTGATTGTTAAGAATGATTGAAAAGTACTCTTAGTTAATTATATGTCCTTTAAGTAGTAGGGTTTACATTGTCCAAGTGTGAGTTCTGGCTAAAAGAGATATCTTTTCTATGATGTAAGATCTCTGGAAAAGGAATATTAGTAGATCCCAAAAAGATTAAGGCAATTGTAGAATGGAAAAGGCTAGAAATTATTACTGAAATAAGGAGTTTTCTTAGGTTAGCTGGTTACTATAGAAAAATTTTCAGACTTTTCAAAAATTGTTAAATAAAAGCTTCTATTTGTAACAACATTAATGAAATGCTCCTATAGTTATTTTGATAGTAAAGGGCATAATTGGTATTACCCCATTTTTTCTCTCTAAGGATAGTTATTGAACCAAATAAAAGCTTAGACATTCTCTATTCTCAATTATAACCACTTACACTAGAGAGAACCTTAATCTCTCTCTTAGTTATGATTTGTTGATGATGGTGCGCAAGAGACATCCTACGGTTACCTTTCTCTAATCAATTCAATCAATTCCCTTTATCTAAGGGTCAATAGATTGTAATGCCTTAGAACCTGGGAAATTATAGCTTGCTACATGTCTCTATAATCTACTAATATGTCAAGTATCTATAATTCATCTATTATTCACACCACATGTCTTTCTAATCACCTGTCACCGGTATTAACTCCCATGCAATGTTTTAGGGATGTCTTAAATACATCCTCAATCCATCAACAAGTACAAGGGATCAAATCTTTACTTTACTTTATTATAAGGAGCTAGATTTTAACATAATTCAATAACAACAGTCTCAAAATGCCAAAAGAAAAAATTAACAACTCATAAACATAACCTCAATTCTTGAAAACATATTACCACTAAAGACACTAATCAAAGAAGTGTCAAATGACTTCTCATGACCCTAGATACAATATAAAAATATAAATAAAGTTTGATAACTCTTTCAACAATACTCATAACTATATTCTAGCTACATAAATCCATTCCATAATCGTAATAGTCAATGTCTTCACCAAAGTACCCATACTCACTGTAGTAGTTCTCATGGTCACCAAAACCTATATTTGCATCTAAAATCAAGAGTCCCTAAGGTAAGCATAAGCTTAGTATGGGATGTCAAACACATGCGCATGGCTACATAAAAATGCACAAGCACATGTACACTTTAACTAAAACAATAAGAATAAATGCACTTACATAGTTTATTATCTTTATTTAGGTCCAATAAGCAACACCTTTCCAGCATCTTAGAAGTTAAAGTAACTCATGACTCTGGCACACAATATATAATACACATATAAGTATTGATATTAGGTCTTGCCTAATACCTAAGCAACCATGTATCTAAGTATCAACCTAAATCTACCCGAATCATTTCTAAATGTCACTCCAATCAGGATACTGTTATATAAGGATTATCGAGGTGCCACCCTAAGGTCTAGTCCTTCTAGTCCCTTAAGCCCAGCTAAGCATAAGCAACACACTTATTTAAGCTAAGTTTTACTAAGTCCATTTAACATTCTTAGTCCTATGTAAGCATAAACAACACATAAACCCTGCACCTAATTGTAATGTCTGCTTAGAAACTAAATCAAATGCATCACAACCTGTTCATATGAGAAACAATGCACTCGCTTAGTTTTGAAACTAAATCAATGATGTTCATAGCACAACAACTTAGTCTATAGGTAGTTAGATTGATTGTAAACTATTTTAAGTGAAGATTCTTGATTGGAAAGCATTGGAAAAGGCTTTTGATTAGGAAAACAACTTTAAAAAACCTCGAAAAGCTCAAAGGGACAATGTTATAAGAAATAGGGGTTAGGGCTTTTGGATGCTAGTTTGTCCAGTGTCTAGACCCCATGCTTGAAATCAGTATGATAGAACCTGGTGTCTAGACATTAAGGGGGATGGCATCTGGATGCCTGCTATAATCTACAGAATTCTATAGATTGTCATAACATGATCATCCCCTGCACACACCCAACTCTTCTCTAAAATCATAGACTACCACTCCTAAAACAACAATCCAACAACTATGAATCTCTAAATCAACCAAAAACACAAATCAAAACACCCTTACATCCAAAAACTCATCTTAACCCTTACATCAAAACATAACCCATTGGAACAGTAAAAATAAGGTATATAAAATTAGAATTGTACCTGTTGTGACTCATTTTTAGTGTGTACAACATAGCAAACACGTTGTAAGATACATGTAAGACTAACCTAAGGTCATTTTACTCATTGCCCTGCATAAAAAATTGAGATCCTTGAAGAAAACATAACAAACTCCAAGAAAGCACCCTTATAACCTTACCTTAAAGTTTCATACCTTTTGATTTCACTTTCTTTGCACGAGATCCACTGTGGGACACCTAAGGAGGCCTCTCAAATTTGGTTTAGGCTATCTTATGTGAATTAGTGGATCTTTCAATAAGAATTTGTGAGAAAAACACAATTAAAAGGCATCATAATAGCCTTACCTTTCATCCTTCAACTTGGAAATGCTAAACTTTAGTGTTTCTCACTTTGTAGCTTCAAGAACTAGTGCAAACCTTAGGGATCAACTACTGCACATGTAGGAAAAAAGTAAAAAGGGTTTCTATAAGTGTGACAATATCTTAAATACTTGAGGTTCGCTGAAAAACCTTATGCCCAATCTACCCTTACTTAACTTTTATAATATCACTTATGTCCTTAACTTAAACTGCCTTATTTTTATACTTTATTTTATTATTTTATCTTATATTACACTTTTATTTTTTTTTTCTTGTTTCATGTTTTACAACTCTCCCTCCCTTGCAAAAACTTTTGTCCTCGAAAGTTGAGAGTTTACATACCTTACCCTTGAAACAACTTTGGATACTTCTTTCTCATCTTTTCTTCTAGCTCCCAAGTTGCTTCCCTTTCTGAGTGACTTACCCATTAAAATTTAGCGTAAGGTATCTTCCTTCTCCTTAATTCTTAAACCTTAGTATTTACTATCTTTATTGGTTGCTCTACAACAAACAAATCTGGTTGTAACTTTAAGGTCTCTACATCCACTACCTATACTCGGTGGTGTTCTACCTCTTGCTCTAAATTAGGTTTGAACTTTTTCAATATAGACACATGAAATACATTGTGGATACCCTCTAACCTAGGAGGAAGCTCTAATCTATATGCTATACTTTTGATTCTTTCTATCACTTTAATGGGTCTGATATGCCTTGGAGATAACTTCCCTCTCAACTCAAATCTAAAAATTCCTTTAGACAAAGATGCTTTCAATAAAACGTCATCTCCTACATGAAATTCCAATGAGCATCTGTACTTATCAATGTAACTCTTCTGATGGCTCTATGCAGTTTGCATTCTTTGCTTGATCAACCTTACCTTATCTACTACCTCTTATACCAACTTTAGACCTAGAACCTATCTTTCTCCAACCTTGTCCCAATGTATGGGCAGTTTATACTTTTACAATGTAGAGCTTTGTAAGGGGTCATTTGAATAGTTGCTTGATAGCTATTGTTATAAGTAAATTTAACTAGGGGGTAAGTGCTCATCTTAATGGCTGCCAAAATCTAGTACATAAGCTCGTAACAAATCTTTGAGGATCAGTGTATTTCTCTTTGACTACTTATTGGTCTATGGGTGGATTATGGTACTGAATTGTGAGTTCGTAGACAAGTCCTTATATAGGCTCCTGTAGAACCTACATACAAAACGAGTATCCCTGTCTAACGTAATCTTTGCTGGTACTCCGTGCAACCTCATTACTTAATATATAGCTTAGCTAATTTATCCAATGTACAGTTGGTGTTAATGGGGATAAAGTAGACTTACTTTGTTAACTGGTCCATAATCACTGAAACTGCATCAAGCTTACTCAAGCTCTTTGGTAGCACTATCATAAAGTCCATGATGACCTGTTCCCACTTCCATTATGGAACTAGTAATGGCTATAACTCACCTACCTATCTTTGATGCTCGATTCTAATATGTTAACAAGTTTGACACCATGACACATTCTTTAAGATGTCCCTCTTCATGTTATTCCACCAATAATGTACCTTTAAGTCTTTGTACATTTTTGTACTACCTAGTGTATAATGTATCTCGAGTAATGTACTTCCTTCAGTAGTTGATGGGTTGTCGATCACTGACCCAATCACTCGAGCACGCTTCAAAGGCCTCCAGTCTCTCACCTGATGGATTCTCTCTTATCAACCCATCGATGACGAGAAATGATATATTGAAGGAGGATGGCTGAACCCTCTAAGAGCTCCATATGGTTATTCTATGCTTAGTTCATTATCTTGTACCAATTCTGACTATCCTTTGGCTAAAAGCTTTATGTTGAGTGATCAGACGTTCACCTATGGAGAGTCTACTATCAAGTAAAGAGATCTACTGCCCTGGCCAAGTATTTCTCTCTCAGCCTCCTACCAACTCTCATGGAATCTCCTTCATGTCTCAGCCTCTATCACTATATGTCTTGACTCCTCCCGTTTGTTATGCTTAGAGAATCTTAGCATGGAACCAATGTCGTGATGCCACCTATTCATTTCATCTGACATTGTACTATTTTTCTATTCTTGTCTTTTGTCCCTTTTACCCTTTTTTGTATGTACTAAGAATCCCCTTTTTGTATATGCCATTTTTTAATTTCTTTATTTGTATTGTTACTCTAGAGACTTACTATAAATAGTCCCTTTTCCTTGTAAGCCGAAATTGAACTTGATAGATAGCCATCGAATATTCTGTTCTTATAAGACATCCTTCTCCAAGTCTATTTTTCATACACTCTTATCTAATCTTGCTAAGTAGCTTAGGATTAGTGACTAGTAGACCTTGACACCAACTTTTACGTAATATCAAGTGAAGTGTCAAGTCATATTGTATTCGTTGGTGTGTCATATCCTCCAGGCAGTTGTATGTCAACTACTCTAGTTAGTGTATAGTCCTATTCATTCTACTTTCTTCAATATTTCGAAGGACCCATTTAGTTCAACCCTGCTATAGTAAGTCCTAGTGATAACTGAACTCCTAGGCACATTATATAATCTTGGTATTAGAGCTTGAGGTTGAGACCGAGAGCTATGTGGTATTTGTGTGTATGTAAGGATTTCTTGTATGGAGGGTACTTTTGAAACCTCATTGTAAGAATGTTGAATCTTAGTATTTAAGGAGAAATTAATAATGCCGAGAGTGATACTCAGGGTCGTGGTTATGTGACCCAATAAACACTGCGTACTATTGATGAGTAGATATAAGACCTTGCTACTATCATGGCTAATTTAGCTACTTCGATATAGAGAGTCCTATGTGACTCATGAATAATATATTAAGGGCACTGATGGCAAATGCATTGTGGTTTACTTTGATGACATTCTTGTCTATAATGTCGACCTCATCACCTATGCTAAACATTTAAGATCGATGTTCGACATCCTCTGTACCAAGAGATTATTCGATAATTTGAAGAAATGCGTGTTCTGTCAAAGTGAGGTTGTATTCCTTAGATATGTTGTTTCAAGGAGGGGAGTTTGAGTTGATGACGAGAAATTCAGAGCTATTTTGAAGTGGCCTATGACAATTAGTGTTGCTGAAGTCAGGAGCTTCTATAGTTTAGCTTCGTTCTATCAAAGATTCATTCGGAACTTCATTTTCATAACAGTACCCATAATTGAAATAACTCGGAAGAATTGTGAGTTTAGGTAGTCGAAGAAAGCTTAGAAAAGCTTTGAAGCTATAAAATCTAAACTAACATCTACCCTAGTACTTGCCCTACTAGATTTTGAGAAAGTTTTTGAGGTTGAATGTGATGTGTCGGGGGTTAGCATTGGTGCTATCCTTATGTAGGAGTACCGACCGATTGCTTACTTTAGTGAAAAACTCCGAGGTGCTTCCTTGAATTACTCAGCTTATTATAAGGAGTTCTACGCCCTTGTCTAGATCTTACAAAATTGGTAGCATTATCTGTTGCTAAGAGAATTCATCATCTACTTAGACCATGAGTCTCTCAAGCATCTCTATGGGCAGTAAAAACTTTCTCAGCATCATGCTAAATGGGTTGAATTTCTACAAACTTTCTACTACATCATCTGACATAAGAAAGGAAGTATCAAACATAGTGGCCGGCGCTCTTTCTCATCGTCATACTCTTATTACAGCTATGCAAGTGAAGGTATTTAGATTCAGTACCTTACTCAAATAGTATAAGCACGATTAATATTTTGGGCCCTTAGTGACTAAGTGCAATGTTAGAGGTGTTGTAGATGGGTTCTACTTGAGTCATGGGTTCCTACTGGAGGACAAACAAATTTATATCCTGAGTGGTTCGGTAAGGGAGCTACTCGTTTGAGAAGCCTATGCTGGGGGTTTAGCTAGCCAATTTAGGGAAAAGAAGATGATTAAGATATTGAAGGAGCATTTCTACTAGCCTGGGATGATGAAGGATGTACATCGAATACTTGAGAGGTGTGAGGTGTGTAAAAATACAAAGGGGAGGAGAGAGCCCTATGGGTAGTATACACTCCTACCTATTTTAGAGTGACCGTAGATCGATCTAAGCATGGATTTCATGCTTGGCCTTCCCTAAACACTGAGAAGACATAACTCAATCATGGTAGTAGTCAATTGGTTCAGCAAGATAGGCTACTTCATGTCCTACCATAGAACTAATGATGTTTTATTTGTCAATAACCTCTTTTTGCAAGAAATTGTGTGGTTACATGGAGTGTGGAGGAGCATTATGTCTGATAGTGACTTGGAGTTCATGAACTTCTTTTGGAAGACCTTAGGGAAGAAGCTCGACACTAAGCTTATGTTCAGTACTTCTTGTCACCCGCAAATAGATGGCTAAATTAAAGTTATGAACAGAACCATCGGCAACCTCCTGTGAGTAGTTTTTGGGAAGAACTTATATGACTGGGATTTATGCCTACCCATCATTTAATTTGCCTACAATTGCTTAGCTCACAACTCGATTAGAATATCACCTTTTGAGGTTGTTTATGGACTTAACCCAAACTTACCCTTGGATTTAATTAGCTCTTCGACTAGGGAAAGTCAATCTGGCTTACAACACGCTAAGGAATTCCAGAAGTTGCATTAGAAAATTGCCAAACAACTGGCCAAGATTATGGCCCGACAGAAGGAAGTGAGAAGCCAAGGAAGGAGATGAGTCATTTATACCATTAGAGACCTTATTTGGATCTATCTTAACAAGGAACGCTTTCTCGATAGAAGGATAAACAAACTATCTCCTAGAGAAGATGGGCCTTATAAGATCCTTGGGCACATTAATGATAATGCCTCTAAGGTTGAACTGCTTGAGGGGTATAGCATGTCAACCACATTCAATGTTGCCAACCTGATACCCTATGTGCCGGATGATGATGAGCACCATAATTTGAGGGTAAATCTCTAGCAACCCCGAGGAGCTGATGGGTTATTGACCATTGGCTTAGTCACTCGAGTATGCCTCAAAGCCTCCAGTCTCTCATTCGACGGATTCTCTTTTGTCAACCCATTGATGACAAGAAATGGTATATTGAAGGAGGATGGCTGAACTCCCTAAGAGCTCTAGGTGGTTGTTTTATGCAATGTTCGTTATCCTATGCCAATGTTGACTATCCTTTAGCTGAAAGCTCTATGTTGAGTGATTGGATGTTTACCTGCAGAGAGTCTACTACTAAGTAAAGAGATCTACCTTCCTGGTTGAGTATTTCTCTTTCAGCCTCTTCCTAACTCTCATGGCATCTCCTTCACATCTTAGCCTCTATCTCTATACTTCTTGACTCCTCCCACTTACTATACTTAGAAAATCTTGGCATGGACCCAATGTCGTGCTACCACCTGTTTGTTTTATCTGACATTATACTATTTTTCCCTTTTTGTCTTTTGTCCCTTTTACCCTTTTTTGTATGTACTAAGAATCCCCTTTTTGTATATGCCATTTTGTAATTTCTTTATTTGTATTGTTGCCTTAAGGACTTACTATAAATAGTCCCTTCTCCTTGTAAGCTGAAATCAAACTTGACAGATAGCCATTGAATATTCTATTATTGTGAGATGACCCTCTTTAAGCTCATTTTTCATATATTCTTATTTAATCTTATCAAGTAGCTTAGGATTAGTGGCGAGTGGACCCTGACACCAACTTGTGCATCATATCAAGTGAAGTGTCAAGTCGTGTTGTGTTTGTTAATGTGTTATATCCTTCAAACTACTTTACGTTAGCTACTGTAGTTAGTTCATAGTCCTATTCATTCTACTTTCTTCGATATTTCAAAGGACCCATTTAGTTCAACCAAGACACAGTAAGTCCTAGTGATAATTGAGCTTTTAGGCACATTAGTAGTTTACTTCTCAACTTTGGTCTACTTGGTATACATAAACAACCTTTGTATTTGAGTACTCTATCAACATCCACTATGAACTTCCTTACCTTTCCTACTTTCATTTGCCTTTTTATCTTTGGTATACCTTCATCTTCAACTTAGGCCATCTTAATCCTATCTACTAATAAAGGCTGAATTTGCATATTTGCCATCCTAACACCTATTTCTCAAGTCAAAATCTCCAAATCTAGCCTTCCCGTATCATTTAGCAATAGCCTCTACAATGTTAATAAGTTGGCTAGGTTCCCATGTTGCTTCTTACTTAAAGCGTTTGCTACTACATTAGCTTTCCCTCGATGGTATTGTATGTTTAGGTCATAGGCCTTTATTAGCTCTAGCTACCTTCCCTGCCTTATGTTTAAGTCTCACTAGGTGAAAAAGTACTTCAAACTCTTATGATCAATAAATACTTTACACCTTTCCCATTCTAAGCAATGCCTCCACAACTTCAAGGCATGGACTATAAGCACCAATTCTAAGTCATGGATTGCATAGTTTTTCTCATATGGCCTTAGTTGATGTGATGCATACATTATCACTCAGTTGTTCTGCATTAACATATACCTAAGCCCCTGGATTGAGGCATCACTGTAAATGATGAATTTATTGCCACTATACGGTAAGGACAACAATGGAGTAGTCACGTATCTCTTCTTCAACTAATGAAAACATTGCTCGCATTTGTCATCCTAGTCGAACTGCACCCCTTTCTACATCAACTAAGTCAAGGGCTTTACCAACTTTAAGAACCCCTCCACAAACTTCTTATAATACCTTATAAGCCCTAGGAAGCTTCTAATCTTGGTATTCATTTTCAATCTCGGCCATTTTATAATTACCTTTATCTTCTCCAAATCCATTGATATACTTTCATTGTTTACTATTTAACCTAGGAAGGTTACCTGGTCCAACTAAAACTCTTACTTGCTAAAGTTAGCATATGCCTCTCTACCCTAAGTTTGCTTAATATAATCCTCAAATGCTACTCATGCTCTTCTCTACTTTTAAAGTATGTAAGAATATCATCAAGGAAAACCACAATGAATATGTCCAGATACTATTGGAATATCCGATTTATGAGGTCAATAAATGTCGGAGGCACATTAGTAAGGCTGAATGGCATAACGAAGAACTCATACAACTTATATTTGGTTCATAAAGTTGTTTTCTTAACAACCTCTACCTTTACCTTCAGCTAATAGTAGATTGACCTCAAATCTATCTTTGAGAAAACTTAGGACCCTTGCAACTAATCAAATAGGTTGTTAATTTGCGAAAGTAGATACTTGTTCCTTACTATCACCTGATGCATAACCCTATAGTCTATACACATTCTCATGCTCCCATCTTTCTTCTTCATAAAAGGAACTTAGGCTCCCTAAGAAGACGTACTTAGCCTTACGAAACCCTTATCTTGTAGCTCTTATAGTTGTTTCTTTAACTTAACAAGTTCAATAGGTGCCATTTTGTTCGTCAGTTTTGAAATGTACTTAGTGTTTGGCACCGGGTCTATCTTAAACTTGATTTCTCTATCGGGTGGTAAACTAAGTAGATCATTTGTGAAGACATTTAAGAATTCCTATACCATTAGTACTTGTTTAGGTTTCGACTCTTCACTAGTCCTTGTACTTAAGGTTGCTAGGGTAAGCTTTTACCACAACTCATAACTATTATAATTAATTAGCCTCTAACTTGCTACTTGATATTGGAAAGGTACTTCTCCTAGAGGCTCAAACATGATCAACATGTTATGACAATCAATATTTGCATGGTGTCTTGCCAACCAATCTATTACATTGAAGTCGAACATGTCTAGTACAAATAAATAAGTTGGTAATATCCTTCCTTCTACAACAATTTCTATGTCCTGACACATTCTATTCAGCATCGTTTCACTCCCTAAGAGGGTATTCATAATCAAGGGGGTGTCTAAAGACATAGCAAATAACATACAAGCATTCACCAAAGATTCAATAATGTATGAATGAGAAGCTACAATATCAAATAAAACATGTACACTTTGGTTAAGGATAGAGAGAGTACTTGTTAGGGCATCTGCTTCGAAAGTCTTATGAGTTTAACTTTACTATTAAAGTGCAAAGGCCCAGGTTGGTGCTCTTTAGCGGGGTCCTAGTTGAGGTCGAGCTACTCTAGTTGCATTCAAAGTAGCAACTAGCTAAGTGATTTGTATAGGCTATTTCCTCACCTCTCTACATTTGCTACTTGATGTCTTCTCTAATTACAATAAAAATAGAAAACCTAAGGTAGAAGAGTTAGCTCCTTGCAATCTTTGCTAACATGATCCATCTTACCATAAAGGAAACAAGCACTTAGAGACCACTTACACTCTATGATATCATGTGGTCTATAACAATGAGTGTATCTAGCCAGTCGTAGCAAGGGTACTTAGGTTGGAACTGGGGCTAGCTACATCATTGGCCTAGGCAGTACAAAGGGTAGTCTACTACCTTCTCTAATCATGATGCCTAGTGTAGGTCTCTTGAACCACTTTGGTGGTCTATAACTTAGCATAAGCCTCTTACCTAGGGCCTTCTTCTCTTAACAGCCTAGTAGCTCCTCCTTTCTTCTCATACCCTGCTCTACACTTTAGGCTTGTTCAACTATCTCAACATAAGTACCCCTAAACCCTGTTAGCCTCTCCTACAACTCAAGCCCTAACCTAAAGATGAACTTTCTAGTACATGGCCTCTCATCTCTTTTGATAAGCTCCAATAGGTAACAAGCTAGGTAGTTCAGCTTTACTTCATATTTTGGCATTGTATAATTACCAAGCTGCAATATTTGGTAGGCTAACTCCATCTGTTCTCTAGTGCTATCAAGAAAGAACTTATCAAAAAATAATAACTTGAATCTTTCCTAAGTGATAAGACCAACTGCATTTCTATCAGTTTTGAGAACATTCTCTCACCACTGGTCTGCATAACCTTTTAGAAAGAAGGTAGCATAGCTCACCTTCCTATAATTTGATATTTCTGCCATGGCAAAGGACCTATCTATGTCAATGATCCATTCCTTAGCTCCCACTAGATCATTCGACTTGGGTTAAAAGTCTCGGGTAGTCATCACAAATCGGTCAAAAGTGTTCTTGCCAATACAATCATTTGTAACAATATCCATAGCAACTTGCCTTTCCTATCTCCAAGTCTTGGCATTTGCTTAAATCACTCACATATCCCTTTGAATTTGTTGCTATTGCTACACCAATACCCTTATCATGGCATTCATAAAATTTAGAACTCGAATAGCAGTTACTATGTCTGAACCTTATCCTTAATCATACTATAGCTAGTCTAAGTTTAGGATAGGTATGCCCTAGGGAGGGTAGGTCTTGTACTTAAGGTTGATAGGGTAAGCTTTTCCTATAACTCATAACTACAATAATTAATTGACCTTTAACTTTCTTCTTGATATTGGAAAGGTACTTCTCTTAGAGGCTCAAACATGATCACCATGTTATGACAATCAATATTTGCATGGTGTCTTGCCAATCAATCTATTCCCAAGATTACATCGAATTTGGACATATTTAGCACTAACAAATCAGTTGGTAATGTAAACCCTAGGAAAAACAGTAGTTGAACCTTAACTCGAGTTCGAGTGTTCTAAACTGTACAATAAGTCGATAAGGCTAATAATAATAAAAGAATATGAAGTTTAATAAATCAAATATAACATCGATAACAAAACCTTAGGAATTTTTCGAAACCCTAAATCGCTTACTAAGACCCTAAAACTAGTTTATGCACCATTAATCAAAATTGAACTCAAAATTACTTGAAACCCTAAAATCATAAACATAAACCTATAAAATAGTTAAATATTACATAATAGCGATAAAATTATAGTCGAATGTAATTTTCGACTAAATCGCCTATTTGTACGAAATTGTAATGAAATTACCATAATAACTTGTAAAAATTATAATTGTAACGGGTACCAGTTAAATTGATAAAATTTCACAAAATTTTGAAAACTAATCTACGAGGAGATTCGTTATAATTTATATGATTCGAAAAATTACATATATTTGTTAATAACTCTCATTTTCCTTCTCTTCCATTTCCAATTTATCTCATTTTCCTTCCTCATTTCCAATTCACTTCCTTTCCTGCGTGAAACATAAACCAAAATTAGCAACCACGTGATGTTCTTTTTCTTTTGTCTTATTTACATTAATGAAAAGTTACCTTAGCTTAAAATTTAAGCTACACTTACATGAGCAAAGGAAGCCATATAAATATGGAAAAAGAAAAAAAAATCTGTACAAACACACACACACAATCTGCAAACTATGAGAAAAAAGAGAGAAAAAAAGAAAGAAAGAAAAGAGAGAAAGAAGGAAGAAAAACAAGAAGGTAGAGAAGGAAAAAAAATAAAAACTACAAGGTAAGTGAATTATTTTAGAAAGTATATATGTATCTTATAGTATACACATGTTGAATTATAGTATTTGTATAGTATTTTATGGTATTTTTACATATAATACTAATAGTATATGTTTATGTATATGAATACCTAAATTTAATTATATGTGTAAATATAAGATTAGGTTATGTATACATGTATGTACATAAGTATTTAGTATGTATTATGTATTTGGTTTATATATATATATATATATATACATCTATACATTTAATTAGTAATTTACATAATTATAGTATAAATATATATGTATGTACCGTTACTTTATATATATATGGGTATACATATATGATTATATATATAT
>JAMXBB010000012.1:78239736-78412128 GCA_024138015.1 Lumnitzera littorea | reverse complement strand
GAAATAATTCCTAAATACATTATTGCATACTTGAAGTCGTTTGTAGTTTTATTGCTTTCTAATTTGTGTAATTAAGTCTCATAAGTAGTTTAGTTTATTAATTTCAGTATTTTTAATTCATTCAACTCGACATAATTTTCCGGTTAGATAATAAAGCTAAAGTTAATATTAGTAATCAAAATCTCTGAGGGATCGACTCGGACTCATATCCGACTATATTAAAATTGATAGGTGCGCTTACCTCGTATCAGTTAGTCTGCTCATTAGGGCACGACCAAGTTCGCTTATTATTTTTAGCGTCTTAACCAGCTTTAGTGGCGCTTTGCCTGCCTTGGTTAGTCAGCTCATCAAGGCACGACCAAGTTTCATCATTCTTTTTAGGGTCTTAGCTAGCTCTAGGATTGCTTTGCCTACCTTGGTTACTCAACTCATCAGGGCAAAACCAAGTTTAGTCATTGTTTTTGGGGTCTTAGCCAGCTTTAGGAGCGCTTTGTACGCCTTGGTTAGTCAACTCATCAAGGCACGACTAAGTTTACTCATTCTTTTTAAGGTCTTAGCTAACTCTAGGAGCGCTTTGCCCACCTTGTTTAGTCTGCTCATTAGGGTACGACCAAGTTTTCTTATTCCTTTTAAGGCCTTAGCTAGCTCTAGGAGTGCTTTGCCTACCTTGGTTAGTTAGCTCATTAGGGAATGACCAAGTTTGCTCATTCTTTTTAGGGTCTTAGCCAACTCTAGGAGCGCTTTGACTGCATTGGTTAATCAGCTCGTCAGGGCACGACCAAGTTTCTTCATTGTTTTTAGGGTCTTAGCCAACTCTAAGAGTGCTTTGCCCGCCTTAGTTAGTTAGCTCATCTGGGCACGACCAAGTTTATTCGTTCTTTTTTAGGGTCTCTACCTGCTCTAGGAGCACTTTGCCTGCCTTGATTAGTCAACTCATTAGGGTACAACCAAGTTTACTCATTCTTTTTAGGGTCTTAGCCCACTCTACTAGCGCTTTTCTCGCCTTTGTTAGTCTGCTCATCAGGGCACAACCAAGTTTATTCATTCATTGTTAGGGTCTTAGCCAGCTCTAGGAGCACTTTTCCCGCCTTAGTTAGTCAATTCATTAGGGTACAACCAACTTTATTCATTCTATTTTAGGGTCTTGCCCAGCATTAGGAGCTCTTTGCCCGCTTTGGTTAGTCAACTCATTAGGGCACGACTAAGTTCTCTCATTCTCTTTAGGGTCTTAGCCAGATCTAAGAGCGCTTTGCTTGTCTTGGTTAGTCAGCTCTTTAAGGCACGACCAAGTTCACTCATTCTTTTTGGGGACTTAGCCAGCTCTAGCAGTGCTTTGCTCACCTTGGTTAGTTAGCTCATCAAGGCACGACCAAGTTCGCTCATTCTTTTTAAGGTCTTAGCCAACACTAGGAGCACTTTGCCCGCCATGGTTAGTCAGCTCATTAGGGTACGACCAAGTTCGCTCATTCTTTTTAGGGTCTTAGCCAGCTCTAAAAGTGCTTTGCTCGCCTTCGTTAGTTAGCTCATTAGGGCATGACCAAGTTCGCTCATTCTTTTAAGGTCTTAGCCAACTTTCGCGGCACTTTGCCCACGTTGGATAGTCAGCACATCAGGGTACAACCAAGTTTGCTCGTTCCTTTTTAGCGTCTTAGCCTGCTTTAGGAGCGCTTTGCCTGCTTTGGTAGGTCATCTCATTAGGGCACAACTAAGTTCGCACATTCTTTTTTAGGGGCTTAGCTAGCTCTGGGAGCACTTTGCCCGCCATGGTTAGTTAGCTCATCAGGGCACGACCAAGTTTGCTCATTCTTTTTAGGGTTTTAGCCAGCTTTAGGAGCGCCTTGCCTCCTTTGGTTAGTTAGATCATCAGGGCACAACCAACTTTCCTCATTCTTTTTAGGCTCTTAGCTAGCTTTAGACGCACTTTGCCTGCCTTCGTTAGTCAGCTCATTAGGCACAACTAAGTTCGCTCATTCTTTTTAGGGTCTAAGCCAGCTCTAGGAGCGCTTTGCCTGCCTTGGTTAGTTTGCTCATCAAGACACAACCAAGTTTATTCATTCTTTTTTAGGGTCTTAGCCAGCTCTAGGATCGCTTTGCCCGCCTTGGTTAGTTAGATCATTAGGGTATGACCAAGTTTGCTCATTCTTTTTAGGGTCTTAGGTAGCTTTGGGAGTGCTTTGCCTGCCTTGGTTAGTCAATTCATCAAGGCACAACCATGTTTATTCATTCTTTTTTAGGGTCCTAGCTAACTCTAAGAGCGCTTTGCCTAGCTTAGTCAGTTAGCTCATCAGGGCATGACCATGTTCACTTACCCTTTTTAGGGTCTTACCCAGCTCTTGGTACGCTTTGGTCGCCATGGTTAGTCGACTCATCAGGGCAAGACCAAGTTTGGTCATTCTTTTTAGGGTTTAAGCCAGCTCTAGGAGTGTTTTACCCGCCTTGGTTAGTCAACTCATAAAGGCACAACCAAGTTCACACATTCTTTTTACGGTCTTACCCAGCTCTAGGAGCACTTTGCCTGCCTTGGTTAGTTAGCTCATCAGGGCAAGACTAAGTTCACTCATTCTTTTTAGGGTCTTTGCTAACTCTAGTGGTGCTTTGCCCGCCTTGTTTAGTCAG
Source organism: Lumnitzera littorea (assembly GCA_024138015.1). NCBI lineage: Eukaryota > Viridiplantae > Streptophyta > Magnoliopsida > Myrtales > Combretaceae > Lumnitzera > Lumnitzera littorea. The sequence goes on along the minus strand of JAMXBB010000012.1, from coordinate 78,409,512 downwards.
CTCATCAGGGCACGACCAAGTTCACTCATTCTTTTTAGGGTCTTACCCAGCTCTAAGAGCGCTTTGCTCGCCATGGTTAGTCAGCTCATCAGCGTACGATCAAGTTTGCTCATTCTTTTTAAGGTTTAAGCCAGCTCTAGGAGTGCTTTTCCTGCATTGCTTAGTCTGCTCATCAAGGCACGACTAAATTTATTCATTCTTTTTTAGGGTCTAAGCCAGCTCTATTAGCGTTTTGCCGGCCTTGGTTAGTCAGTTCATCAAGGCACAACCATGTTTATTCATTCTTTTTAAGGGTCCTAGCCAGCTCTAGAAGCTCTTTGCCCGCCTAGGTTAGTGAGCTCATCAGGGCACAACCAAGTTTATTCATTCTTTTTTAGTGTCATAGCCAGCTCTAGGAGCACTTTGCCTGCCTTGGTTAGTCTATTCATCAAGGTACAACCAAGTTTATTCTTTCTTTATTAGGGTCCTAGCCAACTCTAGGAGCTCTTTGCCCGCCTTGGTTAGTCAGCACATCAGGGCACAGCCAAGTTTATTCATTCTTTTTTAGGGTCTTAGCTAGCTCTAGGAGCACTTTGCCCACCTTGGTTAGTCAGTTCATCAGGGCACAACCATGTTTATTCATTCTTTTTTAGGTTCTTAGCCAGCTCTAGGAGCTCTTTGCCCGCCTTGGTTAGTCAGCTCATCAGGGCACAGCCAAGTTTGCTCATTCTTTTTAGGGACTTAGCCAGCTTAAGGAACGCTTTGCCTCCTTTGGTTAGTTTGATCATCAGGGCACAACTAAGTTTGCTCTTTTTTTTTAGGCTCTTAGCTATCTCCAGGAGCGCTTTGCCCGCCTTGGTTAGTCAGCTCATCCAGGCACAACCAAGTTTGCTCATTCTTTTTAGGGTCTTAGCCAGATCTAGGAGCACTATGCCTGTCTTGGTTAGTCTGCTCATCAGGGTTCGACTAAGTTCACTCATTCTTTTTGGGATCTTAGCCAGCTCTAGGAGACCTTTACTCGCCTTGGTTAGTCAGCTCATTAGGGTATGACCAAGTTCACTCAGTCTTTTTAGTATCGTAGCCAACTCTAGGAGAACTTTACTCGCCTTGGTTAGTCAGCTCATCTGGGCACGTCCAAGTTTGCTCATTCTTTTTAGGGTCCTAGCTAGTTCTAGGAGCGCTTTTCCCACCTTGGTTAGTTAGCTCATTAAGGCACAACCATGTTTGCTCATTCTTTCTAAGGTCTTAGCCAGCTCTAGGTGCGCTTTGCCTACCTAGGTTAGTCTGTTCATCAGGGTATGACCAAGTTTATTCAATCTTTTTTAGGGTTTTAGCTAGCTCTCGAAGCGCTTTGCTTGTATTGGTTAGTTAGCTCATGAGGGCATGTTCAAGTTTGCTCATTCTTTTTAGGGTCTTAGGCAGCTCTAGGAGCGCTTTGTATACATTGGTTAGTCAGCTAATCAAAGCACAAGTAAGTTTATACATTCTTTTTCAGGGTCTTAGTTAGCTCCTAGAGCGCTTTGCCTGGCTTGGGTAGTCATCTCATCAATGCACGACGAAGTTTGCTCATTCTTTTTTGGGTTTTAGCCAACTCTAGGAGCGCTTTGCCCGCCATGGTTAGTCAGCTCCTCAGGGTACAACCAAGTTTGCTCATTCTTTTTAGGGTCTCAACCAGCTCTAGGAGCGCTTTGCCTCCCTTAGTTTATTTGCTCATCAGGGCACAACCAAGTTTACTCATTGTTTTGATGGTCTTAGCCAGCTTTAGGAGCACTTTGCCCGCCTTAGTTAGTTAGTTCATCAAGTCACCACCAAGTTCATTCATTCTTTTTTAGGATCTTAGCCAGCTCTAGGAGCACTTTTCCTGCCTTGCTTAGTCAGCTCATTAGGGCATAACTAAGTTTACTCATTCTTCTTAGTGTCTTAGCCAGCTCTTGGAGCACTTTGCCCGCCTTGGTTAGTCAACTCATCAGGGCACGACTAAGTTTACTCATTCTTTTTTAGTGTCTTAACCTACTCTAGGAGCACTTTCCCCACCTTGGTTAGTCAATCCATTAGGGCACAACCAAATTTATTGAATCTTTTTTAGGGTCTTAGCCAGCTCTAAGAGCTCTTTTCCGGCCTTAGTTAGTCAGCTCATCAGCGCATGACCATGTTCGCTCATTCTTTTTAAGGTTTGAGCCACCTCTAGGAGCGCTTTGCTCACCCTGGTTAGTCAGCTCATCAGGGCACGACCAAGGTGACTCACTCTTTTTAAGGTCTTAGCCAGCTCTAAGAGCACTTTGCTCGCCTCGATTAGTCAACTCATTAGGGCAAGAATAAGTTCACTCATTCTTTTTATGGTCTTAGCCAGCTCTAAGAGCGCTTTTCCCGCTTTAGTTAGTCAGCTCATCAGGGCATGACAAAGTTTGCTTATTCCTTTTAAGGTCTTAGCCAGCTCTAAGAGCGCCTTGCCCGCCTTGGTTAGTTAGCTCATTAGAGCATGAGCATGTTTTCTCATTCTTTTTAAGGTCATAGTCAGCTTTAGGAGTGCTTTGCTCACCTTGGTTAGTCAAGTCATCAGGGCACAACCAAGTTTACTCATTCTTTTTAAGGTCTTGGCCAACTCTAGGAGCACTTTGCCCACATTGTTCAGTCAACTCACCAGGGCATGACTAAGTTTATTCATTCTTTTTTAAGGTCTTAGCTAGCTCTAGGAGCTCTTTGCCTGCCTTAGTTAGTCAACTCATCAGGATACGACCAAGTTCTCTCTTTCTTTTTAGGGTCTTCTCCAGCTCTAAGAGCGCTTTTCCCGCTTTGGATAGTCAACTCATCAGGGCAGGACCAAGTTTATTCATTCTTTTTTATGGTATTAGCCAGCTCTAGGAGCGCTTTGCTTCCCTTGGTTAGTCAGCTCATCAGGGCACAACCAAGTTTACTCATTCTTTTTAGTGTCTTAGCCAGCTCTAGGAGCACTTTGCCCAATATTGTTTAGTCAACTCATCAGGGCACGACCGAGTTTATTCATTCTTTTTTAGGGTCTTAGCCAGCTCTAGGAGCTCTTTGCTTGTCTTAGTTAGTCAGCTCATCAGGATACGACCAAGTTTGCTCTTTGTTTTTAGGGTCTTAGCCAGCTCTAAGAGCGCTTTGCCCACTTTGGATAGTCAGCTCATCAAGGTACGACCAAGTTTATTCATTCTTTCTTATGGTGTTAGCCAGCTCTAGGAGCACTTTGCTTGCCTTGGTTAGTCAGCTCATCAGGGCATAACCAAGTGTACTCATTCTTTTTAGTGTCTTGGCCAGCTTTAGGAGCACTTTGCCCACATTGTTTAGTCAGCTCATCAGGGCACGACCAAGTTTATTCATTCTTTCTTAGGGTCTTAGCCAGCTCTAGGAGCTCTTTGCCCGCCTTAGTTAGTCAGCTCATCTGGGCACAACTTAAGAGTGCTTTGCCCACCTTGGTTAGTCAGCTTATTAGGGCACGACCATATTTACTCATTCCTCTTAGGGTCTTAGCTAGCACTAGGAGCTTTTGGCCGCCTTGGTTAGCCAGCTCATCAGGGCACGACCAAGTTTATTCATTCTTTTTTAGGGTCTTAGCCAGCTCTAGGAGCACTTTGCCCGCCTTGGTTAGTCAGCTCATTAGGGTACAACCAAGTTCGCTCATTCATTTTAAGGTCTCAGCCAGCTTTAGAAGCGCTTTGCCCACCCTAGTTAGTCAGCTCATTAGGGCACACCAGCGCTTTGCCCGCGTTGGTTAGTCAACTCATTAGGGCACAACCAAGTTCACTAACTCTTTTTAGGGTCTTATCCTGCTTTAGCGGCGCTTTGCTCGCCTTGGTTAGTCAGCTCATTAAGGTACGACCAACTTTCTTCATTCTTTTTAGGGTCTTAGCCAGCTCTAGGTTCACTTTGCCTGTCTTGGTTAGTCTACTCATCTGGGCACGACCATGTTTATTCATTCTTTTTTAGGGTCTCTGCCTGCTCTAGGAGTGCTTTTCCTACCTTAGTTAGTCAGCTCATCAGGGCACAACCAAGTTTATTCAGTCATTTTTGGGTCTTAGCCAGCTTTAGTCGCACTTTGCCCGCCTTGGTTAGTCAGCTCATTAAGGCACAACCTAGGAGTGCTTGGACCGCCTTGGTAAGTCAGCTCATCAGGGCACAACCATGGTTACTCATTCTCTTTATGGTCTTAGCCAGCTCTAGGAGCGCTTTGCCTGCCTTAGTTAGTCAACTCAATAGGGCACGACCAAGTTTATTCTTCCTTTTTTTTGGGTCTTAGCCAACTTTAGGAGTACTTTGCCCACCTTAGTTAGTCATCTCATCATAGCACAACCTAGGAGCACTTAGACCGCCTTGGTCAGTCAGCTCCTTAGGGCACGACCAAGTTTATCCATTCTTTTTTAGGGTATTAGCTTGCTCTAGGAGTGCTTTGCCTACATTAGTTAGTTAACTCATCAGGGCACCACTAATTTCACTCATTCTTTTTTGGGTCCTAGCCAGCTCTAGGAGTGCTTTGCCCGCCTTAGCTAGTTAGCTCATCAAGGAATGACCAAGTTCGCTCATTCTTTTTAGGGTCTTAGCCAACTCTAGGAGCACTTTACCCGCCTTGGTTAGTCAACTCATCAGGGTACGACCAAGTTCGCTTATTCTTTTTAGGGTCTTAGCCAGCTCTAGGAGCATTTTGCCCGCCATGGTTAGTCAGCTCATCTGGGCATGACCCAGTTCGCTCATTCTTTTTGGGGTCTTAGCCAACTTGTGGAGCGCTTTACCCGCCTTCGTTAGCCAGCTCCTCAAGGCATGACCAAGTTCACTCATTCTTTTTAGGGTCTTAGTTAGCTCTAAGAGCGCTTTGCCCGCCTTGGTTATTCAACTCATCAGGGCTTAACCAAGTTCGCTCATTCTTTTTAGGGTCTCAATTAGCTCTCGGAGTGCTTTGCCCACCTTGGTTAGTAAGCTCTTCAGGGTACAACCAAGCTCGCTCATTCTTTTTAGGGTCTTAGCCAGCTCTAGGAGCGCTTTGCCCGCCTTGGTTAGTCAGCTCATCTGGGCACGACCATATTCACTCGTTCTTTTTTGGGTCTTTGCCAGCTCTAAAAGCACTTTGCCCGCCTTGGTTAGTCAGCTCACCAGGGCACAACCAAGTTCGCTCTTTCTTTTTAGGGTCTTAGCCAGCTCGAGGATCGCTTTTCCAGCCATGGTTAGTCAGCTCATCAGGGCATGACTAAGTTCGCTCATTCTTTTTAGGGTCTTAGCCAGTTCTAGGAGTGCTTTGCTCACCTTGGTTAGTCAACTCATCTTGGCACAACCAAGTTCACACATTCTTTTTGGGGTCTTAGCTTACTCTAGGTGCACTTTACTTGCCTTAGTTAGTCAGCTAATCTGGGCACAACTTAGGAGCGCTTTGCCCATCTTGGTTAGTCAGCTCATCAGGGCACGACCATGTTTACTCATTCCTCTTAGGGTCTTAGCCAGCTCTAGGAGCTTTTGGCCGCCTTGGTTAGCCAGCTCATCTGGGCACGACCAAGTTTATTCATTCTTCTTTAAGGTCTTAGCCAGCTCTAGGAGCACTTTGCCCGCCTTGGTTAATTAACTCATTAGGGTACACCAAGTTCGCTCATTCATTTTAAGGTCTCAGCCAGCTTTAAGAGCGCTTTGCCCGCCTTGGTTAGTCAGCTCATCAGGGCACGACCAAGTTCACTCATTCTTTTTAGGGTCTTAGCCAGCTCTAGGAGCGCTTTGCCTACCTTGGTTAGTCAGCTCATCAGGGCATGACCAAGTTCGCTCATTCATTCTAGGGTCTTAGCTAACTCGAGGAGCCCTTTACCCGCCTTGGTTAGTCAACTCATTAGGGTATGACCATGTTCACTCATTCTTTTTTGGGTCCTAGCCAGCTCTACGAGCGCTTTGCCCGCCTTTGTTAGTCAGCTCATCAGGGCACGACCAAGTTTGCACATTCCTTTTGGGGTCTTAGCTAGCTCTAAGTGCACTTTGCCCGCCTTGGTTAGTCAGTTCATTAGGGCACAACCTTGGAGCGCTTTGCCCCCCTTTGTTAGTCAGCTCTTCTAGGCACGACCATGTTTAATCATTCCTTTTAAGGTCTTAGCCAACACTAGGAGCGCTTTGCCCGCCTTGGTTGGTCAGCTCATTAGGGCACAACCAACTTCACACATTCTTTTTTAGGGACTTAGTCAGCTAGGGGAGTACTTTGTCCACCTTTGTTTGACAGCTCATTAGGGTACAACCAAGTTTACTCATTGATACGCTGAAAAGGTGTTTAAAAAAAATGAGCGCAATACCAGCAAGTATACTAGATCGTATCAAGTAGTATAATGTTGAAAACAAGTGTCGATCCCATGAGGACTTAAGTAGAGTACTAAACTTGTGCTAGCTTTAGTTAATATTTAGGTAAATCAAGAATGGTTTTTTTTTTTTTATACTAAAATTAAAACTAATTTAACTCAATTACAATGAGATCAAAAGATGATTTGAAAAACTTATCAATGGAAAAGTGATGGGAAATCGAGATTCCACCCTAGAGATACTAATCAAGTTGCCATTGAGTTATATAGAATAATATATGTATGGTAATTTCATTGAGATTATAATTCCTTAAATTAAGGATTCGACCTCTAATATAATTAGTCCGCTTCCGCTTTCTAATCAATAGTGGATTCTAGAGTATTATCATACATTTTCCAATGATATGATAATCTAATATCTTCAACCCAATTATCCTAATTCCTTAGTGATTAATTAGTTTTAGATATTGCATTAATCTCCCAATAATCTCTGATTAAACAATTAGACACTGCTTCTGCATTTATCTGAATTCTTTAATCAAGAACTCCTAATGAGTTTACAAACACTCCCATGTTTATAACCTCTAACAATCATAACTTAGACAAGTCATAATTGAAATAGAAAGAGTTGCAATCTGAAATAAGCCATATTTATATTACTCCTATAACATAATTACCACAATCATTTTAGCAATCTAGGGTTTATCTCATTCCCATCTAATAAATTAGTTAGCCATGGAATTCATAGCATCAACATAATTGTGTATGAAAGAATTCATGATTCAATATAATTACAATGGCAATACAATTCTCTATGATAAACAAGAAATGCGAACGATCTCACCGATTCCTTATATAGATGAAAATACTGGTTTGTGTGCACTTTTCTCAAGAAATTCCAATAGCTAAACTCTCAATTGAAATCTAAGCAAACGTTTTTCAATCTTCCATAAATCTCACGATGTAATCTCTCCAATTATATTAAACCCTAACTTCTCAATGTCTAAGCAAAATAATTAAAGGAAAAGTATCAAAAATCAGAACTTCTATTTTATTCTCTCTCCTCTTGTCTATATATATATCCCCACGAAAAATACAATAAAAATTCTTTCTTTTTGTGCACCTCAGGTGTACTACGGCCATGTGTAAAGCCGTGGTTCAAGGTCATAAGCTCCACTGATCGTCTCATTTCCACCGCTATTCATCAACTGTTTTAGCCATGGTCGTGGATCCTCCCTTGCTTGCAGAAAGTCCTCATTCCTCTGTGTTTTCATGCTCCAAATGCACTCTTTCCAGCTCCTTTTCTCCCATTTGTACTGAAATCAACCTGAGGCAAATATATTAACTAGTTAAGTGTCAATTCTTTCAATTAAGCACATAAATCTTTAGGATATCATCGAATTGCCACTAATAAAACAAGGGTTAAATTAGCTTTATCAACACACACACACACACACATACACACACACATATAAATATAGATTTAAATTCTTAACATGTTAATTATGACAATTTCCTATATAGATTTACTAACTTCGCTAATTGTGTGGTGGGGTTGCTGTAACTGGTCAATCATGTGTAATGGGAGTGCCAACTGACCTAGGAAATGTCTTGAGCTGATGACATGTGGAGGGATGTTGTTAGGAAGAGGTATAGGAGGAATAATGGGTAAACTCGATGTCTTGAACACAAGTATGTGACAGTAGATCAAACTTATTGTTCTTAATCGTTCTTGATCGAATAGTTTGTTTGATCTTGTTTGAAGTGATTTCAACAAAGCTCTAGTGTTTGTCTTAAACTTATCAATGATTTAAATCCCTAATCGGGCCCATTTTGTAGACTTTGTTACTAGCTCAAGATATGAACCCATGGCATTAAATTGGGTTAAAAACTCAATTACCAAAATAACCCTCTATTCTAATAAGTATCTGAATTTCTTTATCCTATATAATATTTTTAATAATACTTTATCCTTAAATAGTAACTCCTTATACATATTTGCTCTTATATCTATAAGATAATATGGCTACTAATATAAGAATGTTGCTAATTGACAAAAGAAGTTCTATCTTTTTTACTTTTTCAAATTTCTCACTTCGTCATTTTTTTTAAGCAATATGATAATACGTATAGAAGAATAATTAAAACAAAAGAAATTGCAAAATGATTACAACAAGGTTCATTTTCATTCCTATTTGAAATCATGACAATGTCTTTTTTAATTGCTCTTTAAAACAATTGATATGCCTTACAATTGTTAAGCACTTGGTTTTCCATCAAATCAATCCAATTTGACTCAAAAGGATAAAAAGCAAGTGGCTTTTGGGATTCAATATGATATACGAATCACAGGAACAAAGCATGTGACATAATTTATGAAATAGATTGATAAGTACTAGGATTCATCACAATATGAAGGGATTGATAAGAATGAAATAATTGAGAGAAAACTCAATAATAGCAGTTCAATTTGAAAGAGTCAAACATTTAAATTATTCTAAATCTTTCAAGGCATAAGGTAAATTATTCTAAATCTTGTATGTTGTTTTTCATGCAACACTCTAACAACAATTAAAGACAGTCTATCCTTAATCTTTAGGATTCATCTTAATATTGATTTTGGCAAGTACTTAGGCATTTTAGTTCAAGAAGGAGGGAAGTTGATGAATGGTTATTCAATATATTGGAAAAATTGAGAAGAAAATTATCTAGATGGAAATCAAAACTGCTTAGCATGGTAGAAGGTCCATTTTGATTTAGTTTGGTGCAGTACATAAGAGCAAAGGAAGATGTACTAGATTAACTGGACTAAATTAAAACAACTTAAAGAATCAAGTAGGTTATGATTGATGGAAATTCAGCAGAGGAACAAAGTTTCACAAATTTAGATTGGCAAATGAAATGGAAAACCTCTTGTCGGCTACCTCATCACTAAAAAGTATTGGATGCAATAGCATACTGGTAAGAAAAAGAAAGGATCATCCATATTCTTGGAACTAAGGAAAGCCTTGGATTGGATTAAGGAAAGGGTACATATTATAGTTAAAGTTGGAAAACATCCAAGGTTTTGTAGTGATATATGGTTGGGGGAAAAGTCTACTAGTGGTTGGTTGTTTAGGCCATTAAATAAGTTCAATTGCAACCTTAGGCTTGATCAGATATGGGACAATACCATAGGTTAGAAGGAAGATATAGTTGCATATCCCTTAAGATGATTTATTTTGCAGTCGCCTTAGGAACCTATTTCTTTGCACTAATAATGTAGATTCTGATGTGGAATGATGGCCTTATCAAATTGACTGTAAGTTCACTACAAAATCAGCATACTTACAAATTCATAAAGATAGTCAACCATCAAAGATAGGATTGGACATGGAAACTTCCAACCTATCCAAGTACACAAGTATTATCTGGAGAATATTACATCATGGGTTGGCTAAAGAAGAAAACATGCAAAGGAGAGGACTCCCTTTCCAACATTTATGTCCCCTTTGCCAAAATGAAGGGAAACAATATATCATTTCCTATTGAATTGTTGTTAGAGTAGATGTGTATGGGCAACCATGGATATTCAATTACCACACATAAACTATAGTTTTGAGGAATTAAGGAGCTAGATCAAAACAAATTGTCAACAATCAAAGGCAAATTAGAGGAGGAATAACCCATTGAAGCATGTATAGATAATACCTACTCGAAAAGGTATCTGGAGACAAAGAAATAACACCATTTTTAAGGAAGCACTAACAAAGGAGAGTTGTGTTAAAAAAATCAGGATAGATGCCAATGAATGGTGGATCATCTACTAGAAAGATAAACTGCAACTCAGACACTAAGCTTTCAACCTTCCTAACATAAGGCGAAAAGAAAGGTGGGTGAAGATTGAATGCATTGGTGTAGTTTCTAAGATGTCTTTGATTGTTAATTTTGGAGTACTTTGCTTTGAACATAATGGAGTAATTTTATGGGCAATGCAAAAGAAAGCTATAGGCTTATGCCCCCTTGAAGCTGAATTAAATGCTATAAGAGAAGGGTTGATGCTCACATGGGAGAAAGGACATATGAAGATTGTCCGCATTATTGATTGATAGTAAGCTTTAAAGAGGTTACAAAAGCCAAATATTGACATTGACCATTGTTACTCTATCTTGGAAGAATGTAAGACTGAGCTAAATTATTTACAATCATTTTCTTTATGAAGGGTTACCTGTGAAAGGAATAAAGCTACATATTATCCAACCAAACGTGGAATTCAAACTCTAGGCTCTACGTTCTTTTTTTATGCTATTCTATTTTATTTGGTTATGCTCATGTCAAATAGTTCTAATCGTGTTTTTAGTTTGCAAGACTTCAACATGAGGGTGAATACCTTCCATGCTATATATGTAGGTTAATTTGCTATTAATTGTGATGAACTTTTGTGCTTTTCTAGTTTATTCATTCCCAATAGGCTTACATATTTATATTAAAGTGGTTAAATAGTAAATAATTGTATAAAAATAAGTTACATGAATAAAGAAATGAAATAATTATAAGACAAGAAATAATATAACTATTTTAAAACTATTTCCTAATTAATCAACTTCTAGTTCATTGCCATACGTAGAAGATATGGAATATTGCTTGAGTCTTTCGTAAAGATTTCCTTGGTCAATTACCAGAAATAATTCTTGTAAGATATCTTCAAACACACTCCTTCTGTAATGTCCACTAATTTGTCAAAATAAGAAACTATCTATAATTTACAATTAAGAAGCTATGTAAAATCTACTTTTAACGTATTCCTTTGCCATGGAAATCTACATTCTTTTAATTATAAAATTCTCCAATCAGCTTTTGAAACTTCTTCTTCTTATTAGGATTATTCTGAATGGTCTCTCTAGCTTGCTTCTACTTTGCATTTTTAATCTCAAAAGTCTTACTTATTGACAATGAAAATTGGTTCAATGTAATCGCTAAACACTTGACAAGTATAGACTTTGGAAAATGAAAAAGAGTTATGTTATGGAGGGGGTTGGTTACTAAGGCAACTTCGGCGTCCAATTCCAAAGTAGGAGATTTGTCTGTAGAAAAGTGAAATGAAGGGCTTACAAAGGTGCACCAATCAGTATTTATAGTTGAGCATTGTTACTTAGTTTGTAACCATTGCCACCAAAATACACTAGTGCTTAGCTTTTGAATTTTCTATCGCCCCTCAATTTCAAGGATTGTAGGTGGCATTCTGGTGAGTAATGGGTAGTTGTTCTTGCAAACAAACCTAACTATTCGTGCCCCTTGTTTAGGTTTAAACTCCTCTTTATTGATCAGCTCTCAACGAGCTCTATGAAGTTTAACCGAGCAAATAATGGCTAATCTAACCAACCTAGCCTAACCTAGTCTTTACCATACAAATGAGTGTCAAGCTGAGTCACTTCCTAAGTTGATCAATCCTAAAGACTTGGGTTGTAAGAGGTTGGAAATGTGGTACAAGAGGTATTAAACGTAGATAAGTTAGTCAAGTGTACTTCACTTTAGGTTGGTCCAAGTCAATTTAGGTCTATGGAAAAGTCCTTATTAAGATTTCACCCCCTACCAACCCAACCACCCCCCTACCTCAACTCTCCTTGATGGGTTCATCAAGGGGAGGAAAAGTATTTCACTGGAGTGATCTCTCAAGATGGACCTTCAACCCAACATAAATGGATTTTATGGCATTTGATCTTTCTCATATCCGAACAATTGGCTTGTCCTTAATCATAAGATTGTATCATTTTCTCTTAAAGCTAACCTGTCTCTCATTTGACCGCCTAAGGAAGTTTAGTGTTTATTCAAATGGCACTTCACATTTTCATCATTGAGAAATGTGCAATTGTGTTAGAATCTATGTATATCCTCAATCTTTTATTAGGTTTATATAATCAAATGGCTAGATTTGATTTGTAACTACCTTCTACGCGGATACTAAAGTTTTCTTATAAACTTTTTGTCATCTTTTATTATCTGAATTCCAACTTCTTCTCTTTTCTCCTTTTTCCCACTTTGCTTCATCAAATATTTTGCACTTACAATCTTTTAACTTACCTTCTTCATTTTAACAATCTCTATCTTTCACATCATCTACACTTCAATTCACATTTCCTCTTTCAATCATATTACCTACGTAACCATGTCTTCTACTCAATTAGAAGACTTAACTCATGCCTAGCAATAGAGCCAGGAATTGACCATTGCACATAGGGTAGGTTGTTCACCTCCTCAAGAAGAACCTACTCATATGACATACATAGATAGTGATTTTCCATGGGATTTTTCTAGAGTTACAAGTTTAGTTGTGGTTTAGGGCATGGAGGATTACAAAACTTCCCTTCATGAGTACCTATTAGATGATGAGGGTAGCACCCAAGCCATTCCACCATATTTAGGTATTGAGTAGGATATGAGTCCTAATGGAGTTACTAGCACGATGATTGAAAAGGAGTTCAATGCATTGAAGCTCAATTTCTAATCTATCCCTTGAAGCTAGAGAATAAAGAAGCTTTAACTACATAAATGCATCACTTTGCTAGGTGATCATGAATTTTCCCTCTTTGATAAGTACTTTGTGGTTAGTTTTAGGTTTCCTTTTTACTTATTTTAGAGATTTTAGTTGATGTAACATTGTGTTTATCCCTTTACGTTGATTACAAACTCTTATAGATTAATGGTAGCTTTTGAATGCATTTGTGAGGATATAGAAGTTAGGGCCACTCTAACTTTATTTCGTTATTTTTTTTACCATAAAGAAGGGTGATGGATGGTTTTACATTTGTGCCCAACCTCGTAGGAAGATTTTGATAGGGTTAGCATCCTTTATCCATCATTGGAACCAAAAGTGGTTGTAGTTAGGTCTAAAATTGACTTAGATTTCCCTACCATTTGGAGTCTTCCAATCAAATAGTCTGATATCAAGTAATTACTCCCTAATGATAAGAACGCTTGATAGGAATCAGATTACTGGGCCTTTGACCTACAGCTAAGCTCGAGGATTAGAAGGACTAACAAAGCAAATCCTCCAGCTCCAATTGACCCCACCGAGGCCGAGTTGGTCCTTGCTACCAAATAACTCCCTTTGCTGTGCCGAGTAACTTCTCATCTCTTGAAAATTATGTGCTGCATTAAAAAATGCTCTTCTTGCAACCTGACCCTTCATACATCCTTACCTAATCATGGCCGAGCCAACTACTAGCTCAACAACATTGATGCCGATAAGCTGAGAGATCTTAAACAAGTCTTTAGCTACTCCTTCTTGGACGAGTCTACATTTGCCAGTACCCTTGCTTGACTACCCATCCTAATTGTACTAATTTGTTTGCATCTTCCAAGGGCATCACCGATACATTATTTCCATGTGTCTAAGCCTGCTTAGAGAATCTGTTGCACTTAATCATTACTTTTCCTTGAATATTTGTTTTTACCCTTTTGTATTTCTTGCACATTACTTTTTTAGGACAATACCCTTTTTGTCTTTTTCATCTTTAGGAAAGTTATCCTAATTTCTTAGGTATAAATACCTACTGTACATGTAGCCGCACATCATCTTATCATAATCAATATACTAAATTTACTCCTTTTGTGAACATTGCTCTCATTAGCTTGTTTGCTCTTTCTTCACTCTCATCCTAACCCTTAAGCAAGGCTAGGTGGCAAGTAAACTCACTAGACCAACTCGTGCGTCATATTGAGCTGTGTCGTAAGTCCTTAGAAGTTCTAGTATTGCATCATATCCTTTAAAGTTGTTCATGGGTTTGCTTATTTTCTTTCTTTTCTGTTCTCTCATGTGCTTCCCATTACTCATTTTAAGCTTCCGCCAAGCTTAAACTCATCCTTACGATTGACCTTGTTTGCTCTTGGCTTTGTTCTACATCATCTTGGTGTCTGAGTGGAGGTTTCATTTGGGTAAGTTATGTTTATGTTCTATGAAGTAGTGCTTGTTGCAGCAATGTACGTTAAGGTTGTGAAGAGAGTAACTAAATTGTTTAAGTATGTAATAGAGTATGGTGGTTGTTCTTGAGTATACTCTCCTTTTCCTTGTTTTGAACATCCAAAAATAGAGCAAGTTTCTATATAGTAGTTTGTTCATCTGTGTAGTTGTTGTGTTTATAGATTAACCAAACATCTCTATAGAGAGTGTATGTGTCATTTAGCTCGAAGACATAGTGTCAGTTGTGTCTAAGATTCAAAGTTTGAAACCAAATTTGCCTAAGAAAATGACAAACTTAAGTGTTAATGTTAGTATTAGAGATGACATTAATGGTGTCATCCTCCATGGCTAACAATCACAAGGCACCCCCAAATGTACGAATGAAAGACTTGATGGGGTAACCAACGTCCTAATTGATTTAACCAGAGTTATTCATGCAATGGCTTATTGACCTGCTAAGGCCATGCAAAATACCCTACAAGCTGCTCGACCTGCTAGAGGTAAGAACTTAGCTCGACAAGTTTGAGGTGTAGACGTAAGAAGATGAGCATAACGAAGGATTCACTTAGGAGATATAGATGATGTTGAAGAAGAAGAAGAGTAAGTTAGAGCACCCCAAGCTATCGACCATGTAAAGCTTTAAATTCCCAACTTCATTGGTTCTGGAAGTGTAGATGATTAATTGGATTGGGAGTAGAAGGTTAAGCATGTATTTGACTACTACTAGTATGAGGACTTAGAGAAGGTGATGACTGCTACTTTTGAGTTTACAAGGCATGCCACCATGTGGCCGAATAATTTTTAGGTCATGAGTAGACGAGAAGGACATAGAGAGGTTAATACTTGGCCTAAGATAAAGAGAATACTTAGAAACAGGTTTGTGTCAGATATCTATCTGCAAGACATTTTTGCTCGACTTCAAGAGTTGAGATAAGGAGGCCGAACTGTTGATAAATATGTTTAAGAATTCCAAGTGCTTATGATTCGCTGTGAAGTAGAGGAGCCATCAACGCCAATAGTCTCTAGGTCACTTACTAGTTTGAGGAGTAATATTTGAGACATCGTTGAACTCTAGCAATTTATTACAATGGATGATGCTATAAGGATACCACAATGAGTAGAAAGGCAAATAAGAAATCGAGCGATGACCCTATCCCTAATGAGCTGACCTGGTCAATCGAGTCAACCTGGTTAGGGAAGTTATCGAGCCTTGTCAAGTACCAAGTTGACTAGAAAGGTAGATGTCCTAGTCAAACAGAAGGGCCGACCTACTAGTGATACGCTAACCTGAACATATGAGAAAGGATAAGGATCTAAGAGGAAAACGAGTCAGATCAAATGTTTTAAATGCCAAGGGTTTAGACATATGGCTATTCATTATCCGAACCTACCAACCATGGTCATCAAGGGAGACATCTTGAAACTTGAAGTGGATAGTATTGATGAAGAACTTGAGGAAGAGACTGTTCTTGAGATGGAGACCACTCAAGAGAATGAATTGGTCAAGGAAGATGTGTTTGCCGAGGGCTTAGATAAATTGATTCTTGTTGTCTAACGTATAATGAGTTTAGAAACCTCACATGAGGAGAAGTAAAGAGAGAACTTATTCTACATTACATGCAAAGTGAATGATCTATTGTGTGTACTCATTATAGATAGTGGCAGTTGCACCAATGTGGCATCTGTTGACCTAATTAAAAAGCTTACGCTACCGACCACTTCACATCCAAAGTTGTATAAGCTACATTAGCTGAATGAGAAGGGAACGTTACATATGACTCAACAAGTATTGTTGTTGATCATAATTGGAAATTACTCCAATAAGATTCTTTACAAGGTATTGCCCAGGTGCACATCACATGTGCTATTAGGCTAACCTTGGCTTTATGAACTAAGAGTTATCCATGATGGGTACATGAACATCTATGTGTTTGAAAAGGAAGGATGCAAGATTATGTTGAACCCCATGATGTTGAGTTAAGTTAGCAATTTGTAAACTAAACTTGCTTGTAGATCAAAGAAAGCTGTGGTACTGAGTAAAGCTGAACTTCGAGAGGCTATTAAGGCTAATGTGTCGACCATCTTATTAGTCAAGCTATTATTAGAGTTGAAGGAATGGGGTAAACTACCTCTAAAGGTTAAGGAGCTATTGAATGAATATGCCAACCTATTTCTAGAACAGTTGCTGGAAGGTTTATTGCCGTTTAGAGGCATTAAGCACTACATTGACTTTATTCCCGACGCTGCCTTGCTAAACAAACTAGTTTATTAGATGAATCCTGAACAAGCTACTGAGCTCCAACGACAAGTCACTAAATTAATGGAGAAAGGGTATCTAAGGGGGATTCTAAGTCCCTATGCTATTTCGGTCTCTTAGTACTAAAAAAAGGATGGTACCTAGTGAATGTGTATTGATAGTCGAGTCATGAACAAGGTCACAATTAAATATTAGTATCCAATCCCTAAGTTAGATGACATGTTGGATGAAATGGGTAGAGCTAAGGACTTTAGCAAAATTGATCTAAAGTCTAGCTACCATCAAATTCAGATGAGGTTAAGAGATGAGTGAAAGACCACTTTCAAAAATTAGCATAGACTCTACACTTGGGTGGTAATGCCATTTGGCCTGTCAAATGCACCAAGCACTTTCATGCGATTGATGAACCACGTGATAAGGAATTTGATCAAGAAGTGTGTTGTGGTATACTTTAATGACATCTTAATATACAGTATTGAAATGCTAAGTCACCATGATCATCTTTATGCCATATTAAATGTACTCTAAGCCAAGAGGTTATTTGGTAACTTGAAGAAGTGTCGTTTCTACTAGGAGGAAGTGATATTTCTAGGCTATATAGTAGGTGGAGGAAGCTTACGAGTGGATGTTAAGAAGATCCAAGCAATTGTCGAGTAGCTGACTTTGAACACTTATGTTTAGGTGAGAAGTTTTTGTAGACTGGCTTCCTTTTATAGAAGGTTTATCAAGAATTTCAGTACCATAGCTATGCCCCTTATCGAGCTAACGAAGAATAACATCAAATTTGCTAAAGTGAAGGAAATATTTACTTCCATACTTGTACTAGCTTTTCCTAACTTTGAGAAGATATTTAAGCTAGAATGTCATGTGTCAAGCATTGATACAGGTGTTGTCTCAATGCAAGAAGGCTGATCAATTGCTTACCATAACGAGAAGCTCAAAGGACCTTAATTGAACTACTTTGCATATGACAAAGAACTCTTAGCTCTTATTCAGTGCTCTAAGTGTAGCAACATTACCTATTGTCAAGAGAGTTTGTCATCTATACCGACCATAAGTCTCTAAGGTACCTCTGAAGTTAGACTAAATTGTCAAAGCGGCAAGCACTGTGGATTAAATTCCTTGAGGGATTCAATTTTGTGATTAAGTATAAACAAGGGAAGAGCAACATAGTTGTAGATGCTCGTTCAAGAAGACATGTGCTCTTGATTGAACTCCAAACTAGGTTGCTTGGGTTTGAAAGTATCTTAAGAGCCACATTTCGAATTTGTAATTGGGCGATGTGCAGATGGAAGACTAGTGGATGATTATCATGTAGAAGATGGTTACTTGTTCCGAAGTAGAAAGTTGTGCATGTTAACCTATTCAATAATTGAGTTACTTATCAAGGAAGCCTACTTTAGAGGACTCTTAGGGCATTTTGGAGAGATAAGAACATATGAACTGCTGAGTAGATGATTCTTTTGGTCGAGAACGAGGCCAGATATGGACCGAATTGTTAAGGGTTGTATTGTACGTAAGAGGGCCAAATGCTAAGTCGAGTAAAGGAAAGCAATGCCTTTGCTTATCTTAACTAGACCCTGGACTGAGTTGAACATAGACTTTATTCTCAGATTACCTAGAACTGCTAGAGGTAAAGATTCTATAATGGTGGTCATGGATAGATTTAGTAAGATAGCATACTTTGTGCCCTGCTCTAAGGCTAATGATGCTTTAGTTATTACTTCTCTCTTTTTGCAGGAAATTATTTGGTTACACGACGTACTAAGAAACGTAGTCTTAGACAGTAATCCAAAGTTCTTGAGCAATTTTTTAAGAACTCTATGGTGATGGATAGGGATTAAATTAGGATTTAGCACTTCTTGTCACCCCTAAATTGATGGCCAAATGGAGGTGGTCAATCACACTTTGGGATTACTACTTCAAGCTATAGTAGGGAAGAACTTAAATGATTGGGATGTCTGTTTGCCTATGGTAGAATTCACCTACAACCAAATGAAGCATGATACCACTAAGAAGACCCCCTTTGAGGTCATCTATGGCTTTAATCCCAAATTGCCTCTCAATCACACCCTTATACTCCTACTTAAGCAAGTGGATCCTAATGCAAGAGCCTAAGCCTAGTCCCTATAATATATCTATGAGAAAGTTACTCGATAGATTGATCAAGCTACTAAGAAAATGCGAGAAAGATCTAAGGGTTGGAAGTCAATACAATTTTAGATTGGAGACCTAAAGTGGTTACACTTAAGCAAGGAGAGGTTCCTAAATAGGAGAAAGAACAAGTAATCTACTCGAGTTGAAGGCTCCTTCAAAATCCTATAAAAGGTCAACGATAATGCCAATAGACTAGTACTACCTAAAGATTATGGGGTTTCCGAAACTTTTAACATTGCCAACCTCAGCTCCTATCATTTTGAAGGAAAATCAAATGAGGACCAGTTGAATTTGATCCTAAACCCAAATCAACCAAGGCAAAATGATAAGAATCAAACTACTAGGCCTTTGACTCGTAGCCAAGCTAGATCACTAAAAAGACTAAAGAAGTAAATCTTCTTCTTCTATTCGATCCCTATCAAGGCTAAGTTTCTCCTTACTGCCAACTAACCCCCCTTACCATATCGAGTGACTTTACATCTCTGGAAAATTATGTATTGCCTTAACGAATACTCTGCTTGCAACCTAACCCTTCCCATGCCCCTACACGGTCATGACCAAGCTGACTACCAGCTTAGTACAATTAATGCCGATAAGCTGAGAGATCCTGCATAAGTCCTTAGCCACTCCTTTTTAGATGATTCCACATTTTCCCAATACCCCTGCTCGGCCACCCATCCTGATCTTACCACTTTGTCTACATCTTCCAAAGGCATCACTAATACATTGCTATTACGTATCCAGGCTCACTTAAAGAATCTATTGCACTTAATTGTTACTTTTCCTTCAATATTTGTTTTTACCCCTTTGTATTCCTTGTACATTACTTCTTTGGGACGGTACTCTTTTTGTCTTTTCCATCTTTAGGTAAGTTACCTTAATTTCTTAGGTATAAATACTTACTATACATGTAGCTACACATCATCTTATCATAATCAATATACTGACTTTACTCCTTTTGTGAACATTGCTCTCATTAGCTTGTTTGCTCTTTCTTCACTGTCATCCTAACCCGTAAGCATGGCTAGGTGTTGACTAACTTTACCGGACCAACTCATGCATTATATCGAGCTATGTCATAAGTACTCAAAAGTTCCACTAGTGTGTCATATCTTTTAGAACTGTTCGTAGGTTTACTTATTTTCTTTCTTTTCTATTCTCTCGCGTGCTTCGCATCACTCATTTCCCATTCGACTGACCTTGTCTACTCTTGGCTTTAATCAGCATCAAGGCTTATGACACCAGCCTAAAAGCCTCCAACAACAATTGGTTTCTCTAGGATGCTGACATAATCATAGATAAGTATTCTTGTGGTACTTTGATCTTTCTTAGAGATGAAGTTAGAGCTCCCAACAGTGTTAGTGCTACTTAAGGCAAAGATATTAAGGGTACTAATGAAGGAATTATTATAAAGCAAGGTATAAGCTATTTATGATTTCGCCATGTTGAGTGGGCTTGCAATTGGAAGGACCATCATGTCAACTTCAGGAGCTAAGTGGTCTTCCTTACTAATACTTAGTACAATTTCTATAAGCCATTTTATTTTCATTTTAATATTTCCCTAACCTAATCCTGTGATCTTTCTTTTGCATATATGCTACTGAAAGATCATAATTTGAAGGATCTCTTTGCTCAACTAAAAGATGGCAATGTTGGGAAGAAGGAGGATGTTAAGAAAGTTCTTGCAAAACCATCCATGAAGTCAACCACTACCATCATTAGGAAGAAGGAGGATGTTAAGAAAGTTCCTGCAAAACCATCCATGAAGTCAACCACTACCACCACCAATGCTGCAAAGGAGACAACCAACAAAAGTTTCTCTTGAAAGGAAGGTTATGAAGGCTACTGATTTGAAGTGGTGGCCTAATTCACATGATTGTCTACCTCTAGGTAGGGTCCAGCCAAGGGAAAAGCTCTTGATGAAGGTTAAAAGAAGGATGATAAACTCAAGGGAGGATCTAAGGATTTGAAGAAACCTAAGGAGGTTCCTATTGTTCTACTAGAACTGATGACTCTTTCTAGGAAGGAGAATAAATAGTTCCTTCAATTCTATCCTTACTGGAATGTAAATACTGCCGACCATGCTCTTAAGAATGGGAAGGTCGCCTTAGAGCTAGTAAGGGGTATTAGTCTTCTCGAAGACGTTCCCCCATTACTAACACTGTTAAGTAAATGATGTATAGCATAATCTAATTTGTTGAGCTTCACAAAATTCACTAAATTTGTTATTATCAACCTATAGCCCATTATTTTTAACGATAGCACATGGTATCCTAAATCTAGTCAAAATATTACTAACCATAAAGGCCTCAATGCTCCATTTTGTGATGTTGGCCACAACCTTTGCTTTAACCCATTTTGTGAAGTAATCCACTATAATAATGATTTACTACCTTTGTTTGGTGATCTTTGAGAATGGGCTTAGAATATCTAACCCCAATTAGTAAAATGGCTAGGGGCTAATGAGTGGAATCAAATATGTATTTAGTGCTCTTTTGACTAGAGCACTCCTTTGATAATGATCACAAGTTTGAACCAAATGAAGGGAATCCTTTTTCATTGTAGGCCACCAATATGTAAGCCATAAAGCTCTAACATTATATAGCTCTAGCCTTAATGTGGTTGCTGCATAATCTGGCATATAGGTCAAAAAGCACCTACTTTACCTCAAATGGTCACAAACAACTTAAATAAGGCATACTTAACCCCTTCTTTTACACCTTTCTATCAATTATTGAAAAATTGGCGACTATGTAGATGAATCTTCGAGCCTCTTTACTATCTTGAGGCAAGACCCCATTCTTCAAATAATCAAGGTTAAGATCCATCTAATAGGGCTCCATCTCTTTCTCTTGTACTTCTAGACATTTCACATTTTCTTATCCATGCTCTTCTCTAGTAAAATTTCTAAGAAAATTCTCTCCTCCCAATTCGATAGACTTATGGAGGCCAATATGGACAACTTGTTTGCGACTTAATTTTACATTCTTGGAATTTTCAACAACTACCAAGATTCAAAACTAACTTTGAGCTCTTTGACCAGTTGTAAGTATTTAACCATGTTTTCATCTTTACCATACTATCTCTTATAACTTGATCAACAAAAAGCTGGGAGTCAAAATAGATATCTAACCACTTAGTTTTGATCCCTTTAGCCAACTTCATCCTCACCAAGAGTACTTTATATTCTTACTTGTTGTTGTAGGTTGGGAACTCATATTTTAAAGCATAAGAATTTTGAGCCCCCATTAGCCCTTTCAAGATCAAGCTAGCACTACTTCCTTCACATGTTGATGATCCATTAACATATAAGGTCCAGGTTAGCTCTTCACTCTATGTAGTGGATCCTTTATTTCCAATAAACTCAACTATAAAGTTGGCTAGGATTTGAGCCTTATAAGCTTTCCTTGGTCGATACTATATCCCTAAAGCACTAAGATCTAAAGCATATTTGACCATTTACCTTGAGCAATTAGGCCTTTGTATTGCTTGTTTTAAAGGGTGGTTAGTTAGGACTACAAACTAGTAAGCCTTAAAATATAGTTGGAGTTTCTTAACTGCAACAACTATTACCAGGACAAATTTCTCTAGCTTTGTGTATCATAACTTAGGTCCTTTTAAAACATGGCTAACATAATAAATAGGTTAGTAAATTCTTCCTTCTACTTGTACAAGCATGGATGAAAGAGCTTTGTCTCTTACAAACAAATATAGATGGAGAGTTTCACCCTCAACTAGCTTTTATAAGATCTGTGGCTTGGTAAGAAATTCCCTTAAAGACTTAAAAGCTTGTTCACATTCTATAATCCATCTAAACTCAAACAGATTCCTTAAGATACAAAAAAATTTTACAAAACTCTTTGCACTTTTTGACACAAAGCAATTCAATGCTGCTACTCTACTAGCCAATCTTTGGACCTCTTTGATAGACTTTGATGACTCCATAACCAATATAGCTTGGATCTACTCGACATTGGCCTCAATTCTCCTTGTATCACCATAAAGCCTAAAATCTTCCCTAAGGGAACTTCGAACACACACTTTTGAGGGTTCAATTTCATATTTGATTTTTGAATGTGTCGAAGGTCTCTTGTAGGTAGGAAAGGTGCTTGTCATTGGTCTTACTCTTAACAATAATGCCATCTACATAAATCTCTATATTCTTTTGTATTTAAGGCTTGAACATTTTGTAACCAGCCTTTAGTATGTAGCCTCGGCATTTTTCAAATCAAATGGCATAACTTCATAGTAATGTATCATGAAATTAATGATGAAAGAGGTGTATACCTAGTAAGAGGAGTGCATTTTAATCCAGTTGTATCTCGAAAAAAGATCTATAAAGCTTAATAGATCATGGCCTAAAGTTAAATCGACCATCTGATCATTGAATTGTAATGGAAAGCAATCCTTTGGGCATGGCTTAGTTAGGTCGATAAAAACAATGTACGTTCTCTATTTTCCATTTGCCTTTTAGTCCAACACATAGTTGGCTAGCCAAGTGGGGGGAGGTTCTTCTCTAATGAAATCTACCTTCAACAACTTTTGGACTTTTTCCTCAATAGCTACTTGCCTCTTCAGGACAAAAATATTTCTTTTTCTACTGTATTACCTTAGCAGTTGGGTTAATGTTTAGCTTATGGGTGATCACCACTTTTGAGATTACAGGCATGTCAGATGGGGATCGAGCA
This sequence comes from Lumnitzera littorea, assembly GCA_024138015.1. Lineage (NCBI taxonomy): Eukaryota > Viridiplantae > Streptophyta > Magnoliopsida > Myrtales > Combretaceae > Lumnitzera > Lumnitzera littorea. The sequence continues at coordinate 78,386,214 of JAMXBB010000012.1, read as the reverse complement.
AAAATATCCTTATTAGCATGGAGGAAGTACACCCTACATTCTTAAAGGTTAGTTAACATATTAGCTTTAACCATAGTAGTGTCCTCAACGTTGTCACTTAGTTGTATGGTTAAGGTTTCCTTTATTGGTTCTCCTCTTACTTACAAACGATTATTTATACCTTGGTCAATGTAATAGACCTAATCCTTCTTCAAAGCTTTCAGGTAATTAGCTAACTATTAGTCTCCATGATACGCTCCTTATTTTGCTGGGGTTGGAAAATTTGCTTTCTAATGAGTTCTAGACACAACCATCTTAAAGATATTGATGGAAGGTCAACTCATGATCCCATGATATGGTGAGGCATAATTGACTAAGATAAAACCAACTTGTTTCTCCATGATGTTCTCATCATCCTTGATTTAGACATAAGGAAACTACTCCTTGAACTTTACTAGTTGATTATTGAACCCCTACAAGTTGTACTTGTAAGGCTACACCTTGCAATTATCTTGATTTAGTTACATTTAGTGGAATGCACGTTTGAAAATAATATACAATGAGCTTTCAGTGTCAACCATGACCTTTTTTACCTTGAACTCGACTACTTCGATCGTAATGACTAGTATATCATTGTTGGGAAATTGAATCCCTTATAAATCCTTATAAGAGAATGTCATCATGTCATCTACCCTATGCCTTTTTCCTCTAACGTTCAGCAAATGATCTCCTTATGAGTCAACCAAACTCAATGTAGCCAAGGTATTTCCTCCTCTTGGGCTACTAAAAACCACATTAATTACTCTTGGAGCTCAATTTCCTCCTCTAGCATTATAGCAAGTTGTTAATTCTCAACTAGTTCGGGCATCATTTTCTTGAAGTTGCTACTTAATCCTTGTTCTTTAAGTAGGCTGTTCATTCCTTTCTTCTTTGTCTACTATGAATTTCCTTGAATATCCTCTTTGGAAAGTGTTTTTCAGTGCATTCTGCAAGTGGATGCACTCATCTATGTTATGGCCATGATCTCCTTGGAAATTGCAATATTTGTTAGAATTTTTCCTTGTAAGGTTCTTCTTCATCTTCTTTAGCCATATCAAGATTCATTATTTACACACCTTCGTCTAAATATCCGACATAGGTTGGTTTAGGGTGGCATATTTGGTAAAGGTTGAATTTGGCCTTTTCTAATCTCTTGAAGGTCGGCTCAATTTATCTCGTATATCAAATTTCTTTCTAAAGTAATCTTGCATCAACCCTTTCTCTTTTTGCAACCTTTTTTTTGAACTTTTCTTTTTTAAGCTCCCTACAACCTTTCATTTGGTTCTCCTAAGGTATAAACTTTTCCGACCCTTTGGTAAACTTGTCTAATGAGGTCAGTAGATGTTTGGCAAGAGACTTAAAAAAGTCTAAGTCTTCTCTAACACCTCCATAAATGGCATACAATGTAACGTTCTTATCACATTTAGTAATCTTGATCATCAGCTGATTGAATCTATGTACATAATCCCTGATGCTTTCCCTAGGCTTCTACCAAATCAAGGGTAGAAGTGGGGAATCTTTTGTAAGAAGCTTAATGGTAAAGAAATATTACTTAAACTCATCAGCCAATTGGTCGACTGAAGACTTTGGCAAGTTAAACTAACTGTTTGATTTCCATAAGGTAGAGGGGAATACTATAAGTAATTACGTTTAAAAGCCTATACAATTCTTTTAGAGTACGAAATGTATTTAGGCAATCATTTGGGTCTTTCTTCCTATCGCAAGTGTCAAATTGAGTTAATCAAACACTTAGAGGGAGAATTTCATCTAGAATTTCTTAAATAGTAGGGCTTGACTTCTTACCCCTTATATCCGCTTCCTTTTTAGAGGTTCCTTTTATTGCCAAGTTCTTAATGTATTCTTCTAAGTCTTGCAAAATCATATCTACCACAACTTTTTGGGGCAAGCGAGTAACTAGATGCTCAATCTTCCCCTCAGTACACGGTTGACCACACTCACCAGCTTACCCTATGGTGGTGTTTGTTGAATATGCTTATTTACATGCATCTCTCATCATAGTTGCTGACCATTTTCATTCAACTTCGGAGCTTTAACAAGCAATTGTCATAGTTTCATCATCATGTACAGTTAGACTGACCCTTCCTTTAATGACCTCCAAAGAAGGAGTAGAAGAAGAGGCAACATTATGGTCATTGAGTCTCTTCCTTAATTCATAATTATAAGCTCAAACTTCTTCAAGCTCTTAGCAAATTTGGTGCATAAAGCTTCAAAATGTACAATGCTTGAGACTTCATCATTCTAGACTTGAACTCATCTAGGTAAATCATTAACCTCTGCTTGACACACTTCTAAAGTGAATTGTTGTATCGGTCTTTCTTCCTAAGCTATGTGAGAGGCATTACTACTCATCAGAGTATTGTCTTCTCTTGATCTTGTCTTAGTCACCAGTGGGTTTCAAAGTATAGATGATGCTAAATCATTGATAGTGAAAATTAGTTTAATGTAATATCTAGACACTTGAGTAAAGACTATAAAATGAAAAAGAGTTGAGTTATAGGGGTGCCGGAGTGACTCTGCCATAGCTACTACAATGCTTAAGTAAGAGATTTGTTTATAGAAAAATAAAACAAAGGAGAATAAAAAGAGTGTAAGTGGCTAGAAGAAGCTTACAAATGTGCAACTAACTATATTTATAGTTGAGGATTGTCCCCCTGCTTAATAATCGTTGCCTCCAAAATATACACATGCATGGCTTTTGAATTTTGAACTACTCCTCAATTTTAACGATTGTGGGTAGCATTCTAGTAGCTAATGGGTAGTTATTCATGCAAATATTCCTAAATGTTGCATCCCTTATTCAAATTTAAACTTGTTACGGTTGACTGGGTCTCAATGAGCTCTATGTAGTTTAGCGAAGCAACTAAAGGCTAATCCGACCTACAAAGCTCGACTTACTCCAAACCATATAGATGAGTCTTTAGATCACTAGCTTCCTAAGTTGATTGATCCTAAAGACCTAGGTTGTAAGAGGTTGGAAATGTGGTACAAGAGGTATAAATTGTAGATAAGTTGGTTAGGTTTACTTCACTATATGTCAGTCCAAGTCTTAGGGAAAATCCCTATCAATATTACTAATGCATTTCTACCCATGAATTTAGCATGGCTCTTTCCTTTCAAGCCCCTACTCATCTTTGGCCTTTTGACCTCTCATCTTTGGTTCTAACTTCAAGTCTAATTCCTACCATTTTTTTTAGGTTTTGAAATTCTTTGCCCTTTAATCCCACTTTAGCTTTGTATAAGCACCACCTTGATTATACTTTGTCTTGCAACTTGTAAGAAAGTGCTATTTCTTCTACTTTTCAAATGCCTTGAGATATTTTTTATCTTTCTAAACTTCACTCAAAACATTAACAACAATTCAATCTTCTTACAATCATTGTAAGATGTATAGGAGTTCTTGCACTCATTAAACCAACTTTCCAAGTCAAATTGCCATGGTTCCCCTAAATGTACGTATGTTGCTTCATTGGAACCACATCACAAATAACATAATTTGAAGCTAGACTAATGAGAAATGACACTTGTACATGCTTATCGAGTAATACAGATTCCATATCATTTAATCATTGGAAGCTATAAGGTGATGAATGAGGAGAGGTTTTCAATTCCATCTTTTGTACTCATTATGGAGTCTTACTCCGGTTTTCCTTAATTTGTTTTATACAAAGCTTAGCTTGATTAATATAAAATACTTGACATTAAATTAAAAAAAAATTCTTTTAAAAAAATGTTTAAAAAACTATTTTAAAAATAGTTTAACAATCACTAACTAGTAAAACTGGTAAAAATAGGATTATGGTTTTTGGATGGAAAAGAATTCTAATCAAGTCACTAGTCTACGGATTTTTTATAAAAAAGAAATTGGAAATTGTTAACCAAAAAGCTAGGTTTGGAAGCTAACTTATTGAGATATTTGTCACAATGTAAAATTCTAAAAAAAAAAAAAAACTAATGGGCCTTTATTTTTATAATTTTTCTAAAAACATGAAAACATGCAAAAATAGGAAAAAACATGAAAACTAATTTTTTTTTATTTTTATTACGAATTTTCATAATAAACTAAGTAAAACAAAATAAATTTCTAAATTTTATAGTTGTCTTGAAGATGTTTACGAACCAACTAGTTGGGATCAAACCAACATAATTCTTATTTTTTAGAAAACATTTAGTAGGTTGGTTCTTTTCATTTTGAAAATGGGCCAAGTTTACATTTTTTTAGCTTTTCTATTTTATTTAAGAAAAATCCTAGAAGGCCCAAATTTTTACTATCTAACTTTGGAAATCTTTATGAAACCTAATTTATAAAAAAGACCCCAAATTAAGAATTTTTTTTTTATTTTATGAATAAGCAACAAAGTGACAAAAAAAAAACATTCTTCTAAAAAATAACTAAAATTTCAAATTTATTAAAAAGAGAAATGCAATTTTTGTAAAATAATGTTATTTTTTAAAATAATGCACTTTTTCTAAAAATAATAGGCAATTTTTGTAAAAATATGCAATTTTCTAAAAAAATATGACTTCTATTAAATGAATGACATTTTATTAAATGTGCCCAAAAAACTATTCTTTTCATTTAGAAGCTATGATATAAATACTTATAAAAAAGCTTAAGTTAATAGCTATTTAATACAAACTAATTAGACTAATGCATAATGCATATGCCAACATAATAATAAAGAAAAATTATATATAAAAAACTAATACTAAGTACTTGCATAAAAACAAATTGAAGTTAGCACATAATTTAATAAATAGGACAACTAAAACTAAATAAATAAATAAAATAAAGAAAAATACAGAGAAACTACCTTCACTAAACTAGACATGGGTCGGGTCCTTTGAATGAGTTGGGTCGTCCAATAATCTTCAAGACAAGTCGCACCTTTCTTAAATAGCAGCAACGATCCAACTCCTCCAAACAACCTTGGATCCTTGTTTCTTAAGGGAAATTGCAGTTTTGTGAGCTTTTTATTAACAAAAGGGATGCTAATAATGACATCTCAAGAATTTGTGGTGGTTTCGGGGAAGTTGAGTGGTGGTTGGTAGTGGTGGTCATTAGTTGATGTGGTTATAGTGATTCCTAATCAAAGGTTATGTATGGTTTGATGTTTTCATGCATAGAAAAGACAATTGTGATGTTGGTTTTAGGTGAAGAAGAGATTTCCATAGTGTTCTATGGGTGGTTAACAATGTAGGTTTGGGTTGTAGTAGCTATTACGTAAAAGGAGAGTGGTTGAGGGTTATGTTTAGTTAAGTAAGTCAGTAGTGGATGTAGGTTGCATGGTTTGTGTGTACGAGTATGGGTTATTTGCTATGGCGTTAGGCATTGCTGGGGTTGTACTGGGATTATGTATATGAGGAAGAGGGGTTAAGATTGGGTCAGTGTGCTGTGGCATATGTATGGGTTGAGAGTAGGTCATAGGTCGCATGTATATGTCTATGTGAGAGAGAGAGTGGTCAATGGGGGGATGCTGCATGTGTATGTATGTGTAAGGGAGGTTTAGTTGAGGATGATGGTGTCTACTATAATAAGGTAGTAGCTAAGTTTGAAAGAAGCTAATGGTGTTTGTTTTGCAATACGGAGAAGATTGAGTTGTGTTCCTTTTTTGTTTGATCCGAAGATCAATTATATTATACGAAATTGAATCTTCTAGTTGGTTTTTAGATCATGTTAAATTCATTATGGAAAAGATTTAACTTAGATTTGATGTAACACCCCACCTTCTAGGTGTTTGTTTAAATTTTTTTCCTAAACTCTTGGTACTTGAAAATTGTTCATTACTATCATCTCTAAGTTAAGGATAAGGGGAAACTTGTATATAACTTGCTTTTTTATTCCATACACAACTACTTTTAAATAATTTCCCATTCAGTATGACAAATAATAACAAAAGCTTTTACATTAGCGAGCCATACTCAAAGTATCATAGTTACACACTTTTATACAATATAATAACTCTTTTACGAATACACGTGCTTTTTTATTTTATTTTTTTATTTTTTTGTGGACTATCATGACTATACTAAACCTTTGGTAAAGTAACATGTACTACTTTTTTGAAAAGCTATCTTCATGTACTCAAGCTATCTTTTATAGTCAACAACTTCTTTCAAGAACCTGTCTTATCAAAACCTTAAGAGGGGCCTAATAAGATTGCCTAAAATTTTCATATCACGTATATACCTATGATACAAAAACCGCCTTACATGTTGGAGATTGTAAAACTCTAATTAATTAATCACTAAGGTTTCTGATTTTTAATTTATTCTACTTTGCTTGCAAATGATGGAAGATTAACCACAAACAATTTTCAAGAAAAATTGCAATCCTTATTAAATTTAGCATTTCATGAGTAATATAACTTAACAACGTTTGAATTTATAAGGTCCCTTAAATCTAGACAATCCATCTTAGCTAATACTAGTGTACCTCTTGACAACACCCCCCTCACAACATTAGGGCCTTCATAATTTGGAGCAAATTTCTCTTTAGGGTCTTTCATAGTCAGCAACACTTTCCTCAAAACCAAACCTCCTTCTTTAGAATGTCTCAGTCGTACTTTCATGCTAAAGGCTCTTATCATCCTCTACTAGTAACACTGACCATGACACATTGTGCTAGACTCCTTTCATTGTGGAGATTCAAATGTTTTACTTGCATTCTTACCCACTCTACTTCATCAAGATGAGTCTCTATCAACACTCAGAATGAGGGTATTTATACTTCCACTAATAGTACCACTTTAATTCCATACACTGGGTAAGGGGTCACTTCTATAAAGGTTCTAACTAAGGTTTAATAAGCCATGAGAGCAAAGGGAAGCATCTCATGCCAGTCTCCATAAGTGATCAAAATCTTCTCAATGATCTTCATGATCTTGTTAGTGGCTTTGACTACCACATTCATCTATAGCCTATGTAGAGTTGAATTTCTATGGTTGATCTTGAATTAGCTACACACTTTAGCCATTTGCTTATTCTAACTTCCATTCATTGTCTATAATGATAGATTTAGGTGCACCGTATTTAGCAGTAATGTCTCTCTTTAGAAATTTGACCACAACTCCTTTGGTCACAATAGCAAATGACACTGCTTCTACCCATTTATTGAAATAGTCAATTGCAACTCGAATGAACTTGTGTACATTTGAAGTTGTAGGTGAGATTGGACTGATCATATTCACTCTCTACATTGAGAAAGGCAACAGGGTTGATAATACTTGTAACGCTTGAGGAGGGGCATTGATTTTGTAAAAGTATACTTGACATAGGTGACAATGCCTTACATCTTAATATATTATAACTCCATTGTCATATAAAAATACCCCATCCTCATTATCTTTTTAGCCAACATGTACCCATTCATATGAGGATTGCAAACTCCTTTATGCACCTCTTTCATTAACTTCTTAGCTTCTTCTTCATCTACATATCTTAATAGCATTGTATCAAATGATCTTTTATATAAAGTTACTCCACTCAACATGGAACAAGCAGCTAATCTCCATAATGATTTTCTATCCTTTTTATTAGCTTCTTTAAGAAAGTCGCTCATTTAGAGGAATCTTTGGATATCATAATACTAGGGTTTCTTTTGTTCTTTACTTCGATGGCCAAGCAAATGGTTGGTTTTTGCTCTAATTCAATTTCAAGGGCATAATCTCTATCACATTTGTGACCTCCACCATCGATGCTAGTGTTGCTAGTGCATTGGCAAATCAATTCTAGGTTCTTGGAATGTAAGTGAATGAGAACCCCCTGAACTGTTCGATCAACTTTCCTAAGTGTTCATGATATGGTATCAACTTGCTATCTTTCATCTTATATTCTCACTAGATTTGAAGAATTATAAGAGAAGAATCTCCATGTACTTCAAGCCATCATATTCCTATGTCTAAAGCCATTTTAAGCCCAAAGATATAGTCCTCACATTCTACTATGTTTTTTGTATACAAGAATGCTAACCCAGTTGCCATAAGGAAATGAGTACCCATGGGTGATACTAGTACTACCCTTATCCCACATCTAAACACATTGGTTACTCCATCGAAATACATCATCAATTTTGGCCTTTCACCACTTAGTTCACCTCTTATCATCACATCTTCATTAGGAAACTAGGCTTCAAAACTACTAAAATATCTTTAAGTGAATATTTTGCCAACTGATTTGTTACAACCTGCCACTTGACTGAGTTTTGGCTTATGTATTTGATGTCAAATTTAGAAAGCAACATTTGCCATTTAGAAATTCTCCCAATCTAAGTTGGCTTGTTTGCTAGATACCTTAAAGGGTCATGCTTTGTTAACAACTCTTCTAGGTAATAGAGGGTATATTTCTTAAGTTTGTACATTACTTATACTAAGGCACAACACATTCATTCTACTTTTGAAAATTTATGTTCACTATCTATAGATTTCTTGCTTAAATAGTATATAGGATGCTCTTTTCTTCCTATCTTGTCTCTCTACCGTGGCATACATCCTATGGACTTATGGAAAATCGTCAAGTAAAGTATTAGTGGTCATCCTAATGTAGAAGTGACCAATGTCGATGGATTCATTGAATACTCTTTGATTTTGGAAAATGCCTACTCATACTCTTCATCCCATTTAATTGTTGTATTCTTCCTCAAAAGCTTAAATAATGGCTTGCACTTATCAATAAGTTATGATATGAATCGAGCAATGTAATTCAATCTCCCCAATAATCCTTTGACTTCCTTTAAGGTCTTTGGTGTAAGCATGTCTATGATTGCCTTCACTTTATCTGCATCAACTTTGATCCCTTTTTTGCTGAACATAAAGCCTAGTAACTTCCTCAAGGTTACCCTAGAGGTACATTTTTCCATATTCAACTTTAACTGAAACTTCCTTAGACTTTCAAACAACTTTCACAGAACATCCACATGATTCATCCACACATACTTCTATTTCCTAGTGCATCATGTTATGTAACAAAGCAACCATAGTACGCTGGTAAGGTGCACCAATGCTCTTTAACCCAAAAGGCATTACATTGTGGCAAAACATCCCCCAGGTAGTAATGAAAGCGATCTTGATTCATCTTCCTCTACCATCTTATTCTGATTATATCCTAAGAAACCATCCGTAAATGAGAAGAGATGATTTTCGATTATGTTATCCACCAAGACATTAATGTATGACAAGGGGAAATTATCTTTAGGCATGGCTTGATTCAAGTTCGAAAGTCTACATAGGCTCTAACTTTCCCATTTTTCTTAAGCACTAACACTACATTGGCTACCTACTTGGGCTAATTTGATACTTCTATGAACCCAACCTTTAACAATCACTTTACTTCCTCTTTTATTTTTAGTATGTCGAGCCTAAACCACCTAAACTTTTACCTTTTAGGTTTAACGCCCTATCTTGGAGGTAACTTGTGGACTACGATTGATGAGTCTAATCTAGGCATGTCCGCGTAAGACCAGGCGAATATATCTAAGTACTCTGATAGTAAGTTTGACAATTCTTGCTTTTGGTCGTCTGTCAAATTACCCCTAATTTTCAAATTTCACAGATTCTCTTCCATTACCAAATTAAGTACTACTATCAGTCCGTCATTGATTATTTTTCCTTGCTCAAATTGACACCAACTCTCTTATATTTTGTTTAGAGTCTCAATATCATCTGTAATGTTTGACCTAATAGGGCTGAAGGTGATATTGGTACATATATTGTTTACTACTACGAGATATCCATGACTTTCGTCATATTTATTATATTTGAAGAGTAATGAAAAGAAAAAGGTGACAAGTAAATGGAAAGAAAGCAAAATTGAAGAAAGGGAAGGAAATAACTTTATTGAATGAAAACGAATGTCCAAAGATAAGGTTTAACTAATTGAACTAATCATGAAATTAGATGCTCCTAATTGATCTAAACTGCTATTCTAAAGAAACCTATTAATAGGAACTAAAAACCAACTGCATAATGAAGCAAGGGTATCAATGTCTTTCTCTTTGGTTGGGCTAATGTTGCGTTGCTAAGCTAAAGCTTTGGTTAAACTAGCTACATTTAGTTCTTGGACAGATGCAGCTATTGGAAAAGTTTAGTGATTGTTTGAAAAGTTCATGTGAGCATGACATAGCTGATCTCCTCTTTTGCCTTTGATCTTAGCCTTCATCTCTTAAACCTCTACTTTAGTAGACTCATATCTTAACCCAAATGTTCTAATTTGCTACTTTAACTATTATGAGTGATCTCGTGAGCCCTATCCTAGCACTTCAACCATGGTAATTTCATAAAAAATCTATAACCCTAGCTCTTCCAATTCTTCACTTCCAATGTACAAAATAGCTATCTCTTTGTAAACTTCATAGTCTTGCTCCCCAAGGATAATGACCAGCTGCCTATTGGCTACAAATTTCACTTTTTGATGTAAACTTGATGAGATTGCTCTTACCAAGTGAATTTAAGGCTTGCTTAACAAAAGGTTGAAGGTTCAAGGTATGTCCAAGACCTAGAATGGGATAGTGAACACTTATAGGCCGACCTTAACCTACAACCTGATCTCCCTAAGTATATCTCTCTTTAATCCATCAAAAGCTCATAATGCAACCAAATTAGGCTTTATTTTGAGCTAGATCCTCTCCAAGTAGGTTTAGTGTTGCTAACGGACATACGTTCAATGAAGAGCCATTATTAATCAGCACTCAGGCCTTTATTCTCCCTTCACACTTGACTACTATAAAGATGGGTTTTGTGTACCCATTCCCTTATTCACCTAACCCTTTTAGTGAAAATGAGATCTAATCCATTGTAAACATTGAGTTAACTACTAGTCCTAACTTCTCTATGGAAATCCCCTCAGACACTTTAACATCCTTAAGAATATTAACTAGGGCTTCTAAATGAGTATCGAATAACAATAAAAAGACCATCAAGGAAATCTAGGTTAGTACCTTGGCTAACTAGGCTATGATTTTGTACTCATTAGCCTTTACTATCTTATTGGTAGTATTTTTGTCCTTTACATCCATATTGTTAAGAATTTTGTGAGAAGCTTTTTCTACTACAGCCTTTCTATTAGCCTCTTCATTCTAACCATACACTCGTCTTGAGCAGGTAAGCCTTCTAACCATAGTTAGTGATGATTTAGCTATTTACTTTAATGTTTGGTAGTCTAACGGGGTAGCTTTATAGTTCTTTGGGGCTAATGGGACATTAAAGACAATCTTCCTAAGCTTACCCCATTCTCTAATCCTCTTGTCCTTCCCTGAGTACTTAAAAACCAAGGGCTTAAGGTTGTCCCCAATCATACCTATCATTATAGTTGCTTTGTTTGCTTCATCAATGAGTCTATCCTCCTCCTTAAATTCCAATCCCCATTTAGCGGGTGACACATATATCCTTGGAGGACAAGAATAATCAACTAAGTACTTGAATTTTCTTGATGATTATCTTAAAGTATTAACCAGTGGATCTTTAGCTTTGTACCTCTTCCTAAGTTCCTTCAAGGTACATTTCATCTACAGCTTCGTAACTAACATAACTATGATATCATCTTTCTTCACCTTACCATCCTTTAACATTGATAGATTGCTAACCTAGCTCAAGTTCTATCCTTGAGATTCATGCTTTGTAAATGTCCTACATGCCTTAAATCCTACACCAATTCTTTAATAGTGATAAGGAGACTATCTAGATCTATCTTTGGTTCGAGTGCCTCTATGATAATATATATTGTATATGAGTGATTTGGTAGAGGATTTTTACCTACATTTGGCTTAGGGTCTGAATAAAGTCCAACGACACTAACTTAGCATCAATAAGATCTTGGATCTTATACTTGAGTTTCCAACACTACTTTGTGGAGTAGCCTACCTACCCTAAATGATACTTACAACAGAGTTTTGGATTATAATACTTTGACTTTTGTCCCTCCTTTGGAATTTCAAATGTCAAGAACTTCTCCTCCCTTAGCTGTGTAAGGACTTGACTATAGGGATGGGTATCTTAGTGAACTACCTAGTTGGTAGGAGATTGCCTTAGTTTAGATTAGGTAGAGGATTCGAGCCTCTTGATATATTCATTAGGGATGCAGGCTTAACAATGTTGCTAGTGTTGACAATACTTAGGGTGGCTTCCTTAGCTTTATTAGTGAACTTCATAAGAGGTGCTTTCTTCACAAACACTTTGAGATTAGGGAGCCTTACTATAGTGATGGCTTCCTTAATTTGGTACACTATGACTACACTCGTTGTAAAGTTAGAGGCTGTGTAACCTACCAAATGCTAGTAGTATGGGTTGCCAAGAGTGTTGATAAAAGCAAAAGTCAAATCCTTTTTTGTCAATGTAGGGGTTACCCAAGCTACCATGCCCCTCTAGCTCTAGGCATATTCCTTGAAACTTTCATTGGCTTTCTTACACATGTTTATATCCCACAAAGATGGAATAACTTTGATATTGAACTTATACTGATTGTAGAAAGCCTAAGTTAACTTGTCCCAAGTATTGATCTCACTCAAGTCGAGTTAAGAATATAGGCCAGCCTAATTAAACTATCCTAAAAGGTCTAAACCATCACCTTATCGTATTTCATGTACTTGGCCATTTTTTTTATATACTACTTAGTGTAAAGCTTTAGGTAGCTGATTCCATCGTATTTTTGAAACTTTGGAACTATAAAATTTTCTAAAAAGGCATTGTCTCCATTAGATGGCAAGTTAATCATTCCCATCTACTCAAGCTTGTCTACCACTTCCAAGGCCTTCATCTTCTTGGTTACCTTCTACATGAACTTCATTTCCATCTCCTTTTGTTTTTCCTCAAAGTCTTTCCTCCATAACTAAGCATTGGGAACTAATACCAAATCTTCTAGTTTAGAGGGAGGGGTTATATCTAAATTCTGGTTTGGGTTGACTTGGGATGTTGGTAATTATTGAGAATCCTTACAGCATGAGTAAGAGCCTAAATTCGTATGATCATTATCATCATGTTTTGTTCTAGGGCTACAAGTCTTAGGTTAAGCTTAGCATTGTTGCCATTGCTACTAACTTGGCTGATGTTTTCATTACCATACGTTGATATCCTTGCTTTGGAACAAGTGAATATTAGGCTTCTAATAAAGTCAGCATGTTTGGGAGCTATCATCAAAGTCCTAGAAAAGCCCAGATTTGTTAGTTAGACCTCTTATAAATTAGAACATTTTCTCTCTCTTTATGTGTTTGTTGTTGTTTTTCTTACTTATTTTTTTAAATAACTAGAAAAGAACAAAATAAAAGACATGAACAAAAGGCATGAGTAAAAGATTGCACAGTGGAAAACTTTTATTCAAACCAACTACAAATTTATTAATATTTAAGACATTAAACTAAAACAATGGACTAATGAAATGAGATGAAACTTCTAACAAATGAAAAATCAATGAAGAAACTAATCCGATGCCTCTAAAAGTATGCAAACCTGGTTAGGGTTATAGATTCCTCATTTTTACCTCCTTTTTATTTTTTCTTAGAATAGGTTAAAGAGTCTTAAATTTAGAAAAACACAAAAAAAAAAAAAACAAAGGAAATTAAGAAAACCTAAAAATAATAATAATAATAATAAATTTAGAAAAAAAAAAGAAATCTTAGAAAAATACAAAAAAAATACAAAAATGGGAAAGAGCACAAAAAATAAAAAATTTAGAAAAAATATAAAAAATGAAAAAATTTAGAAAAATACATAAAAAATTGAAATGTCACAAAAAATAAAAAATAGAAAAAATAAAGGATTTAAGAAACATAGAAAATAATAAATTTCTTGTGTAGAATAGAATTTTTAATAAAAGTAAAAAGGGGGTCGTGTGGCCATTGGGCCTTAGCTTAGATCAAATCTAGCCTAGGCTGGCTTCGTTTATATATACAATTTATTACACATGTGAATAAAGCACAAACTAACGACCTAATGGATAAATACTTAAACTTGAATTAGGTTTAGCTTGGAGGTCAAGGGTTCAAAACTCGCTAGAGGCATAAAAATGCCTTTTACCCTTTTCTTTTTCCCACACTCCGTCCTATCACATGTCAAGGTATCATTAGGCCACGTGTCTGATTAAGACACGTAACACTCTATGATTAGCCTTAACAACACATTTTCTTTCCCCCTTTTTCTTCTCCCCATTCCTTTTCTTTCCCATTATTACTCATTTTTAGAAAACACAACTCATATGTTGAGCGGGAGGGGGTTGTAGTTAGGGTAAGGGTGGGGTTCCATTTTCTAAACACATACACACGACAGTAGGGGTCCACTTCGGAATGTGTAGGATTGAACACATACCAAACCTAAACATAGATTCACAAACCCACAGCCACTACCATACATACAACAATCTGACTATTGCTACAACCAAAACCAAACACACAACTTAGACTCTCTCTCTTACCCCTAATCAACCACAATGACTACTCTATGCTCGGTTGCTCTCTTTCTCTCTCGTGCATCACATCCACTAACCAGTAGAACCCCATCCTTAACTTATTTTTTTCCTTCACATACACATACTGAACTACATTCGTCCACTGCAACAACACCACCATGACTCCTCCAATTAACCCAACGCTACCACTCTCATCTATCCACAGTAGTGACGCCAAGCGTATGATGAACCCAGCCACACCTTTGGACATTGCCCAACACCAAATCAGCAACACCCAATGACAACCGAACCATCTACTCTCCCTCTCACCATCCTCCATCGACACCCACTCTCCATTCTTATAACCCAACACTTCACCATGCCTCCATGTCGCACCAAATATAATACAGCACCACTTGCTGCATAACGCTAACAACAATAGTTACATATGACACACCAACCTCTTCACCAATTGACAACCCACTCTACCACCAACCTCAAAGCTTCGACTATCGCCTAAACTACTTCCGTTAACCACAACGCCATTCCAAGACCCCTTAAGTCCAATATAAAATTCACAAAACCACCTTCACCCCCTTCAAAAAAAAATTAGAACACTTTGGATTACCTCCATTCACCAGTTGCTTGGTGACTCAACCCGCAACCCACTACTTCTACCCGACTTGCTTTAAGACTCGAACCAATTTGCCTTATGTCCGACTAGTGTACTGCATCCAAAATCCAAGTCTAGTCTCCTCTTTTGTCAAATTGTATCGGTTTTGTCTCTTTTTTTATATATTGATTTTATTTTATTTTTAGTCATTTATTTTGATGCTATTGTAATTAAAAAAAAAAAGATAAAAAAAGAAAAGGAAGAAGTATTTAGTTGAATTTTATTTATTATCATGTTTTAATCAAAAAACCAAAAAAATAAAAATAAAGATAAAAAGAAAATAAATAATAAGAAAATAAGAAAAATAAAAGAATAATAATGTTACTTTATCATTTAGAAAATCAACTTTCTAAAAATAAATAAATTATTTTCTAAATTAGTATACTTTAGAATTTTCCATAAATAAACCTCGATTTAGGACCCTCTAGGAAATTTCTTTAAATTAATCAAAACAGGTAAAGAACGTAAACGTAACCTCCTTTCAAAAATTAAAATCACCTCAGCTCGCTAATGTTTTTGGTGAATGAACTATGAAAGTCTGATTCCGAATAGCAGGTACATAGGCACCCATACGTATGGAGCAATTTAAAATATGGAAAGTTTTATTTTTCCATCTTTATAAATGTTCGTGTAAATTAATTAAATTAGTCTCATGTGATATGATTAATTGTTTAGAAATTGAAAAAGGGTATTATTAAAAAGCAAAAATTAAATTTGGAAAGTTAAAAAGTGATACATGTTTAGGGTTTAATATGATAGCTTTTAGATCCAGATCTCATGTTTTAGAAAAGCATTTTATAAAATTGGTTTTCTCGTTCGATAATAGCTAAGTAATAACCAATCTACTCAATTGGTTAGATTGGTCATAACTTAAATCATTTTCCTAACTCTGGTCAGGTGGCAACTCTAAAGCATTTTCAAGATAAAAAAAAAAAAGAAATTGGTTTTCTTTAAACCTTAATTGAGGGTTAATATTAAACGGGTAAGGTTTAATACTGATCAATTTAAAGAAGACTTAATTTATAAAAGAATCCGAAGGGAAAAAACCAAGCTCAACAACTTGGTAACTCTATTGGGGAGTATCGAGAAGGCTAGCCACTTAAAAATTTTTCGAAATTAAAATTGCTTGTCAAAAATACCCATGTTCCTTAGTTGTTTGTTTATTTACTTAATTGTACATTTATTTATGTATTTGTTATTAACTTCATGTATATATTTTGTTTTGATTATCGTATTTATTTTACATATCACATACATCGGGACATGGGGGGTTCATTTGTTGCATCAAAGATGCAAGGTAAATACGGCTAGACCTAGGCTATCTTAGGACCCTAGGTAGGGGGCTATTTTTTAAGCTTTAAGCATTGTAGGGTAACTACTATTCAGGGTTGAGTAGGCTACCTCACTTAAGTTCATTGTGACTAATGAAAGTGTTTTCTAAAAACAAGTGAGGTCATAAAGCTTAAAGACCTTTTAGAACCCACCCTAATTGTATATACTCTCCTTCTAACTTGAGTTAATATACTACCTATAAGAAATTGCAACCCCGCTAATCGTTCAAGAGTTTTAATACAATTAAGTTTTTGAAAATTACAATAAGGTTGCAACTTAAGGAGTAATGTATTAACTCAAACGATCCTAATATCTACATATTTCCACGTGCTTTCCTTTGTTGCGTTGATGACTAATTCTTGTTCAAAATTATGTAGACCTAGAATGGTAGACAACTAAGTAAACAATCAAGGGAATGATGACATATCTAAGATTTGTGAGCAGCTACTGAGGGATGAGATCACCTATCTGAAAGAAATGTTAGAGTGTTTTGAAGCTCACAACTAGGCCTTAAGGTCCCTTCTGGCACAGGTCATTGGGGATACCTATGAAATGATAGAAGACCTTAAGGCTTATATACGAGACTTAATGTAAGGTTTGTTTTAATTCACATCTAAAGAACCTAGAATGAACATCAAGTTCTTGAATAAATGTTAGGTTCTCTGCCTTTGTTTCTGTAATCTGATCTTTTTTCAAAATAAAAAAAAGTTCTCTTTAATTTATCGTTTTTCATTCCTTAATATTCTCATGTTTGTAAATAGTCATTTAATAATCATTTACTAACCACTATTTCTTCTCATTTAGGGAAATGTAAATAAAATCCATAGACTTGAAAACTAGAACCCTAAAAATCACCATCCTTATTTGTATATATTTTTCTTTTTTTTTTTTTGGTAAGATAAATCTTTATCTTTCTCTCTCTCAAAAAGAAAAAAAAAAAGAAAAAGAAACAAAGATTGAAAAAAATAAAAATGAAAAGAAAGGTTGCTAATAGCAATAAATCCTTATGGGCTCAAGGAGCTAACACAAGCTCAAGCCTTTAGCCTACTCAAGTAACCAACCCAAATACTAGGTTTCCAACCCACATGAGGCCTCTCAACTTATTAAGGAAGCCAACACAAGCCCCTTGGCCCATTCAATACAAACACAAACCCCATGACCCATTTAACCTAAACATAAGCCCCTTAGCCCGTTTAACCTGAACGCTAGCCCTTTAGCCCATTCAATCTAAACAAACTGGTGCCTATTCAGGCAACTTACCTAGAAACAAGCCACTTGGCCAAGCAGCTAACCCAAACACAAACCATAGCCTATCAAATCAGCTGACCCAAGCACAATCCTTAGCCTATGAAGGTAACTAAGCCAAGCCAAAACCCTTGGTCTATTTAGAAAGTTGAGCCCAATCATAAACCAAGCCAAGACACAAAATCAAAATAATGGGGCATGTTTTAGAAGATTAGGGGGTAAAGTCAATTTCTATTACGGGCCAAATAAAAATAAGCCCCTCTTTAAGAAATTAGTAACTCACTTTTAAAAGGTTTAAAATGAACAGAGGCAAACTATATTCTACAGACTAATCTGAAACACTTTGAGAATTGAGCAACATAAGAGTAAGGATACTTTAGGCTCATTCCTTAAAGGAGGTCCACTTTGAATGTGATAAGTTGATTAAAATGATGTTAGGCATTCATTTTCAAATCCCAAACACGATTATCCTTTATTAACCCCATTAAACCAATTTGGAGAATTTTCAAATTTAAACCCTATCAAGAACCACCCCCATAATGGGGCAATTCGGTAGTTAGGGTCATTGATTCGGAGATAAGGGTAAGATTGGTTTATGCTTGCTTGAGTAACGTTAATTCAAAAAATGACTTCTTTTTTTTCCTGATAGATTACTTTTCTTTGAAATGAAGAAGAGCCAATTTCCTTTTCAAGCACCTCAAGCCCATATACTAGAAATCCATGGATTTAGGGTCTTAAATCGTTTAAAAAGCAAAAACTTGGCAATGGAGATAGTCACTCTTAAGGCCAAAAGAAGAAAGAGAATGGTAAGAGATAATGGGGCAAAACAATTGAAAAAGAAAGAAAAAAAATAAAGAAAAAAGGGCCAGAGAATTAGGCCTAGGTGTAAAACGAAAGCCCTAAGAGATATATCATATCCTAATAGGGGCAACAAAATTGAACTGAAAAGTAAGGAGTCAAAGCCCAAATAGCCCTAAAGACATAAGGCTATGAATCACATTCTAAAGCTTAAAAACCCAAAATCTCTATATCCACTTCGAAGTCTCCCCTACCTATATTGAATCATACAAGGCCTTCCTACCCACATTACCACACTTACATAATAAAAGCTCTTTCAATCTTGAAAGATAATCTATCTTTAATACAAATTGTTTTTTAAACTAGGGCAAGCATACTTCTAATTTTTCCTTAAGGTTCTTGACTTATACAATGGGGATAAATAAAAATATTTTCTTTGAAAATAGGCCTTCTCATTAGTCCTTTTCTTGAAACCCTCTAATTAAAAGCCTAAATTCATAATGTTAAACTGAAAAAGACCTACCAGATTGATTAAGGCGTATTACCTGCAAAGTGGATTGTAATTTTTGGAACTATAATTGAGAGTGAAATCTAGATCGAGAGTTAGCAGGGAAGCCCTCTTTGACTAAACTAATCATGAGTTACCTTTTCTTTAGGAAAGTAATGTTTGAAATTGCAAAGCCCCATGAGAAAGCCCTAAGGTTAGGGCAATAAGAAAGTTTACATGATTACCAATGATAGGGGTGGTTATAAACTTGTTCCTTAAATAGGAATTTATACCCATTGCCAAAACTTTCAAAAACAAAAAAATAAATAAATAAATAAGGAAGAAGAAGAAGAGAGAGAAAGTAAAGGTTTGTCACAAGATTTTTGTCCAATCCATGTCGGCTTGAAGAGCCAAGTTTTCAACTTATGTCATTCTGTTTCCTTTTCAAATTAGTCACACTTTTTTTAAATTGACCTTAGTAGTCTAGACCGTTCTTCCGTACTTACACTTCTTAACATCCTTTAACTCTTTTTCAAATCATAGGGCCTATCTTAAAGGCATTTTTCATAAACAGGTGTTTTTCAACAATTTCCTTGTAAAATACTTTTGCAAGTCAAGAATTCTTTTAAACCTAGTTGCTTTCCTTACTTCTTCACTAGCCTTAAAGCCTTGTTTTATTCTTTTTAAGGATTTCACCAGCCTTTAGGACACTGTCTTGTCTTTTTAAGGTGCTAGCCAACTTTTAAAGTACTACCCTCACTTTCATCAATTCCTCTTAAGGTTTACGCCAGCTCTTAAAGTGCGATCCCCTCTTTTATTCTTTTTAGGGATCTCGTTAGCCTTTAGGGCACCTTCCTGTCTTTCTAGGGTGTTAGCCAACTTTCAAAGTGCTAACCTCACTTTCGTTAATTCCTCTTAGGGTTTAAGCTAGCTCTTAAAGTGCTATCCCATTTTTTATTCTTTTTAGGGATCTAGCCAACCTTTAAGGTGTTGCCTCGTCTTTCATTTTCAAGACCCTAGCTAGCCCTTAAGGCACTATCTTGTCTTCCATTTTCAGGATTCTAGTTAGCTCTTATAGTACTAACCTACTCTTTTATTCTTTTTTGGGTTTTAGCCACCCTTTAAGGTGTTGTCCGATCTTTCTAAGGTTTTAGCTAACTTTCAAAGCACTACTCCCTCTTTTGTCAAATTTTCTTTAGGGTTTTTAGCACACCTATAGGATGCTTACCTTACCAATTCCTTGTAGCAAGCCCATAATGCACTTCCCTTCTTCAATTTCTCTTAAACGAGCCCATAGGGCACTTTTTATTCACCAAACCCTCTTAAGTGAGCCCATAGGGTGCTTCCCTTCATCAAATCCATTTTAGTAAGCCCATAAGGTGATTCTCTTCATCAAATCTCTCAAGCAAGCCTATACTGTGCTTCTCTTCATCAAATCCTCTTAGCAAGCTCAAAGGGTGCTTCCTTTCATCATCGATTCCTTTTAGTAAGCCCATAAGGTGCTTTCTTTCACCAATTCCTCTCAAGCAAGCCCGAAGGGTGCTTTCTCTCATCATCGATTTCATTTAGGGTTACTAGTCCTTAAGAGATGCTCCCACTTAGGTTAGTTAATTCAAAAGAGCACAACTAGTTTGTAATTTAAGGATTTAGCTAGCTCAAGGAACGCTTTGCCTACCTTAGTTAGTTAGTTCATAAGAGTATAACCAAGTTTTTCTCGTATCATTTAGGGTCCTAGCCAGCTTAAGAAGTACTTTACTCGCCTTAGTTAATCAATTCATAGGTGCACAACAAAGTTTTTCTCATATCTTTTATGGTTATAGCCAACTCAAGGAATGTTTTACAAGCATTATTTAGTCAGCTCATTAGGGCACAACTAAGTTTTTCTCATATCTTTAATGGTCTTAGCTACCTTAAGGAGCACTTCACTTACCTTGGTTAGTCAGCTCATTAAGACATGACCAAGTTTTCTCTATCTTCTAAGGTCTTAGCTAGCTTAAGGAGCGCTTTACCACCTTGGTTAGTTAGCTTATAGGAGCATGACCAAGTTTTCAATATCTTTTAGAGTCTTAGCTAGCTTAAGGATTGCTTCTCTCCCCTTAGTTAGTCAGCTCATAAGTGCACGACCAAGTTTTTACATCTTTTAGGGTCTTAGCTAGCTCAAGGAGCACTTCGTCCGCCTTAGTTAGTCAGCTCATTAGGGTATGACCAAGTTTTCTTTATCTTTTAAGGTCTTAGCCAACTCAAGGAGTACTTTGCCCACCTTGGTTAGTTAACTTGTTGGAGTACGACCAAGTTTTCTCATCTCTTTTAGGGTCTTAGCCAGCTCAAGGAGCGCTTCACTTGCCTTGGTCAATCAGCTCATTAGGGTATGACCAAGTTTTCAGCATCTCTTTAGAGTCTTAGCTAACTCAATGAGCACTTTGCTCGCTTTGGTTAATTAGCTCATTGAGGCATGACTAAGTTTTCAACATCTATTTTAAGTTCTTAGCCAACTCAAGTAGCACTTCGCCTACCCTGGTTGGTCAACTCATTAAGGCACGACTAAGTTTTGTCACCTCTTTAAGGTCCTAGCTAACTCAAGGAGTGCTTCGCCCGCCTTAGTTAGTCAACTCATTAGGGCATGACTAAGTTTTCTCATCTCTTTTAAGGTCTTAGCCAGCTTAAATAGAGCTTCATCTACCTTAGTTAGTCAGCTTATTATGGCACAACCAAGTTTTCCCATCTCTTTAGTATCTTAGCTAGCTCAAGGAGTACTTTACCCGCCTTAGTTAGTCAGCTCGTTGGCACACGACCAAGTTTTCTCATCTCTTATAAGGTCTTAGCCAGCTCAAGGAGAGCTTCGCCTACCTTAGTTAGTCAACTCATTAGGGCACAACCAAGTTTTCAGCATCTCTTTAGGATCTTAGCTAACTTAAGGAGAACTTTGCTCGCCTTGGTTAGTTAATTCATTGGGGCATGACTAAGTTTTGAACATCTATTTTAAGATCTTAGCCAACTCAAGGAGCACTTCGCCCACCTTGGTTAGTTAACTTATTGGGGTACAACCAAGTTCTCTCATCTCTTTTAGGGTCATAGCTAGCTTAAGGAGAACTTCTCCCGCCCTAATTAATCAATTCATTAGAGCATGAACAAGTTTTCAACATCTCTTTTTAGGCCTTAGTTAGCTCAAGGAGTGCTTTGCTCACCTTGGTTAGTCAGCTCATTTAGGCACGACTAAGTTTTTCTCATATCTTTTAGGGTTTTAGTCAGCTTAAGGAGTGCTTCACTTACCTTAGTCAACTCACTAGGGTACAACTAAGTTTTCTTTATCTTTTGAAGTCTTAGCCAACTCAAAGAGCACTTCGCCTACCTTAGTTATTCAACTCACAGGGGTACAACCAAGTTTTAAATATCTTTTAAGCTCTTTGTTAGCTCAAGGAGCACTTCGTCCACCTTGGTTATTTAGCTCGTAGGAGTACGACCAAGTTTTCACCATCTTTTTAGGGTCTAAGCTAACTCAAGGAGTGCCTCTTCCGCCTTAGTTAGTTAGCTTATAGGGGCACAACCAAGTTTTCTCATCCCTTTTAAGGTTTTAGCCAACTCAAGGAGTACTTTGCTTACCTTGGTTAGTCAGCTCATTAGGCTACGACTAAGTTTTCGCATATCTTTAGGGTCTTAGCCAGCTCAAGTATGCTTCACCTACCTTAGTTAATCAGCTCATTAGGGCATGACTAACTTTTCAATTTCTCTTTAGGGTCTTAGCTAGCTCAAGGAGCACTTCACGTGCCTTGATCAGTCAACTCATTAGGGCACATCTATGTTTTCTCATCTCTTTTAGGGTCTTAGCTAACTTAAAGAGCCTTTCACCTACCTTGTTTAGTCAATTCATTGGGTCACAACCAAGTTATCTCATCTCTTTTAGGGTCTTATCTAACTCAAGGAATGTCATAGGAATCTGCTTGCGACTATCTCAAAGTTGAGGCAAAATAGTTTATGCTACGGCAAATAGCCAAGAGGTAGAAAGGCAAATGCTTAGCATTAGGCCTATCATTTGCCAAGAAGCCAAGAGAGCACATTGCCAATAGTTGGGGGCTTAAGATCCACTCAGTACAGCATGGATAAACTAATGCCGACTAATTTAAGAACTAGGCATTTATGGGCTGACCTTTCGGGTTTCTCAACCAAGTACTGCGAGACTTCAGGGACTCCCTCTTGAACTCGAACATCCAATTGTCGTCCTCATCCAGCTTAGATCCTACTCCTTCTAGGACTAGCTAAGTGATTGTATACTAACTTCTTCTATTAAACGTACAGTTTTATATTCTTGTTAATATTTTCCTTATTTTAATTATGGGCCCATTCTTTAAGGTTTAAGGTCTTATACATTATTTATAATTTTACCACTAGGGTTTAGGACTTACTATAAATAACAACGTTTGTATTTAACAGGGACACAATTATTAGACAAATGAATATTCCTGCACTTGGAACATGCCTCTTCTTAGCAAGGTTATACTTGAGCTCTTAAAGCTTGCACTTGCCGAATTATTGAGTGATGGGTAATCTTTAATCTTTCTTGTGTTCTTATCAATCTTAACCCTATGATTGTGGTGAACCTTCATTTGAGCCAGTTAATGAGTTGCATCTAACCCTTATTTGAACCCCAAGTGACACTTAGTGTTCTTAAGTTATATCAAACCCTATTTCAAGCTTAAACCCCTAATTGTGCTTGTGTCTTGTAGCGTGATATCCATATACATTCATTGTCAAAACCCCCATTTCACTCCCTGTTCTTCATACCCACTTAAACCTTGATTGCCTCATTCTTGGTTCAAGACCCATTGCCATATCAGAGCACTTCGCTTACCATGGTTAGTTAGCTAAGCAAGGTACTACCAAATATCTTTTCAAGGTCTTAGCTAGCTCAAGAAGTACTTTACCTACCTTGATTAGTCAGCTCATTAGGGCATGACCAAGTTCTCTCATTCTTTTATGGTCTTAGCTAACTTAAGAAGCGCTTACCCATTTCATTTAGTTCAGGGCCTTAACCAGTTCAACATATCATTTAAGAGTCTTAGCCAACTTAAGGAGCGCTATGTTTGCCTTGGTTAGTTGGCTCATTAGGGCACGACTAAGTTCCCATATACCATTTTGGGTCTTAACTAACTCAAGGAGTGCTTTGTCCACTATAGTTAGTCAGCTCATTAGGGTACAACCAAGTTTTCTCATTCTTTTACGATCTTAGCCAACTCAAGGAGCACTTTGCTTGCCTTGGTTAGTCAACTCATTAGAGTACAACCAAATTTTCTCTATCTTTTAGGTTCTTAGCTAGCTCAAGGAGTGCTTCACTTGCCTTGGTTAGTTAACTCATTGGAGCACAACGTAGTTTTCTCTATCTTTTAGGATCTTAACCAGCTTAACGAGCGCTTACCCATTTTATTCAATTTAAGGCCTTAACCAATTCAAGGAGCGCTTTGCCTGCCTTAGTTAGTTAGCTCATAGAAGTACGACTAAGTTTTTTATCTTTTAAGGTCTTAGCCAGCTTAAGGAGTGCTTTGCTCACCTTAGTTAGTTAGCTTATTAGAGCATGACCAAGTTTCCAACATCTCTTTTAAGGTCTTAGCTAGCTCAAAGAGTGCTTACTCTTTCACCTTGGTTTGTTAGCTCATAAGGACACAACTAGGCTTCAATCTTTCAACCAACTCTTGAAGTGCCTCCTCTCTCTTTTCACTATTCACCAAAATCCCTAGTAGACTAGCCTTAGGATAACTAACTAGTTGTAGCGCTTCTTAAGGCAAAATTCACCCTTAGGGAAAAAATATTGTCTCTTTTGTCTTTGTGGCAAAGTTTTGCCCACACTTTACCACAAAGAGCAGCATCTGTAGACACCTCATTTTTGCCCCCTTTTTATTTTTTCTTAGAATAGGTTAAAGGGTCCTAAATTTAGAGAATACAAAAAAAAAAAAGAAAAAGAAAATTCAGAAAACCAAATAAAAAAAACTAATAATAAGAAATTTACAAAAAATGAAAAAAATTAGAAAAATACATAGAAAATTGAAATGTCACAAAAAGTAAGAAATAGAAAAAATAAAGGATCTAGGAAATATAAAAAATAATAAATTTCTTGTTTAGAATAGAATTTTTAATAAAAGTAGAAAAAGGGTTGATGGGCTTGAGTTTAGATTTGAATTTAGCTCAGGTTGGCCTTATTCATATATGCAATTTGATTGCACATATGAACAAGGCACAGGCTAATAACATAATGTATAAACACTTAGATTTGAATTGGGTTTGGCTTAGAGTTTAGGAGTTCGAAACTCACTAAAGGCATAGAAATACCTTTTACACAATTCTTTTTTTCACATTCCATACTATCACATGTTTGATTGAAACACATGGTACTCTATGATTGGCCTTGACAACACATTTTCTTCTCCCCTTTCCTTTTCTTCTTTCTTTGACTCATTTTTAAAAAACACAACACGAGGGGAGAGGGGGTGTTCCATTTTCTAAACACACATATATGACAGTAGGGGTCCACTTTGGAATGTATAGGACTAAACACACACACACCCCATATATAGATTCATGAACCAACAATCGTTGCCATACACACAGTAATTTAACTGCTGCTACAACCAAAACCAAACATACAACTCAAACTCTCTTTCTTGATTAACTCTCTCTCTCACCCTTGATCAACCACAACAACTACTCTACGCTCAGCTGCTCTCTCTCTCTCTTGTACATTACATTGATCGACTAGTAGACCCTCATCCCTGACTTGCTTTTTTTCCTTCTCACATACACACCGAACTACATTCGTCTACTGTAGCAACACCACTACGACTGTTCCAATCAACCTAACACCGTTACTCCCATTTATCCATAGTAGTGATGCTAAACGTACGACAAACCCAGCCATACCCTCATACATTGCCCAACACCAAATCGATAACACCCAATGGCAACCAAACCAACCACTCTCCCTCTCACTATCATCCATCGATACCTACTCTCCATTACTGCGACCTAACGCTTCACTATGCCTTCATAACGCACCAAACACAGTACAATACCGCTTATTGCATAAAGCCAGCAACAGTAGCAAGGCATAGCACACCATCTTCTTCAGCAATCAATAGCCCACTCTACTGCTAACCTCAAAGCTCCAACCAATGTCGAAACTACTTCTGTTGGCTGTAGTGCCATTCCTAAACCCCTTAAATCCAATATAAAATTAACAAAACCACCTTTATCCCATGTAAAACCAATTAGAACACTTCGGAACACCTCCATCCATCAACTGCTTGGTGACCTAACTCATAACCTATCGCTTTGACTCGACTCACTCTAAGACCGAGACCAATCCACACCAAGTCTGACTCGCATGCCATATCCAAAATCCAAGTTTGATCTCCTCTTTTATCAAATTGTATTGGTTTTGTCTCTTTTTGTTAAATTGAATTGAATTTTATTTTATTTTTAGTCATTTATTTTGATCCTCTTGTAATTGTAAAAAAAAAAAAAGGAAAAAAAAAGAAAAAAGAAAAAGAAAGAAATAGAAAAAAGAAGAGAAGGAAGAAGTATTTAGTTTATTTTTATTTATTATCATGTTTTAATAAAAAAATAAAAGTAAAAATAAAAATTAAATAAATAAAAAATAACCAAATAAGAAAAATAAAATAATAATAAAAAATAACAAAGTTACTTTATCACTTAGAAAATCAACTTTCCAAAAATAAATAAAAATCAATCGACTATTTTCCAAATTAGGATACTTTAGAATTTTCTACAAATAAACCCCAATTTAGGACCCTCTAGCAAATTTCTTAAAATAAATCAAAACGGATAAAGAATGTAAAGCAAACCTCCTTTCAAAAATTAAAATTAACTCAACCCACTAATGCTTTTGGTGAATGAACTATAGAAGTCTGATTTCGAATTGCGGATATGTAGGTACCCATACATACGAGATGACTTAAAATATGAAAATTTTTATTTTTTCCATTTATGTAAATGTTTGTGTAAATTGATTAAATTAGTTACATGTGATATGATTAATTGTTTTGAAATTGAAAAAGGGTATTATTGAAAAGAAAAAATTAAATTTGGAAAGTTAAAATGTGATACCCATTTAGGGTTTAATAAAATAGCCCCTGGATCTAGATCTCGTATTTTAGAAAATTGTTTTGTAAAATTAGTTTTCTCGTTAGACTAATAGCTAAGTTATAATCAATCTACTCAATTGGTTATAACTTAACTCTTTTTCTCGGCTCTGGTTAGGTGGCAACTCAAACCCATTTTGAAGATTAAAAAAAAAATTGCTTTTATTTAAACCCGAGTCGAGGGTCAATATTAAACGAGTAGGGTTTAGTTCTAAGTGGTTTAAAGAAGACTTAATTTATAAAAAAATCGAGAGGGAAAAAACTAAGCTTGACAGGGGTAGGCTTCACAGACTTCCCTCATAAGTCTTCAAATAGTAACATCCCTTTCTCAAATCTTTCCCCTAAGGAACCTATTCTCCTCCAGCAACCTTTCCTTTTCCTTCTTCGATTCCTCAATAATCCTCTTACCAAATCGTAACCTTGGCTCATATAGAATCCTAGTAACTTGCTCAGTAGGTGAGAGGTTTTCTAGCTCTGGTTCATGTCTAAATAAAACCTTAAGTAAAAGAATCGAACCTTAAACATTAAACTAAAACCCTAAAGGAAGCAAGACCCTCAAACTCTAGTAATACGAGTAAAACTTTAGAAACCCTAATACTCAAGAAATCCTAGAATGGTAATAAAACTTAAAAAGATTGCTAAGTTCTAATTAACTGGCCAAATATCTTAACATAGTAGTAAGGTTAAATTCATCGTTAAAATTTATCGACATTGTTAATCAACTAAAACCCTATATTCTAAGCTCATAAGCGAATCAAATAACTATAAACGAGCATCAAACCTTAAGGAAACCTTAGGTACACATGTAGGATATTTGGATTAAATAAAGTATAATATCAAAACTCAACAAAACCTTAAAAATATCCTAATTACACTTAATTAGCCTAATTTTGCTTAGTTGCCATCAATTACCTTAAACAAACCCTAATCCATAACCAACTTTCATTACATCTTAATTAACTACACGTTAAACTTAATTAAAGACCAAAGGACAAATGTATTGATGGCATTAAAAATATCTTGTCCTTTGGGAAGACAAAACTATTCCAAATAAGGCAAAAAGGCAACCTAGTATATGGTCCCCATTTAAGCTAAGTCTTTTCCTACCCAAATTGCCACAAATTGTCCCCCTACTCTCTCTCCATTAGCTCCCACCACTCTCCCCTCTTCCTCACTCATTTTCTTCATTTTATCAAACACCAAAACACACTCAAACATTCTATAAAATATCTTACTCCAAAACACTCTCAGACTTCCTCCATCCTACTACCACACACCTTCCACCATCAGCCACTACACCACCATCACTACCTCACCAAACCTCCTACCACCAAGCCTCACACCATATACACACACCCCTCTTATTGTTCGACAAACACATACCTTCACACACACAAGGCTCATGACACACATACATAAGAAGGCCTTTTATACTCCTATCTCTAGTAAGTGTTTAGGCTTAGTTGTTCCTTGTTTTTCTTTTAGGATAATGCTAAGAAGTTACATTTTAATTTATATTACTTACTTTACAACTATGCTTTAGATGCTTTAGGATGTTTTCATAAAGAACAAATGTGGTTAATGAAGGAAAAACACTCTTTAGTTAGAGTTTTGACACTAACATGTAGAGAAGTTTAGTATCTTGCTAGTTTTAGGGCTAAATCACTAAGGAAGGCACTAAACACTCACTTCCCCCAACATGCCACCTTTCCCTTAACATCACTGCACTTGTCTATACAATATTATGTTAAGATCATGTTCATAAGTAAGTAAAAATATAGTTGTAATTAAGGAAAAACACCTTAAAACAAGTATTGTGTGAAGAAGTGTATAGGAACCCCCAAAACACCACATTGGGTGCCACCTTTGTGAGAGCCCCAAATCTATAAATTTTAGTTTCTTAGCTTAATAACATGTTTATTTAGTGTTAAATACGATTTAGGACTTAATTAACCAATATAAGTAGGCTAATGATGAGCTAGGGCCCTAAACTAGCTTAATTAGTGATTAAAGACTTAAAAATGGTATTAATGACCACCCTAATGTTATTGACCAGATCTGTAAACTTAAGAAAAGTGGGCTACCCTTAAGGCCAAGGTTGAGTGTAAGCCTAAAAAGATACGTGGCTTTAGGCTTAGGGCCCTAAAAAGTAATTTAGGTTTAAAAAGCCTAAAGGAACCATGTTTAAAGCCATTTAGGAAGGTGACTAGATCTAAAATTTATGCTAAGAGGCCCAAAATAAGTTATTAAATAGGCCCACTAAACTTGAAGGCCCATCTAAGACCACTACCATAGGCTTGTTAATAAGTTAAAGCCTTAAACTTGGAAAAGAGCCCATTTAGGCCCATAAGTGTATCACTAAGGGCTAAGATGAGAATTTAAAGTGTTGGGCAGAAAAGGTTTATTTAAAATAGTTAGAAGAATGCCCAAAAACTATGGCTAGACTAAAACTAGGCTCAAACCCTAAAGTGACTCAACTAACCTTTTGGGCCCATGACCTTGCGAGGCCCAAACCAAGAACTTACTATCCTAAGAACCCAAAAATGATTATACCAAATGAAAAACACTAAAATACAATGAAAATGACTCTAAGATCACTAAAAATGGACTTAAAGCGAAGAAACTACGTTTGAAATACAAAAACAGCTAAAACAAAGAATGTAAAGCAAGAACGCATAGGTAGTTAGTGTGGCTAAGATACTTATATACTTTAATTGTATTCTTCAAGTAATGAGGATTTAAAGTTGGATGTAGTCGAAGACTACTAGGACTACTAGATATCATGGCAGAGTGAGTATATTGCCCCCTATTTTACTCTATTATGTGCTTGTAGTTAATGCACCATCTAATTATATCTAATAATTGAACATGTTACATATTAGGGTAGATGGGAACTTGTATGTGCTTGCTAGGTCGATTCTTACTTATAAAATATCTTAAGATATTTTGAACACCCTTGTTTGCTACATTAGAACTCAAAGTACTGGACTATCTAGAAAATATTTGCTTGGTTACCCAATGAATCTGGATTAATAAATATTCGGCCTTTAATTGAACTAAACATGTATTGCATCTCATAACATAAGTTAAAGGGCATTAGTACTATGCAATAGAGTAGGAGATCATGCATAAATGAATCCATATTAATATTATATGTGGTGATTGTTTATTGTATGGTGTATTCGTGTAACATGTTCTTGCTTTGACCTTTGGGATCTACTAGGCTTTAGGGATTGCTACCTTTTGCTTGAGGTTGAGCCGTATCTACTACTGAGAGTGCTTTTGTTGCTAAGAGAACTCATATTGGATGTGGATACCCGAGTCCCAACGTACTTAAATACTTTCTAACTCGGGCAACAATAGGCATAAAACTATATTATATGCTATTACCGATCAACTATATATACTATTTTCATTACATATGTTTGTTCATGCATTCATAAGTTTGATCAATAACTTACTCGTTATTATTTAATAGTAACATAGGAAGGTTACTAACTAAGCAGTCGTAGCTTACCCCCTTATAGTTTGTTATTGTAGCAAGATCTCTAGTTAGTGCTGAGCCTTGGGATGCTCAAGGTTAGTCTTACCAGCTTAGGATTGGTTAGCAAGGAGAAGAAGAGAGCATGAGAGAACACTTAAATATTATTTGGACTCTTTAAGTCTTTTACGTATTTTTAACATGTTAAGTAACGTAGACTACTAATATTGTTTTATTTTGGTTCTAGATGACTTATGCTAGGGGAGACCTTATACCCCATCTTTATTTATGTTTATGTCAGATTTCGATATTATGACATGATTTTATATTGCCTACTCTGATATTACTTGATACTAGTTCCTAAGAGGAAGTCAAAGTTGTAAGATGCCTTGTGTAGTGCATTAAAGGTTCTTGATCAAGGATGGTACTTGATCTTAGACCTTCCCATATTAAATGGCAATACTACAACAACTTGACCTCCCTCTAGGTTGTGGCAGTATTTAAGTGGTACTAGAGTGTAGATTAAATAAGATAAAAATTGACCCTAAATGTTTAGGAAAACCTACCAAGTGAGTTGAGAGGGTAGAATTAGGTCAAGATATTATATATGAACATCCTTAACTTAAAAGCATAATGAAATCCTAATTGTAAGAAAACCCCTATGATTCTAGGAGGACTTTCCAACCCTCATAGAGTGATGGCTTGAGTTCTAGTTAGATGAGGACGAGACACTTCTAGACTATCAACTCCGTCTCTACTTACTTTATGAGGATCTTGCCCTAGTTGGAGAGCACCAGAGTATGAGCATGGTGCTATCATGGTGGAGGAGTAAACTCACCAACTATTAGAGATTCCGATGTTAGGAGTTACTTATGGATTTTAACATACCATTCTATACCAATACCAAGCTTATCCACGTCTTGGCGCATGAGTCATGGGTTGATGGACTTACCGGACCACCCCCCGAGGTAGCTTTTTTGGTCAACAACTCTTATCGACCCTTAGCTCCAACTTTTGGTGTTTGGTGGCAGGTTGAGCATGGAGTTGTATTCACTAAACACCATAGGGGTGACTTGTAAACCTTGCAAATTTAATCTTTTAAGTATAGAATCGAATTCAAATATTGTAGGTAATTTCTCTAAGTTAATAGAGTTAATCAATTTAAAACTAAATAAAATTTTAAATTTGAAACTAAAAATGAACACGGAAAAAGAAAAACCCTAATAAACTATTCAAAACCCAATTGTGTATGAAAACCTTAAACCTTAAACCTTAAATGCGTATAAATATTAAAGATTGAACTTGAATGTGATAAAAACCCTAAAATTGAAACCTTAAGCCAATAAACATACAAATTTAATTATAATGATGATAAAACCCTTATTGATTATAAATTATTGATCGATATACCAAATCGTGTCAAATCACCTACTAATGACTAGAGATAACTTCCAAATGCTAATAAATGTAGGAGTACTACATTAATTTATAAAATCGATAATATTTTTTTATAATTATGAATAATTATATCTACATATTAATAAATTAGTGCTATATGAACTTAATTTTATTATATATTTGTTATTTATGTAATATATAGTCAATGTTACTTTTATAACTTATAATTTTCTTTATAATTATAATATGTATTATTATTAATAATATTTATAGGATTAGAAATATTTAGAGAAAATTTAAAAATTTATTTTATTTATTTATTCGCTTAATTCCCTTATATTTCCTTTTTCCTTATCTTCTTCATTTCTTTTCTATTTCCTCTTCTAATTTATAATTGTTATATGTACATAAATTAATATTATATTATTATTTTAATTTTGACTTGAAGTCAAAGGTGTCACTATCAAGTATTTATTACTCTTTTCTTTCATTTTCTTTTTCTTTTTTTTTTCTTTTTCCCTTCTTTCCTCTCCATGCTATAAACCAATTGGATACCTTAGAACCTTCTTTTAAATTCAAAATTTTGTCATTAAATTAAAGAAAATTGTAGAAACCCCCGATTGTCATTTCAAACCGTTACACTCTCTCTTTCCTTTTCCATTTCCATCTTCTAATTTTCCTCTCAAATTTACTAACTTTTAACCTCCATTTCCACTAATCAAGCACCCACTTTTCCAACATAAATGGAGGAACAAGAGGAGGAATCCTAAATCAAATTATTTCTAAACCAAGTAAATATATATTTCCGTTGTATTTTCCTTGTATTTTTTGTTATATTTATGATATTATGTACACTAGGTTTTAGGTGTTTTCTTAAGTATTTATGTATACTATTATAGTAGATGTATTATACATGTAACTTAGTGTTTTGTAATGGAAATTTATGTACATGTACTAAATTATAGGTATGAAAGTTTATTTCTTTTAGAAATTATGTTGTGTATGTGTACATGTTATTATACATATTGAAATATCTATATATATGTACATATACATACTTGGTTATGAACACTCTTTTGTTTAGTTTATGTGTGTATAAAATATGTATATATATGAAGTATATATATATATCAATTATAATAGAACTTGTAGTATAAATATATGTACAAATAAAACTGGAAATATACATATACATAATCTACACACCACTATATATGTATAATTCTATATGTACATAAACTTATATAAAAGAAATATTAAGTATGTATATATATATATATATATATATATATATTGTTGGTCCCGTATAATATAGTAAGAGGAGGGGATGGGTGAATTGATATATTTTTTGAAAACTTTCTTGATATAAGAAAAATACTCTCTTAACAACTTATATTAGTGAACGATGGTATTTTAATAATTCAACACATAATTAATCAATAATGCAAATTAAAAGAATAAGGAAGGAGAATATTAAGCTAAGGATTTATGGAGCTTCGGCCTTCTACCTACTGTTCTCTTCCAACTCTATTGCTAGGGACCTGATCTACTTCACCAATACCATTCCACTTGATCCAGTAAATCAAAATCACAAGAAGATTACAAGTAATTGCCACACATAGGCTTACACAATACTTCGCTCTGCCTATCTAGCCTTTCCACAATCTAAGCTAATATAGATCTATGGAGTATAATATAACTTCTCTCAACACCTAAACAATAAAGAAAGTTTATAAATAGCAAGTGAGAACAATAATACAAGTCTCAATAAATTCGCTCTAAAATAGAAATGATGATTGATGAATAATTCTCTTCAGTTCAACTTTCTGAAGTAGTATCTGAGAGAGTTTCTGTGCTCTTTCAAAAGGTAGAATTTGGTCACGATTTAAGTGTAACGAAAGTATTATTATTTTCTCAAAGATGTACTTGACGTTTTGAATCCTTTTTCCTTTTATACTGGAGTCTTCAACATCTAAAAGATGGTGAGAATTATCTTT
Source organism: Lumnitzera littorea (assembly GCA_024138015.1). Lineage (NCBI taxonomy): Eukaryota > Viridiplantae > Streptophyta > Magnoliopsida > Myrtales > Combretaceae > Lumnitzera > Lumnitzera littorea. The sequence goes on along the minus strand of JAMXBB010000012.1, from coordinate 78,352,250 downwards.
AAGTCAAGTTTATCCTTTTTCAATGACTAGATTATTCTAAGATATCTTCGAGAAGATCTTGATAATTTTGAATCCGATTCCTTATGCTTGATCAATAACTTCCAGATGAACCTCACATTTAAAATTGAAAACCCACAAAATCCCAAGTAACCTTATCCTTATCTATTCTTACATATATCTTGATTTATTCAAAAAAATAAATTCACTAAAAAATAATCCCTAAAGATCATGATTCCATCTTTCTTGAGATAGAATTAAGTGTATTTCCCTAATACACCTAATCTAGTGGAACTAGGCCTTATTTAATTCGAAAATGATATGATTAATTTCAGCATTATACTTTTCTAGGCTAACTATTTGAATAATCTTCAAAAGAGTATCAATTTTCTTTTCTTTGAAGTCTTTGAACAATTTTCTGAAGTGATGTACCAACTCTTCTTATAAAGCTTCTAAAATACATTTTAAAGATTTTGAAGCTATTCTCTTTTTCAATCAACTCAAACCTTCTAAATAAGTTTCTGAATACAATTCAATTTGCAATTTTTACTTGCTGAGAATCCTTTTAGATACTTGCATTCTTAATGATTCATTAGCATTCGTCCCTTTTTGTTATCATCAAAATATATGAAAGATATCTAACATTCTCCCCATTTTTTATGATAACAAAAACACTCCAATAGAACCAAAAGCATAAATCAAACTGAATTAATATAAAAAAAAATTTCATAATCACAGAAACAACATGTCATGTAGAATATATACCACAAATTTTTTTTGGTTTTTCTCTCCCCCTTTTTTATTATCATCATTAATTAACTCCCCCTTAATTAAGTCCATTGAGTAATATATATAACAAAAACAAGTCCACAAAAGGGCTTTTCATCAATAAACAAAAGATCCTAACAATGTTAAAGCTGAAATACTAAAACACTAGATAGAGAGAAAGATAATCATTTCTTTGATATCTTAGTTTTCTTCTTTACACAAAGTTTGAATCTTCCAGAATAAGTTGTAAGCACCTTACTAAGAGACGAATTGGCTTTAGAAGATGTTGTTACCAAGGAAGTGGGTGCTTTGTTAGATGTAGGTATGATTTGAGCTGGAGTTGGTGTAGAGTCTTCTTCGGTGGAAGCAACAGAAAAAGTTTTAGTGTTTCCTTCTAGGGGTGTCTATTCTTCAAGATTTAGATTAAGAGTAGCAATTTGAGGTAATTTGTTAGGAGATTATAGGGACATGACAAGTGTTTTGTCAAAAGCTAGAGTAGGGATGGAATCAGTTTGATCGGTTAGCTAAGTAGAAACAGCAAGGAAATGAGGTTTAGTTAGTATGAGGGAAGGATTTGAAATAGGAATAGAGGGTTCAGATGGTTTAATTGGTTAGGTCTGTTTAGGGGTTTCAAAAGGAAAATCAATAAGATGAGCTTGGTCATCAATATCGGATTTTGTAACAGTTTCTTTGACCGAAGCTTTGAATAAATCTTTCATTCCTATAATCTGATCCTAACTAACTTGCACAACAACTTCCTTGATTCCTTTAAAAATTTGTTCAACAAATGCTAACTCTCTACTTGTTTGGAGGGAACGGGTTGTATCTCTATACTTTCTTAATCACTATTTGAAGGTGATTGAATTACTTCTCTAAATTCTATCCCACTTCATCTTCTTACCAACTTACCTTTCCTTTTTGGTTTCTTCTCAATAGTTTCCTTTCCTTACTTCCTTTTCTTTTCATTGTCCTTCTCTTCAACTATGATTACCCTTCTTCCAAGATTTAAAGGATGAACAAAAATGCCTCTATTATGTGAATGACAAAGCTTGTCACTCACATAAATCCCCATCTGCTTAAAAATTCTTTCTCCTAGTTTAATAGATAAAAAGGACAACTTGCTTCACTTGGTATTTTCAATTTCTTGAAATTAAAGAGACTCATCAACAAATTCCCATATGGCTGAACATCCAAATGCTGCCATATGTATCTCATCATAAGTTTCATAATATCTACTTTTCTCTTCCATAGCATTGCCAAAATAACTAGTGCATCTTCTCTTGTTACAGAGGTTGCACTGCCTCTTCTAGTTAACACAAATGAGTTGATAAATTTGTGTAAAATCTTAGTTAACAACTGAAATTCAGTACTTAAAATATCAATTCTTATACCTAACTTTACTCCATCATTTAATTTTGTGAAAAAACTCTCCTTAGTCATCTACTAAGGTCTTATCTTCTTGTACTTCTTTAATGACAAAGCATTTCAGAATGTCCTTCTTTGTTATTTCAATATTTTAGCTTAGTACAACTGACTTCTACACTTCTTTATGTTTGTTATCATGCTTCTTATAAAACTCATCCACCAGTTTTCCATATATAATTTCTCTCATATCAACTAAACCATTCAAACCTAACCTATCTAAGTACTCTTTCTAGTAAAAACCATTCTTGTCAAAGAATTCTAAATCTATGTAAAAAGAATCCTTGATGGAAAGATTTTTACCGTTAATTGTATATCTTTTCTTAGGTTTGTCTTTTGATTTGGAAGAGCAAATTGAAGTCTTTACTTCCGATGACCTTTGCACATTCTTAGAAGATTTCGAAGTCTTCTTTACTGGAGTAGCAACCTTAGACTTTCATGGAGTCTTCTTTGGTTTTGGTACATGGGGTCATTTAAAAGGATTTCTTTTAGACTTTCCTTCAGATGGTTTGTCAAAGGAATCAGAGCCTTCAAATTTAGCAAATTTTTCGGACGAGCTAGAATCTTGAACATCCTGATCAGTCTTCTAATTAACTTCCTAAATATACCTTAGAACCATTCTTTTGATTCACTTCCTAAATAGCTTCAATTGATGGTTCATCACGAAGTTTTGGAGTTAGGGATTTTTTAGATGAATCTTGATGTGCTTTAGAGTATGGATTAGGTTGAAGGTCTGTAGGGATGATGGTGTTTGTCTCTTCTTCATCAAGGATAATAGGATGTTTGGGATTATTTTGAACTTTAGATTAAATCCCCTTTGTAGCAATTCGGGTAGATTTCTTAGGTGCTATGAATTTTGGGTGAAAGAAAAACATGAGAAGGGAATGTGAAGAGCTTGATGAAATGAGAAGAAGAGAAATAGCATAGGCTTTTATAAAATGGAAGGAAGTGACTCGCTAGTATTGATGGTCTTCAACTGTAAGAAAGTGAGCTGAATTAATGGACCTACTATTAAGTAATTTGAGGACCCACTAAAGACATGCTAAGACCTACTCCTTTTCGTGTGCAACAAATGAGAAAAAAAAAAATTAGCACATGTTCAAAATTTTGAAATATAAGGGAAATTAATAAAATGATCTCTAATCTAACAAAAAGGATTACACACACCAATTTCATTGTGAATTGATTCAAACCTTAATTTATCCAAAGGCTTTATAAAAATGTTAGCAAATTGATATTCACTTGGAACAAAATCAACACCACATCATTATTTGCTACATGATCACGAATGAAATGGTGCCTTATTTCTATATGTTTTGACCTTAAGCGGTGAACTAGATTTTTTGTCAAATTAATAACACTAATAGTATCACATTTTATTGGTATACTCTTATAACTTATTCCATAGTTATTCAATTGTTGTTTTAACTAAAGTATCTATGCGTAGCAATTTTCAATAAATACATAGTCAGCTTCTGTAGTTGAAAGAGCAACATAATTTTATTTTTTGGAAGACCAAGAAACTAACTTATCTTCCAAGAATTGACAAGTTCCTAAAGTACTCTTCCTATCCACTTTGCAACTTACATAATCAGTATCTAAATATCCTATAGATCAAAATTTTGGCTCTTAGGATACCAAATTCCTAATTTTACAGAGCTTTTTATATATTTAAAGATCTTTTTAGCTGTAGTTAAGTGTGTCTTTGTTTGTGAACTTTGAAATCTAGCACATACATAAGTACGAAATAGAATATCAGGGCGTGAAGCAATTAGATATAATAAAGATCCAATTAAACATCGATATAGTTTTTCATTTACCTTTTTGCCATTACCTATAATGTTAAGCTTTACTGAAGTACTCATAGGGGTTGAAAAATCCATGGTATTTTCAAAACCAAATTTCTTTAATATCTATTGGATGTACTTCTCTTAGTGGAAAAATATTCTATTATTTGATTGTTTAATTTGTAATCCAAAGAGGAAGTTTAATTCTCTGATAAGTGACATCTTAAATTCTACCTACATCAATCTTGAAAATTCTTTGGCAATATTTTTCATTAGTTACACCAAAAACAATATCATCAACATAAATTTGTACAACTAATGTATCTTCTCCATGATGTTTCATGAAGAGAGTAATATCTACTTTTCCTCTTTGAAAGTAATTTTTAATTAAGAGTTGACTTAGTCTTTTGTATCAAGTACGAGGAGCTTGTTTAAGTCCATACAAAGCCTTTTTTAACTTATACACATGATCTAATTTGAAGGGATCTTCAAATTTAAGAAGTTGATCAACATATACTTCTTCCTTTATAAAGCCATTCAAAAAATCACTTTTTACACACATCTGATATAGCTTAAAATTTTTCAAACATGCAAATATAAGTAATAATCTTATAGCTTCTAATCTAGTAATAGGAACATAGGTTTCATCATAGTCTATTCCTTTTTCTTGAGAATAACCTTTAGCTACTAAATGTGCTTTGTTTCTTATTATTTTTCCATGTTCATCTAGCTTGTTTTTAAAAACCCATTTAGTTCTAATGATTGACTTATTTTTGGGTCTTGGAACTAAACTCCAAACTTGATTTCTCTGAAATTGACTGAGTTCTTCATGCATAGCTAAGATCCTATTATTATCATTTAAAGCTTCATCAATTGAATGAGGTTCAATTTCAGATATTAGGGCAAAATGATTTTCAAAGTTTTGTAAGCTTGATCTTGTTCTTATTCTAAATCTAACATTACCAATTATAAGTTTAGGAGGATGATTAGTTTTAAATTTAAGAGATGATGGTAGAGTATGAAAATGTTCAGAACCTTCTAACTTACCTTCTAGATATGTTTCAACAAACCTAGTATTAGTTTCTAAAGAACCTTCTTATTCAGGTTTTGTTTTGGATACTTTAAGCATCTTTGAAGCTTCTATTGTTTCATTTGATGGAGGTTTTGTCTTTCCTTCTTTTGAATCAAGATGCAATGTATTCTTTTTATTTGAGACAATTGGAGTTTCATCGTCTGATTCTTCATTACCTATTTCTTCAATGAATTTGACATTTATTGATTCTTCAACCACTTTTGTTTCTTTATTATATACTTAGTGTGCCATCGAGTATAGAGAGTAGCCCAAAAAGATGGTTTCATGAGCTCTCTCTTCAAATTTTACTAAAACTTTTCCTGTTTTCTTAACAAAACACTTACAACCAAAGGTGTGAAAATATAAAACAATAGGTTTTGTTCTTTTATAGATCTCATAAGCAGTTTTATTTGTCAAGAGTCTTATTATAAACACCCCATTTTTACCTTCGTTTTATTTTATTTATTTATTTTTTCTTTAATAAGGTAAAGGGTCATAAATTAGGAAAAATATTTTTAAAAGTAGAAAAATATGGAAAACTAAAAATATGATATTTAGAAAAATACAAAAAATAGGAAAAAGCACCAACAAAAAAGAAATTTAGAAAAAAATACAAAAAATGAAAAAATTTAGAAAAATACATAGAAAATTGAAAAGTCACAAAAAATAAGAAATAGAAAAAATTAAGGATTTAGGAAATATAGAAAAAAAAAATTTCTTGTTTAAGATAGAATTTTTAATATAAGTAGAAAAAAGATTCTTGGGCCTAAACTTAGATTTGAATCTAACCTAAGCAAGCCTTTTTTGTATGTACAATTTAATTACATATATGAAAAAGATATAGGCTAATGGCCTAATGGTAAAACACTTGGACATATGCATTAGGTTCGGTTGGAGGTCTTAGTTTCAAATCTTAGCAAAGGCAAAGAAAGCCTTTTTTCCTTTTATAGAGGACATACTGCCACATTAGGTGCTGCTACGTGTTAAGGGTCCATTATTCTACATGTCACTATTAGACATGCGGTATTTCCCCATTAGACCCTGCAACTAATGTGGCACCACGTCGGCACCACTTTCTCTCCTTTTCTTTCTCCTTCTTCATTTTTTCCTTATTTTATCCTAACATTTCCTACACTTTCCTTCTCACGCAGTATACTTCGTGGGCAATTTTGGTTCCATGTTCTTCATGATTTCATCAAGCTAATGATGAAATCGCGAAGTATGCTTAACCTACTTCGAATTGAGATAAAAAAAACACATCTAGATGCAATTGTTTAATGGGTCAAATCGAGTTCCAAAAATCAGAAAAAAACTGAAATTTCAAAAATTTTCATTTAATCTAAATTCAAACTTCTTGGCTTACTAAGTTGATCTTATGTATAAAAAGTGGCTTTAGGAATTCATTTGACACACACAATTACCTAGCATTGATCAGAATCACTCATAATCACCCTCTCTCTATTCCTCAATCACTTTCTCTCTCTACTAGCCATAACTCTCTCTCTCTGCAATTTACCCCTCTTCGACCACTTTTGAGCAAACACATGATCACTACATCATCCCCATAGCATAGGCTCTCCAATGCTATTAGCCACGAGCTCTACCGCACTTCTATTATCTTTTACCAATGCCCCAAGTCGAAATCCTAACCACTACGGCTACCCAACTCAAGACCATCTACTTCCACTACTCCTTAGATGAACACTTGCACACATTTGCACTCCCCACATCTCAAAACCCAACACCACACTCCCTTATCATACCCAGCAACTACCCTTGAAGTTCCCCTAAAACCATTGCCACCTCTCATCTTTAACAACCGCCCAAGCAACTCCCAAATGCTATGGCATTAAACATAACAACCCACACCCCACCCTTTATAACGTTTTAACCAAAAAATAAAAATGCAAATAAAAAACTAATAAATAAATAAATAATAATGAAAAAATAAAATAAAAATATTTTATAGCTTAGAAAAATTATTTTCCAAATAAATAAAAGTAATTTGTCCTCTTTTAAAATTAGGGCCCTTTTTAGAATTTCCTAAAAAAAACAAAACACTGATTTAAGACCCTTTAGAATAATTTCCTTAAATAAATTGAAATGGATAAAAATGAAAACCTGATCTCTTTTAAAAATTAAAATCAACCAACCCGTTAAAGTTTTACAAAAGGAACTACGTACATTTGATCCCGAATATTGAGTATATATATATTTATTGGGCGACAATAAAAAACAAAAAACCTATTTTTCCATTCATAGTTTAGATCACTTAAATTATTCCATTAACCAATAATTGAGTCTTGTTTTATGGAATTGAAGGGTGATTTTTAAGATTAAGATTGAAATTGAAAAGTTAATGGTACCCGTAAGGGTTTAAAAATCTTAACCCCCAAATCCAAATCTCTAGTTTTAAAATTATTTTATAAAATTGGTTTTATTGTGAGACTAGGAGCTAAGTTATAACCAATTTACCTAATTAGTTATAATTTAACTCTTTTTCTGAACTTTGGTCGAGTGGTGACTCCAAAGGCATTTTCAAAGAACTGGTTTTCTTTAATCCTTAGTTAATGGTTAGTATTAAACTAATAGGGTTTAATACTAATTAGTTTAAAGAAAACTAATTTATAAAAACCAGGAGGAATAAACCAAGCTTAATAGCTTAGCGACTCTACAGGGGGTGTCAAGAAGGTTAGCCATCTAACTTTTTAAATTTAGAATTAGTTCTTTAAAATCACCTTATTTATTTATTTTTTATACCATAATTGTACTAACATTTTTTTGGGTTTATTTTTAATTATTTAAAGAGGGATTTATTTTATGTACCATAAATACATGATAGATACAGTTAAACCTGAGCCATCTTAGGACCCTAGGACAGGGAGCCATTGTGTAAGTTCCAAGTGTAGCGGGGCAACCACCACTCTAGGTCAATTAGGCTACTCGACTTAAACTTCGATGTAACTAAGGAACCATCTTTTAGAAACGTATTAGGTCATAGAGTTTAAGGACCTCTAGAACCTACCCTTCTTGCATACAATCTTCAGGGTCAATGAATAACTAATAAGGCGGCATTGTTATAAAAAAAAAAAAATTGACAAAGCTTAAAGTTTCTTTCCTTGTATTTTTCCTAAAATTCATGTATATAGGAAATCTTTTCTAATTTCTTTTGATGTAAATATTCTTTCCCTTGTAATTTATGTTTTCCTTGTATTATTCTAAAAATGGTCAGCTCATCCAATGCCAAGGTCTTTTCGAAAGAGATTCATGTCCATAAGCCCAAAGCCCATACTCAATCAATGATTTCAAACCTTGAACTCAAGAGAACAGGAGTTCATTACCAATAAGATTAAGCCCATACTGTTAGTATCTAAGGTGAATGTTAACATCACACTAATGAGGGCCTTAGTCCATTTTTAGGATCCTAAAGAAGTCGCATTCCATTTTGGGCCACACCTAATCAACCTAACTTTAGAAGAATACACCCAACTGCTTCAAACCCCTCCCTTAGATGAAATATATGTTCTAGAACTCAGCTTCGATCTAGCCTACATTTTTTCAAAATTCTTAAGAATCCATAAGATCGAAATAAATGAGGCCCTAAATGATTGCAATAAACCCATTATCAAGATATGGGATCTAAGCCATTGGTTCCAAAATGAACCTAGCTCCAACAAACGAGCTCTATTTCTTGGTAATTGGAGGGAGAATCGAATCAAGGCCTACATATTAGTAGTAATTGCCACCATCTTATTTCCAAGTGAGTCTTTTTTTATATACTTTAGGGTGGTGTAATTAGTAGCTTGATTTTGGGAAGGGAAGTCGTATATTCTTGCCATACTTACTGAACAAATAAAGAACCTTAATTTCCTTAAGAAATGAGGCTATGGAGATCTCAGGTCAAGTATGACACTATTAATGGTATAGTTTGTCAGCCACATCAAATTCTTTGGGTTAGACTTGATAAAGGCTGCATTCACCAATAAGATTGATCTTATTGACTCTTTTGTTGATAAGATCAAATTACCAAAATATATCCCTACCCTTCTTTAAATAGAAGTTCTACAAGATTTTCGAGTCGAAGACATACTATGGACCGCTAGATGGAGCAATTACACTAAGGTCATACTGGTTTGTAAAGATTATCTTGCTGTACCATTGATTAGAATAAGTTAGTGTATAGGCTACTATCTAAACAACATTGTAAGGAAATTTGGGGGGATCTGAGACATAGTTCATAAGCCTTCATTAGAGCCATTTACCCTTAACTTCGAAGAGCTTCACTCTTCAAAAAAGGTATCTAAGTTCTGCAAGATCAAAGCTTGGTGGGATACCAGGAACATAAGCCCTAACATCAATTTGAGCTAATTCATAAGAGAAGTAGACAAACACCGGGTCACCAAAGAGTACTTATACGATCAACTTCACAAGGTAAGCATGATGTAGTATCGAGTACCAGAAGTCCTTCAACCCTCCCTTACGAATGCTAGCTCTGAAATGGTGACCTGCATAGACCAGGTGAAAGCTCGTGTGGAAGTCCTCTATGATGAAAAAGATAGGTGGGAAAACCTCTTTTAGAAGTCTAAGCAAAGATCACGCACCCTAGAACACTAGTTGAAGATAGCCTAGAAGAAAATCTAAGTGTTTAAGGAAGTAACTGAGCATAGGCAAAAGTAGGGTAAAGTAGTGGCCATCGAACTCAACAACCAGGAGAAGAAAATGTCATCCAGCCCATAAAAGAAAAGAAGATTAGTCTAGATGAATTTGTATTTTTCTCTTCTTTTATGTAATAAAACTTTAGGAATTGAAGAATAATAAATAACTCACCGTTTTGTTATGTTAATTGTCAATCCCTTCCTTTTCATCCATATGGCACACTTGCATTTCATTCATTTATTTCAATTCCATATTTTCAAAAATTAAAATATTCATGTGCTAACTTGTTGAGAAGTGATCCTAAACTAGGTCGCCAAGATAGCTCCTAAGTGTCAAACCTTTTAGAGAAGTCCTATCCGAACTCACTCTTAAACCAAAATGGCTAGCCAACGAAATGACAATACCAACACTAATAACAGTATTATCAACCCAGAAGTTATTAACCCCACTAAGCTGAGGATCTGCTCTTTAGAATGAATGGTAGGGAAGATTGTAAAGCAACTGAGCTTCCTTCCTAACAGCATTGTCCTACTTAGGTCTACAACTCCAGCAAACAAAGAGAATTCCAAAGTTCGATATGGAAAGAACGTTAATGTTCTATAGGGTCATTGAGTGTACATTACTTTCTTAATCTTATGTGAAGACGAACTCATTTTATTTTTAAGACGAGCAGCACAATGAATATTCTCATTAGCATACAGTTTTAGTTAGCCTTGAATTAAGTTCTTTTTAGACAAGTTCTCTAGTTGTTAAAAGTTCACATGTCTTAGTCTTTTATGCCAAAGTATAGCATTATCACTTATTGAAATGAAATAGCTTTCAGATGATACTTCAGATGGTTTAATTAGATAAACTTTCTTCTTTCTAAACCCTTCAAACAACATAAATCCATCCTTGTTAAAGCGAACACATTTATCATGTGCAAAAATTATTCTATGTCCTTTATCATACAACTGACTTATGCTTAATAAGTTATGTTTCAATACTTTAACCAACAATTCTCAATTGAATGAGGGGTTAAACCAATTGTACCTACCGCAATTATTTTATCTCTATTATTGCCATCAAATTTCACATAACCATCTTCTTTCCATTCTAAATTTGTAAACAATAAAGCATCACCTATCATGTGTCTTGAACATTTTTCTATCAGGATATATTTCCTTTGTATTTTGGTTATATTTATTGTATTATGTACACTAGGTTTTAGGCGTTTTCTTAAGTATTTATGTATACTATTATAGTAGATGTATTATACACGTAACTTAGTGTTTTGTAATGGAAATTTATGTACATGTACTAAATTATAGGTATGAAAGTTTATTTCTTTTAGAAATTATGTTGTATATGTATACATGTTATTATACATATTGAAATATCTATATATATGTACATATACATACTTGGTTGAATCAACACTCCTTTGTCTAGTTTATATATGCATAGAATATGTACATATATGAAGTACATATATATGAATTATAATAGAACTTGTAGTAGAAATATATGTATAAATAAAACTGGAAATATACATATACATATATCTACACACCATTATATATGCATAATTCTATATGTATATAAACTTACATAAAAGAAATATTAAGTATTTATATATATATATATATATATATATATAGAAAACCAAAAGTGTATATGTATGTATATATGTAATATATTGAAAATTTCTTAAGAATACATTAAGAAAATATAAATATACATATAAATATATATGTACAAAAGTATGTCTAAAATTGAGTATAAAAATGTGTACTAGTATATATGTACATGTATAAAAATACATACAATAATAAGTATACTAAAAGTACAAATACATGTATGTATATATATACGTATAGGTATACATATGATAATAGTACAATATAAGTGTACAAACAAATATATCTATAAATACATATGCTAATATGCTAAGGCATGTATATATATATTTACATAAGATGTGTAGGTATATGTATACATACATGTTTATAATATTGTATGTAATGTAACATAAGAGAATTAAATGTGTATGTATATATATATACATGTAATGGGCCGAAACCCATAAAACCAAATGAGGCTAACATAAATAATAATTAACTAATTATAATATTACATAAAATATATAATAATAATAAAAAAAATTTAAGAAATATAAAAATAAATGAAAACCAACAAATTGCCACATGGACAAATAGAAATATACCACGTTAGTAATTTACCTAAAATAAGTAATTAAACCAAAAAAGTTCAAAATAATTAGAAAATAATAATAATTAATTAGGAAAATTATAATAATAATAAAATTAATATGATTGGTAAATTAAGATTAAAAATAAAGAAAAAAATGAAATTAATATAAATTGGACTTAAAAATAAAATGTTATAAAAATATAAATTTAGAAATTAAATAATTCATAAAATAATAAAGAAAAGCTTAAAATTTATAAATAAAATTATTTAGTTCAAAATAACAAATTTTGTAACAATTTAGACTCATATTGAAAAATGCAAGTTTTAACATCCAAAATAGACCTTGTAACAAGAAAATACATCTAAAAACTATAAATATCAACTTTAAGATCATAAAAATCGGAGCTAGAATGAAAAAATTTACCTTTAACTAAAGATTTAATATAAATCGAGAAGAATAAGTAAAACAACTAAGTTAATTGACTCTATAAACAAATAATGAGGAGAAATAAATAATTAAATACATAAAATACCATAAATTTCAAATATATTTCTTAATTACCCTAATAAGAAAGTTAAACTATGTTCAGGTCTTACTCGGGTTATAGTGAGAAATTAAATAAACTATAATAGATATTAGTTAACTAAGGAGCCTTTTTTTCAAAATACTTATATATCTCATTATCCCTTTCAGTATTCAATTGTTAAGTTTTGGAAACCCCAAAAGCTTGGAGATTGTTCACTAATCCAGGTAAGGGAGCTTTGATTATCTACCATCTACTTACCGTTTGATATTTTTATGTTGCTTGTTAGTTGATACTAGTTTTCTATTGAATGACTGTTTTACTTATATGCTATCGTCTATGTGAACACCTTCTTAAACTAGTGAATATAAATATCTGATTAAAATAACCGATTATATTTGTTTCATATTTATGACTCAACTAGTATATTAATGGAGAGTGTTAGCTTGGTAAATTTTTTGGAAAAGTATTCTTAGAAAACGTTTTCCTAATCCTAGTTATATTTTGGTGTTTTTGTTTGATTTATGTAAGGGGTTGTAGCACCCGTAAAAGATATTTTTATTATTGAGGCAAAGCTAGTATAGTATCTTTAATTGATTGCAAGAGAACTCGCATATTTGTGTCTATGGGGACTTCGATGTATTTTGATTATGAGAGGACTTGCATATTTGTTCCTGTGAGGTCTTAGATATATTTGATAGCGAGAGGACTTACTTTGTACAACCAAAAGGCTCTAGATATGTTCGGTAGATGACCATAGTTAGGGTCCACTTGTTTAGATTGATATTTTTTTTCTTGACTAAGGTAATAATTGAGTGTTGTCTAGAGGATGGTGCCCCCAAGCAACCTCATGTAGTTAAGGTGAGGTGCTCCGTGCAGGTAAGTATGGAGGAAAAAGTCAACGTGTAGACGATGTAAATCTATACCTTCTATAGTTCCGGACTCCTATGGATGTGTTCCGGACTCCTATGGATGTGTAGACGATGTAAAACTATAGGGGAATGCATTCATTTTGTGTGTGATAGCTTACATGTATGCTAATAATGTTTGATAACTTGCTTGAATGATAATGGTAAGAAATGAACTCACTAAGCTATGGTATGCTCATTCCCCTATAGTTTCTTTTGTAAGTTCATTTATGTTAGGTTAGGATAAATCTTAAGTGCAGAGTGCAAACTGAAGATATGTATGATAATGTTAGAGTTAGTTGAGAACTGTATAGCTAGTACAGAACCATTCCTTATAGAAGTGTTTATATATTAAGGTTCTATATAATTTAGTATTTCTTGTAATTTATAAAGTAGTCTCATCCTATCTTATTATTTGATAGGAGATACCGATTCTCTATGGTTTTAAGGAACTTTAGAATATTATATATCCATAGTTATTTATAATTTATGGTATGTTGAGTAATTAAAATTGGAAACCTTAGTGATTAATTTTTTATAGTCTTGCAATCTTTGACTTGCAAGGCAGTTTTCGTATCATGAGTACATATATGATAAGAAAATTTTAAGCAATCCTACTACCAACCCCCCCCCCCCCCCCCCGAAATCGACATCCAGTAGGCTATAGATGCCATGTGAGAGGAGATAGAGTTGGAATTTAGCATGCCGATATCGTCGAATGATGAGATTGAGATACTAGAGGAGTTGATACTAAAGGGCTCCACTTTAGACTTGATGGAGATAGATGAGGATGAGTAAGATTTACCTTAGGATGAGGTTATATATGAGTATGTACCCCTGGTGGTATCAGGTGATGTTCCCAACTTATAGAGCTAATGGATGGAGGAGATGAGATGGAAATCAAAGGGGATGAGATAGAGATTAGAGAGCTTGTCTTGGAGCCTCCAGTACTTGCAGTAAAGATCTAAAGGAGTGGAACTAGTTGGACTCTTTTACTTACTCCAATGTGGATTCTAATGGTGGTAGCTCCAATGATTTAGATGAGTTGGGTTCTACAAACGCTGAAGCTTATGCTAAGTTCACGAAGGTTAAGGCTAATTCAACCACTAGCCCATAGACATATTAGATGTTGATATGCTATCATATGAGGTCACTAGATTTTGGGATGTACTTGTCTTGATTTTGTACTTTGAGTTATAATGTGATGTTTGTAAAGTCTTGATGAAATGTTAAGTTGTATTTAGACATAATACTAATAGAGACTCTCTTTCTAAAAGTGACCACCACTTGGTGTAACCTCATTATTTACAAAATTAATGAAATGAAATGTTTATTCTGCTCAAGCTATGAAGTATTCTCTTGCGATATAAATGTGAATTTGGTATTCAAGAAATTCTCTATACTTAAAACTTGTTGAATTATGTTGACCTAAGGAATAGGCAAAGACCAAGTAGGCTCCTAATGAGGTGAGATCATCCAACAAATCCACCAGAGCAAAACCCTCCAAGAAATCATGTAGATGAGGTGCTAGCTACGGTACAGGAGATGCTAAGAGACTATCGTAAGAGGGACAAGATACTATTAGCTCCCATTCTAGCCCCAATACCTATGGAGGAGATACCCTTACCACCACCACCTCCAATTGAGTAGGTGCACTTTGCCCCTATAGTACCTTCAGATCTTAAGCCTCAGAGGTCTTTGATGCTAGAGTTTATTAAGTATACCGAGTACTTTGATGGGGTAGCCAGTCGCCCAAAGGAGGCAAAGGATTGGTGGTAGTCAAAGAGAAAGATAGTAAGAGAATCTATCACTTGGGAAGTGTTCACGAGGGAGTTCATTACAAATTATTTTCATGAGACATTGAAGATATGGTATAGTGATGCTTTTCTCTCTATTTAGAGGAGAAACTGTACTAATAGCCAATATGAGGTAGAGTTTAATAGGTTGCTATAATTTGTTGATGAGGATTTTCAAGTCAGTGATAGGTTGACGATGCAGGTTTTTGTTAAAGGATTGGATTCTAACACTAGATGTCATGTGCACGAGTTCTTGCCATGAGACTTTAGAGAGGCTATTGAGACAACTAAAATGGTTAAGAGTGTTAGGAGTTCTAAGGATAGTTGGTGAGGCCTAGGGTAAACATCTTTAAAAAGAGGCTATTTGAAGGACCCAGTTTTACTAAGAAAGGGAAAAAGATCATGATGAGTCATGGCCATCAATTGAGGCCAGGTATTACAGGTTCGTGATCTAGGACTTGTATAGTTAGATGTTATAAGTTCAAATAAAGACATTAACCCAAAGAATACCCTCAGCTTTAGAACAAGTGTTTCTTATGTAGGGATGGCAGTCATTGCATAGTTGAGTGTCCCAAAAGTGCCACCATGACTTGCTTTGTATGTAAGTAGACATGATATATTGCTCCAAATTGCCTATGGAGGAGGGCTGCACTAGCTGCTCAATTCATAAGCAGACAAGAGGCTTAGGACCTATGCAAGCTAGACTAAGAGCACATACACACACTAGAGTTTATAACTTGGAGGGCGAGTAGGACTATGTAGATGATGGACTTAAAGAGTATGCTATTGCCTTCAAGGAGGGAGACTCTACAGATATTAAACTTGTTGTAGGTATGTAACTTAACTTATGTTTTTTCCTTTTTATCAAGAACAATAGTGGATATAAGGTATAAGATAATGTAGGAAATAACAAAAAGAAGAATTAAGGAGAATTGAAAGATTTGTTGTAACTAACCAACTAAAATAATGAAAATCGTAATGGTTTAAGGAATATCCATGTCTTTAACTTACCTTTGTATGCCTCGTTTGATACGGGAGCAACTCACTCCTTTATCATACCTAAACTGCTGAGCAAGCAAGACTATAAGTTATGGCTATAGAGTCATGCTTTGGGATTAAGACCCCCGTTGGGAGTATGATAGTAACTCAAGAGTTGACGAAGAATTGCCCTTTGAAAATTCAAGATGGAGAATCTTGCACATGATAGTGCTTGAGATAAACAAGTATTAAGTCATCTTAGGCATAAGTTAAATGTTAGTGGTGAGGGCCAAAGTAGATTGCCAAAGCAAAGAAGTAGAATTTGAAACTCTACATGGGACAAAGGCTACTTTTAAAGGACAATTGGCCAATTGTAAGCCGGGTGAATTATGCTCACTTAAGTTAATGTCAGTTGAAAGATTCCAAGCTTGGGCGGAAATTAGATTAAGCACAACCAAGACTAATAAAGAGAAGCCCCAATTGGAAGAAATTCAAGTGGTTAATGAGTTTCTTGATGTTTTTACCCATAAACTTCTAAGATTTGACCTAAGAGGGAGATCAATTTTGTCATTGGTTTATTGTTAGGATCTAAACCTATATATAAAGCCCCTCATAGGATGGCTTCAATAGAGCTTAACGAGTTGAAAATGTAGTTATAGGAATTAGTTGACCAAGGTTTCATCAGACCCAACATATCATGTTTAGGAGCAACCATGTTGTTTGTAAAGAAAAAAGATGGATTTATGAGACTATGCACAGATTACCAAGACTTGAACAAGGTAGCTACCAAGAACAAGTATCCCCTACCACAAATAGATGACTTGTTTAACCAATCAAAGGATGCTAAAGTCCTTTCCTAAATTAATTTGAGATCTGAATATCACCAGCTAAGAATCAAGCCAAAAGATGTTTCTATAATGGCCTTTAGAATGAGATATGGGCATTATGAGTTCTTAGTGATGCCCATCAAGTTAACTAACACACCAATTGCCTTCATGGACTTAATGAACCGTATGTTTTGGGCATTGTTTAACAAATGTGTGATCATCTTCATTGATGACATTCTAATGTATTCTTCCTCACTTGACTAACATGAAGAACATTTAAGGATGGTGTTGCAAATTTTAAGGGATGCAAAATTAACTAAGTGTGACTTTTTGTTGAAGGAGATCTCTTTTCTTGGATGCATAATATCAGGTGATGAGATAACAGTTGACCCTGAGAATGTGATGGGTTACCGACCACCAGCCCAATCACTCGAGTAAGCTTTAGGGGCCTGTAGTCTCTCACCCGATAGATTTTCTCTCGTTAACCTACCGATGATGAGAAACAGTATATAGCAAGAGGACAACTAAACTCCCTAAGAGGTCCAGGTGGTTGTTTTGTGCTCTGTTCCTTTTCTTGTGCCAATGCCGACTATCTTTTGGTCAAAAGCTCTATGCTAAGTGATCAGACGTTCACCTACTGAGAGTCTACTACCAAGTAAAGAGATCTACCTCCCTAGCCGAGTATTTGTCTCTGGACCTCCTACCTAACTCTCACAGCATCTCCTTCACGTCTCAACCTCTATCTCTATGCGTCTTAACTCCTCTCGCATGCTATGCTTAGAGAATCCTGGTACAGAACTAATGTTGCATTACCACCTTCCGTTTCTTTTAACATTGTACTATTTTTCCCTTTTCCTCTTTTGTCCTTTTCACACTTTTTATATATGCCATTTTATAATTTCTTTATTTGTATTGTTGGCCTAAGGAATTACTATAAATAGTCCCTTCTGCTTGTAAGCCGAAATAGAACTTTACTGATAGCCATTGAATATTTTGTTCTTGTGAGACATCCCTCTTTAAATCCATTTTTCATTTACTCTTATCTAATCTTGTCAAGTAACTCAAGATTAGCAGTGAGTAGACTTTGACACCAATTTATGCATCATATCAAGTGAAGTGTCAAGTCGTGTTGTTTTCATTAGTATGTCATATCCTCCGAGCAGCTTCATGTCATCTACTCTAGTTAGTTTGTAGTCTTATTTGTTTATAGGAATTTGTAGATAATTATTATATGGGTCTATATTAGTCGGCCTAACTTCTAAGCCTAGTCCAATGACCTGGTTTAGGGACAATCTCCATACACTCACTACAAATACTAGTCAAGACTCCGGGTAAAACCCCTCTTCTATTCTCTCAACACCATAACTACTTGATATCTTTCTCTCTTTACATGATGAGGGAACTAACTTAGGGATCGGAGTGGCCACATCGGAGCACCCTTCGGTACCTCCTGTAGCTGTTTTCTTGTATTGCAAGTGTTTGTATACTAGAACGAGATAGAACGAGAAGCACCCGTCAACAATTAGCGTCGTCTATAGGAAATGTAGAAAATGAACGATTTGCCGAAAGGATAGGAAAAAGAATCTCTTTTCTAAATTTTTATAAATCTGGTTGTTTACTTTCACTTCTTCCAGAGTTTAGGATGAGCACATCATTTGTTAAGAAAATTCTACAATTGAAAGATGGAGAACCATTTCAGTAACTACCTTGTAATCATCATGTAACTACTACTTCTCAAGCGTGCACTGGGTTTTGAACCCAAGGTACATAATTCAGGGATGAGTGGGGATAGCTTCATCAGACCAAATGTTCCATGAAGGTGGTTAAACCAAACAAATCGATTAATATGGAGGATGTCCATGAAGGTATCACATAAAGCTTCATTAAAGGCCATGATCCATTTTGCGTATCAACATGGAAAATAAGCATGTCATGATCCAAAAATTGTCTTTAAAAGGGTTAATTCTAACTCCTCAGAGTGTAGACAGCCTCCTTTGATCGGCCGTGAAACTCGGTTGTCACAACCTCTTTGAATTGGAAACTTGTACTCCAAATTCCTTTCGATCGAGTCGAGCTCCATTAATAATTGAATTTGAGCAACTATGATCAATGCCGATTTATTTCGTTAAGTAAAGTCCACTTATGGATTAAGTCGCTGAGGGCGACTTCATAATTCAAGCTATTATTCGTTTGGCGACCCATTATTCAACAAGATCAGCCCTTGTCTGCTCTCTCCGCCCTTGCAGAGCTACATGCAGTAACCTCCCATCGAACCTTCAAGTACTGAACAAGATTTGAGTAGCAGCACGTTCGAACAAAGCTAACTCTAAGTGGCAAAACAAACAAAACAAACAAAGTCTAGGCCATTCTCAACTTCTAAGCTTCTGCCAACGTGCCGAGCAGCAAGTGTCACCGACCAACACTGCCAAGGCCGAAATGTCGAGTATTTCTAACTATACCAAGCTGCCGAGATATCAGTCATGCCGCGTAGCCGAGTATGTCTAGCTATACAAAGTGGCCGAGATCTATACTGAGTGCCGAGAGCTTTAGCCAAGTTCTACGCGAGTGCTGAGTGATAGAGATGCCTTTTGTTTGACTCTGCCGAGTGGCCATGATCAAATGCCAAGTGGCATAGTTGCCGAGTACGTTGTAGCAAGTGTGAGAAGCTAAGTTTTTGAGTCTGAACATATAAATTCCCAAGCTCCGCGCCGAGTTGCCAAGGAGCTACTGTAAACTCTTGAACTGAACCATTCGCTCCTTCAACCAAGCATTTTTTGCTATAGATCTGAGCTCCTAGCCGAGCAAATCCATAATAGACTCGACTTGAAGCTCCAGCTAGTACAGCTCGGCAAGATGCATGATTGCAAAGAAATGACCAAGCTTACCCGGTCGATCGAGTTGTTCATTCCAGCTCAAATACTTAGTATATCTACCATCTGAGCAAAGTTCAAGAATTTCCCCAATTTCCGTCCATGCTCAAACAAGTAGCCCTGAACATCAAGCTCCTTTTGATTAGAGCTTACTTTCTCGATCAGCCACAAGCAAGTGCGAACTTGCCGAGCACTATTTGTACATTGTAGACGTACTGGCTGAGTTGTTCACTTACAGTTGAGTAGATTTGCAACTCCAGCACAGTAGAAGTTGCCTTAGGCGACTCAACCATGACTAAGCAGAGTCAATTTGAAGGCGCCCCATCGTCCGCACTCACCAACCTGCCACCAGCTGGGTTCACAGCAGCTATGCTCACTACGTCGAACTCTGATTTGCTTCTCTAGCAAGTGGCGAGCTCCTCCAACGTGAAAAGAAATTGTTTAAACTCCTTCACGACAGCTAAGGGCGAGCCTAAAGTGCCGACTATTTGAAGTTCTGTAGTACATCCATGCCGCCTAGTGCCAAATTGACGAGAAGCCTCCCAATCACCTTTGCCGAGTCAAGTTTCCCAGTTGTCAAGCACACGGTAGTTCATGGCCGACAAACTTTGCCAAGCTCATCCTTGCCAACTTCATAGCAATTTTTCTTGCCAAGTTCCTTGCCGGCAACTTGACGCTGAGAGAATGTTTAGACTCCAACTCGATGCCGAGAAAAGTTCTGGAGAAGCTGAATATGTTCGAGTTGTCGAGTAGAATTCAAGCTCGACCGAAACTTCGCGTAACAAGATGCCAAACTTTTAAGGCCAATTTTTATCTACTGGCTTGTAAGTTGTCGAGGGCATTGTTGCATTTTGTTGCCGACTATCTTTGTTGCCAAGTAACACATGGTTGCTAAGAGGCATTATTGCCGAGACACCTTGATTGCTAAGTGGTAAATAATGGCTTAGAAGCCAAGTTCTAAGTCGTCAAGCTAGGCTTCGTGCCAAGTAACCGAGTGGCTGCTTAAGAACCGAGTGACTACAAGTAGGTTGAGTAACTCAGAATGCTAAGTTATTAAGTAACCGATTGCCGATCTCCAACACTAAGAGCTATTCGAACTGATCTATCTCGGCTCCTAAGCAGCAATGCCAACCAATCTCTAGTTTACAGTTTCTCGGCATTATATGATCCTGCCTAATGCAATCTGACCAAAGTCGATGAAGAGCTCCTTCGTAGCAGAGCTATCCATTAAAAGTCTTTGACCTTTGCGGAACGACTGCCGAGCAACATACACGAGCAAAGCTTTGAGCTCTGAATTGGCTGTACATGAGTTGTCTACTCATGATCACACATTTAAGTTGTCCATTCATGGCCACACATTTAAGTTATCTATTCGTGGCCGCACATGAGTCAAACCTTGAACTCTAAGTAAGCAAATTCAGTTGAGTAGAACATCAAAAGTTGTTCTTTGTACATGGCAAGAATTGTTCATCGACCATGTTTCAAGCTTTCAAACTCTTGAAAATTTGGTCGGCATTCAAAATGTCTCAACCTTCCATGGCCTCGCAATCCGCATGCCCACTTTATGTCGAGACTTCACTTTTCAAGTGGACCATAGCAAATCAAAACAGAATGCAAAGAGGAAAGGATCACCGTGACCCAAGCTTCATCATTGACGAACAAGTCTAAAAGCTAAGACCATTTCATAGGACTTTTACAGTCCAAAATGATCTTACATGACTTCAGGAGCCCTATTTACACATCAATTCACATTAATGGAAGATGAGTAAAACCTCTCTATCATTATTTTGAATCATTCGATTATTTATTTTTATGATATTGCTTTATCTTGTTTTACGCATTAATCAATTAACAATGTTCGCACTAGATCCATGCAAAATATGTTATTTTTCTATGAGATGCTCCAACGAGATTTCAAAGACAGATTGAGGTTAAAGAAATGCCCTCAATTTTTAGCCTATGCAAAGTATAACTTGCCAACGGGCTTTTCCTGAATAACTCTAAACCCTACATACTACGGGTGATGAGCAAATCACAAAGCACTAACTCAAAGGTCCTATACTTTAACGGACCGGAGGTTAGTGAACCTATTTTATGACTTAGCACAAGTCAAATCCAGCTTGAACAACTTGCAAGCTTCATCACCTTTTCAGGCACCCATGCCTCTTTAAGCCCTTGCCTCTCTAGGTGCTCTTACCTCTTCAAGCTCATATTACAAACCTTTCTAGAAATCCTACGACTACATGGTTCCTTAAATACTCTCTCTTTTTACTTTATCACCAAAGAGAGTAGAGGCCAACTGTTAATAGGCATTTTTTGATAATTATTATATAGGCCTATATTAGTCAGCCCAACTTCTAAGCTCGGTCCAATGACTCGGTCCAGGGACAATCTCCATAAACTCACTACAAATACCAGCCAAGAGCCCTGGTAAAGCTCCTCTTCCATTCTCTCAATACCATAACTACTTGATATCTTTCTCTCTCTACATGATGAGAGAACTAACTTAGGCATTGGAGTGGCTATATTGTAGCACCCTCTTGCGCACCCCCTCCCCCATAGCTGTTTTCTCGTGTTACAAGTGTTCATAAACCGAAATGAGAATCACCCATCAACACTATTCATTCTTCTACTTTCTTCAATATTTCTGAAAACCCATTTAGTTCAACCTTGCTATAGTAAGTCATAATGATAATTAAGCTCTTAGGCACATCATATAATCTTGATATCAGAGCTTGAAGTCATGACCCAAAGCTGTGTGGCGATAGTCCTTACCCGTTTGCTAGTTGAGATACTCTATTTTCGTTTAGAAGAATAGAGCAAGTCATAGTTTAAGTTCATGTGGTACTTGTGTGTGTGTGTAAGGGTTTCTTGTATGAAGAGTATTTTCTGAAACTTTGTTCTAAGAATGTTAAATCCTAGTGTTCAAGGAGAGATTAATGATCCCAAGAGAGATGCCCATGGTCGTGGTTGAGTTACCTAACAAATACTACGTACTATTGATGAGCAGATATAAAATCTTACTGCTATTGTAGCCAACTTAGCTGTCTCAATAAATAGAGTCTTAGAGACTAGATCACATGGGAAAGTTGCTAAGCAAGGCCGAGAGATAAGAGATAGGTCGAGAAGGCAGATGAATGAATGAGTACTAGAAGCCTTTCTAATGAACCAAGTACTACCGCAGCGTGCCAATAGAGCCACGAGAAGAAGATTAGAGTTGGACAAAGTGAAAGAGTATGAAGAAGAAGACTAGTACATTAGGATTGATGAGTGTGAGCTTAGAGCACCAAAAGGTGCCGAACACCTTAAGGTACAGATTATGATTATGAAGACGTTGTTCCCATTCAAGTGGCTACATTGGAATTTTTTGGTTATGCGCAATGTAATGGAAGAAGTTGCTCAATGTATGCATAAGAGCCAGACGAGAAGTTTGGACATGGAATGAAATGAAGAGAGTCTTGTAAAGTAAGTTCGTTCCCGAACACTATGAGCAAGACACTTTCAAACGACTCAAAGACTTAACATGAGGTAACAAATCAATAGACAACTATGTCCAAGTGTTTCAGTTGCTCATGATTCGATGTGGTGTCAACAAACCTAAGACACAACCTGTAGCATGATTCATCTCTAGGCTATAGATTGAGATTGGTAACATCATGGAGTTATAGAACCTTAAAACTTTGGATGAAACCATCTAGGTAGCATAGAGATTTGAAAGGTAAAGGCGAAACTGAGTATCGAGTAGCCGACCCATGCAACCAAATAAGGGCAGCGTATCGAACGAACCAGGGAATGACCAGGCATCTAACAATTTCGAGGTGGAACGTCGAGGGCTTATGCTAAGCTAAGCAAAGGAAAGCTAAAGTAAAAGCAAAACTGAGGAATCTAAGGCCCAAAGAGACCAAGGTTAAAGCTTAAGAAGAAAGACTCGAGAAATTAAATGTTCTAAATGTCTTGGTTATGGACACGTAGCCAGTCAATGTCTAAACCATCGAGTCATGACCATAAAGGGAGATAAGCCCCAATTTGAAGTAGAAAGTGCTAGCAAAGGAGAGGAAGAGATAAGAGTTGAACAAATGCTGGAAGAGTTTCAAGAAGACCCTGATGCCGAGATACCTCTTAAGGGTGTCATCGAGTATTGTTTTGTCATTAGTCGATCTCTCAATACTTTTGTGGCTAATGAAAATGAGCAAAGGGAGAACCTCTTGCATACAAATTACTGAGTGAACGGTAAGCTATGTGCCTTGATTATTGATGGAGAGAGTTGTACCAATGTTATAGCATAAGGGGTAGTTAAGGCCATGAAATTGCCAACCCTTCTGTACCTTAAGCCATACAAGACTCACTAGCTAAACTAGAAAGGAGGACTACATGTTGTCAAGCAAGTTAGAGTGCCAATTACCATTGGTGATAAGTACAAGGATGAGGTGTTGTGAGATGTCCTACCCATGTGTGCTTCTTACATATTACTTAACCAACCATGGCTGTTTGACTTAAGGGTGTTGCACAATGGGTATAGAAACACCTACATATTCTACAAGGATGAGAAGAAAATAATACTAACACCTATGAGTCTAGAGGAAGTGTAAGAAGCCTAAGAAAAGGTTGCTAGATCTCTATAGCAGAAGTCCTTAGTGATTTCTTAAGCTCAATTTGCACAAGAAGTTAAGGTTGAGGACTATGTGCTTCTTTTAGTTAGGAGACTCTTGGAAGTAAGAGATGCTGAGAATTGCCCAACTGAAGTAAGAGCTCTACTAAAAGAGTATTTTGATCTATTCCCTGTCGAGATGCAGAAAGGTTTACTACCCTTAAGAGGCATTAAACATTTCATTGATCTTCAACTTGGAGCATCTTTACCGAACTGACTCGCTTATAGGCTTAATCCTAAGTAGGTAGCCAAGTTAAAAAAGCAAGTTGATGAATTAGTAGGTTACGACTATGTTCAAGAAAGCATGAGCCCATGTGCCATCCTCACCGTGCTAGTATCTAAGAAAGCTAGGTTATAGAGAATGTGCATTAACAGCTGTGCCATCAATAAAATTACTGTTAAGTACCAATATCCGATCCCACAATTGGATGATATGCTCGATGAGTTGCATGGTGCACACATCTTTTCAAAGAGAGATTTGAGGAGTAACTACCACCAAATACAAATGAGACTAAGAGATGAAAGGAAGATGGCTTTCAAGATACGGGATGGTCTATTCAAATGGATGGTAATGTCGTTTGGTCTGACTAATGCACCGAGTATATTTATGCTACTCATGAATCATATACTAAGGGCACTAATTAGCAAATGCATCATAGTTTACTTTGGTGACATTCTTGTATAGTATCGGCCTCATCACCCATGCTGAACATTTAAGATTGGTGTTCGACATCCTCCGCACCAAGAGATTATTTAGTAACCTGAAGAAATGTATGTTCTGTCAAAGCGAGGTTATATTCCTTAGATATGTTGTTTAAAGGAGGGGAGTTCGAGTGGATGATGAGAAAGTTAAAGCTATTCTAGAGTGGCCTACATCGAATAGTGCTATAGAAGTCAACAGCTTCCATGGTCTAGCTTCGTTCTATCGAAGATTCATTCGGAATTTCAATTCCATAACAATACCCTTAACTGAACTAGCTTAAAAGAATTATGAGTTTAGATGGTTGGAGAAAGCTCTGAAAAGCTTTGAAGCTATAAAATCTAAACTAATGTCTACCCTAGTACTCGCCCTACCAGATTTTGAGAAAGTTTTTAAGGTTGAAAGTAACGCATTAGGAGTTAGCATTGGTGCTATCCTTATGTAAGAGGGTCGACTAATTGCCTACTCTAACGAAAAACTCCAAGGTGCTTCCCTGAATTACTCAACCTATGACAAGGAGTTCTATGCCTTTGTTTGAACCCTATAGAACTAGTAGCATTATCTATTGCCGAGAGAATTCATCATCTACTCAGACCATGAGTCTCTCAAGCATCTTCGTAGTCAACATAAACTTTCTTGGTGTCACACCAAATAGGTTAAATTTCTAGAAACTTTCTACTACGTCATCTGGTATAAGAAAGGAAGCACCAACATAGTAACTGATACTTTTTCTCATCGTCATACCCTTATTATAACCATGCAAGCAAAGGTACTTGGATTCAGTACCCTACCTGAACAATGTGAGTACGACTAGTATTTTAGGCCCTTAGTGGCTAAGTGCAATGTTGGAGGTGTTGTGGATGGGTTCTACTTGAGTCATGGGTTCCTATTGAAAGGCAAACAGATTTGTATCTTGAGTGGTTCGATAACGGAGTTACTCATTCGAGAAGCCCATGCTGAGGGTTTGGCCGATCATTTTGGGGAAAAGAGGACGATTAAGATATTAAAAGAGTATTTCTATTGGCCTAGGATGATGAATGATGTACGCCAAATACTTAAGAGGTGTAAGGTATGTAAACATGCGTAAGGGACAAGAGAGCCCTATGGGGAATATATACCCTTGCCTATCTTAGAGTAACCGTGGACCGATTTAAGCATGAATTTCATGCTCAGCCTTCTCTAAGCACTCAGAAGACATGTTTTGATCATAATGGTGGTTGATCGGTTCAATAAGATGGGCTACTTCATCTCCTACCATTGAACTAACGATGCTTTATTTGTCGTTAACCTCTTTTTGTAGGAAACTGTGCGGTTATATGGAGTGTCAAGGCGCATTGTGTTCGACTGTGACTTAAAGTACACGAGCTTCTTTTGGAAGACCCTATGGAAGAAGCTCGATACTAAGCTCATGTTTAGTACTTCTTGTCACCCCTAGATAGATGACCAAACTAAAGTTGTGAACAAAACTGTCAATAGCCTCCTATGAGTAGCTGTTGGGAAGAACTTGCATGTCTAGGATTTATGCCTGCCCGTCATTGAATTTGTCTACAACCGCTCAGCTTACAACTCGATTAGAACATCACCTTTTGAGGTTGTTTATGGACTTAACCTAAACTTACACTTGGATTTAATTAACGGTTCGACTACACAAGGGGAAAGTCAATCTGGCCTACAATGTGCTAAGGAATTCTAGAAGTTGCATCAGAAAATTGTCGAACAACTACCTAAGACTGTAACCTGATAAAAGGAATTGGGAAGTCGAGGAAGGAGAGAAGTTGTTTATACCCTTAGAGACCTTGTCTAAATCTATCTTAGCAAGGAACACTTTCTCGATAGAAGGACAAACAAACTATCTCCCATAGTAGATGGGCCTTATAAGATCCTTAGGCGCATCAATGTTAATGCCTATGAGATTGAACTACACGAAGGGTATAGTGTGTCAACCACATTCAACGTTGCTAACCCGATGCCCTATGTGCTAGATGATGATAAGGACCATGATTTGAGGGAAAATCTCTAGCAACCTAGGAGAGCTGATGGGTTGCCGACCACCAGCCTAATCACTCAAGCATGCTTTAAAGGCCTCCAATCTCTTACCCAATGGATTCTCTCACATAATCCACCGATGACAAGAAACGGTATATTAAAGGAGGATGGCTGAAGTCCTTGAGAGCTTTGGGTGGTTGTTCTGTGCTCTATTCATTATCCTATGCCAATGCCGACTATCTTCTGGCCAAAAGCTTTGTGCTGAGTGATCAAACATTCATCTACTGAGAGTCTACTACTGAGTAAAGAGATCTACCTCCCTAGCCGAGTATTTCTCTCTCAACCTCCTACCCAACTCTTATGGCATCTCCTTCACATCTCAGCCTCTATCTCTACACCTCTTAACTCCTCCTACCTACTATGTTTAGAGAATCCTAGCACGGAGCTAATGTAACACTGCCACCTATCCATTTCTTATGACAATGTAATATTTTTAACTTTTTTGCTTTTGTCCTTTTTACCCTTATCGAGCCTAGTTTTTCACCCTCTTGGTTCTTTTTACAAAATAGGCCTTCTTTAAACTGATTAGGACTAAAACTTACCCATTTAATACTGATCCTTGACTAAGGTTTAAAGAAAATTGTTCCTTTTTGTTTTGAAAGCAACTTTGGAGTTGCTACCCCACTATAGTTGGGAAAAATAGTTAACTTATAGCTAGTTGGATTGATTGGTTATAACTTAGCCACCAATCTAATGATTAAAACCAATTTTATAAAATGGTTTTTAAAACTAAAGAATCTGGATCCGGAGATTACGAATTTTAAACCCTTACGAGTACCATTGACTTTCCAAAATTAGAATTAAACTTAAAAATCACCTTTTAATTTTGAAAAACAAAACTTGATTATCAGTTACTTTAAATGAATAAATAAAATAATCTAAACTAAGGAAAAAGTGAAATTAGTTTTTTTTTTTAATTTCATCGTCGCCTAGTAGGTGTCTACATACCCGTTATTAGAGATCATATATAGTTCTTTTGATGAAAACTTTAATGGGTTCTTAGTTTTTATTCTTGAAAATGATTGAGTTTACATTTTTATTCAATTTGGTTCATTAAGAAAATTTCTAAAAAGGGTCCTAAATTGGATTTTATTTTTGGAAATTCTAAATGATCCTAATTTGGAAAATGGTTGATTTATTTTCATTTCATTTTTGGAAAATCAATTTTTCTAAGTGACAAAACAATTTTATTCACTATCCTACTTATTTTATTTTATCACTTAATTTATTTATTACTTATTATATTTTATCAATTTTTATTAAATTAGTAAAAATAAAATAAAACAAAATTACTATTTTCTTTATTCCTTTTTTTCTTTTCTTTCTTTTTTCTTTTCTTCTCTTTTACATTTACATTTAGAAGTTAAAAAAAAAAAAGCAAAAATAACAAAATCATCAACAACTAAATAAACTAAACAAAAACAAAAAATAAATAAAAATAAAAAATCATAAGAAATTGAAATGAAGAAAAAACAAGGGGTTAGACTAGAAAGGGGATGCACTGGTCGAATTGAGCGCTAGGTCGGATTTCTAGTCTAGTTCAAATTGGGTTGAGGGTCGGATCTTCAAATTGGGTTGGGTTGTTTCCGAGTTCTCTAACGGTAGCATTGTACAGTGTGTTTTAGGTGATTTGGCCACTAAATCGAGCAAGGGAAAGGGGATTTGTATATTTCGAATTAGGATTATGGGCAGTAGATTCAACGCCGTAGCGTTTTAAAGCTATTTGGGTGGTCATCGGAGAGGAATGGTGGCAGCGGTTCTAAGGGAACTCCAAAGGTAGCTACTAGGTGCATGTGAGTGGTTGTGCTAGGGGTTCTTGAGGTTGAGGAGCATTGTGGTGGGGTCAGTTTGACTTAAAGAAGGTCAGAGGTGGTGGTTCAAGAAGGGGTAGCTACAGTGGTTAGGGTTTGGGTAGTGATTGCTCATAGCACTACTAAGGGGTTGAAAAGGGTTGGATTAGAAAGCCTAAGCTACAAGGAACTCGACTATGGTGGTGGTGTAGCTAAGGAGTGGCTAAAGAGAGGGGTTTGAAGAGAGAGAGAGAGAGCCACATTTAGAGAGAGAAAATGAGAGATAAAGAGTATGTCGAGTGATTCTATTGATCGTGAGCGGTTGTGTATTGTTATGTATGCTCCCCCAATACCCTTTTGTATACAAATTGATCTTAGAAACAAAGGAAAGCTCAGATTAGAGTTAATAGGGGATGGCCGAAAAAACAGGTTTTTTTCCAATCTTTGAAGCTCGATTTTGAATAGGTATATGACCGAATCTAGATGCGTTTTTTATACTGATTCATAGTAAGCTATGTCTAATTTGAAATTTCGCCATTGATTTAACGAAATTGCAACAAGAAGAGGTTCAAAAATCGCGTCAAAATTGGTTATCTAAGGAGGAAAGTGCTAGAATTCTAGAGAAAAATGAAGGAAAGAAGAAGGAAAAAGAGGGAAAGAGAGGAAAAGGAAAGGAAAAGGAAAGAAAGGGAAGGAAAAATGGGTTGATGTAGCATGACATTAGCTGTGCCGACCAACCCCAATGTGCCACATATCATTACGTGATACGTAGCAACTAACGTAGTATGCTACATGGTTGACATATGGTACCACATCAGCATTTCATCCAATCTCGACCTACCACGTGTCAAGACATGTGGCACAATGAGATCCTAATACATGGCAATCTCTGATGTGATGAAAAATAAAAAACTTTGTATGCTCCCTCCAAGACTTAAACCTAACTTCTCGTGCTCAATACCCAATCCAAGTCCATATGCTTATCCGTTAGGCCATTAGCTTGTGCGTTGTCTATATGTGCAACTAAATTCCACATATAGACCTAGTCAGCTTGGGCTAGATTTAAATATAAGCCCAAATTCAATGGCCTAACTTCTAAACTTATTTTAAAAATAAAAAATCTATTCTAATAAAATGTTATTTTCTAAAATCTTTTACTTTCTTCAAATTTTCTTTTCTTTTTTTTTTTCAATTTTCTCGTTTTCTAAATTTCTAAATTTTTGTGTTTCTTTTCTCTTTTTTTTTTATTTTTTTGTATTTTCCTAAAATTGCTATTTTTCCTAAATTTGTTAATTTTTTGGGTCTTTAATTTCCTATTTTTTGGGTTTTTCCTAATTCAAGACCTATTGAGAAAAGAAAGAAAAATAAAAAAAAAATAAAGGGGGTAAAAATTAGGTATCTACAACCCTTTTTTGTATTTACTAGGAATCCCCTTTTTATATATACCATTTTGTAATTTCTTTATTTATATAGTTGCCCTAGAGACTTACTATAAATAGTCCTTTCCCCTTGTAAGTTGAAATAAAACTTTACTGATAGCCATTGAATATTCTGTTCTTGTGAGACATCTCTCTCCAAGTCCATTTCTCAGACACTCTTATTTGATCTTATTGAATAGCTCAAGATTAATGGTAAGTGAACCTTGACACCAACTTGTGTATTATATCAAGTGAAGTGTTAAGTCGCGTTGTGTTTGTTGGTGTATCATATTTTTTAGGCAGCTTCACGTCAACTACTCTAGTTAGTTTGTAGTCCTATTCATTCTACTTCCTTTGATATTTCGAAGGACCCATTTAGTTCAACCTTGATATGGTAAGTCTTATTGATAATTGAGGTCCTAGGCATATCAGAATGTCAAGGCCATAGTTAAATGGAAAAGGTTGGAGACAGTTACTTAGATGTGTAGTTTCCTTAAATTGGCAAGGTATTATAGGAAATTTGTCAAAGATTTCTCCACTTTAGCTCAACCACTCACTCATGAGACAAAAGAGATGCCTTAAATTGATTAAGGATTATGATCTTAGAATCAATTATTGCCCAAGATAGGTGAATGCCATTACGGATGCTTTGAGTAATAAGAATCATGCGAAAGTTACTTCACTCCTTATCGAGTAGCAAGAGTTAAACAAAGAGTCTGATAGGCTTAGTATCGAATTCACTTAGGTTGAAAGGAATGTTGAGTTGTCAAATCTGGTCATTGAACTTACAATGATGGAAAAGATTCGAGAAGCCTAACAAACTGATCCTTCTTTAGTGAAGGTAAGAGAGGAGATAGCAAATGGAAGGTACTTAGACTTTGGTATTGATGAAAAGGGGACTATGAGCATGAAAGTCAGATTATGTATACAAGAAGATGTCTCCCTCAAGAAGGAAATCACGAGTGAAGCTCACCACTCAGGTTATTTAATACACCTTGGAGGAACAAAAATGTACCAAGATCTCAAGAAAAGTTTTTGGTAGAACGGCACGAAGCAAGATATAGCCTACTGTGTACAAAAATGTGAGATATGCCAAAGGGTTAAAGTTGAACATCAAAGGCTCCGAAGCCTATTACAGTCATTACTGATTCTCAAATGGAAGTAGGAACAGATTACCATAGATTTTGTTAATAGATTACCTTAGATCTAAGCTGGATTTGATGCCATTTAGGTGATTGTGGATAGACTCACCAAGTTAACGCATTTTCTCCCCATCAACATGACTTACTCTTTAGAGAAACTAACACGAATCTACATAAAGGAATTTGTGAGACACCATGGTGTTCCTATAAACATAGTCTCTAATCAAGGTCCATGATTTGTATTAAAGTTTTGGGGGAGTCTGCAAAAGCATTTAGGCACTCAATTAAGCTTTAGTGTCACCTATCATCCCCAATTAGATGGACAATCTAAAAGAACCATACAAACCCTATAGAATATGTTAAGACCCTGTGCCATAGAATTCAAGGGAAGTTAGGACATGCATTTACCCCTTATCAAATTTGCACATAATAACAGCTTCCGTTCAAGTATTCATATGCCACCCTATGAAGCTTTATATGGACGAAAGTGCAGGTCTCCCTTATTTTGGGAAGATATAAAAAATTTAGCTCTTAGACCCGACTTGATACAAGAGGCTATGGAAAAATGTGGTTTTCATTAGATAGAAAATGAAAGAAGCTTAAGAACACCAAAAAAGTTGTGCTGATTTAAAGAGGCGGGAAGTAGAATTTTAAGTTAGCAATCACATACCTTAAGGTGAAGTTAACAAAAAGAGCATACAAGGCAAGAACACAATAGAAGCTGAGCCCTCGATACATTCAACCTTTTAAAATATTGGACCAAGTGGGAAGTCTAGCATATCAGTTGGCCTTGCCACAAAATTTATCGAGATTATATAATGTCTTCCATGTGTTACTGTTATGCAAGCACATTTTGGACTTAGATAGGGTAGTAGAATTGGATCTGGTACAATTGAAGGGAAACCTCACTTATGAGAAGCACCCAGTCTACATGTTCGATAGAAAGACTCAACAGTTAAGGACCAAAAAGATTAAGTACATCAAAGTACTATAAAGGAACCATGAAAAGGAAGATGTTGCTACTTAAGAGGCCAAAGATGAGGTGAAGCGCAAGTAAGTCTCCTCAAAGTTATGAGGACAAAACTTATTTTAATGGAGGGAGAATGTAAGCTTTGTAGGTGTTCAATAATTGAAAGTGAGGTCAGATGAAATGTCTTCGGGTAGTCCTTAGGACTACCTAGACACAATAATAAAACCTTAAGTAAAAGAATCAAACCCTAAACATTAAACCAAAACCCTAGAAGGAAGTAAGGCCTTAAAACCTTAGCTATACGAGTAAAACCCTAAAAACCTTAAAATGGTAATAAAATCCTAAAACGATTGCTAAGTCCTAATTAAATGGCCAAATACCTTAACATGATAAATAAACCCTAATAATAAGGTTAAATCCATCGTTAAAAGTGATCGACATCACTGATCAACTAAAACCCTAAATTCCAAGCTTATATGTGAATCAAACAACTATAAATGAACATCAAACCCTAAGGAAACCCTACGTACTCATGTAGGGTACTTGGATTGACTAAAGTGTAATATCAAAATTCAAAAAAACCCTAAACATACCCTAATTACACTTAACTCTCCTAATTATCTTAATTACCTCAATTACCCTAAACAAACCCTAATCTATAACCAACCTTCATTAAATCTTAATTAACTATAAGTTAAACTTAATTAAAGACCAAAGGACAAATGTACTAATAACCTTAAAAATATCTTGTCCTTTAGGGAGACAAAACCATTCCAAATAAGGTAAAAAAAAACAACTTAGTACATGGTCCCCATTTGAGTTAAGTCTTTTCCTACCCAAATTGCTACAAATTGTCCCCCCATTCTCTCCATTTTCACCAGCCACTCTCCCCTCTTCCTCACTCATTTTCTTAATTTTATCAAACACCAAAACATCCTCAAACACTCTGTAAAATATCTCACTCCAAAACACTCTCAAACTTCCTCCATCCGACGACCATACATCCTCCATCGCCAACCACTACATCAACACCACCACCTTACCAAACCAATGACCATCAAGCCTTACGCCACACACACACACCCCTTTTGTTATCCAACACACACACATCCTCATACACACATAAGGCTCATGATGCACACATACACACAAGGAGGCCCTCATACTCATAGCTCCAATAAGTGTTTAGGCTTAGTTTTTCCATGTCTTTCTTTCAAGAAAATGCTAGGAAGTTACATTTTAAGTTATACTACTTATTTTACAACCATGCTTTAGATGTTTTAGGATGTTTTCATAAAGAACAAGCATGATTAATGAAGGAAAAACATCACTAAAGTTGTCCACACAATATTATGTTAAGATCATGGTCATAAGTAAGTAAAAACATAGTTGTAATTAAGGAAAAACACCTTAAAACACGTGTTGTATGAAGAATTATGTAGGAACACCCAAAACACCACCTTGGACACCACTTTTCTAAGAACCCCAAATCTGTAAAACTTAGTTTTTTTAGCTTAATAACATGTTTATTTAGTGTTAAGTATGATTTACGACTTAATTAACCAATATAGGTGGGCTAATGATGAGCTAAGGCCCTAAACTAGCTTAGCCAATGATTAAATATTTAAAAATGATATTAATGACCACCCTAATGTTAGTGAACAGATTTGTAAACTTAGGAAAAGTAGGCTAAACCTAAGGCCAAGATTGAGCTTAAGCCCAAAAAGACAAGTAAGTTTAGGCTTAAGGCCCTAAAATGCAATTTAGGTCCAAAAAGCCTAAAATATGCAAGTTTAAAGCCCATTTAATAAGGTGAGCAGATCTAAACTTTATGTTAAGAAGCCTAATAAACCTAAAGGCCCATCCAAGACCACCACGTTAGGCCCCTTAATAAGTTAAAGCCTTAAACTTTGAAAAGAGCCCATTTAGGGCGAAAAGAGTATCACTATGGCCCAAGTTAAGAATTTAAAGTGTTGGGTAGAAAAGATTCATTTAACATACTTAAAAGAAAGCCCAAAATAATAAGTGTAAGGCCAAAACCAAAAACTAAGCCCAAAGCCAAAAACTAGGCCCAAACCCTAAGGTGACCTAACTCACTTTTTAGGCTTACGAACTTGCAATGCCAAAATATAGAACTTACTGAGCCAAGAACCTAAAAACGACTACACCAAATGAAAGAACACTTGAAAATGATGAAAACGACTATAAGATCACTAAAAACAGTGTTAAAATGAAGAAACTACATTGGAAATATGAAAACAACTAAAACAAGCATATAGAGTAAGAAAGCATAGAAAGTTAGTATGAGTAGGATACGTATATACTTTAAATGTATTCTATAGGTGACAAGGATTCAAAGTTGGATGTAGTTGAGGATTATTGGGATTACTAGATATCATGGCAAAGTGAGTGTGCCATCCCTTATTTTACTCTGTTATGTGCTTCTAGTTAGTGCATCATCTAATTATATATGATAATTGAATTTGTCGCATATTGGGGTATACAGGAACTTGTATGTGCTTGCTATGGTTGATTCTTGCTTGCAAAATATCCTAAGATATTTCAAACATTCTTGTTTGCAACATTAGAACTCAAGGTATTAGAGTGTTTGGAATATATTTGCTTGACTACCCTATGAATCCAGATTAATAAATAATCACCCTTTAATTGAAACAAAAATGCATTGCATCTTATAGCATGTGTTAAAGGGCATCCACACTATATAGTAAAGCAGGAGATCATGCATAGATGGATCCATATT
This sequence comes from Lumnitzera littorea, assembly GCA_024138015.1. Classification (NCBI taxonomy): domain Eukaryota; kingdom Viridiplantae; phylum Streptophyta; class Magnoliopsida; order Myrtales; family Combretaceae; genus Lumnitzera; species Lumnitzera littorea. Next base: position 78,316,977 of record JAMXBB010000012.1, on the reverse strand, counting down.
GATTTTATATGTTGTGATTGTCTATTGTATGATGTATTTATGCAACATGTTCTTGCCTTAACCTTTAAGATTTATTAGGCTCTAGGGAGTGCCGTCTTTTGCTTGAGATTGAGTCGTGTCTACTGTTGAGGGTGCTTATAAATGATGAAAATGATCAATGCTTGTCCTATATGATCTCATCTCAAGAAAAATCTTATAACGCCTTGCCTTCTAGGAGTTTGCTTAAAATTTTTTCTTAACTTTAGGTACTTGAAGATAGTGTATTATCACCATACTTAAGTTAAGGATAAGGTAAAATCTATATTAAATCTATCATACATTCACATAAAACTCCTCATTATCAAAACACTTCTCATTCGATGTATAAATAACAATAGAAATCTTTTGTGAGAATGAGCTAAACTCAGAGTATCACAACTATAGACTCTTATACAATCCATAGCTCCAATTGAAATATCTTTATAATACATAGATTCATTAGAATATCTACATGTTACTTTTTTAATTACCTGATGAGGCTTTTGCACGCAACTTTAGAATCTTTCCATAGAGCTCCTTCCTAGTACTTGAATCCAATTTCTAATTCACTTTGGCTACATGTGGGTTTTCTACAATGTACATTCTAACTAACATTCTAACATACTTTCTACTTCACGATTTACTTGTTGAGGCTTTTGCACACAACTTGAGAATCTTTTCGTAGAGCTCCTTCCTAGTGCTTAAATTTAGTTTCTTATTGACTTTGGCTACATAGGGGTTTTCTACAACGCACCTTCTAACTAACATTCTAAAATACTTTCTAATTTACGGTTTACCTCTAAGGTACTTATGTGCACTAAAGTCTCCTTGCTTCCATGATGTAAGATTCTAGCTAACTTTTTTTAGAACTTAAGGAGAAGAAAACTTATCCCCTCAGCTTACCATAAGCTAAGTGAAAGTGGATAGATAAATAACAATACCAATAGAATCATATTATAAATACTTAAGCAATTCACTAAGTCAATCACAATACACTTTCACTTAACCAAGCAATGCTAAGATAGTAAATGTGTGCCATGCTAATGTACGTAACATACATTAGCATCGATATCTTAGCCTAAACCTAGCAACTCATCTAGTCGCTCGACTTCAATATAGGCATCTAAGCATAATCAAAATCTAAGAACCTAGTAAACCCAACCTTGTAGTAACCATAGTTATGGTTATGACTATTAGTTAACGCAAATCTATATACATGAAAACTAGTTTTATAAGCCAAGCTATCAATTGTACACAACCAAGCTTTTAAAAGCTAAATTTCTTACTTAACCTAAAATTTTGGTTTTTTGAAAAGCAACTTTGTCAAATGAAATCCTAGCTTTAGAAAACTTGACTTATAGGTCCTTTCTTAGCCATACCATAAATGCATCAATCATATACCTAACAATCACCAAGCAAATACCAAGTAAGTTTACTTTTCTATTTATTAACCAAGCTCTTACCTTACTTCTTTTAGATTTTCATCTCTAAAGTCTCGATATCAGGTTCACTTAAGTAAACACCTTAACATGCAAGGTTAGCACCTAATGTCTCTATCAAGTTAGTGTAGAACCAAGCTCATTAAGTTCAAGCAGCACTTGCAACAAAATATATTGCATCAATGAATCATGAATCAACCAACAATATATATACCTAACATATCAAAAATCATTCCAATAGCTCATTAGACAACATATCTCATTCACACACCAAATCTATCACATTCATTTCAGTTATATAAGTTAAGAGTAGATAAAATCTACTTTAGAATATAAGCAATCCACTTACTAAGGCCACTTAAGGATTTCCCTCAAAAATTTATCCTTATACCTAGGCATCCTCCTCGCCCATTTCACCAAAACAAAATGTGTATAATATTTGAAGCCAATATATGTTAAATATAAGCTAAATTTCTAACTGATAATTGAGGTCTAGGTCTTAGTATTATTCTTACGATAACTTTGGTCTCGAATACATTCTAACCTAGTTTCTAACTACCTGTATACATGGTCCATCAAACATACTTTCTGATATAGTTTTTTACTCATTTAGCATTACATATATATTATTATATCTCCTTTCCTTACCATACTATTCTAATTATAGTATATAGAAAACTTTGGTAAAATACTTGTTAAATGTCCAATTTACTATAATATCATTAATATACCAATTAACTTAACTATTCCACTAACTAAACCTAAGGGACATAGAAAAATACTATAGAAACACATATACATATCTAGAAAATCAACCAACCCTTGCATCAATTTGTGACATATAATCTACACATTAAGCTATTTCATATTCCTTACTGCTATAGGTTGTTACTTACATTCTAACACACATTCTAACCTATGCCAAATATTCTTTAAATCATCAAATCACCTAATCTCAACACCAACTCCCTTATTTCTATACTCCACCAGAATAATTCAATATTCCAAACTCATTTACAACTAGGATCTTACACATGTAAACCAAACTACCTTAAGAAACATCATTTTCCTACACCTTCAGCACCTTATTCCATGTTAAACTAAAATTATCCAAAATCCATATTCATAGTTCTTCAAAAATACTTACGCAACATTAAAATTGATCCTTTGACAAACTTATATACCAAAAGTAGGATAGAAACAACATCTTTTGTTATTTTTAAAATTAATTTCAAAATTCGTTTTTAGACATCATTTCTTAGGGAGCTCATATTTTTTCTTTGAATCTTAAAAGTCTGATTTGATATGTGAATTCCTTGTGAAAAAATAATTTGGAAAACTAAGTTTCATAATTTTTGGACAACATTGGCCAATTTTAGAATTTTAAGGAAGAAAAATTTGAAAATGGAACACTTGCCAAAATCCGAACTTCTAGCCACCAAGATGCTATTAAGGTGTGTCAATAGAGCCTTTCTAAGTATGTTCCTTTAGTCTATGGTGGTGGTTGCATGTCAAGTCACGTGTACATCCCCAATCACACATATACTTAGACTTGCCTCATAATCTTCAGTAAATTTTGCTAACTCCTTCCCTACACTTTCTTGAGCTCTTAATATTTTTCATGAACTTAAATTTCATCAAAACAAAATATTGTAGCACTGGTTTGCTTTTTATATTAATTGGAAAGGTCAGTTAGGTTTTTCTTTTATAGGATAAGTGTTAAATTTCCCCCATTTCTTTAATATAATTTACTAGATTAGGTGTCTCTTGCATGGCCTTAAACTTTAAACCGACATCTTTGTTTTTCCTAAGAAGCGACGTGCCTTGAACTTGCCATAGAGGTTTTTTCCAGTATTTTTAATAAAATTTCATTAATATAACATTGTTTAGTTACTATTTTATGCATGTTTATGCATTAAACATTACTATTTTCCAACCTCGGGTGTATGCATATATAAGTAACACTTATATTAGCTATTTCATTCTCAATTTGTCCTAAATTATTAGTTTTATTGGTCAAATAATTTTATTTTGAGGATATCGTATTTCAGGTTTACGATAAAATACTTGCTACTGAGTAGACCTACATTTATTAAATTCCTTATTTTGCATACTTAATGTTACAAAATAAACCTTATTAGGATGTCTCTTTTAACTTTTGTGACCTCATATTAAAAGTTCATTTAACTTTCAGAATATTTTTCAGAACTCCTAATCTACTGATTCTGAGCAACTATGATCCTTTACATAATAGTACTTATAACTAATGCTGCTTGTGACCACTTTATTTCTTGACTTCACAAGTCTTATTTTCTAAGTTCTATATTTATTTGGAATGTACCACCACTTTGAGTCCTAAATAGTTGGTCGAAGACCAAGGTCTCATATTCTACCCTCCTTAGAAAAAGTTTTATCCTTGAGACTTTCAATTAGCAACATTAATTTTACTCACTTTGCAAAATTTGTAATACTTCACATGCTACCAATACCTTATGCCCTACTTTCTAAACCTTACACTTATAGCTTAAGAACTGTATTTTATCTTTTACTTCAATTTCTATATAATCGTAACTTAACATATTAGCCAAAGGCATAGGTTACCTTACATTTTGCATTCCTTTCTACACATTAATGCTTGTCATGATTAAGCTAATCATACTTTTCTATATCATAACCATAGTAAAATCAGCTCCAATGCCTTAACTTCTACAATATCTTATACTTCACTATCTCTCTCTAACTCCTATTAGGGTTAGTAGCCATCATTCCTATCTTTACTCCATTCTTCATCTTATAACTTTACGAGTTAAATACATCCTCTTGATGAAGTTACAATCAAAATCCCTATCAAGATAACTTATAACGTGTTTTTTTTTTTTCCCTACATTGTTAATTCATAAAATAGACTTTAGTGTCTTTAATAAGAACATCAATACATTAACTCCATCTGTTACCTTATAAGTTATTTCTAGTTGACAAGCTTTTAAACTTTGATATCATTTTAACTCAAGCCCTATCAAGCCTTATCTCTCGTACATTTTGACTTAGGTTCAGAGTTGTTCTATTCTCTTTCTTCCAAACTATAGTACTTTTTTAGGAAAGTTTCGAGTCATATCAAGTTCAATATGTTATGGCAAGACACATTTCGATCTAACCTACGACCCTTAATCTAGATAAAATTCCACCTTCAAATACTTTCTAACTCAGTTTCTATTACTTGGTACATATCTCACTTCTTTCATTTACTTAGAGTTAGTCTGGACAATATTGCCATTCAATTGTAACTTGTAATAAATCCCTTTCATCATCTATAATTTTTATAACTCTCCAATTATCACACCTCTAGCATAGCTAAGTTCTTGAGTACTTCATATAGCTAGCATACATATAGTATTAAGTATGAGTATAAAAATTTTGAACTTTTAGCTTACTTAGACTTAAAGAAGATAATGAATGACTCAATCTAGTTAGATTTGTTTTGAATTAAATAAGACTGACGCAACTCTTACACCAACAAGACATGTAAAGGAACCAACCACTTATTGGTCTCGTGATCGACACATGACTAGATCAATAGTAAAGATAGAAACTCAAAATGGGGGACATCTGAGTCACATCAATCAAAGAATTGAACGAAAGAAACACTAGATTCATAGATTTTCCATTCCTGTCCAATTTAACTATATCTCATGCTATAGATATTTATTTTTCTTCTTACAATAGTGATTAGTGGGAATGTTAACCTTTCCTAACCCATCCTTACTATACAAGGATACTATTCTTTTGCCTTTTTAAGTTAATATAGCTATTCTAGACAATCTCATACACACATTCCTATGGCCATATTCTTATCTTTATAAAGTTTCCTAGCTCATAATATAACTCGATCAATTTCTTTCTTAATTCCATCCACTATATGTCTACAAATCTTTTACTTAATTCCTCCAATACACCAATTTTTTATGAATTTACTAGGATTTCCCCCTTAATATTAACTAAAGCCATCAATTTCTCATCAATTTTCCTAAGAATTTTGCTCAAAACTTACATTATATCTCTTCATCTTAAATAACCTTGATCCATGCTCCTTAACATATCCTAAATCTCTTTTCCATCCTTACTTCAATTCTTTAAATCCACATAAATGCCTCAACTTTTTAGTCCATCACACCTCCAATCCAATTCCTTAAGTAAGTTGTGATACTTTGAGGCCCATTTCTAAACGATGCCTGACACTAAATTGTAATGCCTCGCCTTCTAGGTGTCTACTTAAAAATTTTTCTTTACTATAGGTACCCAAAGATAGCTCGTTACTGTCATCCTTGAGTTAAGGATAAGGTAAAATCTGTACTACACATGTCATACATTTACATAAAACTCCTCATTATCAAAACACTTCTCATTTGATATACAAACAATAGTAGAAATCTTTTGTAAGAATGAGCAAAACTCAAATTATCACAACTATAGATTCTTATGCAATCCATAACTCCTATTAAAAAATCTTTATAATATACAGATTCATTAAAATATCTATACGTCACTTTTATAATTACCTATTGAGGCTATTACACATAACTTGACAATCTTTCCTTAGAGCTCCTTCCAAGTGCTTGAATCCATTTTTTGATTCACTTTGGCTATGTATGGGTTTTCTCCAACATACCTTTTGACTTACATTCTATTTTACAGTTTACCTCAAAGGTACTAATTATGTGTACTAGAGTCTCCTTATTTCCATGATGTGAGATCCTAGATAACTTTTTATAGAACTTGAAGATAAGAAAACTTATCCCCTCAACTTATTGTAAGCTAAGTGATAGTAGATAGACAAATAATAATATGAGCAGAGTCATATCATCAATACATAAGCAATTCACTAAGTCAGTCGCAATATACATTCACTCAACCAAGCAATGAAAATACAGTAAACATGTGTGATGCTAATACACATAACTTGCATTGGCATTGATATCCTAGCCCAGCCCTAGTAACTCATTCGATTAATCGACTTCGATTAAGGCATTTGGACACAACTAAGGTCTAGGATCGTAGCAAACCCAACCTAGTAGTAACCACAGTTGTGGTTACAACAATTAGTTATTGCAAATCTACATGTACGAAAACTAGTTTTATAAACCAAACTATCCATCTTACAAAACCAATCTTTTGAAGCAAAATTGCTTACTTAACCCAAAATTCTGTTTTCAAAATACAACTTTACTAAGAAAAATCCTAGCTTTAAGAATCATGACCCAGAGATACTTTTCCATACCATGCCATAAATGCATCAATTACATTTCCAACAATCACCAAGCAAATGCCAGGCAAGTTTATTCATCTATTTATTAACTAATCTCTTACTTTAATTCCTTTACATTTTCAATTATAGAGCCTTAGTATTGGGTTTGCCTAAGTGAACACCTTAGGAGGCAAGGTTAATACCTAATCGCTTTGTTAAGTTAGTATGGAACTAAGCACATTAAGTTCAAGCAACACCTAACGACAAAATATATTAGATCCATGAATCATGAGTCAACCAACAATACATATACCTAGTAAATTAGAAATTATCCCAACAACTCATTAGACAATGTATTACATTTACATACAAGATCCATCACATTCATTTTAGTTATATAAGAGTAGATAAAATCTACACTAGAATACAAGCAATCCACTTACAATGGCCACTTAATGATTTCCCTCAAATGTTTATCCTTACACTCTAGGCTCCTCCTTGCTCGTTTCACCTAAACAAAATGTGTACAATATCTAAATTCTAAAGTTAGTATGTGTCAAGTATAGGCAAGATTTCTAGCTTACTTATACTTGAGGTCTAAGTCTTGGTATTATTCTTTTTAAGATAACTTTGGTCTCAAATACATTCTAACCCAATTTCTAACTGACTCCTATACATAAGGTCCATCCAGCATACTTTCTAATATAGTTTTTGACTCATTCAACATTAACATGACATAGATATTATTATATCTCCTTTCCTTACCATGCTATTATGATTCTAGTATATAAAATTTTAGGAAAACACTTATTAATCATCCAATTTACTATAGCATCATTAATATACCAATTAAGTTAACCGTTTCACTAAGTACACCCAAGGGACATAGAAAATTGTTGTAGAAACACATATACATTTCTAGAAAATCAACTAACCCTTACATCAATTTCTGACCTATATTCTGCATGTTAAGCTATTTCACATTCCTTGCTACTATACATTCCGACTTACATTTTGACTTACGTTCTAACTTACACCAAACATTCTTTAATCATCAAATCACCCGATTTCAACACCAACTCCCTTGTTTCTACACTCTACCAAAATAATTCCGTATCCTAAACTCATTTACAACCAAGATCTTACACTTGCAAACTAAATTACTTTAAGAAACATTAATTTCCTACACTTCCAACACCTTATTCTATGTTAAATTAAAATTTTCCGAAATCCAAATTCATAGTTTTTTAAAAATACTTACACAACATTAAAATATATCCTTTAAGGAACTTATATACAAAAATTGAGATAGAAACAACATTATTTGTTATTTTTTAAATTTGTTGCAAATTTTTCTTTTAGACAACATTTCTTAAGGTGTTCATATATCTATTTTGAATCTTAAAAATTTGGTTTGATATTTTAATTTCTTATGCAAAAATACTTAGGAAAATGAAGTTTTATAATTTCTAGACAACATCTACGAATTTTAGAATTTTAGGAAAGAAAAATTAAAAAATCAAACACTTACCAAAATATGAACTTCTAGCTACCATGGGGTTATTGGGGTATGTCAATATAGCCTTTCTAGTGGTGCTCCTTTAGTTCATGGTCGTGGTTGCATGTCAGGTCATGCATGCATCCCCAATCACACATATACTTAAATTTACATCATAATCTTCCATAAATTTTCCTAACTTCCCTACACTTTCATAAGCTCTTAATGTTTTTTATGAACTTAGATTTTATCAAAACAAAATACAAGAGTGTTGGTTTGCTTTTTATGTTAATGGGAAAGGTCAATTAGGTTTTTCTTTTACAAGACAAGTGTTAATTTTCCCCCATTTCTTTTATGTAATTTACTAGATTAGGTGTCTCTTGCATGGCCTTAAACATTAAACCCATATCTTAGTTTTTCCTAGGAAATGACATGCCCTCAACTTGCCAAAGTGGTTGTTTCCATTATTTTTAATAAATTTTCATTAATATAACATAGTTTAGTTACTATTTTATGCATATTTATGTATTAAACATTACTATTTTCCAACTTCGGGTGTATAATATACACGTGACATTTATATTAGCTATTTTATTTTCAATTTATCCCAAATTATTATTTTTATAAGTCAAATAATTTTATTTTGAAGATCTCACATTTCAGGTTTATGGAAAAATACTTGCTACTAGATAAAACTAAGTTTTTAGTAAATTTAATATTTTGCCTACTTTATGTTACAAAATGAATCTTATTACGGTGCTTCTTTTAAATTTTGTGACCTTATATTAAAAATTCATTTAATTCTAAGAATATTTTCTAAAACCCCTAATCTATCGATTCCGAGCAACTATGATCCTTTACATAATATTACTCGTAACTTATGCTACTTATGACTACTCTATTCCATCATTTCACATGTCATATTTTCCAAGTTCTATATTTATTTATTATGTGCCACCACTTTGAGTTCACAATAGTTGATCAAAGGCTAAGGTTTCACGAAACTTAATAAATGTCAAGAAAAATAGTCATATTTTTCACAATAATAAGAATGAGGCTCTATTTCTTTGAGTTACTACTCTATGTATCATTATTTCAACTGCCATTTAATAATTCTTTTCTAATTTTGTTCTGGGTTGAGGGTAGCTTAGCAATGAACACCAATGTCAAACCACATCCCATAGTTTGAGGTGCAGCTCCAATATTTTGTAGAATATTTAATGCAAGTCTTAGATGCTTGTAGGTGAGCTTAAGCACCCTCAAGTCCATGTTCTACATCCCATACATCAACAAACAATATACCAAGTTTATTGGACACATTCACCTCTACTAAATGATGATAACTTTAGCAGCACATTACTTAGCGAAAACCTATCTTGTTTTTTTCCCTTCAGATATATAAAGATAACAAAAGTCAACATTGTGTACTAAACAAGAATCCAACAATAGCAACTTATTCTCTCAATAATTGTACCTTTTCCCAAATAACATATTATTTCATGTAGAGTAAGCAATATATGTACTCATATATTATATATTTTGAAATCAAAACATCTTATTTGACTCAATTCTCAATTATTTTAGTGATATATTATATTGAATTCTTTTATGGCTAAAACATATATAAAATAAGGCCCATTATAAACATGATAGACACTTACTATATGATGACCTTTTTTTAAGTTAGCTAACACCATACTTGCTTTTGCACTTTTTATATTTTATTTTTTGGCTAGCAATGCCATTCTTAAACTTACATAGAGTTTCAAGTAAAAAATTCTTCATTTTTTTAGCACATGCTACATGTCCACATAGTATATGTGAAATTAAATAGTTGATTTCACACTATACATTAAACAATTTATGAGAACACAACTTTAATATACTAATTCTAACAATGTTAAGTAAAGCCATACTTTCAAGGTTATAACAAAATAGGGATTTGAATTCCTCAAACAATGGAAGCTAATTTAAAAAAAAAAAAATTGAGATGAGACCTACTCTTTCCTACTCTCACTCTAAGAGGTACAATGTGACTTTTAGTGGACATGTATCAAATAATATGAAGAAACAAAAGAATATGCTAAAGTAAGATACATATTGTAAACCTTACAATTTTAGTCGACATCCAAAGTAGTCAAGAGTACTCTTTGATTATTCTCAATGATCAACCAAACTAAGAATCAAATTTAATTTAAAAGCTATATTCATTGACTTCATAACTATAATTCAATTTGAAAGTTCCAAAGTTGATGTCAGCACTAGAAATCATTCCAATCCCTAAGTAAAGTAAAATCCTAAGCTAAATAACAGGAAACCCCAAGATGTAAAAATGAGTCCTAAATTGCTAAAACCTTAAACCCTAGGATGAGCTAAAAGCTTAAGTTATTGGGACCCCAAACAAATCGAACCAAGTTTGATTTGACCCTAAAATTCTATAACCTACATTGAGAAACAAATTTAAGAGAGGAATTAATTAAAGAATTAAACCCTAAAAGAACCACATGAATAAGATAACTTAAGGATCACACACTTAAGGCTTATAACCGACCACTCGCATCCAATTTCCTTTCTAAATAAAATCTATTTAAACTAAAGCCAATAGTGAGAATTTAGTTGGCATATCATTCGATAACTTCCATGAGTTTAAGATTAGGCGATTCCCTTTTCTTCATATAAGTTATATTACTTATAGATAAGTGATCTAACTAATCAATTTATTTAATCCAAAATCGAGTGGATGTGACAAGCTACCGTACCCAGAGGACATGTGCCATGCCAGTTGGAGAGGGAAAGGGGTATGATTTGCCTTTCCTCTATCTTGTTAATCCATGGTCATGTCTAACATGTCACATTTAAGAAATTTTAGCAAAGCAAGTATCCCCATCACTTCCCATGATTTAAGGATAGAATTAAGGGCAATAAGACCCTTTTGTGGAGCCAGCCACCCTAATGCCATCTACATCATCTTTTGCTTTCAAATTCTAAAGACGTTCAAACACTAAAGTTAACTAGGAAAAACTCTCTTAAGCACTCTATCCAAACCGTCCACTTCACACGCACACACTACAAGCCACTTTACCCTCTTTTGCACCCCATTCCAACCATTTTAGGAAACCCTACAAGTCCACTCTCTACTTCACTAGTTGGGGAGACACTTGGATGCTCAAAAACAACTACATCCATAGGGGTAAAAAAGGAGCAAAGGAGTGCTAAAGAAAAGGAAAGTGAAAGTAAGGACTAAGGAAAGCTTAAGAGGCTAAATCCCTTATACATCTTTAGATCATCATGTGTAGAGTCTCGTTTCATTTTTATGTAATCATATTTTGTATCTTAAGAGTTCTTCTACTTAGGTCAAGTGTTAGTTCCTTAAAGATTCTTCACAAGTAGTAAGATATGAGTATCCTAGACTTATTTTGCTTTTAGTATGTTGTACACCACAAGTAGTATATCCTTGTAATTGAGAAAACCATGGAGACTAAGATCTTGTAAGTTCCCAAAGATGCTGGGCATGTGATGTACAAGGCAAGCTTAAGTGTTATTTTTACTCCTATTAAGTTTCATATACTTTAAATTAACTTTAGGTAAAGGAAAAGCCATCACATGAAGCTATAGTGAAGAAATCAACCCTTAAGAACCCAAACTAAGGTGTAGTGCCTAGAATATGTCAATGTTTTATAAATCCTACTTGATATTATGTGAAAATAATTTACTCATAAAGAATGAGGCAAGCAGTGATTGAAGCATAAGTAGTGTAAGTCCTTGATTTAGTACTCAGGCTTAAGAAACCATGAGTTCAGTTGAGTGAAAAAATAAAGCTAGAAGCTATCAATCCAATTTGACTAGATTTGTAAATTTTATTAAATCCATTTAAAAACAGTAGAAAATGAGGTAAATAAAGTGAAAAGACCAACCAAGACTAGTAGGTAAAGGTTAGGTATTAAAAACTCAAAACTAGACCCTAAAACTCTTAAAACAAGCCCAAGACTCTCAATCGGGCCTCATAAAAATTTTTGGCCATCATATTAAACTTAAGGACAAGATGTCATAAGATCCATAAGAAGTCCTTATTAAATTTCCCAAGCCCAACAAAGTGATAAGCATGACTAGTACATGAGACAAACCCATTTTAACCCCATAACCTACTTAGATGTCCAAGAAGTATGAGTTACCAACAAGGCCCTAAATAGTAAATGAAAATTGACCCTAAGAAAAGTATTAAATCCTAAAATGAAGCCTAAGCCTAAGCCCTAAATATTTTACAAAGTATTAAAAAGCTTAACAATAATTTCAATCCCAAAAGAAGACTAAAACCTTAGGAGTGCTACTGTTATGACTAGTAGGAAAAATTGTAGGCCACATATCCCAAATTTAACCATACCACATGAAAGCATACTCGAAAACAATGAAAATTGACAATAAGATTATAAAAATTGGATTTAAAACGAGAAACTTATAGGCAATAAAAAATTTAGTATAACTAGGAAAAGTTTAAGACTAAGTTAGGAATATAACTTAAAAGAACTTTAGGTTAACATTTTATTATATGCCAATTCTTATAATATCATATTTACGATGTTCAAGGGACCTTACTTTTGGAGACAACCTACCCCTTAACTATTGCAATTGTGTAGCTATGGCCAAGTAAGTAATTCTTGATGACTTTATACTTGATTTTATTTGTAGTATAGTTACGTTAAATTATTATTTCAAATTTGAATGCATGTGGGATATGGGAAATGCATGCGTATGGTTTTGTGATTTATTTCCATGAGATGATAATAAGATAATAACCATAATTATTTTTTAGATTGGATTATGTACTATTGTTATGGAATGAAGTTGCTTGACCACTGAATAATTTGACATAAATAATTATTCGACTAATAAATTTAATGAGTCATGCATTATACATTTTGACATCATGATTACACTAACCACCAACTTACGCGGAAGGTGAAATAGGACTCATAGGAGCAAGGACTCCTAAAGGGATTAGTTTAGGCATCAATATGCTATGTTATTGAGTTCTTATCCTAGCCTACGAGCTTACTAAGTGCTAGGAGATGCTAATCGTTTAGCTAGTGTAACTTCCACTTAAGGGTGTTACGTAGACTATAGAGGCCACTACACCACTAGACTTGGAAATTTTGAAAAATGATCTTATTTTATCATTAAATTATATTTAAGCATATATATTAAGTATGCTAATAAGATGATTTTAGCTCATAGGTGCAAATTGTATAAAAACCCAAGTGCTAGAACCCAATTGTTGGTTTATGTTGGTCAATAATCTCTAACCCCGACTACTGGAGGTAAAATTCTGAGTTGCATATAGTTCCTAGGCTACTACATGTACTGTTTAGCATACTATTTGTCGCATGCATTCATATGGTTGTTAATAATACATACTACTTGTGAGACATGTTAGAGGGATTAGCTCACTAAGTGTAAACTTATACCCCCCTTAGATTTATTTTGATACAGGGAAACCTCTTTGCTAAGTCAAGCCACGGAATGCTCAAGGTTAGTCTCGTGCTAAGACGAGACTGTGAGATATGCAGAGTGGAAGAAGGAACTACTAATGTTAGATATGACTCTTATAGCTTTCTTAATTATTGAGTAGTTAGACTATCAATAGCTATTTAGATTATGTATTTTGTTACTCTTATTTTGGGAACGTTATGTTCCGCACTTTCAATTTGATGATATATTTAATCATTTAGTAAAGATAATTACTTTAAGATGATACTATTTATCTATACAATTGATAGTAACTAGGAGTAAGGGAAACCAATGGTTAGTAAGGGAGTTAATTGTTGACCTTTGTATGATGTATAGTGATCTACCATGACAAAGATACTACTGGGGTCATGATACATGTGCTTCACCATTTGTCATATAGTCATGGCCATATTTCAAGGCAAACTCATTTATTAAGCTTAAACTTGGCATTATTGTCACTCTTCGTCAACTACTGCAAGCAATTCTTCACATTCATATCTTTCTTCTGCAAGTTGTTTTGACTATTTGGAAAAAAAAAAAAAATTGTTTCGACAATTGTTCATGCCAACTTCTTTCTTCTGTAATCTTTTTGTTTGCTTCTTACAAAGCTGATTATAGAACCATCTAGCCTTAGTACATGATATCGAGTTTCCTTAAAGAACTCTATAGCATTAGACGGTCGGTGATTTATCTTAATCTAATTATACATGCAATAAAAAAAGTTAAACACTTGATAACTAAAACTTTAGATACACAAAAGATAGAGACTCTAAATGGAGTTCACTTTCATTTTTATTTGGTCATATAGAAAGAGGCAAATTAAACATATAAGCTATTTATCCTAAAAATTTCATTTTATGCATTTTTTTAAATGCAAGAGTGAAATACAAGAGTAAATGAGTGATCAAAATAATTAGCTTGTTGAAACTAATTATAAAAGTAAGCTACCATAAGAAATTCTTCCTTAGTCATCTAAAATACTTACGTATTCATTCCTTTTACTCTCAAATGATATGGAGTAAACTTAATGTAAATATTTTGTGCTCTTACGTATATCTCTTCCAATCATCGCCTTGGTCCTCTATTTGTTAAAAAGATGAACAAATTTGTGAAATAATTTATCTAATTCTTAAGGAAAATTAATCTAATTATGAATTTACCTTTCTAAATTCATCCCCAGACTCTAAAGTGCTCCTTTCTTCTACAATATCACTATTTCACCATTCTATTATCTTTTTTCAATCATCATCATCTGAATCCATCAATCTTGTTGCATTACCAACTTTTTTCCATAGAGTTTTTACTTTAGAACGATGATTTCTATAGTTGTTTCCCTTCCATCAATCAACCACATGAAGCTTTAAAGAATTCTTTATGACATCACTAGTATTTAGATGATTCTACAAATAAAATTAAATAAATAAAATACAAATTAAGTATGAAGTGATTCAATAATGATGTCAACAATAAAACCACTTTCAAGTCAGTGGAAGTGCAACAATTAAGAACTAATTAATTACAAAACATATTTTCTCCATAATTTGTTTTAAAAAGTTAAGTGAATAATTTTTATAAGTTATTGTTCATTTTTGCTATAAGACGGACATATACTTAGATGGAGTTTACAGATGACAATAAGGACCAAGAAGCATACTTTTTACATCATATTGGCTTCCTAAAACTTTAATTAAAATTAAATCATATGCTGACAAAAGTAAGGCAGAAGATTTGTGACAACATATTAGAATCACCTAGTTCTAACATGAGGATTTGCTTCCTTTGAAACAGTTTAGAAATATTCTTTATCTAGGCATCAAAGTCAATATAATATTTGGTTTAAGGATATAAGTACTCCTAACCTAGTATTTGTATCACATCTTGGCATTGCATAGGATATACAGTCACATAGGAATACCTATTTATATTCAATAAAAGCTCTATTTATAATAAAAGACTACTATAACATATTTTAGCTTTACACTAATTTATATAAAAGAGTACATCCTTCCAAACATAACTAAATCCAAAACACAGTATACATATATATATATATATTTTCTTAATTACATATGTATAGATCCTTCTTGGAACTAACATTAGAATACAATAAAGCTTCTTTAGAAGCAACTAACTCCATCCTATGCACTCTTAAATGTCTTTTCCCTAATTGATGGTGGTGTTTAGTTAGTTTTCTTCATAACTTGAGCATTTATAAATATCCCCTCAGCTTTCTATGAGCTAAGTGAGAGTAGATATAAACAAAACACAAAATAAACATAATGCACATTTATAAGTATCATTATCATCAAATATTTAATTTCATATTTAAGGTTACCTAGACAAACAGTTTATGTAGGGAATGCATGTCATGCTCATGTACATGATATGCATTGGTATTGATATCCTATGCTCTTGTAATTTACTCATTTGGTTAGTTGACATACTCAAACATCTAAATACAACATCTAAGAACTTAGAGACAATAAAGAGTTGCTTGGGAGTAAGATCCTAAACTTTGTATTTACCAAATCCGACCACAAAGAGTTGTTAGCTTATGCCTAAAGGCAATAAGGAGCTACCTAAGAGTAGGACCCTCAACTTTGTATTTACTAAATCTAACCACAAAGAGTCATCAACCCATACTTAGAGGCAACAAGGAGTTGCTTAGGAGTAAGACCCCCAAAACTCTCCAAAACAAAAATCACCTACTGTAGTTTGGAAATCCAACATATAGCCAGCCTACCTAAAACTACATAAAGTGGCTAGAACTGATAGAGCAATATAAATCTATATGCTCAAAACCTTGCTTAGTAATATTCAAGCTTTCAAGACTTAAACCGTAAGTCCTTTCATGCCATGCCATGAATGTTGTAAGCAATACAATAACCCAGTATCAAGTACAAATCTCAAGTTCCACATCATAAACATCTCAACTATCTTAACTCCAGCTTTGCGACTCAACTTTATAATTCATTCTTTCATATAGGGTTCACTTAGGTGAATACCTTGAAAGATAATTCATTTTTTAAGTTTTCAAAGCAATAGTATGCATCAATAACTCAATCATGCATGAGGAAATATTTCACTCAATCAATGCACATTTAACATAACCATATATTCAACCAACCCAATTGGCACTAAGTCAAGTAGACATAAGTCTACTTGCGCAAAAATAGAAATATCTGTTTACTTGGGCTTAATAATAGTGCAAAATCTTAAATTTTGTGACGTGGTCCTTCCTTACTTATTACATATAGGAAAATATAAACACAGTCTCCAAGTTAACTATGGGTCAAACCTAAACTCTTATAAGCTTTCACTACCACTTTTTTAAACTTTATTTGATTGTATCTTACTCATTTCTTATTCGATTTTAGTAAATCTTATATCGTCATGATCATTATTTCAAGTACTATTAATATATCTTAAGAAACAAGACTGATCAGTATGGTTACAAGCTCAAAAATACCCTTTATCGCTACTAACTCTGTCTTACATTATCATAACTTTATAATTGATCTAAATAAGTTTTAGTTTTAAACTAGAAACCCTAAAAGTGGATTGACACGTGTCATTTCCCCATTTTCCTACATGTTGACTAAGCGCCATGTGTCATTTTCTTAATATTTAGGTGTTAACTCATCACTCCAAGTAATTCTCAAGTTGCCACATCATTTGATGACTCTCCAAACCATTTTTTAATTAATTTTTCATTATTTTATATTAATTCAACTTATTTTTTATAATTTATTATTACATATATATATTTAATAATATAATGCATTACATATGTAAAAACATGTATATTATATATAATTTAACTTCATTTATTATTTTTATAAGCTAAATAACTCATGTCTAATATCTTGTTATATCTTAAAGCTTTAATTTCACATTTTCGATAATTTTGGCTTTATCGAAAAATTGATGTTTTTCTTAAATTAATCATTTTATATAGCTTAGTTTGAGAAATTAACTTTACTAGAATACTTTTTCTAACTCTTTTAGCTTCATTGTGAAGTTTAAATTAAAATGAATAACCATTGCCCAACACCCTAAATTTAGGAGCTTAAAATCTTAGGTTATTGGATTGGCTCGAAAACTTAGGGTATTACATCCTACCCCCTTACAAAAAGTTTCATTCTCGAAACTTTCACAATACAGGACATTCATGTTCATGACCTAATATTTGCTTTTATTGTGCAACTCTGATTTTCATTTCACATCACAATCATCAACTGTTCTTAAAGGGTAAAATCTTCTATATCGACTCATGTATCTTGACCTCAAATCGATGAACTCATGAACTTTCTATTTTCCCTTACATATCTTATTACTTTCTTCATCTTGTGTTTCTTACTTTTACTATATACGCTTAGTATAGTTGGTCCTGCTTATCTCCTCCTATTTATTTAAGTAATCTTTTCATTGCAACTAGTCCACCACCGTAACTTCATTAGGTTCTTATCTAAGTACCACAATCATCCTATTACCATCCATGAGTTTACCCTTACTCATATTGAGCTTGCATGTTCCTGTACTACTCCTTTATCACCATCAAACTACTTTCACTTAACTCTCACTTCATTCCTTTAATTAGTTTAGACTCTCACAATAGTTAGTCCTATAGAACTCATAGTCATCTCTTCCATTATTTCCTTGTTCATCCCATAATTGGCTAACATGTTTTTTCACCACATCCTTACCACCTATGCATTGTCCAAGTCCTAATTTCCACTTAAAGTGAATAATGATAAATTCTTCACATCTATAGGTTTTATACCATGGTCATCGCTTAATGGTCATGTTCAAGATTTTGGGTACTTCTTATGGTTAACACATATATCAATAAGAATGAGTTTGGTAAATCTAAACTTTCTACTAACTTGTACATCAAGGAGATAAAGAATGACTCAAACCAAGTAGGCTCAACTAAACCTAACATAAATTGACATAACTCTTGATGAATAAGACTCACAATGATGCTGGACACTTTTCTAGCCGACAACTGACATGATATGACTTACAAGGACTAGAAACTTTGTCATGAAAGGAAGAAGAGTCATAACAAACATGAGTTTTAGCAAAAGAGTTATGAAAGTCATAGATTTGCCATACTCTCCTTACATATCACATGTGTCAAGGGGTATATGAAAGGTAAACATCTCATAGTCTTGTAGTTATATTCCCCATTAACTTGATATACTTTTTAATCATTAGACTCCTCAATCTTATAATTAGCTATTACCTTACGAATCACAATCTCATTTTATATAAGATCAATATCTAAATTAATCTCTGATTATGCCTCTAATAAAAGTTCTGATTTATTCTTGGAACTCACTCTTGAGTGTCTACCTTCATCATTTCCTATCATTTAATTCATTTCCATAATAACTTAACCTTCCTCACTGTAACATGCATATCTTCCTTAAGATCTCCTCTTAAATGCTTACTTTTGGCTCCTCCTCTGTAAGTTCTTTTTCTTTTGACAACTTCTCTCAACACTCAAGTTTCTACGATTCCTTTCTTATTAAGCTGCTTAAATGATACTATCTTTTCCTTTATAATCAATGTTTGCTCCATGCCTACCTCCATTATTACATCCAATATTTTTTAAATCTGAGACAACCAACTCTACAATGATCTCATGAGTATCTTGATTCATATTCCTTATCCTTTAATTTATGTTACGATGCTTGTTTTCTTTTAGAAGGGGTTATAACTATTAATTCTAAAGTTTCTATAGAAAGTTTATTTCTATCAACATATTCTTTTGAAGCAAATGAGTGAGTTATCCCAGTATCAAATAAAGTATGGGCATAACTATCTCCAATACGTACCAACTCTAAAACTTTATAATACCATATTACTACTTTTAAGTATTTCTTATTTATTAATTATTAGCCGCCAGTTACACAAACAATCTAAGTTATTAAGTTCAGAGGGCCATACCTACTATACCCTAATCTTCTCTAACTTCATCTCATTGAACAACATATACCCTACCTTGCTCCCTAGGCCTAGGTTCTTCCCTTCTATGTCGAGCACTCCTATCACCTAGTCTTGGTCTATTGGCTTAGTTTTGCAGCTGAACTGGTCCTTTTGGTTGTTGTCCTACACATTGTCGAGTAATATGCCCTTGATGATGGCATTGGTAACAATATCTAACTATTAGATAAAGGTTTTCACATTGCTTAGGTAGATGCCCAATTTCACCCTACCTAAAACACTTCCCTCTCAATTGTAGGCATTCCCTAGCTCAATGCTCACCATTACACTTTCAATAAGGTTATATTTTTGGTAAGGGCCTCCTACTTCCTTTTGTGGATCGAATAAACTTCTTTCCTTTAGCTAGATTACTTTTACTGCTAAAACCAACATCCAACTTCCTTCTCTTATTCTCAATATCATTTGCGGCCCATCAAAGATTACGAGCTTATTCGATCACACAAGTTTTGTTGACAACAATAATATATCTTTCTACCTTACTCCTCTTTAACTTTACTTGAAAATAAAGATCAACCTAACTTTAAATCGTTCAACTTTAGAAACCTCATTGTTCTACATAACTTCAGGAGCAAATATTACTAACCTATAGAATTTCCTCTCATATTTTTCAATTGTCCTGCTCCACTACCTTAGCTTATAGTATTCTTCATACATTTGTTCCCTTACATACTTATGAAAATAGTGTTCCAAAAATGCATCTGTAAAGGTAGCCCAACTAACAGGTTCTGGTAAATTCCATCTCCTTACCTCTACCAATTATTTGTACCTACGTCTAACAAAATAGTAAGTATCCCAATTTTTTTATTTTCCCCAACCTCGTGAACTTTAAGGGCTTTTGGTAGTAAGTTAATCCATTCTTCTGCTACAAAAGGATTAGTGTTCTTTCTGTCAAATGGTTTCACTATTTGCTGTACCTAAGCTAAGTTATCTCCATCTCCACCAACTCCTACCAATGCAGCTATAAACTGTTGTACCAGTTCTACTATATGTCGTGGTTGCTCAAGGATAGGTTGAGGCTCTTATGTTGGTTTCTCTCTTTGCTCATTAGGTACTCAATTCATTAGTAATATTCTATTAATAACTACTAAAATTGTTTTACTAGATTATGACTCTTTATTACCTAACTATCCTGCACATCTCATACGTACAAAAGTTATGGTGCCTAATTAATGCTCTAATACCACTTAAAGGATGTCACATCCCGACATTACACAGTATAAACCATTAGACAGGAATACCTATTTATATTCAACAAAAGCTCTATTTATAACAAAAGAGTACTACAACGAAGTCCAACTTTACATTGATTTATACAAAAGAGTATGTCCTTCCTAACATAATTAAATCTAAAAATATAGTATATATATATATATATATTTATCTTTGATTACATATGTATAGATCCTTCTTGGAAATAAGGTCAAAATACAATAAGGCTTCTCTAGAAGTAGCTGACTCCATCCTATGCACTCTCAAAAGTCTTTCTCCTCATTGATGGTAGTGTTGGTTAGTTTTCTTCATAACCTAAGGATACATAAGTATCCCCTTAGCTCTCTATGAGATAAGCGAGAGTGGATAAAAACAAAACACAAAACAAGCATAACATATGTTTTACAAGTATCATTATCATCAAATATTCAATTTCATATTCAAGGTTAATAACACAAACAGTCTATGCAAGGAATGGGTGCCATATTCATGTACGTAACATGCATCAGTACCAAATCCTATGCTCTTCTAATTTACTCATCCAGTTGATCAACATACCGAGGCATCTGGATACAACGTCTAAGAACCTAGAGACAACAAGGAGTTACTTGAGAGTAGGACCTCCATCTTTCTATTTAACAAATCTGACTATACCTAGAGGCATCAAGGAGCTACCTAAGAAAAGGACTCCCAACTTTGTATTTACCAAATCTAACCACAAAGAGTCGTTAGCCTTTGCCTAGAGGTAATAAGGAGTTACTTAGGAGTAAGACCCCCAAAACTCTACAAAACAAAAACCACCCACTGTGGTTTGGAAATCCAGCATACAGCAGCCTACCTGGAACCACATGAAGTAGCTAGAACTAATATAGCAATGTGAATCTATATGATCAAAACCTTGCTTAGCAATATTCAAGCTTTCAAGACTTGAACCATAGGTTCTTTCGTGCCATGCCATGAATGCAGCAAGCAGTACAATAACCTAGTATCAAGTATGAATCTCAAGTTCTACATCATAAACATCTCAACTATCTTAACTCCAACTTTGAGACTCAACTTTATAATTCATTCCTTCATATAAGGTTCACTTAGGTGAACACCTTGAAAGGCAATTCAATTTCCAAGTTTTCCAAGCAATAACATGCATCAATAAATTAATCAACATAAAGAAACACTTCACTCAACCAATACACATTTAACATAATCATACATTCAACCAACCCAACACATAATTATAGTTACGACATAATTAGCTTTAAGTCAAGTAGACATAGGTCCACTTGCACAAAAATAGAAATATTCACTTAACTAGGCTTAATAATAGTGCCAAATCCTAAATTCCATGACATGATCTTTCCTTACTTATTACACTTAGGAAAATATAAACAGAATCTTCAAGTCAATTATAGGTCGAACCCAAACTCTTATAAACTTTTACTACCACATTTTTAAATTTCATTTGACCATATCTTACTCATTTGGTATCCAATTTCAATAATCTTTATATCATCATGATTTTTATTTTGAGTACTATTAACATATTTTAAGATGCAGGATTGATCAATTTGGTTACAAGCCTAAAAATATCTTTTCTCACAACCGACTCGATTGTACATTATCGTAACTTCATAATTGACCTAAATAAGCTTTAGTTATAAACTCAAAACCCTAAAAATTAGAATTTCCAAACTTTAACAACATATTTTTTATAGCTAAAATGCTAATATTATAATAGGTTATCAATTATCATCATAGCACTATTTACTATTTTATAGATTAGGTCAATATATAAGCTTATATTAAAAAAATATGTAATAAATAGTATGTGAGCCCAATTGATTCCACAAAAAATCCTATAGACTTACAATAATATCTAGTTTAATTATTGGCCATTGATTATATTAAACTAGCTATTATCTATTTTTATTGAAATAGTGGTTTTAGCTTGAAATTATGAATAATAGGGGAAAATAAACAAATTTAGGTGTGAGACAAAATTTGAATGTCCAAAATATCCTCATAAACTTCCAAAAGTCAAAACATGTAGCGCTCATTCATTAATTTACTCAAAAACCAATTATTTTAACAATTCAATAGAATTGTCAATTTTATCCACAATAATTATAAAAAATAGTAAATAGGTTTATTTTCCAAAATTATTGTCACCAAAATTTTATATATATATATATATATATATTAAGTGTATTATGTACAAAAATTGAGCTTCAAATACCATCATGTAATATTTCTAAAATTTAATTCAATTTCACTTAAAGAAGGCAATTCCTTAAGCACCTTATATTTCCACTAACTATTTAAGTAAAATAAAACTACTATATTAATCTAAGCATAAAATAACCCAAGAAAAAATTTTTCTAGATTTTTTAAAGTCAATTTGATATTTTTAGAAAATAAGAAAAGCTTACAGGTGGAAAATGGGTTTGCCTAAACTGACCGTCATTACTTATCGGAAACACCTACCTCACAACCAACCTTCAAACCACCAAGCTACTTCATATTAGGTTGTTGATAGCCTATGGAACCACCCTAGAACTAGTTTGCCCCTATTTTTTGTTCTATTTTTATTTTATTTTTCCATAATTTTTTCTATTTTTCTAAAACTATGTTCTTATGTTTCTAGGTTTTTAAAACATTGCAAGTGAGGTTTGGGGTCCTATTTATAGGCTTTAGAATTTCTGTATGTCAAAAAATGGATTGACATATGTCATTTCCTTATTTTTCTATACGTTGACTAAGCGCCATATGTTATTTCTATAAGCTTCGCACTCGACGAATAAGAATCAAGTGGTAAATTAAGAATGTCAATAAAACTAACCCAATTAATTAAAAAACTGATGTATAAGCTTGAGATATTAGTCAAGAAATTTCCATGGACTTGGAATTTAAAATTATAATAAAATATTAAGATTATAGCTAAAATAATAGAAATTTACTATATCGTTATTATATTATAGGATTAATGTAATTAACAAGTACTTAGAGATATATTATAGGAGTAATGTTATTAATATTGGACATTAAATAATATATAAAAGACATGCATATGCATTAGGGATAATTATTATATAAATATATATATATACATATAAGACATGTATGTGCATGGACATAGGGATTTCACATTGTCACACCTAGAATTGCTTTGCATGTGTAAGATGGGAGAAAGAAAAACAAAACAAAAGTATCTCAAATTGTATTATAAAATTCATCTCCTACAATTTGGAACAAAGTTTGATCATTTGCTAGCTTAGGAAAAAGTAAAGGAAACAAAAATTAGGAATTTAGTGTGTAAATTGCGAGATTTTCGAGTACCTAAGGAAGAAGAGTAGCTAGAAGCAAAACCAAGTGGTGGCCTAAAGAAGGAGGTAGCACTTGACTTAGCTAAGATGTTCTCCCCTTCCTACAATGGCTAGAGCATAGGTTTTTGTTAAGTTGTTAATTTCTTTGATTTTGACAAAAATTAGGGGAAAATAGCAAATATTCACCAAAAAATTTTGAAATTTTGTTTCCCTATATATTTTTGCATAAGGAATTCAAATATTGAAAATTTTGAGTATAGATATGAGATCCTTAAGAAAAATATCCTACGCATCAAATTTTAAGCGACTAATTGAAAGATCCATTGATGTAATTTTGACATGAAATTTTTTGTTATACTCTTAAAATATTGAACTTTGATGTCATGTCAGATTGTAAAAACCATTTCATCAAATTTTGAGGAAAAATTCATTTTCGTCAAAATAGTGCGCTAGATGGGTATTTTCCAGAAGAGCCTTAGTATTCTTTGTGAAATTATAATATGATTTATGATTGTTACTCTATAGCAGCTTGAAGTGAATTAAGAAATTATCATTTTTAAGTAGAAACTTAGGTATTGAATAGTTTAGGATCAAATCTTTAAGTTATTATGGTAATATAACTAGGTAGTTGATATAATGGAAATTGGTGTATGTAATTGAGGTTCTTAGTTCGTATATACTGATATTACAGAGCATGGAATTCTAGAAATACATGGTAAGTCGATATATGTGATAAATAGTAAGATATGGTAATAGCCTCAAAGTCAGAAACTATGTTGAAAGGTAGATTAGAATGTATTTTGGTAATGAATAACTTGATTATGTTAAAAATGAGCTTTGGGTTAGAAAGTAGTTGATACTTGAATTTTATAACCATATTGAAGTCAAAATGTAAGTCAAGATCTTCTTATGTAAAAACTTAATTTAAGGTGATTAGTTAGAATTTATCTCAAGTCAATTAAAATTAAATAAATAACTAAAGAACCTACTTATATTAGAATGTAAACTTAGTTAATAATGAAAATAAGTCCTCACTTCATATGTGAATTTAAAACTGAAGTTGTGTATTAATTTCTAAGAATTATTAATGAAGACCACAAACGTAACGTATAGGAGAGGGTGACATTACATCTAAGTAAGTTGGGATTGATGTTTAATGACATATTGAAGTATTATATCAAGATACTTGGAGAAGTAAGAGTACTTGTTTGTGGTTTTAGCTAAATTGTTTGTATGTGTACTATGTGTATGTTTGTAATACTGATTATTGATTAGGTATTGAACTCCGAATGCTGTTTTCTACTTAAACATATATCATGTCTTATGTGTATGAACTTGGTTGCTCACCTAATAATCTAAACTAATCTTAAGTTGACAAAAGATCTAACCTAACATTCACAATAACTTAATAGGGGTAATGATTAGGTTTTTCAACTAAATACCGATACATTCATTAAAGATAGCAGCAATGGTCCTTTTCTTACCCTCAATCAAACTAAGTGACAGGAGAAGGGATCACAACAAGGTTGGGATTTGTATTTCAATTGTTATCTGAGTGATAGGAGAGGGGATCGCACAAGCCCAAATTTAGTCCAATAGCATTGCATTGAAACTTCTTGGAATCCAGGTTAGAGTAGACAAAATTACTCTAACTACATGATGAACCAGTTAAACATTGTAGTATACTCTATCATTTGTCTGTTGCATTTGCATTTAAAGAATGATTGAACAACAATGTTTGTTAATGTACTCTTATGACTCCCTCCCTTCTTACTGAGCTAGTTGAGCTCACATCCTAATATATTGTTTTGAAAGTGTGGAGTAATACCTAAAGATGCCTCATTACAGTTGTTCACAGGTTAGTTTCAATAGATTGGGGAGTGAGGAGTTATAGTCTAATGAATGGATCAAAGCTCATATTACTTTTGTTTTTCTTTTGTAGAAAGATTATAAGGTCTTCCTAGGAGGCCTTATCATCTTGGTCGAATCACTATTATATTTATACAATGTAACATAGACATCTTATGGAGATGCATAGTTCCTTTTAAAAACTCTAGAACTTTTGATGTATATAAGAGATGTAAAAGATCTAAACTATCTTTAAGTATGTGAAAATATTTTGTAATGATCTTATATACTACAAGTATCCATTTGATTGCTTCAAAGCTAGTTGAGTCATTGATTGCCTTGTATGGACTATACCTATGTTAGCAACTAAGGTGGATAGCTTGTAGCTTAGGCTAGTTTATATGACAAGGCTGTTACAACTCCTCGAGTTTAGGTTATGACAATTTCCTTATTATTTAGGTGTTGAGTCATCACTCTAAGTGAGTCTCAAGCTGCCACATAATTTAGTGACTCACAAACCATTTTTTAATTAATTTTCCATTATTTTATAGTAATTCACCTTATTTTTTATAATTTATTATTATATGCATATATTTAATACATATAATGCATTACATATGTAAATATATGTATATCAACTTCATTTATCATTTTTATAAGTTAATTAAATTATCTCGTTAAATCTTAAAACTTGAATTTCACATTTTTTATAATTATTGGCTTTATTAATAACTTAACGTTTTTCTTAAATTAATCCTTTTATATAGCTTATTTTGAGAAATTAATTTTACTAGAATAATTCTTCTAACTTTTCCAACCTTACTATAAAGTTTGGACTAAAACGAATAATATTACCCGATGCCCTAAATTTAAGGGCTTAGAACTTAGAGTTATTGCATTGGCTCAAAACACTAAGGTATTACAGTTTGAACCTATACAATTTCTTTCATATAGGCTTTTTTATTAATAGAATGATTTTTACATTAGGATCCTAATCTTCGAAAAGCTTCATTATAATATAAAGTAGTAGTGAACACATCTAGGATGAGTAAGGTATAAGACCTTACTCGTACCTTGTCATGATCCTAAGGGAAGTCTAGTAAGATGGGCTAAAATTTTCATATCATATGTATACCCATGATATTAAAACTACTTTACAAGTTAGAAATTATAAAACTCTAAACAATTAGTCACTAAGGTTTTCGATTTTAATTAATTAACTTACTATAAAATATAAGTGACTATGGTTATGGATATTCAATAGACCATAGTCCAATAGAACCATAGAGAATTGGTATCCTCTACCAAATACTAAGATAAGGTAAAATAACTTAATAATTTACAAGAAGTACCATATACTACGTAATTCTATCCTATAAATATTCTCTACATAAATTATTTTTTTATGCTAGCTATACATATTTCAATAAACTATAACATTATCAAACCTCTCTTTAGTTTATACTCTACTCTCAAGGTTATCACAATCCCTACTTAAAGGAACATGCAAAAAAACACTATAGGGGAATAAGCAAACTACGGCTCAGTGAGTTCATTCCTCACTACTACCTTTCAAGCAAATTATCAATCAATATTAGCATACATGCAAACTATCTATATATGAAATGAATGCAAGCGTGATAAAAGTAGCAATACATCCATGGGAGTTCAGAACTATGGACAATATAGATTTACATCGTTTACACATTGATTTTTCCTTCGTACTTACTCGTACAAAGCACCTCACCTTAACCACATGAGGCTGCCTGGGGGCAACATCCCACCAGACGTCACTTAGCTATTACCCTAGTCCGAGAATCAACCATCAATATAGGTAGACCCCAATTAGGGTTGCCCACCCAACATATCAAAAGCCCTTCAAGCACACAAAGTGAATCCATCTCGTTATCAACAAATATCCAAGGCCCTACAAGTACAAATACGTAGTCCTCTCGCAATTAATTGGAGATTTATGCTAGCTTTACCTTAACAATAAAAATATCATTCACGGGTGCTACAAGTCCTCGTAGAAATTATACAAAATATATTTAAGATTGCAAAAACGTTTTTCAAAAATAATTTTCTCAAAAATCTGCAAAGCTAACACTCTCCATCAATATACCAATTGGGTCATAGATATGCGACAGATATAACTAGTTATTTTAGTCAAACAATTATATTTACTAATTTGAGATAATGATCACACGGATAATAGCATATAAAGCAATCGATCATTCAACAAACAATTAGTAACAACTAATAAGCAGCATATAAATGTCAAACAACAAGCAGATAGCAGATCACAAGAACTCCCTCACTTGGGTCAATGCTTACTCTTCAATCCCTTGGGATTTCTAGTTTTTGATAATTAGGTACTTAAAAGATAAGAAAGCTTATAAGTATTTTAAAAAACTAGGTTTCTTAATTAACTAAATATCTATCGTCATTTGCCTAAATTTCTTACTATAACCTAAATATGGTATAGATATAATTTAACTTCAATCTTTTACTTACTTTTCTCGGTTTGTCTTAAATTTTTAATCGCATATAACTTTTTCAGCTTAACACCGATTTTTATGAACTTATAGTTGATTTTTATCGTTTTTTAATGTACTTTTATGTAGCAAGGTCTATTCTAAACGTTGTAACCTACAATTTCAACTAGGGTATAAACATATTATGAAATTCATTATTTCAACATAAATAATTATAAAATATTATTTTCAGCTTTTCTTTGTATATTTATGGTTTAATAAATATTTAAATCTTATATTTTGTAATTTCCTTATTTTTAGGTCTATTTTACTATAATTACTTATTTTTAATATTTTTTTAGATTTAAGATCTATTAAATTCATTTTTACTACTTTAGTAATTTCTTAATTAATTAATCATTTTACTACTATTTTTAATTACGAATTTACTTAATTTTTGCTAAGAGATGACATGGCAACTTAAGGGAATGCCATGTATCACTTTTGTACATTTTCTTATTTTTGCATTTTATTTCATATATATATTAATATTTATTATTGTATTTTATTAAATTTACTAAATCAATTACTTCTAATAGTTTCTTTAAAGTTACGATACATATATATATTCATATTTACTAAATTACTTTATTTATTAAATTAATCTTATAGTATATTATGTATGTACTATTCAAAGGTACTCGTATTTCTACATATACCATACTATTCATATACATATTTTTCTACGTATAATATACTTATGTGTTATGTTAACATAAGTTTAAATATATTATGTATACTATACATATAGGTAAGTAAATATACATGTAGTTGTATTTTATACATATACGATTATATTACATACATATATATACTAAAATGCTTAATATATGTAATATTATACATAAATACATATAACCATACATCACGTCCAAGGGTATATATATACATATATTCTAAATACAACTATATTATACTATATGATAAAAATACCAAGTATATAAATATATATATACATATAAATACTATACACGCATACATATATATATACTAGATAATAAAAATACTAGGTATATATATATATCCATGCATACATAGGTATATATATACTTAAGTAAGGAAATACATAGCATATATATATATATATATATTTTATATGTGCATACATATATGTACATGTACATAAGGAAATACTTAATATATATTTATATTATAGGCATATACATACATGTTTATATACATGATTCTTACACAAATAATTTGTAAAATCCAATGTTACATCTATATAGACTTATATGAGTACACATGTACAAGAAAATACTAAACTATATGTACATAGAATACAAAATACATATACTATACTTAATTAAATACCATACTTGTATACTATTCTTGGATGAAATCCTTAAGCATTTTCTTCTTCTTCTTCTTCTTCTTAATTGATTTACCTTTTGAATTAAAAAAAAAAAATCAAATTGAAAAAGGAAGGAGGTTGTTCACGGTAAAAAAAGAAAGGGAATAGGATGGGATATTTTTTTTTTTTCTAGATGTGAAAAAGTTGGGAGCAAGGAGTAATCATCGGGTTTAAGGTAATTGAATATAAGAAGAAAACAAAACAAATCCAAGGATAGATGCTCATTAATTAAGATGGGATGATTCTCATCATTCTTCTTAATTTCCCTTAGCACAAATGAACACTTGGAAAGTTAAAAAAAAGTGCGCTACTATGCAAATCTCTAGAAGCAACATTATAAACCCTAGGAAAATAGTAGTTGAACCCTAACTCAAGTTTGAGTGCCCTAAACTGTATAATAAGTCAATAATGCAAGTAACAATAAAAGATTACAAAGTTTAATAAATCAAATATAATACTAATAACAAAACCCTAGGAATTGATCGAAACCCTAAATCGCATACTAAAACCCTAAAACTGACTTACACACTATCAATCAAAATTGACTTCGAATTTGTTTAAAACCCTAAAATTATAAACATAAACCTATAAAATAATTAAATATTACTCAATAGTAATAAAATTATAGTCGATTGCAATTTTCGACTAAAACGCCTATTCGCGTGAAATTTTAACGAAACCGCTACAATAACTTATAAAAATTATAATTGTAGCAGGTACCAATTAAATTGATAAAATTTCACCAAAATTTAAAAATTAATTTACAATGACAATTGTTATAATTTATATGTTTCAAAATATTACATATATTTATTATTAATTTTTATTTTCCTTCTCATTCTTTTTCAATTTATCTCTTTTCTTCCTTTTTCCCAATTGCAACGTTTTAAAAATGGAAAGCAAATGGCAACCTACGTGAGGAATTAATTTGCCATGTGTTGAGCTTAAATAAAAAGAAAAGATTACAAATGATTATTTTTGTTTTATCCTCATTAATGCAAAAGACTAGATAAAATCTTAGTTTAAATTTTAAGCTACCTACTCACGTGAGCAAGAAGAGCAAATAAAAATCTGGAAAAAGAAAAAAAAAATTTTGCACAAACTAAAAATCTGGAAAGTAAAACCGTGAGAGAGAAGGAGAAAGAAAGAAGAAAAAAGAAAAAGAAAAATAAAAAATTAATAGGTAAGTAAATTATATTTTTTTCTAGATATATGTTATATAGCATATACATGTAAAAATGAAGTAATTGTATAGTATTTTCTTTAAATATAACATTACTAATATATGTATATTTGCATAAATACATAAATTGAATAATATATGCATGTATTGGGCTATGTATGTATACATGTATGAACATAAGTATATTATATGGAAAGAGTAGGTATTATGTATTTTTAAGAATACATATAATTAGTATTAAGTATTTTCATTAAATAACTATAGTATATATATATATATATATATATGTGTGTGTGTGTGTGTGTGTGTGTGTGTGTGTGTGTACCGTAACTATGTATATATATAAGTACCCGTGTATAATTATTTTTGTATATATATATATATATATATAATCGTATAGTATTATTATATGTATATAGGACATATATATATAGGAATAATATAGAGTGTATGTTTGGTGGTATATGGCATATACCGTATAATACAAATATAATATCTAGTATACATATTTTATAACAAATACTATATAAATATATATATACCGAATATATAATATAAGAATAGGTATTCGTAGATTATTTATATATATCTAAGTATTCGGGAATTATATAAGTATATTATTATGTATAAATACAAATACATGAATATATATATGTATATAAGAGTATGTTTATTTTCATAAAATAAGTATATATATACATATAGCGTATAACATATATTATATATATGTAGTATACCAAAAATATATATAGATATATATATATATGTATGTATAAATCATAAAGTACATAAATAATAAGAAAATGAGAAATAATAAAAATAATAAAGGTCATAATAATAATAATAATCATAATAAAGTAAAAATCTCAAAAATAGGAAAATGTACTTAAAATAATAAAAATATCAAATATATGATTTAAATAATTATTAAATCATAAATATGTTAAGAAAAAGTGAAAATTAATATTTTATAATTTTTAAACTTAAATATTAATTTTGTGATATTTTTATATCACAATTTAAAATACAAGTTACAATATCCAAAACAGACCTCGTTATAAAAAAATACGCTAAAAAACGATCAAAATAAACTATAAGTTCATAACGATCCAAACTAAAACAAAAAAGTTACACGCAATTCAATAAAAACTCAAATCGACAATTTTACATAACTAAGTGAAGTAGACCTTATAAATTATAACACTAATTAGTTTTAAATTCCTAAACTTACAAAATTTTCCTTATTCTCAAGTGATCTTGATATCAACTCTGAGTTGCCCCCAGACTACTACAACTCCTGAGTTGGTTATGGCTGAGTGAGTTTTTCCTAATGATTTCGTACTTATTTGTGCTTATAGTTGGTGAATATAAATTATGGTTTATAAATGAATGTGTATGGGGTTGGGTTATGCTTGTGCATGATAATTGTTATTAATAGTGAATTTACTTTAAATTTTAATAATATAATGTTTATTGTATAGTAGATTCACTAGATTAATTGTTTGTGACGTAGAATGATCACTAAATAAATAAGACTTAATTTTATTCGACTAGAAAAAGTTAACTTGGATTATGCATAAATCATGCACTGCATAACTAATTCTAGCAGTCACATTACACGGAAGTAGTGAGAGGCCATACATGGGTTGATTATTGATTGTTATTGATTTCGTATGGTACACATGTGCGATATGACCTTACCTCGGCCCGCGGGATGACTAGGCGTTGGAGGTGCCAACCACCTGGCTAAGAGTCGAGTCAAGAGGCCTTCGTTTAGGGGTAAGTGAGAGCTGCGTGAACTTATTCACAATCATATGTAAAACTCATTTTGATAAAGCGGGTAATGGATGTATCATTACATTTTAAATATGAAACGTAAAGTTTCGTTAAGAAATAAGTTCTAATATGATACCTAGATCTAACTATACTAATGAATCTCCAACCCTGACTTTGAAGGGCGTTAAATCTGAGTTGCATGCAGTACCTGGTCACCTGTATGTATTTTGTTGGCATATTATTTGTCATACATTCATTTGGTTGAACCTAACTATTGTATAACTTGTTTACTATATGGTTAAGGGAAAATTATCTCACTAAGCTAGTTAGCTTATACCCTTGTAGTCTTCTTTCATAGGCTGACCTTTTTGTGGAGTCAGGCGGTTACATGCCCGAGATTAGTTTTCTACTCGGGGTCAGTGTGGGAGTTAGATGAGGACGGAGAGTACTTTTGAATTATTATAGATTTGAATATGTAATTTTTATATTAGTTTGACTTTAGACACGTTTCAGACTCTGTATCTATAAACTTTTATACAAATAGACCATTTGTTATGTTTTTATAATATTATTATTTATCATGAAATGATATTGCTTAAGCTTGCACACTCTTGGTAGTTAGTAGTAGCTATAACCTTGTATATCGTATAAAAGGGTCGTCGATTGTAAGGGAATTCAATCTGCAATCCTTTGTACGGTATACGACAACTACCATGACTAGTTCCCTCGGGTCGTAACAAACATGGTTGCAAGGGGAAAATTAGAAAGAAGAAAAAGGAAAAGAAAAAAAAAAAGAAAAGGGAAGAAATATAAAATAAAAATAAAAATATTTAATCTTTCCAAATACAAAAATTATATATTTAGTATTCATAAAATAATATTTAGATTTTAAGAAAATTTAGTAATTTAATTATTATACATTACATTCATAATATTTACGAGTTATCTCCTCGTGTTCATTAAAAATTTTACGTGATTACACGTTTTAGTCGATAATTGTAATCAACTAAGGTTTTATTACAATTAGGTTATATTTATTCATTTTATAAGCTTGAAGTTATAGTTTTAGGGTTTTCGTTAAGTTCGAGTTCGATTTCAAGTATTTATACGTACATAGGATTTAGGGTTTTTTTTTAAGTGATTTAGGTTTCAAGCAAAATTCGAAGATTTTTATTACTTATAATATATTCAATTTTATAATTTAATAAAAATTTTATTTTATTTAACTTCATTGACTCATGCAATTATCAATAATATTAAGGTTCGATCCTACTCTCAAATAGCTAAATTTGTGGGGTTTATATACCTTACTCTATAGGTATAGATTACCAAGTTTTTGTACTCGGAACTTATCTTGTGATACCTTAGAACTACTCTATACTCTATACCCTACAAATACTATAAGATATAGCATACCTGTAAAGCTTGTAATTTTTTTTCTTTGTCATCCTTTAAAACTTTATATTCGATGTATAATCAATATCGAAATTATAACTATATTATTAGTAGATCCACTAATAATAATTTGTATGGGTTACAACGCATCTTAAGTGGAGGTAATATATAACTTTAGTATGCGAATTAGAGACTATTTTTGCAATTAGAAATTATGTAACCCCTAGTTAAGTTATGCTTAATTTTCTTTTATCCTTTCCTTTTAAATCAATAAAATAAAACCTTTATCAAACCATAAGTTTATTATACATAGAATATAAAAACCACATGTAAGTAATTCCAATATAAAATATTGAATAATAAATTAAGAACTGAGATATTTTTAAGATTTCACTAGAGTAGAGTTAGTAAAAAAATGAGGTTGAAAAAAAAAAGGTAGTAAAAGAAGGGAGAGATTTTTATCAAGAAGAAGAAGAAGAAGAGGGACTCAATAGTACATAGAAGTTGCATATAATCTTCGAATTTCATTATAAGTTAAGCTTTTATTTTTATTTTCATTAAGATTGAAATAGAAAAAGTAATAATATTAATTTTTTATTTGTTAATATTATTTAATTATTATTACAAAGTGGGTATAAGATACCATAGAACTTCTATTGTATATGCATTAGCATATAAGTTCTAGGGTAGGATAGGTACTTTAACTTCATACCTATACCCTAGCTTATAAGAGTAGGTTGTAAGAAACTACTACTCGAAACTTATCCTGTGACTCTCACCATTCACCTAGAACTTATCCAACAAAGCAGCGTCTAGGTGAGTACCCTCTATGATAGGCCTATCTGCTCACCCCTAATAAAAAGATAATAAACTAAAGTTCTAATAAGCTTTTTTTATTCTAAGTTCCAATTATTCTATATAACAATAATTTTGAAAAAATATTAGTTTTGATAGCATATACAAATGATGGGCCTAACTATTTACAATCGATCAAACTAAAGCAACCAATGATGCTAAACATTAAAATTAAAAGAAGGTTGGCATGAATAGATTAGAACTCCATAGCATAAAGATTTAGTAGTGGAAAGATGGAATATAAAAGAAGGGATGACAATATAATGTAACCCATTTCATCCATCAAACAAAATATGTATTTCACCGAAGGAAAATAAAAATATATATCTTTTTCTACCAAAGATGAAAGAATATGAATGAAAACTAGTTAATACTACACAACATCATTGTAAATTTTTAAATCTTGAATTATCCCAAGAAAATATTAAAGCCATGTCTAGAAGGAACTAAAGATGAAAAGATAATAGAGATAAAAAAACATCAAAAGATTAGCATATTCCAATTATAAAATATGATCAAAATTTCATAACATATAGATATCATAAAAATATTTTTGTACACTCAATAATATCCATATCTACCTTGTATCTATGTGACATCCACCTCATATATAAGTAGTAAATGGTGATTGAAAAGCATGAGAAGTTAAATCATTCACTTGCTTGGTTTGAAATAATTGCAAGGTACACCAAAATAAAAATTCTCAACCAAATAAATGTGCTTTAAAATGAGAAAGCAATAGTAGGCAAGAAGATGGTTAGCCAAAGAAACTCCTTCCAAAAACATGTTATAAGAGAATGGAGCAATAGTGTGAATCTAACAATTTCTTTATTAATAATTCCAAATTTGCAAATAGAGTATTTATCTCATGTTTACTATAAAGGGAATTACGTTTCTTATTTTTTAGCAATTAAAATTTCTAAATTCCCCGATAGTCCATAAATTGTAAAACTAAGGAATGTACTTGACATATTAGTCATAATCACCATATATATTGTAAATCTTCTACTTATTTGAAGCTAACTCATTGTTTACTTAAAAATTTTAGTTTACTTCAATATTTAGGTAAATGTTGCTTTATATTTCGCTATTGATATCATTACTTATGAAACTTGTGCACGTGATTCTAATAAAGTTTATCACCCAAAGCTATGGTTAAGCTAAAAACCAACAATAGAGAAATATTATAGTTTTATTTGATAATATAAAATTATGGCTTCACTTTATTTACTTTCTCCTTATGCATTAGGGGTGCATTATTTGATCACAATCTATTGTGTTACTTGCTACCCTCTAATGGTTACCATCCCTATCATGCTTAGATAGAATTCAAACTAGTGCAATAACATACCACATGTAGGAGATATCGGCATTTCAAAAGAGAATGCGATACTCGAATACTTCACTAACACATATAAATTTGAAGAAGCTATACTATGGAATGTTAAATTTCAATAAGATAAGCCTTGAAGCATAATGAGATAACCTAAATCAAACATATAAAGGCATTATACTTAGGTTGTGTATAATACAATCAAAAGTAATCAATACCATATCATAATAAAAAACTAGTTCCAGTGTTCCATAATACATCTCTTTTCTATTATCTCTTATCTCATATTTCACATAAAGTTATTTCATCCTAATTTCTTGACCCATTTTGGCTCTATTAGTAATTGATCCTTACGTTAGGTACCGTTTCGACTTCTTATACAATATTATCATATTGATTTCAAACCATGTAAGTTATCAATAATATATCCTCAGTCTATCTATTGTAAGCCTCCAATAAGCAAACAAATATTGGTGCTAATTATAAAAGCTATCCCATCTCAAACACTTAATTAATCTATATATAATTATAGCTAGTTTAGTGGTCGTGTACCTGACTCATAATAATTTGTTATATATATACACATATTGAGATTTTATATTTTTATATTGGAATTACAAAATGAATCTTCCATTGATGTAAAACACTTCAGCTCTCTATTTAAGGCTTCTATTACATGTTACAATTTTGTGTTTTTTTTCCCCCTTATTTAGAAGAAGAGAATGTAATTTGCATTCCTTTTGTTATAATTTTAAATCAATTAATGCTTTCTCAAGCATGGAAGATGTCATTGGCACCAAGATGATTTAAGGAATAAGTACCTTATAACAAGTTTTATGTTTAAATTAAACATTAGTATATATTTCCATAATGTGTAAAATTGGCCATAATTAATGAATGATTACAATTTAATTTTTTGTAACTAGCTCTATTCTACAATGTCCCTATGAAAATGGTTGTATGGATAAGAGTGAACTTGGCTAGATGTACTTATTATTATTGATGATAAGTAACCTTTACCTTTCTTGATGGAGTCCTTCAACCTATGCTCATCTCAAACTTCTAAAGATTGCTTTAGAAGATAATAAAAAATTGATAACTATTGATATAACTAAAGAAATGTAATCAGAAAAGGTAAACAGAAAAATTATAGTTCCATGATGCCATTTTAAGAAAGGGCCTAAGAAATATGCTAGGGGCATATGAAAAATGCTATTTTAAAGATTCAAAAAATACTGTTTTGTAAGGTTTCAAAAAACCATCGTGTTTGCTACTTAAATCTAATGACAGTAGAACCCTAATATAAATTAGAAAAGGGGGAAGAATTAACAAACAATAAAAGAAAGCTATTGAAATAAAAAAGAAATGAAACCTAGGATTGAGTTTAGCCGGAGGGAACAAGTTACCTAAGCAAGTGAAATCCTGTAGAACAAATTCCCATTTTTTCAAATCAAACTAAACAAAATGAGAGACATCAGTGTCAAGGTTAGGATTTTGTAGAGAGTATGAGAGAGAGAGAGAGAGAGAAAGAGTTGAAGACTTACCACTTTAATCAAGAATGATCGGAGGTTTGCTATTGGGGAGTGGAACTTGGTAAAGAACGAGAGAGAGGCATATAAAGGAGTGAGAGAGGAAAGAAGTGTTTCGATTTGGGAATGGGGGAAGCTTTTGTTGGAATGGCATTCTATCTAAAATTTGAGTGGGATTTCAAAATTTTTTCCGTAACAAATTTCAATATTATTTTAATAAGATTTGTTGTTGGAGATTTTTATACTAATTTAGCAACATTTATTTAAAAATAAAGTCACAAATTAATTTGCATATATATAATCTTTTACCTTTGTTTACAAACATAGCTATTAATGTTTAATAAATATTATTAAAACATATATGGTTGGGCAACATTTGAAAAATCACCTAACGTAGAAATTCTTATAGTGATCATGCAATGTGTACATGATCGACCACTAATGATATTTGACATCACTTAATTATTGTCGCAATTCATACACAATATGTTAAGACACTTTCAATATACTTATGAATATTATTTATAAAAGACATATATATGTTACATGTATATCTTTTCTACTTGTATATATTTTACAATAAGATCCTATAGATAGAAATTCTTATAGTGATCATGCAATGTGCACATGATCGACCACTAATGATATTTGACATCACTTAATTATTGTCACAATTCATACACAATATGTTAAGACACTTTCAATATATTTATGAATATTATTTATAAAAGACATATATATGTTACATGTATATCTTTTCTACTTATATATATTTTACAATAAGATCCTATAGATAATTAAAGCATGTGTAGAATATAATAATAAAGGTGTATTATCTATAAGATTCCACAATATTGTATTATCTAAAAATTGTCCTTGGTCAGATAAACATCTAGAGAGGACATGACATTTAGACTAACACATTATATAACTAAGGTCATCTCATTGAACTAAAGGAAAGATATCTAAATTATATAAGTGAGTGCCTAACATTAAGCAGTTACATTAGACATGACTTACCAATAGAGGATACCACATGTTTAATGTCATTAGTCCATTCTCTATATGAATGGACATAAGTAATCTCTAGACTTGAGCCCTTCACATATCCTATATATGGAATGTTGTGCTTTGATGTTGTTAAATGCAATTTTCATTTAGAACGTGAATAATACAATTATTAGGTACAATATGAAATAAAGAGGATAATGATGAGTGAAGATAGAATTCATCACTCTCATGGATTAGGAAGTCAATATCGAGTGCACCTTAGTTGAGATAATAATGATTTCTAAGCCCATAGCTATGACAAGCTTCACTAAGTCTATTTTATCTCAAAAATCAAGTAAATGACTTGACATTGATAATATTATATGCAATGGTTTGATTTGGATATTATTTGATGAAGAGATTTAATTATACAATAATTAGTTCATATTGGTTTCTAGTTCATAATTTTTCTATTACAATGGATGACAAATAACTATTACTAGATGGTTACCTTGGTCTATATTCAAATAGATACTATCTTTGTATATAGAAACCTAGAGGGTCACACCTAATAGCATGTTAATAGGAACAAAATAATTAACTAATAATTTCAATGGATATTAAAGTTATATCAATCTTTATTTATTTTAGAACTAGAATAAATTGGTCAAGCAATAATAAATTGGAAACAACTTATATTAATAGTTACCTTTACTATAGAGAATACATTTACAATTAAGTACATTTTAAATGATATGTATTTTATTTATTACCTTTACCATCTATGTAGAAGTAAATGGAGTTCATTAGTTCTATATTCAATTGTTATGCAACTAAAAAGTATATAGCAATTGAAAAGTTAGTGGAATGAAAAGTCCTTTAATTAATTTTAGTTAATGTAATGTTTTAAAAGGGGATAATGGACAGATAAGGAGTTCCATGTTTTCTATTGTTTTGTACATCAATGAATAATACTAAGAGAATAACATTTTGCTTCTAAGTGTTATAATTCTAATTAGAATTATTTATCAATATAAAGGATTAGAATTTATTCTTGTTAATGTGTGTGTCATTACCATTAGAGGGACTACATTTGAAGTACTTATATTTGAACACATTTGATAAACAATAACTCGATATTGAGATCGTACTAAAACTCCATCCTCAAGAGGTGACAATTTTTTGTTATTACTGGAAAAAAGGTACTTTTTTTTATAAATTATTGAATTGTACTATATTTTACATATCGCACATCGATAATAAGATAGATTTTATAGAAAATTTAAAAATTCTACTGTGTTTTCTAAGATCTACAAAACCTAACAATTATAGGAATAGATTATAATAATTATTTAAATAGAAAAGTATAAATAGAGTAAAAGGAGAGGAAAGGAAAATAATAATATGAAAATAAAAAAATATTAAAAATAAGGTTGTTGGAAAAATATTCCCAATAATACAACACTTAAAATCACTAGAGGATTTTAATTTAAAGGAAATTTTGTCAAGGATATTTACTCATATTAAGGCCTTTCTTCTTCCTACTCTTCACTCTTCGTAGAAAATCAATTTTTTCTCAATTTATTCTCAAACCGACACTAGATTTGAGATCTTAGCACATATTACAACATTTTCCTACATCAATTCATAAAAATTCATCCAAATATGAACGTTGGTCTCATTTTCACTCTCTATATATGAAGAAAAAAATGGTATATTTTTTTTGGAACTTTTGTTCACTTGTACATATCTATAATCATGAAAAATTACTTTGTACATGCATGAGAAGAAAAAAAAAAGGGTACTATTTTTAAACTTTTGTCTTCTTTCAAGGCATTGGGGGGTTAGAATGCTTCACTTCATCCTCTTTTCCCAAGGGTTTAATAATTGACATTGAACCCATCTCATATGATAGGAGTTACTAGTATACTGGACCCTACTTTGCTATGCACTATTTTCACTTGTACATGTCTATAATCATGAAAAGTAACTTCATATGTGCACATATTGTGCTACCATGTTAGTCTAGTTAATTTCTTTTTCCCTCCTGATTTGTTCACCTTGTTAATATGCATGTGTAATATGTAACATAAGCACATTTAATTATTTTTTATTCTTTTCTTTTGAATTTTGGTCAATTTAAATGCTAATTCATCTATTACATATAGTGTAGTAATACTAAGTACTAAATCACTTCCTATTATGGGTATGTGTATGTAAATTATAATTTTAACTATTGTATTACTAGTATTTGTGACTATGCTTTTCGTAAGTAGAATACATGATTTTTTTTTGTTGTTGTGAATTTTAGGAAGTTGTTGTGAAAAACAAGGTGAGAATGAATATTGTGAGAGTAGTTTACTATACTAAAGGAAACATTGTACATGGGGATAATGGGGTACGCTATGATAAACGCTAGACAACTATAGTCGG
The DNA here is from genome assembly GCA_024138015.1 of Lumnitzera littorea. Classification (NCBI taxonomy): domain Eukaryota; kingdom Viridiplantae; phylum Streptophyta; class Magnoliopsida; order Myrtales; family Combretaceae; genus Lumnitzera; species Lumnitzera littorea. The sequence goes on along the minus strand of JAMXBB010000012.1, from coordinate 78,275,504 downwards.
GGTCCTAGTTGGTGCAACTTATGATTAGTTAGTGGATTTGATATGTAATCATCTTCGAGTTGACATGATCACTCACTTAGTTAAGTTAATCCACAAGTGTTTTTTTAGGAGGTAGTAAGGATTTGTTCTTGTTGTGCCTGTAAACAATGACTATGATGTCTAGCGATTGTTGGCATCCTCCAAGCATGTGGTAAAGCTACTAGTCCAGCAAAGATGTATATTGAAATTCATGAAATCTACATCCATGCAACAGTTAAGTACGGTTTCGAAGGACATGAGAGTAATGTTAGGTTTCAAATTAAAAGCTAGGTGTATGAATCTCAATTAATTTCACCCACTAAAGAATTGAGTAGTAGTGGCATGCCTCTTCGAGCTAACCTTTTGATCATAAGCAAATCTAACAAGGATACAAATGAGGAGAATGAATTAGTTTGTGAGGACATTGCTAGATTCTAATGAGATTGATTCTAATGATGATATTGGTGCAAGAAAAGGGTGGCTCCAATTTATAAATGAAGCTCATGGGTCGAGCAAAAGGAACGATTGGAGGCATGGGGTGACTGCAGATGTGATTGCGGTTGGAAGTTCAAAACCTATGCCATTCTATACGACTAATGTAGGTAGTAAACTTATATCATCTAAGGAGAGCAAGAATGATAGTGAATGGAACTTCAGCGATGAATTTAACGTAAGCATGTAGTTTTAGAAGAAAGAACATTTGTCATGACTATAAAGATGCACCATGTTTTGAACTACCATAACTTTCTTATTGTGGAGTCAAAATAGAAAACCCAGCATGTCAAATGTGTTAATAATGATAAGGGTTATAGGTGGAGGCTTTGAGCATGCTAGATAGCATGCAAGGTATTTCCAAATCACTAGGTTTGAGGGTCTACACACATACTTAAATCCTACTATTAGCTAAGACCACTTCAATATGACTCAATGACCTTGTCTTGCTATATTATTGAGGAAGTATAGGAATCGCTTAGTATTAAGGTGAAACATCTCTAAGTAACCATTTGCAAGTAGTACAAACATACTGTACACATAAAGAGAGTTCAAGAAGCTAAGCATAAAGCTATTAAACAAGTTTATGGAAAGTGGGAAGAATTATATGTAGTGCTTCCACATTTATTATTTGTTATGCAAGAGGTAAATGCGAATACGATGGTTAAGTGAAAATGTCAAGAAACCAACATTATAAGGCATGTGTTTTGGATTTTTAGGCTGTATAATGAAGCTTTTGTCCATTGCAAGCATGATACTGTACCCTACTCTAATGATATAGGTAAACTAATAGCTTGTCTCATATGTAAATGGTTAAACTAACTGATTTATCCTTTTTTTTCAAGCTATTGGTTACCATTGATGGTGCCTTTTTTATATGGAAAGTATAAGCATAAGCTTTTCATAGCAATAGGAGTTGATGGTGAAAATCATATCATCCTATTAGCATTTGTAATATGGTAGATGAAGAATGTCAAGATAGTTAAGGTTGGTTCTTTAAGTGTGTTCTCATTTACATGATAAAGGAATGTGATGTATGTTTGATCGTCAATCATTATGTTAGTATATGGTCCGCAATTGAGGGCCAGAGTACAATGTAGCCAAATGGTTGGCCATTACATTGGTTTATCTGTTATGCTGCTAGTAATTTCAATTCCTAAGCCAAGAATAAGGAATGCAAAGAACTGACATAAAAGTAGCATATTTGGGCAACCTTGTAAATTCCGTGCATGCTATGATGTGGTTTGCATGATGAGTCCTTATACTTAAGTATACTTTACAAACTTGTACCTATGAATGTGAACTCTAAGATGTAATGATGGAGCTTGTTTTAAACATGAGACCACAAACATTGCTGAGAGTTATAACAATGCCTTAAAGGATGCTAGGAACTTGCTCGTTGCTACATTAATGAAGAAAACATTTTATAACTAGAATGACTACTTCAATAAGCGCAAGATTAAGACTTCAAATCAGATGGGCATGGTAAGGTGTTGATGAAATATGCTAAGGAGAAGTATGATAGGTGACACAAAGTAGCTAGTGGCCATCGTGTTGTGATTTTTACTATAATGAGCAAATATTCGAGGTGATAACTGCATTACACCCTACTGTACATAAATTAAATGGAAAAAACAATCACATGGTTGTACTTAGGACTCACTAGTGTACTTGTAAGAAGTGGCGAATATATAGGATTCCATGCTCCTATGCAATGAAAATGATGGGAAAAATGAGCATGGATTGTACAAAACATGTTGGTCATTGATATACATAGTAGAATCAGCTACGTACATATGTATGTTCTTTCATGCCCTATGTTAACAAGGCCAATTGGACTTCACTTAGGAAAACTGACTCTAGAATGAGATGGACATTTGAGAGGGGCTTCTAGGGTATTTATGTAGATTGTGCACTAGGGATAGATATAATAGGAGAAGATGTCTACAATGAAGCCAATGGTCAACATCGAGTGGATCTACAGATACAATTTATAAATTTTATGCATGAACTATTAATAGTTACCGTTTGTTTCCATTTTTTATATCCTTAGATGCCATTTTTACTTCTCATTGGTTGTGTATCAATCAAATCTTCACTATTTCATCAAAAAAATGCAAGTGTAGATTGATCTAAGACTGGTTAATAGGTCACTTCTTTAGTTGTAGCCCTTTACAAGTTTGAGCTAGTGTAGAGTGGTAAGGTTAGAACTATTGAATTGCTCAACAACTATAGGTCGTTTTGTTATGTTTGTTGTAACATGGTTTCCTTTTTTCCTAATCATAAGAGAACTACTAGCTTATGTACCATAGATGAGAAGTAATCTTCAAATGTAAGAATGGAGACGAGATACTAATGGATCCATAGATGATCACCTATTTCGAGCAATCAAGTTTTCTTGGTGCAAGGTAGGTGCCATTCATACAACTCGACTAGCATATGAAAACTACCTTAGTGGAGTGCTGGAGAGAGAAGAAAGAAGAAACATACATTCCACTTCCATACTAACAAGATGACAATTACCTTACAAAATATGTCTTTACTTGTTGGTCTCCCTATTGATGTAGTGATTTTGAATGATAGTAACTTTATCTTAGTTAGACTATTATGCTACTATGTTGGGTGTTGATTTAGTGCTTATGAATGATTGCACTAACTTAGAGAGTTAAGGGATTGTTAACTTAATCTTCTAGGTGTTCTCCTAAGTAAAACCTAAGTAAGATACTAAATTTCTACTAGGGAGAGTTCGAAAACAAGAATTAGATAACTAGGTTGAATAAAATTTAAAGACAAATGGTGTTGAATGATATACTCGAGTTGTTATTGCATAGCATGGCATGGCATGGCATAAAAGGGACCTATGGGTCAAAATGTTCAAAATGAGGCTTCTAAGTGATCAAGAAAAATCATGGCTTTATGAACTCAATTTTTGGAAGTATATAGATTCTCATTACTTAAGCATCTTGACTATTTTGATAGTCTGATTTGGTAAACTACAATGTGTAATCTAATTTTGTAAAACAAAGTTGAGGGTAGACTATAGTGTATAGTCTAATTTAGTTGGGAGTTCTACTACCAGGCAACTCCTTATTGCCTTAGGTTCCTAAATATTATATCCAGATGCCTAGCTATGTTGACTAACCGAATGAGGATATTGGAAGGGCGTAGGATATCGTTAGCGATGCATGCCATGTGCATCAATATAGCATGCCCTACATTGCTAGTAATAAATACCCGGTTGAGCTATTGTATGTTTTAAGTTGAAAGTGCTAATTATGATCAAAATGTTTCAGTTTTGATATTGCCTATATTGTATTATTTTTTTTTCCACTCTGACTCAGCTTCAATAGCTAAGGGGAAAAAATGTTTTATCCTCAAAGTTAAAAGCATCATGAAGGGTCCAACACTAGGGAGATGTATACTAAGAGCATAAGTCAGAGTCGGCAACTTTTAGATGGAATCTATACTAATTCGAGAATCCTTCTATTTTAAAGATGACAAAAGAAAAGGATTGTTTATTTTTTGATGTAAATATTAAGCTGTACATATAATTTGTAACCAAATGTCCAGTTGAACTCTAATGTAGCAATTCCATTATCATATAAATAAATTTTTCTTTTGATGAATCAACATGTTGAGTTAAGTTTTTAACAGGTATTCTTGTGTGATGGTGCATCATGTGCTATGCTGAGATGCGATATCCTTTAGGTGGTATCAAAGCATTAATTAGGGACCTTAACCTTTAGGCACATGTGAGATGTGTAGGGTAGTTAGGTAATAAAAAGTGATAATTTAGTAAAACAACTATAGTAGTTATCTATAGAATTTTATGTGATGTTCATTTAGAAAGATAATTCGTAGGGGATATAGAAGATTACCAATGAATTAGGTATTTAAGGAGCAAAAGGAGGGACTACCCCAATAGCCTTAACCTAACCTTGAGTAATTACAACATATAGAGGAATTAGCACAACAATTTACGACTGTATTGGAAAAAGTTGGTGGAGATAGATAAGTTAGCTTAGGTATAGCAAATAGTGAAACCATTTAATGAAAAGAACACTAATCCTTTGATAGCAGAAGAATAGATTGAGTTGTTGGAGAAAGCCTTTGAAATTCATGAGGTTAAGGAAAATAAGAAAGTTGGGATAGCTGCTATTCTGTTAAGTAAAGATGCAAGTAATTGGTAAGAAGCAAAGAAACAGAATTTACTACAACCTATTGATTGGGCTACATTTAGAGATACTTTTCTAGAACACTATTTTTCTAAGTGTGTAAGAGAACAAATGTGTGAAGAATACTATAAGCTAAGACCATAAGGCAAGACAATTGAAGAATATGAGAGGGAATTTAATATGCTATTGAAGTTTGCTCCTGAAGTTGTATTAAATAATGAGGTTTCTAATGTTAAGCGATTCAAGACCAAGCTTGATTTTTATTACCAAGTAAAGCTGAAGAGGAGTAGTGTGGAAAGATATACAGATGTTTTCAATGAAACTCGTTTGATCAAACAAGTTCGTAATCTTCGACGAGCCGCAAATAAGATTGAGAATAAGAAAAGGAAGTTAGATGTTAGTTCTAGCAACAAAAGTAATCTACCTAAAGGAAAGAAGTTCTTTAATCCACAAAAGGAAATAGAAGACTCCTGCCAAAAATTCAACCTTGTTGGAAGTGTAATGAAGAGCATTGAGCTTAGAAATGCCTTAAATTGAGAGGGAAGTGTTATAGGTGTAGTGAAACTAGACATCTAGCTAAGTGGTGTGAAAATCCTGATTCAAGAGGTATATATTGTTATCGATACCATCGGCGAAGGCATACTATTCAACATTGTGTAAGATAGTAATGGGAGAGACCAATTTAGCAACAAAAGCAAACTAGTAGATTAGGATCGAGTAATAGGAATAAATGACATAGAAGGGAAAAATCTAAGCCTAGGGAGCAAGGTAAGGTATATGCTTATGATGTTCAGCTAGAAGAAGTTAGAGATGATAAGGGTGTAGCAAGTATGACCTCTAAACTTAATAACTTAGAGTGTTTGAGTACCTGGTAGCTAATACTTGATAAATAAGAAATACTTCAAAATAGTAACATAGTTGTCATAAATTGTTTTAGGACTGGTATGTATAGGAGATAGTTATGCCTATACATATACTTTGTTTGATATCGGGGCAATTCACTTGTGCATATCAAAAGATTACAATAATAGAAATAAATAGACCTTAGTTTATGAACTAATAGTTATAACCCCTATTGAAGGAGAAGAAGCAGTGCAACATAAAGTGAAGAATGGGGAATGTGAATCTAGATACTCATGAGATAATTGTAGAGTTTATTGTCTTAGATATAAAAGGATTGGATGTAACACTAGAGGTAATCATAGAGCAAATGTTGATTGTAAGGAAAGGATAGGGGTATTTAAGTGGCCTAATGAGAAGGGAATCGTAGAAGATTTACAAAAACTTAAGTGTTGAGAGAAGTTGTTAAAAGAAAAATAACTTGTAAAGGAGGAGTTGAAAGTAGGCATTTAGGAGTTGATCTTAAAGAGAATATGTATGTTGTAGTGAGGCAAGCTAAAGTTGTTATTGGAATGAATGGAATAGTAAGAAATGTCAAAGGTGGATGATCAAGAGTGAGTTCCAAGAATAAATCAAAATTTTTATTGGAAGTATAATCGAAGACTAATTTAGAGGTTGATTTTGTATAGAATGAGATTATAATTCATAAGGTAATAGCTAATGATGAGATTAAGGAGTCAAATGACAATAAAGCATGTGAAGTTTGGGTGTATAACTACAACACTATGAGATGTATGCCTTTTATGTACCATTGGCACATGTGATAAGTAAGAAGACAATGGCAAATCTATGAATCTCATGACTCTTCTATCAAAACAACTCAAGTTTGTTATGTCCCTTGTATCTTTCATGACAAAATTTCCTATCTTTTGTAAGTCCTATTGTGTCAATTGTTAACTAGAAAAGTGTTTAGTGTCTTTTGAGTCTTCTTTGTCAAGAGTTGTGTCAATTTATGTCAGGTCTAGTTAAGTCCACTTGGTCCTAGTCATTCTTTATCTCCTTAGTGTACAAGTGGGTGGAAAGTTTAGATTTGTCAAACTCATTTTTGCTGATATATGTATTAACCATAGGAATTACCCATGATCTTAACTGTAATCATTAAGCGACAATCATGGTATCAAACCTATAGACGTGAAGAAATTGAATTTATTATGTTCATCTTAAATGAAAATTGGGACTTGGACAATGTATAAGTGATAATGATGAGGTGAAAAGACATGTTGGCTAACTATGGGATATATAAGGTAATAATGGAAGAGATGATAGTCAGTTTTATAGGACTAATTAATACAAGAGTCTAAACTAATTAAGGGGATGAAATGATGATTGAGTAGAGATACTAGTTTGGATGGAGATAAAGGAATGGTACAAGAACATGCTAGTATGATATGAACAATTGTAAGGGTTAAAATCATAGACAGTGATATGATGGTTGTGGTCTTTAAGATAAGAACTTAACGAAGTCATAGTAATTGACTAGTTACTATGGAAAGATGACTTGAAAAAAAAAAAAAGGAGCAAAACATGATCAATTATATTAAGCTTATATAATAAAGGTTAGAAACACATGATGAAGGAAGTAATGAGTCAGGTAAGTCAAAACAGAAAGTTCATGAGTTGATAAACTTGAGGTTAAGATACAGGAGTCGATATTGGAAGATTAAACGCTTTAACAATAGTTGATGATAATGATGTGATGTAGGAATCAAAGCTATATAACAAAAGTGCAGTATTAAGTTACAAACATGAATGTCTTAGGTTGTGGAAGTTTCAAGGATGAAACTTTTAGTAAGGAGGGTAGGATGTAATATCCCAAGATTTTAAGCTAATACGATAACCCTAGAATCTAAGCTCCTAAATTTAGGGTGTTAGACAACGTTATCCATTTTGTTCAAACTTTATAGTAAAACTAGAAAAGTTAGATGAAGTATTTTAGTAAAGGTAATTTTTTGAAATAAGCTATATAAAAGGATTAATTTGAGAAAAAATGTCAATTTATCGATAAAGTCGATAAACTATCGAAAATGAGAAATTCAAACTTTTAAATATAATGAGATATTAAAGATAAATTANCGTAATCTTCGACGAGCCGCAAATAAGATTGAGAATAAGAAAAGGAAGTTAGATGTTAGTTCTAGCAACAAAAGTAATCTACCTAAAGGAAAGAAGTTCTTTAATCCACAAAAGGAAATAGAAGACTCCTGCCAAAAATTCAACCTTGTTGGAAGTGTAATGAAGAGCATTGAGCTTAGAAATGCCTTAAATTGAGAGGGAAGTGTTATAGGTGTAGTGAAACTAGACATCTAGCTAAGTGGTGTGAAAATCCTGATTCAAGAGGTATATATTGTTATCGATACCATCGGCGAAGGCATACTATTCAACATTGTGTAAGATAGTAATGGGAGAGACCAATTTAGCAACAAAAGCAAACTAGTAGATTAGGATCGAGTAATAGGAATAAATGACATAGAAGGGAAAAATCTAAGCCTAGGGAGCAAGGTAAGGTATATGCTTATGATGTTCAGCTAGAAGAAGTTAGAGATGATAAGGGTGTAGCAAGTATGACCTCTAAACTTAATAACTTAGAGTGTTTGAGTACCTGGTAGCTAATACTTGATAAATAAGAAATACTTCAAAATAGTAACATAGTTGTCATAAATTGTTTTAGGACTGGTATGTATAGGAGATAGTTATGCCTATACATATACTTTGTTTGATATCGGGGCAATTCACTTGTGCATATCAAAAGATTACAATAATAGAAATAAATAGACCTTAGTTTATGAACTAATAGTTATAACCCCTATTGAAGGAGAAGAAGCAGTGCAACATAAAGTGAAGAATGGGGAATGTGAATCTAGATACTCATGAGATAATTGTAGAGTTTATTGTCTTAGATATAAAAGGATTGGATGTAACACTAGAGGTAATCATAGAGCAAATGTTGATTGTAAGGAAAGGATAGGGGTATTTAAGTGGCCTAATGAGAAGGGAATCGTAGAAGATTTACAAAAACTTAAGTGTTGAGAGAAGTTGTTAAAAGAAAAATAACTTGTAAAGGAGGAGTTGAAAGTAGGCATTTAGGAGTTGATCTTAAAGAGAATATGTATGTTGTAGTGAGGCAAGCTAAAGTTGTTATTGGAATGAATGGAATAGTAAGAAATGTCAAAGGTGGATGATCAAGAGTGAGTTCCAAGAATAAATCAAAATTTTTATTGGAAGTATAATCGAAGACTAATTTAGAGGTTGATTTTGTATAGAATGAGATTATAATTCATAAGGTAATAGCTAATGATGAGATTAAGGAGTCAAATGACAATAAAGCATGTGAAGTTTGGGTGTATAACTACAACACTATGAGATGTATGCCTTTTATGTACCATTGGCACATGTGATAAGTAAGAAGACAATGGCAAATCTATGAATCTCATGACTCTTCTATCAAAACAACTCAAGTTTGTTATGTCCCTTGTATCTTTCATGACAAAATTTCCTATCTTTTGTAAGTCCTATTGTGTCAATTGTTAACTAGAAAAGTGTTTAGTGTCTTTTGAGTCTTCTTTGTCAAGAGTTGTGTCAATTTATGTCAGGTCTAGTTAAGTCCACTTGGTCCTAGTCATTCTTTATCTCCTTAGTGTACAAGTGGGTGGAAAGTTTAGATTTGTCAAACTCATTTTTGCTGATATATGTATTAACCATAGGAATTACCCATGATCTTAACTGTAATCATTAAGCGACAATCATGGTATCAAACCTATAGACGTGAAGAAATTGAATTTATTATGTTCATCTTAAATGAAAATTGGGACTTGGACAATGTATAAGTGATAATGATGAGGTGAAAAGACATGTTGGCTAACTATGGGATATATAAGGTAATAATGGAAGAGATGATAGTCAGTTTTATAGGACTAATTAATACAAGAGTCTAAACTAATTAAGGGGATGAAATGATGATTGAGTAGAGATACTAGTTTGGATGGAGATAAAGGAATGGTACAAGAACATGCTAGTATGATATGAACAATTGTAAGGGTTAAAATCATAGACAGTGATATGATGGTTGTGGTCTTTAAGATAAGAACTTAACGAAGTCATAGTAATTGACTAGTTACTATGGAAAGATGACTTGAAAAAAAAAAAAAGGAGCAAAACATGATCAATTATATTAAGCTTATATAATAAAGGTTAGAAACACATGATGAAGGAAGTAATGAGTCAGGTAAGTCAAAACAGAAAGTTCATGAGTTGATAAACTTGAGGTTAAGATACAGGAGTCGATATTGGAAGATTAAACGCTTTAACAATAGTTGATGATAATGATGTGATGTAGGAATCAAAGCTATATAACAAAAGTGCAGTATTAAGTTACAAACATGAATGTCTTAGGTTGTGGAAGTTTCAAGGATGAAACTTTTAGTAAGGAGGGTAGGATGTAATATCCCAAGATTTTAAGCTAATACGATAACCCTAGAATCTAAGCTCCTAAATTTAGGGTGTTAGACAACGTTATCCATTTTGTTCAAACTTTATAGTAAAACTAGAAAAGTTAGATGAAGTATTTTAGTAAAGGTAATTTTTTGAAATAAGCTATATAAAAGGATTAATTTGAGAAAAAATGTCAATTTATCGATAAAGTCGATAAACTATCGAAAATGAGAAATTCAAACTTTTAAATATAATGAGATATTAAAGATAAATTATTTAATTTATAAGAATAGTAAATAAATTTGAATTATATATAATATATATGTATTTACTTATGATATGCATTATATGTATTAAATATATATATAATAATAATTTATCAAAATAAGGTAAATTAATATAAAATAAAGGAAAATTAATTAAAAAATGAATGGATAAGTCGTCAAATGATGTGACAGCATAAGAATAACTTGGAAACCTGAGTCATTATAAGATGAACAAGGAAATGACAGATAGTGCCTAGTCAACAAGTATGAAAATAGAAAATGGCATGTTTTAACCCACTTTTTGACATGCAAAAATTCTAAACCCTATATATAGGACTCCAAACCTCATTTGCAATGTTTTAGAAACCTAAAAACATAAGAAAATAATTTTATAAAATTAGAAAAAAAAAACTAGGAAAAAATAAAATAAAAATATAACAAAAATTAGGGTTAAAGTTGGTCTAGGGTGGTTCATACGCAAAGCACAGCCTAACTTAGAGCAACTTAGAAGACTAATAGAGGGTGGTGTAGTAAGCTTTTTCGACAAATTGTGGTAGATAGGTGATGATCGGAGACGATCGATTTAGGTGAACTAAAATTCTGACCAAAATTTTCATTAATTTCTAAAAATCTCAAACAATGTAATTTAATTATGAAATTTGGCTTTCTAAGTTTATTTTATGTATAGATTAATTTAGTAATTTTATTTTAATTAAATAATTAGTGAAAATATACGGTTCTTAAGAAAATACCCTATTTGGGTGAAAATTGAATTAAATTTTAGAAATATTAAATAATGTCCTTTTGAGATGAATTTTTGTACATAATATGTTTAATATATTTATTCAATTGTAGTAACAATAATTTTTGAAAATCTCCATGTTTACTATTTACTATATTTATTTTGAATAAAACTGATAATTTTGATCATTTATTTGAATAATTTGTTTTTGATAAAATTAATGAATGAGCCTTACATGTTTTGACTTTTAGAGGTTTATATGGATATTTAGAACACTTAAATTTTATCTGACACATAAATTTGTTTATTTTCCCTAATTTTCCATAATTTTGAGCTAAAACCACTATTTTCGTAAAAATAGATAATGGCTAATTTAGTGTAATTGGTCAATAATTAAACTACATATTTTTGTGAGTCTATAAGATTTTTTTTTAAATTAATTGAGCTCGTGTACTATTTATTACATATTTTCCTAATATAAACCTATATATTAGCCTAATATGCGAAATAATGAATAATACTATTAAAGTGTTTGTTAGATAATGTAAGATTGATAACTATGACACATAATTGATATTGGGCATAGTTGAAAAGTATAAAATTTTAGGATTTCTAGTTTAGAATTAAAGCCTACTCGAGTCAATTACGAAATTACGACAATATACGATTGAGTCAATAGTGAGAAAGGGTATTTTAGGCTTTTGACAATATTGATTAATCTTGATTCTTAAGATATGTTAATAGTACTCAAAATAATAAACATGATAATATAAAGTTTATCGAAATCGGATAAGAATAAATAAGATACGGTTAAATGAAGTTTAAAAAACGCAGTAATGAAAGCTTATAAGAGTTTAGGTTCAACCTATAGTTGATTTGGAGATTGTATTTATATTTTCCTAGGTGTGATAAGTAAGAAAGGACCATATCGCAAAGATTAGGATTTTGCGCTACTATTAAGGGCAGGTAAGTAAATCTAACCCATGCTTTGAATAGATATATTGCTACTCATAACATTATTTACTATGTTGATTAGATATGACTATATCTTGGGTGAACTGATATGCTAATATAGTAGATGCCAATGTGATGATTTTGAATAACAATAACTATATCTTGATTAGAATGTTATGCTACTATGTTGGGTGTTAATTTCGTGCTTATGCATAATTGTATTGTAAACCTTACAAATTTAGCTATTTAAGAGTAGAATTAAACCCTAGTACTATAAATAACTGCATGAGTTGATAATACTGAATAAGATAAACATTTTATTAAATTATGAAATTGAATATATTATAAGTCATAAAATACCTAAAATTTTGCTTAAAACCTAAATCGTATATGAAAATCCTAAACACTATACATATAAATACTCGAAATTGAACTCGAACTTGACAAAAAACTCTAAAACTATAATTTTAAGCATATAAAATGAATAATTATACCTTAATAGTAATAAAACCCTAAACGTATATAATTATCGATTAATATGTGTAATCGCGTAAAATTATTAATGAGCACATTGAGATAACTCGTAAATATTATAAATATAAAGGATAATAATTAAATTAATAAATTTTATAAAAGTTTCAAATAATATTTATTAATTATTATTTTTTATTTATTTATATTTTGAAATTCCTAATTTTTCTTATTTTTCTTTTCCTTCTTTTTCCCTTTCCTTTTCCTTTTCCTTTTCTTTTCCCAATTTTTCTTCCTTACCATGTGAACTTTCCAGAATGTTTTAGCTACCTTGTGTGCAAAACAAATTATCCATGCGCAAATTACAAAGGGATGAGATAAGAGATAAGTCCCATCAAATCAATAATTAATGCTTTCATTATCTTCTTTTCCTCTTTCATTTATATTGCCTTATGTTGTGTTTCTCATGGCCAGATAACAACTTCTAGGATTTTCTTTTTCTTTTCTCTCCAAATCAACTTCTAAAAGACAAAAACACATCCCCACCAAACAAAAAAAAAAAAAAACATTTCCATATTTTCCTTCCATTAATTTCTTTTTCTCAACTTTCTTCTTACTTCCTTACAAGTATAAGAAGAAGAGGTGACTTTCCAATTTAGTAATGGATAGGTGGTATGTATATTTTATTTATTTGTAACAATTATTTAGAGATACTCTTTTACATACATATGTTTGGTAGGATCACATGTGTATCATAAGAATATATAGTGAAATTCTATGTAATTTATTATTTCATATATGTGTTTTATTAATTTTGCAAAGGAGTATATGTACATATGTCCATATATGTATAAAGTACTATGTGCAGGTGTATATTATAATTGATTAAATAATATTTGGCACCAAAAAGATTTATGTTTATGTATAGATATACACGTATATATATGTGTATATATGTTATTTCTTGATAAATATATATATAATAGATAACCGTACATATATAAATATATGTATATGTTAAGTATTTTTTTTTTACATATATGGCCGTATGTACATATGTGTGTAAATTAAATATTTTTATCATATGGAAATCTATATAAGTAGGAAACCACAATTATATGTATATATATAAAGTACAAAAGATACAAATATAAAATAAGTATATGTATTGTATAGGTACATACATATACAAGTGTATAGCACATATAGTATATTTAATGTTATACTATTAAATTACATAAGAATATACGTATAACTGAGTAAAGAAAATTAATTAAAATATATATATGTATGATAATATGTATGCTAATAGTATATTATGTATGAATAGGTGAGAATACATAAATAGTATACATGCAAAATACCATAATATTAAATTAATAGATAAAGTAATATATGAATATATTATATCTATGCTGTAAGATTTAAGGGGATAAAAAACAATTAATTTGAAAAAATTTAATAAAATATAGTAATAAATATAATTATATAAATATTTAGTAAATTACAAAATAAGAAAATTATAAAATACAAGAATTAGATATTTATTAAACCATAAATATAAGAGAAGGCTTAAAATAATATATTATTATTTAAGTCAAAATAATAAAATTTCTTAATATTTTTGCACCATAATGGAAAATGCGGGTTACAACATCCAAAACAAACCTCGCTATGGAAAAGTACATTCGAAAATGATAAAAACGAACTATAAGTTCATAAAAATCAAACTTAAGCTAAAAAAGTTATATACGATTAAAAATTTTAGATAAACTGAGAAAAATATATAGAAGATTTAAGTTAAATTATATTTATACTATACTTGAATTATAGTAAGGAACTAGATAAATAATGATAGATATTTAGTTAATCAATAAACCTAGTTTTTCATAATACTTATAGATTTATTTATCTTTTTGGTACCCAACTATCAAAAACTGGAAATCCCAAAGATTGGAAAAGTGAGCATTAACCTAAGTGAAGGAGTTCTTATGATCTACTATCTACTTGTTATTTATTATTTGTGTGTTATTTGTTGGTTGATATTGATTGTTTGATTTAACAACCGATTGCCTTGTGTACTATCATCCGTGTGATCACTCTCTTAAATTGGTAAATATAACTATTCGACTAAAATAACTAGTTATATCTATCGCATGTCTGTAATTCAATTGGTATATTAATAGAGAGTGCTAACTTTGTAGATTTTTGAGAAAAGTATTTTTGAAAAACATTCTTCCACTCTTAAATATATTTTGTATGTTTTCTATGAGGGCTCGTAGTGCCCTTGAATGATATTTCTATGGTTGAGATAAAGCTAATATAGTATCTCCAATTAATTACAAGGGGATAAACATATTTATGCCCATAGGGCCTTAGATATTGGTTGATAGCGAGATGGACTTATTTTATGTGCTCGAGGGGCCTTTAATATGTTTAGTAGGCGACCCTAGTTGGGGTCTACCTATATTGATTGTTGATTCTCAAACTAAGGTAATAGTTGAGTAACGTCTTGTAGGACGTTGCCCCTAAGTAGCCTTATGCAATTAAGGTAAGGTGCTCCGTACAAGTAAGTATAGAGGAAAAATCGTCATGTCAATGATGTAAATCTACATTATCCATAGTTCCAAACTCATATAGATGTATTGCTTGCATTCATCGCACTTGCATTCATTTGTATGTAGATAGCTTACATGTATGCTAATAATGTTTGTTAACTCGCTTAACTGTAGTGGTGAGGAATGCACTCACTAAGCCATAGTTTGCTCATTCCTCTACAGTTTCTTTTGCAGGTTTCTTGTAAATAGGGATTGGGATAAGCTTCAGAGTAGAGTACAAATTGAAGATAGGTTTGGTAATGTCAGACTTGATTGAAAAGTATATAGTGGTAAAGAAACAATTTATGTAGAGCATATTCATATAATAGGATTATGTAGTATTTCTTATAAATTAGTAAGTTGTTTTACCTTATTTTAGCATTTGGTAGGAGATATCGATTCTCTGCGGTTATGATGGACTATGGCCTATTGGATATCCATAATCATTGTTACTTATATTTCATAGTAAGTTAATTAATTAAAAATTGAAAACCTTAGTAACTCATTATTTAGAGTCTTGCAATCTCTAACTTGTAAAACAGTTTTCGTATTATGGGTACACACATGATATGAAAATTTTAGGCAATCCTATTAGGACCCTCTTAGGCTCATGACATGTACTGACTTGGAGAGTTAAGAGATTGCTAACTCAATCTTTTAAGTGATCACCTAAGTGAACCTTGAGTAAGATACTAGATTTCTACTAATGAGAGTTCGAAAACAAGAATCAAATAAATAGGTTGAATAAAATTTAAAGACTAATGGTGTTGAATGATATACTTGAGTTGTTATTATATAGCATGGCATGGCATGTCATAAATGGGACCTACAGGTTAGAATTTTCAAAATAAAGCTTCTAAGTACTTAAGAAAAATCATGGCTTTATTAACTCAGTTTTTGGAAGCATATAAATTCTCATTGCCTAAACATCTTAACTATTTTAATGGTCTATTTTGGTAAACTATTGTGTATAGTCTAATTTTCTAAGACAAAGTTAGGGGTCCTATTCTCAGGCAGCTCCTTGTTGCCCCAGGTTCCTAGACATTGTATCTAGATGCCCGACTATGTCATAACCGAATGAGGATATTGGAAGGGCATAAGATATCGGTACCAATGCATGCTACGTGCATAAGCATTGCATGATGCATTGCTAGTAATAAATGCCTAGTTGGGCTAATGTATGTATGAAGCTGAATGAGCTGGTTATGATCGAAATGTTTTAGTTATGATATTACTTATATTATATTATTTGTTATTCACTCTTACTTAGCTTCAATAACTAAGAGGATGAAATGTTTTATCCTCCAGTTAACAACATCATGAAGGGCCTAACACTTGGGGGGATGTACACTAAAAGCGTAAATCAAAGTCGATGACTTTTTGTCACATCTTGGCGTAGCATAGGATGTACTACACACATAGGAATATTTGTTTATATTTAACAAAAGTTCTATTTATAACAAAAGATTACATCCATTAAACTTAACTAAACCTAGAATGCAGTACTTTTTTTCCTTTTGTTTTTATTTCATACTTACTAATCCTTCATAAAACTAAGATCAAAATATAACAAGACTTCTTCAAAAGTGGTTGACTCCATCCTACACACTCTCAAAAGACTTTTTCCCAATTGATGTTGATGTCTAATCAGTTCTCTTCATAACTTGAAAATATATAAGTATCCTCTCAACTCTCTATGAGCTAAGTGAGAGTGGATAAAACATAGCACAGAGCAAGCATAATACATATTCATAGAGATTAGTTCTATAGAGCATTTAATTTCATAACTTGAGTTATTAATATAAACTATCTATGTAGGAAATTCATGTTATGCTCATGCATGTGATATGCATTGGTGCCGATATCCTATACTTTTCTAATTCTTCATCCAACTAGTCGACATACCTGAGCATCTGGATACAACGTCCATGAACCTAAGGCAACAAGGGGCTACTTAGGAGTAAGACCCCCAACAAAAACCACCCACTATGGTTTGAAAATCCAACACATAGTTAGTCATACATCATAGCCATAATACGTTGAGCAATGCAGTTCTATATGCTCATAAGCCCACTCAATATTTTCAAGCTTTCAGAAACTTGACCTGTATGTCCTTTCGTATCATGCCATGAATGTAATAAATAATACAATAACTTAGTATCAGGCACAAATCTTAAGTTCCACATCATAAACAATTCGATTATCTCAACTTTGGCTTTATTTCTTAACTTTTTAATACATTCCTTCACATAAGGTTCACTTAGGCAAACACCTTAAAGGACAACTTAGTTTCTAAGTTTTCCAAATAGAAATATGTATTGATGAATCAATCATACATGAGGAGACATCTCACTCAGCCAACACACATTCAACAGAACCATGTATCCAATCCATCCAGCACACCATTACAATTTATGACTCGACTGACTCTAAGTCAAGTAGACATAAGTATATTGGCACGAAAACAGAAATATCCACTTACTTGAGCTTGATAGCAACATAGAATCCTAAGCTTCATGATGTGGTCCTTCCTCACCTATCATACCTAGGAAAATACACATAGAGCTCAAGTCAACTACGGGTTGATACTAAATTCTTATATGCTCTCACTATCGCGTTTCTAAACTTATTTCAACTGTATCATTTTCATTTCTTATTCGATTTTAATAAACTTTATATTGTTATAATCATTATTTTGAATATTATTAAGATATCTTAAGAATCAAGGCTAATTAATATTGTTAAAAGTCCAAAAATACCCTTTTGGATTACTGATTTGACCGTACGTCATTGTAACTTCATAATTAACTCATATAAACCCTAAATCTAAATTAAAAATCCTAAAATTCCATATTTCTCAAATTGAATAGCACCTATTATGTTCCTAAAATATTAGTCTTTCACAAATTCAATAAGTATCTCATTAGTACTAATTGTTATATCATATATTAGGCTAAATTATAGGTTTATAATATGAAAATACATAATAAATAATATACGAGCCATTCATTTCACAAAAAATCCTGTAAAATCACAAAAATATGTAGTTTAATTATTGATAATGAATTATACTAAGTTAATTATTTTCTATTTTTACAAAAATAGTGATTTTAGCTCAAAATTAACAAAAATTAAGAAACTAAATGAATTTAATCACAAGATAAAACTCAAGTGTCCCAAATATCATTATGAACTTCCAGAAATTATAATACATAGAGCTCATGTTTTGATTTTATCAAAAACTAATTAATTCAATAAAATAGCAAAATTACTAGTTTTATCCAATATAATTACAATAAATAGTAGACTTTCTTATTTTCAAAAATTCTGGTTACTATAATTAAATACATATATTAAGTATAAAATTTCAGTTTGAAATAACATTATTTAATATTTTTAAAATTTAATCTAATTTTTATCCAAATAGAGTCATTTCTTAAGCATCCTGTATTTCTAGTAATTATTTAACTAAAATAAAATTACTATGTTAATCTGCACATAAAATAACTTTAGAAAACCAAATTTCATAATTAAATAATATCATTTACTATTTTTAGAAAATTTAGAAATTTTCAGCAAGAAATTTAGTTCACTTGAACCAGCCATCTCTAACTACCGTCCAGCCACTCAACCTTAGTGAAACACCTCCCTTCGTGGTCCTTTCTTTCACCTTAAATGGGCACCACAATAGAACTCCTACAACCCTTTAAACCAGCCTAAACTGGATCCATGCTCTATTTTTGTTATAATTTTCTTATTTTTTTCTGATTTTTTTTTTTCTAAATTTTCTTGTGTTTTTGGATTTCCAAAATATTGTTTATGATGTGTGCATGCCCTATTTATAATTCCCAAATGAATTAGATTAAATCAAAATTAGACATGTAACATACACATGTCATTTTTTTAGTTCTTCTAAGTATGAGGTATCAATTTCATGTATTTTAACTTTTGACTCATTATTTTCAGTTGATCGTAGGTTGCCACATCATTGAACAACTGATCCATTCATTTTTTTTTATTAACTTTCCATTATTTTATATTAATTTCCCTTAATTTAATAATTAATTATTAAAATATATGTATTTAATACTTATAATGTATATCACATGTAAATAAATGTATATTATATATAATTTGACTTCATTTATTATTTTTACAAGTTAAATAATTTATCTCTAATATATCACTATATCTAAAAGCTCGAATTTCACGTTTTCGAATTTATTAGCTTTATCAAAAAATTGATGTTTTTCTTAACTTTTCTAACCTTACTTTGAAGTTTGAAATAAAACAGATAACTTAGTCTAGCACTCTAAATTTAGGGGCTCGGATCTTAAGGTAATCATATGGACTCGAAATCCTAAGATATTACACTTTTGGATGAAACCTATACTAATTCTAGAATCCTACTTTTTTGAAGGTGACAAAAGAAAATGATAGTTCATGTTTTAATGTAAATATTAGGTTGTACATATAAGTTGTAACTAGATGTCTAGCTGGACTTTGATATACCAACCCCCAATATCATATAAATAAAGTTTTTTTTTTTTGTTTATGAATGAGAAGGTTAAGTTAAGTTTTTAATAAATATTCCTGTGTGATGGTGCACCCTATGCTATATCGGGATGTGACACTAAAGCAATGCATGCTTTCCATACCTATTCTTATGTCTCTTAATATAGAAGAATAATTCATTGTATATAGTGATGCCTCATATAATGAACTTGAATGCTTTACAATGAGAAATGAAAAGGTTATTGCTTATGTGTCTCAATAGTTGCAGCTAAATGAGCAAAATTGTACTATATATGACTTAGAACTAGCTATAGTCATATTTATGTTGAAATTATAGACATTACTCATATGGTTAAAGGTGTGTGATTTACACCAACTATAAGAGCGTTAAATAATTGTTTAATAATAATGATCTTAATAAGAGGCAATGTCGATGGATAGAATTAATTAATAACTATGATCTTGGAATGAGTTATTGCCTTAGATAAACATAGGAGTTGATGCGTTGTATAGGAAGAATTATTTAGAAGTCACTCACTGAGCAAGAGGGATTAATTAAATAACTTGAGCAAATTAATTTGGAAATCACTTGGCATGATTCACAAAGAGAATTATCTAATTCAACAATTGAACTACGCTCCTTCATAGATTCAAAAAGGCTCAAGAGAAGGATTTAAAATTTCCATAAATTATATAGGAGTTGTTATAAGGAAAATATCCTGAATTCAAGGTTCATGAAAATGGATTCTTTTGAATGAGGGAAGATTCTATGTACTTGAGAAAAGGAATTTTGTGTGAAACTCATGTTGGGGTTATACAGTTTATCCTGGTGGTACTAAACAATATAACAATCTTAAAAGAAGTTTGTGGTATGAAGTAGGATATTGAAACCTTGTCACAAAATGTAAGACACACTAGTGAATTAAACTCTAACATCAATGGCCATAAGGGTCATTACCTATTTTTGAATAGAAGTGGTATCAATTAACTATGGACTTTGTAAGTAGCCATCTTAAAACTATTGTAAGGTTTGATGCTATTTAGGTTATAGTTAATCGACTCACTAATTATGCACCTTTTCATCAATATGATTTATTCTTTTGAAAGGTTAGTAGAGATTTATACTAGAAGAGATTATTGACTTATTGGAGTACATAAAGGATCCTTAGTATGTATCCAAATTTTGTATGAGCTTACAATAACCCTTGGGAGCTAAATTACAATCCTGTATTGCATACCATTCTTTAATTGATAGACAATTATAGCGAATTACACATACTTTGTATGATATGCTTAAAGCCTATGTGGTGTACATTTAATCGATGTTAGGATCATTCTTTGCTTTTAATAGAGTTTACATATGATAACAGTTATCACTTCACTATTTAAAGACATCTTAAGAAGTTTTATGTGGAGATAAAGGTAGATTGCCACTATTTTGAGATGATATCGAGGAAATTGTAATGGGGCTAAATCTTCTAGTAGAAATGAAGAATAAAGTGGCAATCAACTAAGCAAAAGATAAAAGAAGCTCATTATAGACATAAGTGTTGGGCCAGTTTAAGATAGCTTTATTGGGGTCTAATGTGGAAGATCATGTGTATATTAGAACATTCAATTAAACGTATCCATTAGTTGAAGACATAAGGGAAATTAAGTCTAAGGTATGTAGGATCACTAGAAATACTAGAGAGAGAAGGCAATCTTGCTTATCGATTGCCTTTACCCCCTAGTATGATAGGGACACATGACGTACTTCATGTTTCAATATTATGAAAGCATTTTTCAAACCTTGACAAATTCATAGGGAGGGAACCTTTTCAATTGATGGAAATTTTGACTTATGAGGGACAACTAGTTCAAATTTTGGATAGGGATGTTAAGAAACTCCACAATAGAGAAATTAAGTATATGAAAGTGTTGTAGAAAAAAAAAACCATAAATATAAAGCAACAACCTAGGAAATTGAAGAGGAGATGAAACGAAGATGCCTTCACTTATTTGAGAACTCAAGTACGCTTACAAGTTTTGAGAATAAAACTTTTTGTAAAGGGAGTAAACTATAAACCCTTAGACTTTTTAGAACCAAGCTATAGTAATTTTAGGATTTTATGAAAATTAAATTAATTAAGGTCATTGCTAATAGAGTTGAGCATATAGAGAATTAACTAGAATTCAATTAAAAAGAAAAAAAAACCTAGCATAGATAATAGTTAAATTATATTATTAGGACTAGTGTGAGATCTTAATGAAACCTTACTTCTTTATATGGTGCAAAATGAATATAATAACAACTAATATTCAATTTTAATTAAGTGAAATAAGAATAATATTAAATTGTATCTTAAAGATAATTCTAAAGTGGAGAAAGGGAGGAAAAAAAAATTGGGATTCAGGGGGGAGTGGGGTGGTGTTGGTGGGAGGAAAGTCAACTTTTCTATTTGCATTTTCCTGACTAAGCTAGTTGAAAATATCTCTCCCAACTTTCTTCTCAAGTTATAAATTCTTCTTAGATAAGCTTTGACCTTAGGATAGATTACATTAAAAGTTCAAACCAACCTAACCTTTTTCTCTTTT
The DNA here is from genome assembly GCA_024138015.1 of Lumnitzera littorea. Taxonomy (NCBI): domain Eukaryota; kingdom Viridiplantae; phylum Streptophyta; class Magnoliopsida; order Myrtales; family Combretaceae; genus Lumnitzera; species Lumnitzera littorea. The sequence continues at coordinate 78,253,369 of JAMXBB010000012.1, read as the reverse complement.
ACCATTTGTTATCCATTTTGCTAAAAGTAGAAAGTAATCCAATAATTTTCCTCCCTACTTCCATGCTGTCACTCCTCATGCCCCTTTCCCCTACATCTTGCTTCCATTTTTAATACTTCAATCCAACTCATCTTCCACTTTAGACTTTAAAGTGTCTTGCAATTCATAAGCACGTACACATGCTCGAGTTCAAGAAAATACAAGGCAAATCAAAGAGTTTACGTAGAACCTATAATATAACTTATACATATACATTTGTTGCTAAGAGATCTTTAGGAGATATTGTGTAGATCACTTAGGTACATTGCTAAAACATACGGAATTAGTGGATGTAATAGGAAATTTTGTAAAAACAACTTCCTTTTATTCTACTTAAGTTGAGATGCAATAGGGTGTATTTTACTCCTACATTTTCCTATGTACAAATGATGAAATCATACATGGAGTAGTATATATAGAGGGGATAAATTGTTATTGGAATTACATTGAAGCAAGTTAAAAGAATCAAACCCTAAATGTTTTCCTAAGGTTTTGGCTAACATAGGGTAATAAGGATCATTTATGACTTTTCTAAAATTGAGTGTTAAGATTACTACATAATAATATTGTAAGAAAGATTAGTGATTTCCATGACATAATCAACATGAATTCATAAGTGTCAATAAGCTCGTATTATAATGATTAATTGGGAAATTCAACAAAAAGAGAATTGAAAGAATAAATTGCGGGTAGACATATAAAGCTTAAAAGAATTTAACTTGACATATGTCAAGAATACAAGATAAGTAAAGATGGAATGATAAGGTAGTAAAACCAAGTTAAACATGCCTAAGAAACGTGCCAACTAGGGTAAACTAATTTAATGGCCTATATTTCAGTATAAGAAGTTTACAAATATCTTAATGTCATTACCCATAACATTACAATTAGAAATAAGACTATGATTGAGGAACGAAACAAGAAATGGAAAACCCTAAAGGATGGAAAATGTACCATATATAAGAAGTATGTTAAAGAACTAACTTTAGTATTATATTAAGATTGGAAAAGGATCAAAATTGGTATAAGTGATTAGTACAATTATTTTATTATTGTTTATCTTTATATAGGTGGTGTTGATGAGTCATAGGATTATTTTGATTGAATCCAATGGACGAGTGAGCATCTATGATGACTATCATCTTGTTTTATGTTTATAGTATTAGCTACACTTAAATGATATTCTGAATTAGTTTTGCATCAGGATTTGGAAAGTGCTTGTGTATGTTTAGTTGATTTGATTGATAGACTACTTAAACCAAAAGTGGAAAATAAACTTGTTTAGTGCTTATGAATTATTGTTGCTATTGATTTTCTATGGAAACTGGTTCATCACCAAATAAATGAAATTTAAGCATATCGCAACCAAACTAAAATAAGTCACGCATTGTATCCTTGCATATTCCATCCTTATTGCCATGAATGTTACACAAATAATGAAGAAAAGAATATCTTGAGTTAAGGTCCTTCCATGCAATTGCAAACCAAGCAATTCTAAGGATTGTCGTATAATTGTATGAGCTATGTTCATTATTATATTGAGGGTTGCATGCATCTGGAGGTGTCAGTAGCCTAGGGAACATTTCATTTTTTGTTCCCAAGGTTGTAGCTCAGGAGATTCTCCCTTAATGAGTAGCTGGGGGATCCTTCTCTTGTGGCACCATTATTTTATTGTGATTATAAGTAGCCAAGGATGTGTACAAAGTGAAACAACATGATTTGGATTGCCTAGACAATGATGGAACTACAAAAATCCTCAACCCAAGGTCAAAAAGGGGCGTAAACCCTAGGCTTCACACAATTACCGGTCAACTACATGAGATTTTGCATTCATATGTGTTGATAGTCGGTTTTTGCTCAACTTACGCTCGTCCTTTCGTCAACCGAGAAGTCAAGTAATCAAATCTCTTGGCATTCACACTCTTTAGAAGGTACTTGGCAATTATGTCAAGTAGAAGAAACGCTCCTAATTTGAATTCAAATTTATAGCACAAATAGTTATCATAAATACGGTTATATTTTACAATCGCTTACTATCCCTACATATTAAGGGAGATGTCACATCAAGAGCGCTCCACATATCTTAACAATTACCTCAACAATTGCCTTAAACACAACAACCATCTATAAATACCGGAAAGAAACTCAGTAAGAGGGCTTGAACACTTCTCATTCTCATACTTACTATACTAAATCACCATTCTAACTTAGGTATCGAAGTGGCCGCACCTAACTACCTTCAATACCAAGTATTTTAGTCTCTTTTACAGGATTATTTCCTGACCCCTAAATTCATTAATAACATTTGGCACTATCTGTTTTTCTCTAAACACGACTACATAGCTAGAACTAGGATGACATGAAGTGTAGGTATAGGTACTAGTACTAGTACTTCCTCCTAACAACATGACGGAGGGAGTTGGCCTACTGATGAACAACGATTAGCTTGACTTGAGTAGCTTTGTCTCAATTTAGCTAAAGAAAATTCTGAGCTAAACAAAAAACACGAACAAATCCTTGACCTTCTCCATAAAAGTTTTCACTTAAATCAAGAAAAAGAGCGTAGTGATAATGATGCCAATAGTACTGATGATTCCATTTATTCACTTGAATTGCCAAAAAAGTAAGCTGAGGTTCCAATGCGACCCACAACTCCTACTTTCAAAAAGATTGATAAGGGAAAGTAACCGTAGCACGTGCATCATGCGGGACCCTTGCATGTCAACACACTCATTTCAGCAACCAAACAATTCCAAATCAAGAAAAGTCATTTTGTCCCTAAGATTTTGGAGGAAGTAATACCTCTGCACATCAAGTTACCTCTATTTGAAACATATGATGGGATAAAAGACCCCGAAGACCACTTGGAGTACTACCAAACACTAGCCAAGTTGCATGGTTTAAGCGACACAATGACCTGTTAAGCTTTTCTCTTAACCTTAAGGAATGTAGCCAACACATGGTTTAAACACCTCAAACTAAATACCATATCATGTTTTGATGAACTAGCAAATGTATTCCTTCCACACTTCCTTGCTAGCAAGCTTCCTGTTAAGGACTCTTCGTTCTTAACACCATCAAACAAAAGTCTGATGAGTCAATCAGGGATTATTTGGCCAGATTCATAGCCAAGATTTTCCAATTCCCAAAATTAGATACAAGTGTAGCCCTCAATGCCGTAATCGACGGAGTCAAGCTTCATGGAGACTTTCAAGTCTCTTGCAAAGAACAAGCCGAAAACTTTCGCTGAGTTTAAAGCTAAAGCCACCTCATACATCTAACAGGAAGACAACATAAAGGCACAGCAAGAGGTTGAACAAAGCAAAGGAGATGGAAAGAATGACAAACGAAAAAATGCCATGGATAGATTTAGCACTAACAACGACAATGGCTTAGACACCGAGAGGAAGAGACCAAGGATCTCGACATTCTCATCTTACACGCCCATCAATTGTCCAATCTTGGATATTTTAATGGAGGTCCATAAGGAGAGAGGTATCCTCTAATGGCTGGAAAGAATGTGAGGAAATCCCTAAAGAAGAAATTCAAACAAGTATTGCGACTTCCACTGTAACAAGGGTCATAATACAGATAAGTGCATTTAACTCTAGAATGCAATCAAAGATGCAATACAACACGGGCACCTGCACAAATTTTTGGCACATGATGCTAAGAGAATCGAAAGACCATCTTAGAGGAGAAGAGAGGAACACAAGGATGACATTCGACCAGCAATGGCCGTAAGAGATGCAAGGGACGTTAATCCTAACAGAGCACCAAACCGAGTAATTAATACAATTGTCGGTGGACTTAAGATAGGCCAATCGAGTTCGAAGAACTCGATTAACGCCAGGAATTACGTTTGTAATATTCACAAAAAGAAAGTCAGAATTGATAATACAATATCTTTCGAGGAAGAGGATTTTGAGGGCATATAAAGGTCGTGTGACGATGCACTTGTCATCAACGCGAGAGTCACTAACTTTGAGGTCAAGAAGATTCTTGTTGACATAGGAAGTTCAGTCAATATCATTTTTCAACATGCTTCCAATCAAATGAGGCCCAAGATCAAAGTGCGACTGCAATCTTACAAGTATGACCTCTATGCCTTCAATAATCAACCCATCCAAGTAGCAAGGGTTATCTCTTTACCGATACAGATCGGCGATGATAAGCATGTTGTAGAAGACAAAGTGGATTTTCTCATCGTCAAATGTTAGTCCCCTTGCAACATAATAATGGGACAACTATGCCAACATTTATTCGATATTGTCCCTTCAACTGCACATTTAAAAGCCAAGTTTTCGACTGCCATAAGGGTCAGTGTATGCAGAGGGGATCAGTAATTGGCACACTCTTTATATAAAAGTGCTTTGAGGCGAGAGGAAGTATTTCAGGTTGAGACCTACCCGGAAGGAAAGTCAGTCGACATAGAGAATGCCCAGAATAATACAGAGGAAATTCCTTTGGGAAACGATCCCGAGAAGACGACTAGGATAGGAAAACCCATGTCAACTGATGTCCGGTAAAGTCTAATTGACTTCCTACAAGCCAATGCTGATGTGTTCATATGGTCACCATTGGACATGCCCGGTGTTTTGACAGGCATTATAGTGCACAAGCTCTAGATTAACCCAAATGTCAAGGTGGTCTAATAGAAAAAGAGACATTTTACATCAGAGAGACAAGTGGCAATAGAAGAAGAGGTTTAGAAATTGTTGACAACGGGATTCATCCAAGAAAATCCTTATTCGACTTAGCTAGCAAATTGTGTGCTAGTCTAGAAGTCCAATGGCAAATGGCGAATGTGCATAAACTTTACAAATCTCAACATGGCATGTCCTAAGGATTGTTTCCCACTACCAAAAATTGATTAGATGGTAGATACAACCATAGGACATGCATTGCTTTCTTTTATGGACACTTTCTCTAGTTACAATCAAATCAGGATAGACAAGGCTGATGAAGTCCACACATCTTTCGTTACTAATTTTGGAACGTACTGTTATATGGTGATGCCCTTCGGGCTGAAGAATACTAGTACCACATACCAGAGATTAGTAACAAAGATGTTCAAATCTCATATCCATAGGAATGTTAAAGTGTATGTGGATGACATGATTATGAAGAGCATGAAGGAAGATCATCATCTCGTTGATCTAGAGGAGACATTTGCCACATTGAGGAGATATAGCATAAAACTCAACCCATAGAAGTGTGTTTTTTTCATAACATCAAGAAAATTTCTCAAGTATATGGTTACGTGATGCGACATCGAGGCCAATCCGAGAAAGATTGAAGCCATAAAGAATATGAAGTCACCTCACAGGTCAAGGAGGTGTAAGAACTCACCGGGCAAATTGCCGCCATCAATAGATTCATGTCGAGGAGTGCAGATAAGTGCATAGAATTCTTCAAAATTTTGAAGAATCGAAAGGAATTCAATTGGACCGACGATTGTGAAAGAGCTTTTAATGAGCTCAAAGAGTTTCTTACGTTGCCCCCAATACTCTTGATACCCATTCCTAGAGAAAATTTATACCTATATCTATCAGTCAGCTGCCAAGCACTTTCCTTTATGTTTGTCTGAATTGACAGCAAAGATCATTGACCCGTTTATTACATGAGTCATGTTCTACAAGGGCTAGAGCTTCGGTACACAAAGATAGAAAAATTTATATTGACAGTGGTTCTCTTGGCAAGAAAATTGAAGCTGTACTTTGAAGCTCACCAGATTATTATCCTCACCGATCAACCATTGTAGCAAGCATTGTAGAGACTCGATTCTTTGGGAAGGATGATGAAATATGCCTTGGAGCTTAGTGCCCATGGTGTAGAATATAAACCTAGAACAGTGCTAAAGGCCCAAGTACTAGCAAATTTTCTAACTGAATTCATAGGGGATGAAGACTATATGAAGATTGTCGAGAAACCTATCTGGTTTCTTTATGTCGATGGTTCTTCGATAAGAGAAGGGAGTGGTGCAAGCCTGGTTCTCCAAGGCCTCCATAATGTCAAAGTTCATTACGTTCTGTAATTTGGATTCCCAGCTAATAACAATGAAGCAGAGTATGAAGCTCTAATTGTCGAATTGAAACTGGCTAAAGAAATTGGTGCCAAAAAACTTTAAGTGTTCTCTAATTCTCAGCTAGTGGTAAATCAGGTCACCGAAAGTTATGTGGCAAGAGAAGAAGAGATGAGCAAGTTCCTATTGATGGTACAAACGCTCACAGAAGAATTCCTATCTTTCTCTATTCACAAAATTCCAAGAAGTAAGAATATTGCTACTGATAAGCTATCGAAGTTGGTTAATATGGCATTCCCTGAGCTGAATGAGAAACTTTTGGTCAAATTTCTCCTGTAGAAAACCATGTCCAATCTCTTGTAGAGCTGTGAGTTAGGTCCCTACCCAAAAGAAGAATCATGGATGGATCCCTTAGTGAATTATCTAAAAGAAGCTTCTATACTTGATAACAAAAAGGTGGCACGAAGATTAACTTACCAAGCTGCGAACTACATGCTAATTGATGGCTAGCCGTACAAGCATGGGATTCCTAACCCTACCTTCGATGCTTTTCCCCAAGGGATGCCTAGAGGGTATTATCTGAACTTCATGATGACATATGTTGTAATCATGTGAAGGCACAAACACTGTATATTTGAGTATTGCGACTCGGCTATTATTAGCCAACTATAAAAGAAGATGCGAAGGACATCATCCAGCAGTGTCCTTAATGCTAAAAGCATAAGTTGTCGAGTAAAGCACCTATAAGTGAATTATGTAGCCTAACCAGTCCTTGGCCTTTCACCCAGTAGGGGCTAGATATTCTCGGAACCTTTCCCATGTTTATCGCCCAACAACAATTTGTCATTATCGCTGTAGACTATTTTACCAAATGGGCTGAAGCCGAAGCTATGGCAAAGATCACTGAGCAGAAAGCGGAAGCTTTCATCTTCAACTCCATCATATCTAGATTTAGAGTTCCCTATACATAATTACAGATAACAACCCGCAGTTTGACAGCAACAAGTTCCGAACATTTTTCCAAAAGCATGGCATTCGACTAAACTATACGTCTTAGCGCACCCTAAGACAAATGGACAAGTTAAAGCCGTAAACAAGTTCATACTGCATAGCCTGAAGCGAAAAGTGGATCAAGTTAGGGGTAAGTGGGCTAACGAATGTCCTATAAGAATATAGAACCACTTATACAACCTCAACAAGAGAGACACCATTTAAGTTGGACTACGGCACTAAAGTCATATTGTCGATTAAGTTAGACTTGCCTAATCTTCGTACACATAATTTTGACATTATGATTAATCAAATCGGATTGACAATTAATTTGGATACTATTGAGGAAATCCGAAACATTATAAAAGCCAGGGTTGTGGCATACTAGCATAGAGCAATAAGATACTACAATTAGAAAGTGAAGCATAAGGTTTTCTAACTTAGAGATTTGGTTTGTTGTAAGAAGGAACCATTAGGCATGCGAGTAAATCATGGAAAGCTTAGCGAGAATTGGGAGGATCCTATCAAGATCTAAGAAGTCGTTGGCAAAGGGGCTTATCGACTAGAAAGGTTGGATAGATCTATCATCCCGCGAGCTTAGAATGCTGATAATTTGAAATTTTATTTTAATTAATGTCAAATGATTTCTACTATCACTCATCTGGTGACAATCAACATACTTATAAGATTTATTTATGACAATTATATATTTGATGTCCTTGTGATTTGGTTATAATTGCTAAATGAATGAGTTCTAGGCTACATGGTAAACGAACTGATCTAAGTTCTAGCTTAACATAGTAGAACTATACAAATTAACTATACAGTCGAGTAATGTGGCTAGTCCACACCTCAAATGGTTAACGGACGGTATAAAAATAGGCATGTGAAATAAAACATGTCGAGAAATAGATTGCACGTGAAATAAGACATGCTGAGAAATAGGTGCCGTATGAAATAAAACTTGCCTGGAAACGAGACTTATGAAATGAAACGAGTCAAAGGATAGCAGGGCATGTGAATTAAAACACACCAAGAAACAAATGAAGTGAATTAAAGCATTCTGATGAATGAGAGTGCGATGTAACATGCATAAACCAAACAAACCATGAAAGCTCGGTTATACAAAAGTCACATACACTCGACATTGCCTTGATTATATTCCAATGATTAATTATAGGAGAATGCAATCTGCTAATACAACAAGTCTTACGGCTTATTTTCAGATTTAGGAGAAGCGATTCTTAAATCTTTTGTTAGGGCTTTCTAGGCATCCAGTTTCTCGAAGCGGGCAACTTCTTCAGCTTAAGCTTCATTATCACTTTGACTGATACTCTTAACATTCGTCTCATTGCCTTTATCTTCGTTGGTACTACTAACTTTGTCATCAACGTTAGCAAATTCAAGAACGATTAGATATTACACAAATATAGTAGAGGATATTACCTTCTTTGCTTCTCTATCGACCTTGTCCAAAGCTGTAAGGATGTAGCTGCTTATTTAGAAAAAGAAAATGTGTTAATTATCCGAAGAAGCTGGAAAAGAAAATGTTTATGGATACTCACATCATACAATTTGGCCATGACATGGGCCTTATTGCAACCACTAACCCTATCGACATCCTTCTTAATGATATCTTTGTCTTTCAAAAGAATGACTCCTTCTATTAAAGCTAAAGATTTCATCTTATCTCCCAAGGCCGAGTCAATGTCCAAAATCTAATGATTCCAACAAGGGATGAAGTACTCACCGAACTCTCTGTTTGGCACAAATTTGGTGCTACTAATGCCGAAAGCTGTAGTACGCATTGCCTCCTTCACCCGTTTGTCCAAGCCCTTGGATTTCTTAATAGGCAGCTGGCTGGCAAGTTCCTTCCCTAGTCTTTTTTCACCACTTAAAGCCACTACAATCACCTATGATGAGCCTTCCACAGCAATTGCATTTTCATCCTGCTCATCGAAGTATGTCTCTCGATGCTCACTATTCCTCAACTCAATAGAAGTTTGAATAATCACGACCGAAGGCTCCTTAGAACAAACCTTGATCAATTGTATATTCTCATTCTCCTTCACTCTCTCGACAAGATGAGAGATTTGTACAACTGCATGCTTTTCTATAGCCTCCTTTGGTGGTCTCCGTATCGAGCAAGGCTCAAAGGTCACTATTCTCCCCCAAAGTCTCAAGAACGACTTTCCTCGTAGCTATACTCGACACGATGGCAACATATCTGCATACCTTCTTTTTCAAAAAATATTGGTTCACCATTTTCATAACGCAATATAATTCTCTCAGCATCCTATCAAAAGAACATTTTGTTTCTCCTTCTCTCTTGAATCTTCTTCATTGCTGTTGCATGATTCAACATTAAATCTACATCCTTTGTATGTATCAACTTAGTCCACTAGGTCTAGAAGTCCAAGTTCTCATAAAAAATTATTAACACGAACTTATCATGCCACTTGTGAATCTTGGATTCTAACTCGTTCATGAACTTATGCCCATGCCTTGTAGCAGTGAAGTACCACCTGTCAGGCTGCTTACGGATGGTGAAGAAAAATCTAAACAATTGAGGTGTAGCCCTGACCTCTACCTCTTTACATACTATCTCAAAAGCCACCAGAAGCCGATATGTGTTGGTCAAAAACATACTCGATGCGACTTTGAAGTAGTTGAAGAAGCCCCGAACAAAAGCCGAGAAAACGCAGTCCAAAATCCAAATACTCCAGGTATATATGGACCTTGTGCTCTTAGAGAAAGCATACTCTCTCCCCATCTCTCAGCCTCCTTAAGTTCCATGTTCTAGAAAGATCTCACCAATACTAATTGTACTTTGTGATGAGAACTCTATCAACGGAACTGGCAGTTCCATCAGGAGAATCACGAAAGTATGCTATTGTGTTGTACAAATATCTTGTTGATGACCTCCCTTCCTTATCCTCAAGATAATTATCCATAGGAAGCTCATTAATCCAAGCAAGTTTATCCCACCTTACCCCCATACTATCAGCCGAACCACTCGAAGAACATGCTACCTTGCTCTTATTTTAGGGGGGGAAGAGTAGCCTCAATTTCCGTTGCCTTGGAATCAGACAAAACAAGTCGACGAGCAACTTTGTGAACCATACCTGGATAGTTATATGAAATGAAATAATCGAAGTTAAAGAGTGAGATTCTGAAGATTTGAAAATGAACAAAAATTTTAGGTGCAACCAAAGGAGTAAAACTTGATTGTGAACAATGCCTTATATATGGGACAATCCATTCTCGTAACTGCAAATCTACTTTTGAAAGTATTGATGTGCTGATATGATATTTTCACGAATTGTTGATGTGTATCTCGTGACAAAAATCTAACGGCTGAAAACTTTCTGAGAGTTATTAGGCCTGCAACAAAATGATGAAATGATGATAGATGTCGTGCCTATAACTTTTTGGTTTCCTGAACAAGTGAGAGATTTGAAATGGCAACGTTTCAACTAGGATATGGTCCACCCTACTTCCCATGTTACCCAACATAAATCCAAAGAGTCTGCCCCCACTCGACCTCTACTACAATATATATATACATAACTCCCTTTGTCATCTATTTGAATACGGGAGTTTGAGGGCAAATGTCGATAGTCAGTTTTCGCTCAACTTACACTTGTCCTTTCATTGACCGAGAAACTAGGTAATCGAATCTCTCGACATTCAAACTCTTTAAAAGACACTCGATAATCATGCCGAATAGAGGAAATGCTCCTGGTTTGAATTCAAATCTATAGCGCGAACAGTTATCATAAGCATGGTTATATTTTACAACTGCTTGCTATCCCTACATATTAGGGGAGATGTTAAGTCAAAAGCGTTCCACATGTCTTAATAGTTACCTCGACAACTGCCTTAAACACAAAAATCATCTATAAATATTGAAAAGAAACTCGATAAGAGGGCTCGAACACTTCTCATTTTCATACTTACTATACTAAATCACCATTTTAACTTAGGCATCAGAGTGGTCGCACCAGACTAGCTTCGGTACCAAGTATTTTACTCTCTTTTGTAGGACTATTTCCTGACTCCTAAATTCATCAACAACAATATGCTTGATAACTTGCATATTTTTGCTTACCAATGATGTGAGTAGAGATCTCACTAAGTTCGTTGTAGCTTATACCCCTATAGCCTATTTTGTAGGTTTTTTATACCAAGTTTAGGCTAGGAATGAAGCATAGAGTAATTTCAACTCAACATTTAGATGTTACATGTAGTTAAGTAGGGGTGAAGCTAAATGAGAATATAAGTCAAATGCCCATAAAACTTATATATAGATATATATATATATATATTTATTTGAAATCAAATTCCCTAATCTTTTATAGCTTTATTTTGAATCTAAAAGTTTGAAAGTCATGTCTGTGTTATCTTCTTGTTTGGTAGGAGATACTGATTCTTTACGGTTTTGGTGAATTGAGGAATATTGATCTCCGTAGTTATTCTTATATTGATTCAATTATACCTATTAATATTAAATAAAATAAGTGATTTAATAGTTAGAATCTTGCAATCTCTAACTAGCAAGGCTGTCTTCATATTGTGGGTGCATACGTAATATGACGAATAGAGGATAATTCTACTAGCCCTATTACGACACAATGGTACCGTTGTCATGGTAGGTTACCGTATACCATAAAAAGGTCTAATATCAACCCCAATGCTAATCTCAAGCCTTTTATATGACACACAAGGCTCCTTCCACTACATGTTACTACTAGGCCCATAGATAAGTAATATAGAGCAATTTACTAAAATTAACTTTTTAAGACATACATTAATCAAGTAAACGTATGGAGTCGTTACATTCCACACCAAAAGAATATTACAAACAAATGCAGTTCATAATAGGAACTACATCATAAACTTTAAACTATGTTATGAATAAAATAAAAGTAAATTACTATCTACAAAAGCTTTTACAAAATCTCCTTTACGCTCCCTGATCGCTCTAACCCGTCTCTACACAAGACTCACCATGGGCATGCCTCAGCCCGGATTAGCGAAGAGGTTCTCCTGCAACAAAAGGAATCTATCGGGGTATAAGCTTAAGCTTAAGCTTAAGCTAGTGAGATAAATACCCTTATCAATACCGCATAGCAGAAATTTATTAGATGCACCATCATATGAATGCATGAATAATCAGTATGCCAAACAATGCATGCAATAGCCTAGGAACTACATATGACTTAGAATTACGTCCCCTATAGTCGGGGTTTGGAGATAATTAATCGACCCAAACCAAAATCCAGGTTCTAGACCTTGAGTTTTATTTCATTTACACTATTGTACTTAAGCCAAAGCAAAACTATATATATATGTATGTATGTATATACTTTCTTTACCAAATAACAAATCATATTTTTAAAATCCCAAGTCTAGTAGTATGGTGGCCTCCGCAATCCATAAATACACGCCCTAAGCAAAAGCCACAAGACACAGCCCTTCGCAAACGGTTGGTGTCTCCCAACACCTAGTAAGCCCATCAACTTAAGATAAAGACTCAATAAAATGATGACATAGCTAGTGCCTAATCCTACAAGAGGCCCTCCTACTGTGAGTCCTTTCCATCTTCTGCGTGAAGTAGCAATCAGTGTTATCCAAATGCAATTGTGGGGAATGCATGATCCATTTTATTTCTTAATCGTATAAGTGGTTAACCCAATTTTTAAGGTGATTAGACAATTTCATTCTATACAATCATATGTATAAATTATTACAACAATTCCCATTATTATATAATTAACAAGCTATAGCATTCTATTCACAAATTCATACACATGCATTTCCCATATCCCACAAGCATCCAAATTTCTATATATAAGTTTAGGTGCATCTATTTTACAAGCAAAATCAAGTAAAGAGTTATCGGGAATTTACTCACTCCATCATGTGGGTCAGTCAAAGTAATCCGAGGACAGGTTGTCTTCGAACGTGGGGTACCCTAGTCATTGAAATCATAATACTATAAGGGATTAAAATAAAACTTAGGAAACTAAGCTAAAATCTCTTAAGTTATACTCTTGACTAGTTTTCATATTTTTCCCGGTTTTATATAAAAGTTCAATCATATATAACTTTCTCATTTTAAATCTGATTTTTATGATCTTATAGTCAATCTTTATCATTTTCGAGTGTAATTTAACGTGGTAAGGTTGGATTTTTGAGATGAGGCACGTAAATCTGTCCATAGGTCAGAACAGTAGCAGTTCTGATGGTTTAGAATGCTTTTAGGCTTTGTTCGATTAATGGGCTTTTTGGTAACTTGGGAATCCCTTTAGGCTTAGGCTTAAGATTTCATTCTAAGCTCAAAATACTCTTTAAGTTCAGGTTTACAACTTTGATTTACACTCCTAAGGTTATCAACTACTTCTTGGGCACTTAAGTGGGCTGTCAACTACTTTTTGTTGTATGTATAATTCTTCTTCTTCATATTTATGTATTTATACATGTATAAATTTAAATGTATTTAACTATATGTATACATATGTTATACTTACTTAGTTATGTATATATATAAGGTTCATATATATATATATATATATA
>JAMXBB010000012.1:78165557-78230269 GCA_024138015.1 Lumnitzera littorea | reverse complement strand
TTTTTTTTTTTCCAGATTTCACTCTTTTAGTTCCAAACGTGTGCAACAATGTGATTTAAGGAAACAAATGAAATAAAGAAAAATAATCTAACATAATCTCTTCATTAAATTGGATAAGACATATTCCTTAATTATTTTGTCCTTTATCCCTTTATTTTGTGACACTTAGACATTTATTTATGCATATGGGCTGCTGATTTTTGTAGCTGGAATCAACGTGTGAAAAGGAAGAAAATAGAAGAGGAAAAGAAAAGAAGGAAAAAGAAAGAAAGGAAAATAGAAAAAAAATGGAAGAAAAAGGAAATTAGAAATAATTATATGTAATTTTTCTAAACATAAAAATTATAAAAATAATAATTATAAATTAATTTTGGAATTTTATGAAAATTTATCAATTTAATTGGTATCTATTACAATTATAATTTTTATAAGTTATTTTAATGATTTCATTGAAAGTTTTACGCGATTATGCAATTTAGTCGATAATTGCAATCGACTACAATTATATCACTATTAAGTGATATTTAATTATTTTATAAGCTTAAAATTATAGTTTTAGAGTTTCGATCAAGTTCGGGTTCAGTTTCGGGTAATGTGCATAAATCGAATTTAGGGTTTTGGTACACGATTTAGGATTTCGATCAATTTCTAGGGTTTTTATTATTGGTATTATATTCGATTTATTAAATTTCATAAACTTTTATTGTTACTAACCTTATTGACTCATTACACAATTTAAGACACTCGAACTTAAATTAGGGTTCAGACTACCGATTTTCTAGAGTTTACAGTAAAGGTAACAAAAGAAGCCAACAAAAGAAACAAAAGAAGCCAACAAAAGAAGGAAATGGCTTCTTTTGTGATCTATTTTGATGAGACCCTCTAGTAAGATGTCCTAATCCTAAAGGGATGCAATAGTACTAAAGATATCTAAGAAAGGATAGAGCTTCCCTACAGTCCATCTTAATGAGACACTTTAACAAGATATCATATCCTAAAGAGGGGTAGTAGCACTAAGGCTCTCTTAAGGAAGAATAAGGCTCCTATGCAATCTATCTAAGCGAGATGTTTTAATGAGATATCTTATCTTAAAGGAAATGATATTACGAAGACTATCTAAAGTAGGATAGACCTTCTTTGTAGTCTAATGAGATTCATTTGCAAGATATCCTATCTAAAAAGGGGTGATAGCATTAAGGTTATCTAAGGAAGGATAAGGCAACTATGTGATCTACGTAAGTGAGACCCTTTATCAAGATATCTTATCTTAAAGGAAATAATAGTACTAAGACTATCTAAAGCAGGATGTAGTCTATCTTAACAAGACCTTTTGATAAGATATCCTATCTAAAAGGGAGTGATAGCATTGAGGCAATCTAAGGAGGGATACAGCTCTTATGTGATGTACCTAAGCAAGACCCTTTAATGAGATATCTTATCATAAGGGACATAATAGTACTAAGACTATCTAAAGTAGGATAGTGTTCATTTACGATTTATCTTAATGAGACCCTTTGGCAAGATGTCTTATCTTAAGAAAAAGGCATATATTTCCTAAGAAATCACATGTCTAAGGATTTGAGACTTGGCAAGTATCTTAATTGCTCCATACTCTACTGGAGAAGTAAGCTTACAGATTTGATATGAAGTTCCTTCACTATGCTTAAAATGCAATGTTGTCTAGGAACAATTTTAAGAAATCACTTCCAAAATCCAGGGATTAGTAAGAAGGAGTATCAAATTATGTGGGAAAAGAGTTAGCATTCTAATAACATGCCATCCAAGACATCATACTTTTAAAACTAGAATGGCTTACCTAGGAACAAGCGATCCTTAACACTTTAAAACTAAGATAGCATTCCTATGAGTTGACAATGAGTAGGTGATCTTAAAAACGCTTAGATGGCGCTCTAAAGAGCAAGCGATCCATGGGGATCAAAAGCACATTGGAATGATAAGGCTTATAGCTTAGGAATTTAGTCTAACGAAGCCTTAAAGCTAGAGATGAAAAAGTTTATGGGTTACAGTCTTAAGTAGACGGTGTTCCTATAGTGGCTAAAACCATGGACTTTAAGATAGTAAACTTTATAAATAGGGAATGGTTTAGAAGTTAGACTCCTTAATCTTAGAAGAGGTCGGCCTTTTGGTCCAAGCATGTTAGAATGGATAAAACTAGCCACTAAGGCCTTTTGAAACAAAGGCATTGAAAGGATAAATCTCTAACAGCAAAAACTTGAGAGACTTTCATTAAAAAATGGTCACTAAGAACACTATTTGCAAAATACACTCATTTGAAAAAAAGGAGTAAATCATTCCCTCTCTCTTTTTTTCTTTTTTTTTTTTTTGAAGTTGCTAATAGATACAACAACTATTAAAAAACATAAGCCCTGCAGTAAACTCATGCTTCCCTTATAGGGTGATCGTATAGGCAACTGTTCCTCTTGATCCTCAAAGAAAGTATTGCAATTTTAATTCTATTAGGGCTAATTACAAACTCTAGGACATTAGCACCATTGTTTATAAGGCTTTATGATACTAAAAGTCCCACTCCTAT
Source organism: Lumnitzera littorea (assembly GCA_024138015.1). Lineage (NCBI taxonomy): Eukaryota > Viridiplantae > Streptophyta > Magnoliopsida > Myrtales > Combretaceae > Lumnitzera > Lumnitzera littorea. Next base: position 78,227,715 of record JAMXBB010000012.1, on the reverse strand, counting down.
GGAGATAGCAACGTATTATTGGCCGGTTTAGTCAAAGAGGATTTCCTTACATGCTCTTGGTTTAGATTCCACTCTTGACTACTTTTTCAAAAGTTATGGGCCATTTTCTAAGTGATATGCCTTGGTTAATATGCTAGGTCTTTTTAGGTTTTATAATGCAAATTGGGCTTTTGGTCAATGGTTTCAAAAGGGATTAATGAAGGGCTTATTTTGAAAGAATTAGTTGCTTAATTTGGGTCTACAAGTTATGAACCCTTAGGAAAAACTAAAATGGCTTTTGTAAGACCCTACAATTTAAAAAATAAAATATTAGAACCTGAACTTGCATATCAGTAAGAGCTTTATGACTAAGCTTGAAGATTCATGACAATGCTATAGGAATTAGTCAAAGTAATCCTATAGGTTTACATTATCAAAAGGAAATGACAAAATAATAATAATATGGTTAAAGAACTAACTATGGAAATAGATGTAAGCTGTAACGAAGTGATCTAAATTAAGTACTTAAACTTATAATATTTTCAAGAATAATTAGTGTAAGCTCAAATTTTATGATGTGACTAGAAAAAGAGAATGTATACATGTATCTATATGCAGAAGAAGTAACTATGTGAGCTTGGGTTTTCAAAATAAAAAATAAATAATAATAATAATAATAAATGATAAATAGTAAATATAATAAGATAGTTGTATAGTGAAAAAGTTACTTATAAATATCTTATCTATTATTTGAATAAGGTTGATCGATATAGCTCATTGTTTAAAAGAAACTTACAATTTGAGTTTCAAGATGTAATGAGACCTTAAGAGTAGTTCATAGACAATGTAATCTTAATAAATTTAGTAGAAGAGACCATAAAGAAGTATTTAAATAGTGTTACACATAACTAGTTACAATGATGTGTGTATGACTACATATATATAGTAATCACTAAGAATTATTATGAGCGGTAGTCACAAATGGATTAAAATGACAAGTATGTGAATAATGTCTAAAACACTAAGCAAATTATCAATGGATTCTAACTCTACATGATTTTTCTTATGTATTATAACTAGTAACTATATTGAACAGCTAAAAGAGATAAGATATATAAAATATTTGAGCAACTGATACTACTTCTGGTGATTAATCTATACATATATATTAATTAACATGCTATATCAAACATAGGTAAAATATGCCCCAAATGATTGTTCTCTTTAGACGAACAAATAAGCACATTTCATAGAGTTTCTTGTCGTAGCAGCAAGGTCATGTGACATTGCAATATTTGGTAATCAAAGGCTATATAACATTGATAAGAAAACAATGGGTATAAGTTACTTTAATTAAAAATAAATACATATACATTTAATTGCTTTGTGCCTGGCGATGATTACACCAAGGAAGCTGATGTGCAAAACATGGGGATAGTGGTTATCAATTGGACAATAGAATATAACATTTATACAAATAGGTGGCATATGTCCACTTGACACCTAGTAATCTATTTGTACTTGCCTTATCTTAGTTTATTTGGATATCCATCAAGGTGATAAATTATAAGCACAAGCGAAAGCAGGAGGTGGAGTAAGAATTACACTAAGGTAAACTACAAACCTATGGTAAACTATAAAAGCAAACACGTGGAACGACTATTCTCTTTAGCCCACCAGCTGGAGCTAATATTAGCCAAATGTTTAATAAGAGAGAAATGACATTTCCCTATTTGACAGAAAGAATTTACCCAAACCATTTGGCATACATTCGATCTTCTCTTTCGAACCCCCCTGTAAGCTTTTAGGTCGCTGGAGCTTCGTGGATGTCGCCAGGCTAGTGTTCTTAGTTTCTAAATATAGGTAAGTTTTCTTACCAAAAAAAAAGAAAAATTTATATATATATAGGTAAGGTATTTTACCCTTACTGAAATGTGGTACTCTGGTAATTTATTTTAGTTTATTTTATCTGGCCATGAATCTAAGTAGGTTCCCTTAAGAATGGCCAAAGTTCTCGGTAACACTTTCCTCAATCTTCATACTACATGCATTAATACAGAAAAATTGGTTTAGATATATTTATAAAAAAGTTTCATTTTTCGACCTTCTTTAGGACCGTTAGATGAGGCCCCCCAAATCTATTAGGTGGTTACTCTTGAAATCATCTGATGGAAGAATGCATATGTAACGGGTAAGAAAACGAGGAATTTATTGGTGATAATAATAATAATAATAATGTCCTTAGTCAAATTTTGATATTTTAGGATCAAATGTCATGCTGCTAGTTTTGAAAATATGGTTATGCATTCTTTATAAATTAAATGTCATGTCATGACTAAAGGTTAAGCTACCGGAACTATGGGGGAATTTATCATGGGAATGATAGATTTTCCTTTTTTTCTTTTTGTTAAATTAAAAGAAAAAGGGGTAGATGGGTTTTGGTAATATCTTAGTTGATCCACAGTTACACGTTTCCATAACTATGAAGGTCTCTTTTGCAGCTTCGGAGTTAGCTATAAAGACAGTGAGGGTGAAGCTTCTTGCCATGCAAAATAGGCAGCTCGAGGGTGCTTCGAGGCTTGGGAAGAGGAAGCAGCCCATACTAGAACGGGAGAAGGAGACCTCACGTCACCCTTCTACAAAGTTAAAAAAGAAGAGTGGGATCGAGTAGACACTTCCCAAGGTTGTACAATAAGGTAGTGGTGATGTGCCAACTAGGGTGCCATTGTGGACTTTAGGTCTTGGCTAGAGGGCATCTGGTGGGGGTTCGGTTTTGGAAGTTTAGGTTGAAGTTGCAATTGCCACACAAGAGTCTCTAGTAAAAGGTGCTTTGGTGGATGCAGTGCAAGAGAGCTCAAAGCAAACTCCTTAAAGTGTTGGTATGTGTACCATCGAGATCCCCAATGATGAAGATGTCTAGCCTTTAATCTATCATCAGAGGTGAGTAGCCCTTGTTCAACCTACATATTGACTTACCTAGAGGTTTGAGCAACTATAAGCACGGTTTGGGAAACTTATCAAGGGGAAGGATGATGTAGAGGCCTCGGTAGAATTGCTAAGGCAACTTAATGAGGTCAGTCGCTTGTATGTTTCTATTTAAGTGCTTGGCCTTAGTTTTGATTACTGACTTCATGTTGTGCTTGTAGTTGTATGATTTGGTGGATTTCATCTTTACATAAAACCAACCATATCTTCAGTTGGAGGGGAGTTGGATGAGGGCCTATGTTGAGAGGCTCCAGAAGGCATTGGAAGGGGAGAAAAAGGTGCATGGCGACTTGGTTGTCATCCCTAGTGATTTAGAACACCAACAAAGGGAGCTCCTTGGGTAAGTAGGCCAACTGTAAGATAAGCTAAAGAGGTTCAAGGGATCCAATAAAGTTACTAAATGTAAGCTGACTACTAATCTTAAGGCTAAGGGGGAAGAATTAGATAAGGTGCAAGTTGAGTTTGCTAAGAGGCAGTCCGAGCTTTTGAAAGGGGAAGGGTTAGCACCTGAGGTGAATGGAGACATTTTCTTAGAAACCTTAGATGACCTTGTGATTAAGAAGGCAATCACCACAACTAGTTATGCAATGGCAGAGGAGGTACGGAAATAGGTTCGACAGAATATACCTGATGCAAATTTGTCATTCCTAAATTGGCTGGATGAACCCGAGGTTGCTGTTGGAGGTGGGTCATATTACAAGTCATCTAGTGACTTGTTAGGAGCTTCTAGCAGTGGCTTGAATGCACGCCATAGGGAAGGAGGTGGTAACAGGGAGGGTAGGCAAGAGTAACAGTAATAAAGGCAACAATAGCAATAGTAGGTCGAGGATGCCTAGGAATAGCTTTGGACTTTTTCCTCTTTGATAGTATAGGTGATGCGCACCCATTTCTGATCTCATTTTCTATATTCTCATTTTGGTAGGGGTTGAAGTACCGACCTCCCTTTATGTAGTTATCAAGGACTTGAATGAATGAGATCTTTTTATAATTGTCTCTGATTTCCTTTCTCTTGTCTCTTGGTCATTACTTATTGTGTTTTTACTATTGTTGTATGCTTAAACTCCATTCATTTTTCATTTAAGTCTTTTGTATCATAGATAATGCTTCCTGAACAGTTTGGTGTATTATGTTTCCTCATAAAATCACTTGAATTCCTTATTCTCGAGTAAGGGATTTATGTCTACTCATTGGTATTCCTTTATAGGCTTGCTCACTTGCTTGTGTGTTATCATTTTGCGTTTGTCCTTGATTTTTATCAAAGTGTTTTATACTTGTGACAATGTTTACTTGTAGGTCAACATATCTTACCTCCCGACAGATTGTGCTTCTATGGGTTCTTGTAAGGGCTCAACATCATGGGGCAATAAGCTTACCAAAGTGGATCTTATGGTGATGTCATAAGATCTCCTTATCAAGGCAATTTTGATAGGGTGGATCTTTGCTTTCATAGGCCATCTTCTTAGTAGAGTTTATTTAAAGCAACATGCATTCCTAGTAGGTAGAACGCCTTGAGCAGAGCCCCTTCTAGAAGATATTTAATGGGCATACAGTGCATCATTAATTCCTTAAGCGTTGCTTAGGTTCCCAACATGTATGTATGATGGCCGACATGTGAACGACTAAGGATGTCCAATGGCTTCTATATAAAGGTTGCTTGGGTCCTTGCTTTGCTAGGCCAAACACCTAGACAACGTGATAAGGATTAAGGACTAATCACACAATCCCAAGCCCAAGGGCTTTCTCAAATAGATCATAGATGAGTTAAGCACTGAGGAGCAATGTTTACTCTAGTTCAATCTGCCGAGCTACTTTACTCTCCATACCATCCAAAAGGCTGTTGAGGCAACTAGTCGATGTGCCAAGCTAACCCTTCTGCAACACACCAGTCGAAGTACTAAATCTAGATATAGTCATCTTTACAGTGCCGAGGCTAAGCTAACAATTGTCAGGAGCTGACCATCAGAGGCTGATCCCAAGTATGAGTCATCGTTGAGCCAACCCTTGTCCAGTCCTAGCAATTAGAGTTATCAAACTGCCGATGCCAACCCGACCTAATCAAGGCCTACCCTTGTACAACTCATAGCGTTATTAGTACTATAGAATGAGCAAAATTACACGTGCAATGTCCTTTTTGAGATCCGTACTGTCCTTTCAAACAGTGAACATTCTCTTTGCACAATTACATTGTTATCGCCATAAATTTTTCCCCTTTTCCCAGCTAATAGAAATCCTTTTTTTGTAATTTCCTGTAACTAAAACTTACCCTAATTACATACTATAAATACATGCAAATTGTAATAGTTGCATCATCATACAAAGAATACACCGAACTTTTACTCCCTCTTATACTAAGTGTCCTTCTGCTTACTCTTGAGTTACTCTTTATCTAGCTTATTGAGTGTGGACAAATGGTGAGTGACTTTCAGCCATATTTATGTATCATATCAACTGTGACCCAAGCTTGTGTGAGGTATTAGTGCATCATATCCATCATCGGTGCATGGGAGCCCTTCCTTATCCTTGACTACCATTTACTTTTTGAGCCATCTTACAACTCGGACCCACCCTTTTGGTGATGCATGATATTAGGCTTGTGTATTCATCCACGAAACCCATATCATCTTGGTATCAAAGTCTAGCTACATTTGAAGTTGGATTCTACTATTGTGTTCTTCGAATAGTTTATTATTGCTCTCATATGATAACAGTTCTATTGTTAATCTTGGAGTTTAGTAGTTGAGAAGTGTTTTGTGCTTTGCTTTCCCCTATTTCCGATATGCAAAATAGAGTATAGTTGACTAGTTGTTTGTTGTGTAATTGTCATAGTGATTGGAGTATCGGTTGTTGATCTTTAAGTGGTATTATTAGACGTCAATTTTGGTGAAGTAACTATCAATGTCAAACTCAAGTGTTTAAGGAACTCTGGGAAACCAAGAAAGTGGTACTCGACACGGCAATGAGCAAGAAGGAAGCTTCATACCTCAAACAATGGATGACCACTTGGATAGGCTTACCAACTTGGTAGCTAACTTGGTAACTGTTATCCAAGAAGACAAGCAACGAGCTAAAAATAGCCCTACTAGAGAACATAAGTAATGAAAGCGAGGCAATGATTAGTTTGGCTAAGTTAATGCCCCAGCTCGACCACCCTAACTTGAAGGAGTTGGTAGGGATGCTAGATGAAGGCTAGTGCATAAAGAGATTGAGGAAGAAGTGGAAGGAGATGACGATGTAGAAGAGTACTACGAGGCTAAAGAAATAAATGTATGAGCCCTTAGATTTGAAGGATTGAGGATATGTATTCCAAGTTTTTGTAGAAGTGGTGATGCCGAAGACTACCTAGATTGGGTAGATAAGATTGAAAAGCAATTTGAATGCCATGAAGTGCTTGATGATGGAAAGTTTAGACTTACTATGTTAGAATTTACTAGTTATGCCGCCCTGTGGTAGAAAAACTTGTAAGCCACTCAACGAAGAGAAGGAGAACGAGAAATCAGGAAATAGGATGAAATGAAGAGAGTTGTGAGGAGAAGGTTTATGCTCAGCTACTATCTTTAGGATGCCTTCAAAAGGTTATAGGAACTGAGGTAAGGAGGATCAGCTATTGAAGCTTATGTCAAGGAATTCTAGATGTTGATGATTCAATGTGAAGTAAGCAAACTTAAAAATTGAATGGTATCTTGATTCATCAGTGGATTGAAATATGAGATCACAGATATCCTGGAAACCATGGAAATTAAGCCACTTGATGATGTAATTCGTGCAGCCCAAAGGATAGAAAGGTATCAAATAGGAAGTTATGACCACTAGTTAACTGACCAAGCAGTAGCCGAACTGTTCTATGTAGACCTATACAAATGGAATCAAGTAAGGTTCCCGATGTTTAACCTGCTCAAATTACTTGACAAGAGGAGAAGGAACCCACAAGGAAGTTTGAGAAGGGCTAAAGTTTAGGGAGGAAGATGAGTGAGATTAAGTGTTTCAAATGCCAAGGCTATGGTAATCCAAGGTAAGGTGTCGACTATTAAGGTTGATAATACTTATAAGGAAGTAGAGGAGCTGAAGGAGAACGGAAAAACTAAATTGTCTGAGGAGGAAGTTATCTATAGTGAGGAAGGTAACCTTTTGTCAACCACTCTAGTGTTGAAAAGGACAATGAGTGTCAGCCCTATACCCAAAGACGAATAGAGGGAAAATCTCTTCAATATCGAATGTAAGGTGAATGAGTCCCTATATGTGCTAATTTTCAACAATAGGAGCTGCACCAATGCAACCTCCGCATTTGTGGTCCAACAATTAAAGTTACTGACCAAGCCCCACCCAAAAACTTATAAACTTCATTGGCTTAGTGAAAAAGGAGCCCTATAAGTGAATAAACAAGTGTCCGTACCGATCTACATTAGCAAATATAGAGACGAAGTACTCTGTGATATGTTGCCTATGAGTACGTCCTACATTCTACTTGGACAATCATAAATGTTTGATCGAGCAGTCATATATGACAAAAAGAGGAATACATGTTTTGTGGAGCATGAAGGCAGGAGGATGAAATTGAGTCTTATGACTGCTAAGCTGGTAAAGGTCATGTAATCCTAACTTAGTCGAACCTTAAAGAAAGAGGCTTTGGTGATGACTCGAGTTGAATTAAAAAGAGAAATAGAACTTAAAGGACCGATCGATCTACTTATCTGAAGAATTTTAGAGATGAGGCTCGAAGAGAGGGAGCAGCCTGCCGAGGAGAAAATATTACTAAAGGAATTTACTGACCTATTTTTAGAGGAGTTACAAAAAGCTCTACCCCTAATCTGAGGCATCGAGCATGCGATCAACTTGTAACTAAGAGCTACACTGTTGAACAAGCCTACCTATAGGCTTAATCTTAAATAGGCCGCCAAGCTACAAAAGTAAGTAGATGAGCTAATGAAGAAGGGGTCTGTGCACAAATCCCTTAGCCCCTATATCATTTCAGCCTTGTTAGTGCCAAAGAAGGACAGTTCTTGTAAGATGTATATAGATAGTTGAGCGATCAATTGAATCACCATCAAGTACAGATATCCCATACTTAAGCTTGATGACATACTAAACAAATTAAGCGGAGTAAGAGTGATCTCCAAGATCAACCTTAAATTTGGGTACCATCAGATTCAAATGCCTAAGGGTAATGAGTTGAAGACTGCATTTAAGACACGACATGGTTTATATGAATGACTTGTAATACCATTTGGACTGTCCAATGCGCCAAGCACATTTATGTGCCTAATGAATCATGTGCTCCGAGAACTAATAAGAAAGTTTGTCATGGTTTATTTTGATGACATTCTGGTATATAGCCCCGACTTAGAGACTCACCAGGAACATCTCTAAAGAGTCTTTGCAAAACTTCAAGCTGAACAACTTTGAGCTAATCTAAAGAAGTATGACTTTTGCCAATCCAAGGTGATATTCTTGGGGTTTGTTGTGAATGGAAGTGGCATCCAAGTCGATGATGAGAAAGTAAGAGCGATCATAGAATGGCTTAAGCTGACTTGTTTTGCAGATTTATAAAGAATTTCGGTATAATTGTAGCCCTACTTACCAAACTGTCAAAGAAGAGCATTAAATTCAGATGTGGAGAGAGAGAAAAAAGGAGTTTTGAAGAGGTGAAAGAGAGGTTAACTATAGCCCCTGTCTTAGCTCTACCAAGCTTTGATAAAGTGTTTGAAGTAGAATGAGATGCATTTGAACTAGGCATAAGTGTGGGCTGATGTAAAAAGGCCGACCTATCACTTACTTCAGCGAAAAACTTTGAGGAGCTACGCTCAACTATTCTATCTATGATAAGGAGTTTTACTCCTTAATCTGAGCGCTAATGGTATGGCAACACTGTCTATTGCCTAAGGAATTTGTGATCTACACCAATAATGAATCCTTGAGGTATCTGAAGAGCCAACCCAAGTTGTCTTGGAGGCAAGCCAAATGGGTTGAGTTCATAGAAGGTTTTTCTTATGTCATAAAATACAAGAATGGAAGAAACAATGTAGTGGTTGATGCCCTATTGAAATGATATGCCCTCTTAATCGAGCTGTAAACGAAACTACTTGGTTTTTCAATAATAAAGAATATTTATGTTGAGGATTCACATTTTGGTCCTATCTATGCTCGGTGTGAGGAAGGACGGACATTAGATGACTATCATAGGGAGGAAAGATACTTATTTAGGAAGAGGAGGCTATGTATCCCAACCTATTCCATGAGAGAATTACACATGCACGAGGCACATGGAGGAGGATTGACTAGACACTTTAGCCAATGAGGTACATGGAGGAGGATTGATTGGATACTTTGGTCAAAAATGATGAAAGATGTGCCATTCGTGTTGGAAAAGTGTACGATCTACCGAAAAGGAAAGAGTCAAGCTGAGCAAAGACTTTATCTACCCTTGCATATCCCAACCAAACCATAATCCAAGCTAAGTATGGACTTCATGTTAAGATTGCCAAGGACGTCTCGAGGGAAGGACTCCATCATGCTAGTTATGGATCGATTAAGCAAGATGACACATTTCATACCTTGTTCCAAAACTAACAATGCTTCGACTATCACTTTTCGTTTCTTGTAAGAAGTAATCAAGCTTCACGGTATGCTTAGGATCATTGTTTTAGACTGAGACCCTACGTTTATGAGCCACTTTTAGAGGATGCTATGGAGGTGAATGGGAACCAAGCTATTGTATAACATGTCCTGCCATTCATAGACCGATGGAGAGACAGATGTTATCAATAGAACTATAGGGACTTTGTTACGGGTTGTTGTTGGATGAAACATAGTCGATTGAGATCTACGTCTGTCAATCGTTAAGTTCGCCTATAATAGGACTACCCATAGCGCAACAAGCATGTCTCTATTCGAAGTCACCTATAGGTTTAACTTCGAGCTCCTAATGGACCAAGTACCCCAATCGAAGCTTGATGATGACCAGCCAGCCATTAAAAGAGTTGAGGTCATCAAAGCCATGCACTAGAAGGTGGTAGAGCAATTGAGTCGAGCTAATACTAGGCTTGAGAAGCGAAGTCGAGGAGGGAGGAAGAGAAAGTTTCGATGACGTGATTTAGTTTAGATACATCTCAGCAAGGACCGATTCTCAAACTTAAGAAAGAGTAAATTGTCTCCCAAGGTCGATAGACCTTTTAAAGTGCTCAAAAAGATCAATCCTAATGCCTATAGGATTGAATTACCTAAAGGATATGGAGTTTCAAACTCCTTCAACATTGTCAATCTCTAACCTTACACTCCCGAGGATCAGCAACCCGAAGTTAAACCAAATTTGATCCCAAATCTCAAACACCCCAGAGGGGATGATAGGTATCAAGGACTGATCACGTGCTCCGAGCTCGAGGGCTTTCTTAGATGGTTCATTGAGCTATCCGAGGTAAGTTAAGCGCCTAGGAGCAGTGTTTATTCCAGTCTGATCTGCTAAGCCACTATACTTTCTACACCATCTAAGAGATTACTTAGGTGATTAGCCTACATACCGAGTTGACCCTTTCGTAACACACCGATCTAAGCACCAAATTTGGATACAACCATCTCCACAATACGAAGGCTGAGCTAACAACTATCATGAGCTAACCATCTATGGTTGATCCCGAGTATGAGTCATCTTTGAGCCAACCGTAGTCTAATCCCAACAATCAGAGCTACCGAATTGCCAACATCAACCTAACCTAATCAAGGCCTACATCTGTATGGCTTGCAACATTATTGGGATAACAGAATGAGTAGAATTACGTATACGCTATCCTTTTTTACATTCGTTTCCCCTTGTAAATTTTTCCCCTTTTCCTAGCTAATAAAAACCATTTTTTTTTTTTTTGGTAATTTCCTGTAACATAGGACTAACCCTAATTGGGTACTATAAATACTTGCAGATTGTAATAGCCACATCATTATATAGAGAATACACTGGACTTTTACTCTCTCTTGAACTAAGTGTCATTTTGCTTACTCTTGAGCTATTTTTATCTAACCTATTGAGCGTGGAGTAATGGCGAGAGACCTCCGACCATACTTGTAGATCATATCAAGTATGACCCAAGCTCGTGTGAGACGTTGGTGCATCATATCCATCGTCAATGTATGAGAACCTCTACTCATCCTAGACCACCGTTTAGTTTTTGAGTCATCTCGCGTCTCAAACCTACCCCTTTGGTTACACGTATTATTAGGCTCGTGTATTCATCCATTAAACCTGTATCACAACATAGTAGGGTATAGATGAGAGCTGGCATGAGCATGTATAGGGTGATCATGTTGAAGAATAGAGTGCTTGAGTTAGGGAGTGGTCTTTCTTGACCTCTTCTGTCGAGTTGTGATCATGAGGCATGGATAGCTACTCAACAAAGGTGGGTAGATCTTGAATTGTGACTAGGATGGCCTTTGGGTCCTCCATTGTTTATGTCTTAATAATAGCAAACGAAAGAGGAGGACTCAAGCACTACCCACTACTTGTCCATAACAGCCTCATCGCGAGGGTACTTGCCTACATGAGGTTTTAGGTGGCTTATACATGCACTGTCCCAAATGACTCCAAGCAAGCAAGGGTAGCTATGGTGTCTATGGTAGCAAAGGGGGTCTTTTCTCCAACATGACCTATTAACTAAAGCACTCATAGGTAATCTTTTACTTTGTAAATCCTTTGGTTCATTCTAAGTCAAGCATTGACGTTCCTTTATCATTAGCAAGGCCTTAACAACTCAATGCTTTGAGTAGAGTAAATGGATCAATTGTCCCCATCGTTACTTCTATGGAAGAGATGCTTTAGAGGGTGGAGTGGGGACCCTCACTTAGAGGCCAAGTGTCATTAGACACCTAGAGTTCGAAGCTTGATTCTATAAGAGAATAGGGAGGTAGTCACAGCTACCCCTTTGAAACTCATGGGCTAAATTGAAGTTTGGAGGTATTGCTCTTAAAGAAGAGCTTTGAGTGGGAAGCCGAGTCAGAGTCAAGAGTGGCCATTCAACCCAAGCGAATCACCGTAATGTAGAAAGTAGCTGCTTACCTTTATATTGTTTAATTTTCTTTCTAGATGTGATCAAGGTCAGTATGCCAACCCATTAAGCCATGTACTTCATCTCATTACCTAAATAATTTTTTCCTTTGTTGCTCATGACTTATCACTTACTTATTTATTTTTCCTCTAACTTTTGGTTCTCGTTGTTTAATTTAACTTAGAATTTTATTTTGTACTTACTATAATAATGTCAAACATGGACAAGTGTTCAGAGATGAAGATTGACTTGAAGTTAAGGATCAACAGTTGAGAGAGGTGCTTGCAGTGTTAGCATAGGAATTGGCTTAGGCAAAGCTTAAGGATGAAAATTGACCTAAGGTTGAGGGTTTGATGTAGATCAATGCCTAAGAAAGGTGCTTATGATGTTAGTGTAGGAATTAACTTGGGCAAAGCTTAAGTATGAAAATTAACCCAAGGTTGAGGGCTCGATGTAGATCGATGCCCAAGAAAGGTACCCATGACGTTAGTGTAAGAACTAACTTAGGAAAAACTTGGGGATGAAAATTGACCCAAGGTTGAGGGTTCGATGTAGATTGATGGCTAAGGAATGTACCCATAGCATTAGTGTAGAAACTAACTTAAGCAAAGCTTGGGGATGAAAATCAAGCCATGAATGATGGTTCAATATAGATTAAGGCTTGAGAATGGTACCCACACCGTTAGTGTAGAAATGAACTTAGGCAAAGCTTAAGGATGAAAATTGACCCAAGGTTAAGAGCTCGATGTAGATTGATGCTCGAGAAAGGTGCCTATGGCATTAGTGTAGGAACTAACTTGGGCAAAGATTAGGGATAAAAATTGACCTAAGGTTGAAGGTTTGATGTAGATCGATGCTCGAGAAAGGTACCCACGGTATTTGTGTAGGAACTAAGTTGGGTAAAGCTTAAGGATTAAAATCAACCTAAGGTTAAGGGCTCGATGTAGATCAATGTCTAAGAAAGGTGCCTACTATGTTAATGTAGGAACTAACTCGGGCAAAGCATGAAGATGAAAATCGACCTAAAGATAAGGGCTCAATGTAGACTGATGCCCAAGAATGGTGCTCACAGCATTAGTGTAGGAACTGACTTAAGTAAAGCTTAGGGATGAAAATCAACCCAAGGTTAAGTGCTCGATGTAGATCGATGCTAAAGAAATGTGCTCGTAGTGTTACTATAAGAACTAACTCGAGCTAAGCTTAGGGATGAAAATTAACCCAAGATTAAGGGCTCAATGTAGATCATGCCCTTATGTACTTCTACTATGCTAATGTAAGGACTAACTAGGGAAGGTATGTTTAGGGATAAAGATCAACCTAAGGTCGCAGCATGGCAAGGTAGGTATTGCATGGACACATGAGGATTGGAAAGAGAAGGGAGAAACATGTAGGAAACTTCATCAATTCACTAGATTCAACCATAGTTACAAGTACTTTTGATTCTCATCACCGTACTCAAGGGAAGTAGGGTCTTAGATTTTAAGCATTCCACGCCCTAAGGATGGGTTGGCCTTCTAATTTCTCGAGCTTGTAAGCACATTTTCCTACATCACAAACCACTAGTACAAGGTCTTCCCAATTGGTGGCAAGCCTGTGATGCCCCTCCTTTAAACTAATAGCTTCTAACTTTCTTCACACTAAGTCTTCGAGGAGGGAAACCCTATGCCGGATGCTACGATTATAGTATTGGGTAACTCATTGCTAATAGGTCACTTATATGCTCGTACAACATTGCAAACCTCGTCAATGGTGTCAAGGCTTAACTGTAGGACCATATGGTTGGCATTCACTTTAAAGTGTCGGTTCTTGCTAGTGGATAATTCCAATTCAATTGGGAAGACAGCTTCTACTCTAAATGCAAGATGGAATAGGGTTTCTCTGGTTGAGGTTCTATACGTCATGCAATATCCCTAAAGTACGTTTAGAAGCTCGTCAGCCCACCTGCCTCCTACTCATTCCACCCTCTTCTTCAAACTATTAAGGATTATTTTACTAATAACCTTAACCTGGCCATTAGTTTATGGATAGGCTACTGAGATGTAATGTAACTTGATGTTGTGCGTATTATAGAAGTCTCTAAACTGATCACTATCAAATTGCCTTCCATTATCGGTGATCAACCTATATGGTACTTTGAAATGAGACAGTATGTAGGTAAGCATAAATCCTTCAATAGCTTAAGCAATGATGGTATCAGAATGAATTATCAACTCGATGAGACTTTCAGGAAGGGGCTAAGGACGTCTAATCCCTACTATGCAAATGGCCATGGGCTTGCCAAGGGGTATAACTCTAAATTAGGAGCACGAATGAGCGGCACATACTTTTGGTAGGAATGGCATTTCTAAACCATGGTCTTAGCATTTTCCTTCATTGTTAGTCAATAATAACCCAACCTAAGCGCTCAAAGGTACAATGTTTAGGATTGGATATGATTGCTGCAAATCCCTACGTGGAGCTCCTTAAGTACCTATGTACCCTCGTCTATCTTGAGGCATTTGAAGAATAGGTTGCTATGTCTTTGCTAGTAGAGTATATTATTGATCAATGTATAGTTGGTTATGATGTAAGCTAACTTGTTTACCTTTGCTCGATCCTTTGGTAATGCCCCCATCTTAAGGTACTACATAAGGGGGTCCATCCAAGAAGGCTTGGGAGTTAATTCTATCATTTTAGTGACTTGTTGCTATTGTACCTTTGTACTTTGCTCAAGCAAATACTGTATGAAGAGCAACTTATCATAGTTATGAGATGCAGGGATGGTGGATGAGGTTATCTTAGATAGTCTATCTATGTCTGCATTTTATGCTAAGGGGATCTTGTTGACTTCCCAAGAAGTAAATTACACAAGGAGGCTTTGAGTATATAACCAGTATGGACTTTGAGTGTATGCCAAGCTTCTCTACCCCGACATCTTTAGTAATTTTTAGGCTGGTGATGAGCGCTTCGTATTTGACTTTATTGTTACTCATCAAGAAACCAAAATTTATGGCATAAAGGATCTTCGTTCCATGTAGGCCATGTAATGCGATACCAGCCCTACTCCTCCCCTCCTTGGAGGAGCCGTTGCCATAGACTATCTAGATGGGCATGTGAGCTCAAGTCGAAGTTTGTCCATTCCGGTATATTTTGCTATAAATCTCGTGAGGGCCTGTACCTTAATTACCTATCTTAAGTAAAATCGAGCTCCATGGGCATTGAGTTTAAGAGAGTACTTCATCATGCGACTTGAAATGTCGGGCCTTTACGAAGCAATTCTAAGTAGGGCATCCGTTAAGATGATAATATGATGCGACTGGAAGTAGGTCTTGAGCCTTCGGGCTACAATGATCACCACGAAGGTGAACTTCTTTATTTTAGTTTATCTAAGCTCTAACCCTTAGAGGATGTGACTAGCTTGCCAGATTGGTCAATGGTCATGGCCATTTGCTTGGACAAGTATTAAAGATAATGCCTTATCATTGATGTGAGGTATAAGTACAGCTCTTCTCTAAGTATTAGTTTAGAGAGTATAGGTCGTGTCACCAAGAATTTCTTCAAATTTTGGAGAGCTTGCTGACATTCTAGTGTCCACTTGAATTTAGCGAGGTGTTTAAGCAGATGAAAAGGTCCTATGCATTTATTGACTGATTGGGATACGAAGCAATTGAAGGCGGCTATCCTTCCTATTAGTCACTGGACCTCTTTAATTTTGGTCGATGCTTGCATGTCTTGGACTACTTTGATTTTGTCTAGGTCGGCTTCTATCCTACACTCTATGACAATGAAACTAAGAAATTTGCCTAAAGCAACTCTAAAGACATACTTGTAGGGGTTAAGTTTCATTTGGAAATGGTATAAGGTTTAGAAGATCTCCCGGAGGTCATCGATGTGGTCCTTTTTGGATTTCCTCTTAGCAATCATGTTATCGATGTAGACCTCGATGTTCCTACCTATTTGTGGCTTGAAGATGCAAGTGACTAGTCTTTGATATGTGGCTCCAGCATTTTATAGATCAAAGAGCATTGCTTTGTAGCAATAGGTCCTAAAGTCTATAATGAAGGATGTATGGACTTCATCTTAGGGGGCCATTCAAATCTGGTTTGACCCAAAGGAGGTGTCTATGAAACTAAGAAGCATGTGACCGAACAATAAATTGATGAGCTGGTCTATATGCGATAGGGGGAAGTAATCCTTGAGGCATTCCTTATTGTGGTTAGTGTAATCAACGCACATGTGCTACTTTCCATTTACTTTCTTAATGAGCACTGTGTTAGTGAGCTAGGTGGGGTATTTCTTCTACTGAATGAAGCTTGCTTAAAGAAGCTTCTACACTTCCTCATTGATCATGGCCTAACGTTCTAAGGCAATGTATCGTTTCTTTTTCTTGATAGTTCGGATGGTGAGATTGATATTTAGGCGGTGAGTAGCTTCCAGTATGTCAATGATTCCTAGTATGTCTCTTGGGGTAAATGTGAAGGCGTCTGAGATTTGTTTAAGGAAATCTATAAGCTTAGCTTTGTTGCTGTCTAGCAACTTTGCCCGTATGTTGGATATCATGCTAGGAGCGTCGAATATCTTGATTTCTAAGGTCTTTTCTATAGGCTCTCCTCATATTGTGGAAGTAGAGGAGTTGGTGGATTTGATGTTCATGACGTTGTTTTTAGTTTGGGCTTTGAGATAGAGTGTCTTGGACAAAGCCTGATTACCTCTGGCTTCATCTACATTAGTGGAGGTCATGAACTTCACTTTAAGGCATTTTTAGCTAATAAGCATATTAAATTTGGTGATGCTTGGTTTACTAAGGATAGCATTGTATGGTGACCATATGTCGACAACGACATGG
Organism: Lumnitzera littorea; assembly: GCA_024138015.1. Lineage (NCBI taxonomy): Eukaryota > Viridiplantae > Streptophyta > Magnoliopsida > Myrtales > Combretaceae > Lumnitzera > Lumnitzera littorea. The sequence goes on along the minus strand of JAMXBB010000012.1, from coordinate 78,210,900 downwards.
TCTATCGACTGCATGCGACGTGTTCGCCATCACTTAGTTAAATGAGCAGGGTGATAGTTCCCTTAGCAAGCATTAGTCTACCACCTTCGAACCTTATGAGGTCATGTTTGTACCATTGAAGGGGTTCATCGAGCTGTTCTTTCATTTTGCTCCAAAGTACTATAGAAGAGTATGTTTGTTGAACTCCCACTATCAACAAATGTCTTGGGGATGTCAAAGTATCCGATTTCAGCGTTTATGATGAGTGCATAGCTACTAAGTAAGTTAATTCCCTATTCGTCTACATCGGTAAAAGTGATTGCTGTGTTGATCTTTAGCTTCTCATTTCTCATGATGTGCACTTCATGTTTAGTTGTTAAGATTGTATCACTTAAGAGGAGGCCAAGTTTGCCAAATATGGTGTTTAACTAGCCTCATTGTCCCCTTCAATTTTGTTCATCCGTAGGGGCATTAGCTTTTTTATTGTAGTGTTATTGTTGCTATTGTACTCTACAGTGCTAAGTTAGCCATCGGATTTGGTTTTTCTAATCTACAACAAAGTAGTTTATGCGACCTTTGCAAACAAAGCCTTTGACTACATTCTTAAGGTGATGGCACTTGTTTGTATTGTATCCATATGCCCTATAATAGTCACAGTATTTCCTTGAGTTCGCTACTTCTAGCATTTCACAAATGCTGGGTGATCTTAGAAGTTGCTCTTGGACCTCATATACAATTTCACTAAGTGTTTGGGTTAAGGGTGCCTATGAGGTGTAGTCTTAAAATTTGTGCCTTTGCTTCTCTTGCTTTTCTTGTACAGGGGGTTATAGTATAGGATCGTGAGGTCCAAGCAGTCCTTTGTTGAAATGTGCGTGTTATTTTCCACTTCAAAACAAGCTCTAATGATGTCATCTTGAGCTACATATTTCTTGACAACTTTCATGAATTCATCCAAAGATTCAAGCTTATCTAATGAAACTACATTAAAGAGCCCTCTATTAGGTCTATGCTAATTAAGAGCACCTGTAGGGTCGTTCGTGTCCAACTTAGAGACTTATAACTTTGTTCGATTGAAGTGCTCAAGGTTTGCTTGCAAAGTCTCATTAGGACACTATCAAACATTATAGAGAATGGAAGAGTCTCTTTGTGGGACTCGAAAACTGAGGAAGTATTGTTGGAATATGCTTCTTAAGTCATCAAATGAAGTGACAGATGCCTCGAAGAGGGTATTAAACCAAAGCAAAGTAACTTTTGCTAGTGTACTAAGGAAAGCTTTACACATGATGGCATCTGAGAAGTTGTGGAGGCTTAATACTATTCAAAAATGAATAAGGTGACTGTCTAGATCGATAAGGCCATCATAAATGCTTAGATGTGGCAACCTTATGCCTATGGGGAGTGTTTCTTTAAGGATTCAAAGCATGAATGGGCTTTTTGTCAGTGTAGAATGTAATGCTCATGCCAATTATTCAACTTTCTTCTAATGGTATACGTTGGAGGTATGGCAAATGTGTTTATTGTGCACGTCTATGTTCATGTCTTCATAGTCTTTTAACGATTTCCTTGATGATAGGCTGTCAATCAGCTTACTTGTTGCTAAGCACTCTCCATCCATATGTGTTCTACCATGGCTGCAGTTTGGCTGCTTGCACAGGTCTTTATATGGTTGGCAATCCTGGTGGGTTTACTCGCATGAGTGCATAAGGTGCGAGGTGCATAGGTCATCGTTCCTGGATGGTTGTGAGGAGGAGCCGATGGTTGCCTCCTCGTTTAGGTATTTCAAGATTCTTTTTAAAGTAGTGCAACATCTTTGTATAAGGCTACAATAGATTCACAATATTTTTTTTTTCTTTAAGCATTTGTTAGACAAGTGATCTAAGCTGTTAGACTTTAGTACTTTCCTTTTAAGTTGTTGGAAGTTTATGATTAGCCTCCACCTTGTTGGGAGGTAATAGTATCCACCATATGGGAAGCTTGCGGATTATTGTTTTAGCTTTTAGCCATCATTATTGTGGTGGCCTAAAACGGTTAGTGCTAAAATGTTGATCATAGATGAATCAACTAGGATAAGCAAACTCGCATAGAGACTAGTTCGAATAGGCTTAGGTTTCATCTCCTATTCCTCAATACCTACAAAAAGCCCTCGATGGGTGTAGCTAGGGGGCCCTCCAACTCTTAAGTTATCAAGGAGGACCAAGAGAAAGGAGGGGGGGAGGTCGCACGGGGGGGCGAGAACTAAGAACCTCAAGGATTGTACTCACCTAGTGACTACTGTGTGTGTAGTATGTCAATCTTAATTTTGAAGAGAAAAAGGAGGAGAAAGAGGGGATATTTCAGGAGAGAGAGTGTTTTGTCTTACTTTATGGCACTTAACAACTTTTATGTGAGTCACAAGGACATGGCGATCAAAGGTTCATTTATACTGGCTGTTGGCAAACAGTGCACTTCGCAATAGAGACTAAGCTTCATTATGAATGGTATGTTGGTTGGCTAGACCACTAAATCTACAACTTAAGGACCTGATAGTTGTAGGGGTTGCCAGGTGCACTGGTTGTACTACAGATGTCAAACACTCCTTAATGAGGGACAATGGAGAGAATACGTTAAAGACAAAAACCAAGCCAAAATGCTAAAGAAGGGATTTGATGATGCCTGACCAAGGACAAGTTGAGGTCTGAGTTTGCACTAGACAATCAGTATATGCAAGGTCAACAATTAAGGGGCAACTTACTCAAATGGGTGTTATTAAGCTTGCCAAGTAAGTCATATACTTGCTAATAACTTACGCCTTCCTTTGCACAAGCACATGGCCTTACAAAATGGTCACGATGTAATGGATGAACGCGTTATTCACTCGAGTACACTTCAGCATCCTTCATAATGGGCCTCACTCATTAAGCCTTAGATCGAGCAAGAATCAAGTGTTAACACATCTAATTCAAGCAACCGAATTCTACGTAAGTGGGATCAATGCTTCGCAATATTTTGGAATATTATTTTATAATACTTGGAGTCTTAGGTATGTTTTTGGTTTGTGGTTGTAGTTTAGTTATTTGTGCATATGTTATGTATGTGCCTAAATATTGCCTTACTACTACTATAGGTTTTGAGCTTTGTGTTATGTTGCTTTTTATATACTATGTTGTTTGGACTACTAGAATTGGTTGATGACCTCAAAAAATGAACTAACTTAAACTCGACCTAACTTTTAACTTGACATGCATAGCAACTTGTTAGGGGAACGGCTAAGGTCATCAAGCTAACACAAACCCTTTGATTAAGATAGCTAAAATGATCTTTTCTCCACCCTTAGTCAAACTAAATGATAGAAAAGGAGGTTATTGGGGACAGTACTTCAAAGGTACTCTCAAGTAGAGGGTGTTCTCCATTGCATAAGCCCCGGTTTAGCTTTGATTCGTGATTGCGTGATGTCAAACTCCTTAACCCATATGAGAGTAAGCAAAATTTCTCTAACCTTTCGACAAACTAGATAATATCATGTGATGGTATTTACTTATACATGCATTACTTCTAACTAACTTAGTTGAAAACCCTACTTATTTTGTACTAAATGTATACTTCTATCTTTATCCCACTTACTAAGTAATTTATCACTTATTCTCCTATAGTTGTTTTGCCAATTCAAAGTAGATTTGCAACTACACCACCTAATTCCAAAAGATTAGAAAATAGGGCCTAGGAGTGAGGATTAAGAAGAAATGGCTAAACTCTTACCTTGCTTGTTAATTTTATTAACTTTTAAGAAAACTATAAGGATCGTCTTAAGTGGCCCTATAGTTTTCCTACTATTGATGTGTATACTAATTATCATAAACCTGTAGACTTTTACAAATACAATGCTTAGGCTTGTTCTTTTTCCATGCAAATGAAATTTTGTAAACATTGGTCGATTATGAAATATTTTACCAAGCATCACTTATAAAACTCAACTCTTTTGTAAAGATTTAGTTACAAATTTATTTATTTATTTATTACCCATCATTCATAAAGAGTACAACACATGTTTAAAACAAAAAAAAATACCAATTTAGATGACTTAAAGCAATTGAGTTGGGTTCGCCTTATGTGAACTATGTTTGTAGTGATAATTATGAGTTTATCTTCTATCTTAGAATAGTCCACACAGTAAGGTTATTAAGATGCCACCTCTTCGAGGCGTCATAGGCTACCCTCAGTTTCATAAGTAATGATAATCCATCTCCTCTAACCCAAAGAGCCTCTTAAGGGTAGTGTTGTGGGATAGCCTATAGAATGGGACAACCCTTGGCTTTTAAGCTATAAGTCTTGCTCTTGTGCTTTAACTTTTATTCTTAAGGTGCTTGAGTTTCTTAAAGCTCTATAAGGTGCCCTAGGATCTTTGGTTTCGCCTTTTGTTGCTTAATTCAGACTTATGTCTCTTTTGTTTACTTTCTGTTTTTTTAGAGTGTATAAATTGATATCCCCTTTTTTTTCATTTTCCTTCTTTTGTCTTTTGTTTCACTCTTCTCCCTTTAGGCTTCTTATTTCATTCTTCTTCATTCAAGCTTCTTTTTGCAAGCTTCTGATGGAGAGGATGCCTACTTCCGTAACTATCTCTTCTTAGATGGCTTACAACCTAAAATATCAACTTTTGAATTAAGGCTCTTCTTCCTTTTAAACAAAATGAATTATTAATAGTAGTTATTACTCATGAATTTATGCAACTAAGTAAGCACAAACTAATTTATCTTTTTTCTCCTAATTACTGACCTTAACCTCCTTTTTGCCCTAATGTAAGGTGGTTTTTAATAAGCTTTAATTTGAAGACTCCCTAGATAGGCTCAATAGGATGGACAAAGGATTTTTTTTTCTTTTTTTTTATTCAAGATATTGAAAAGAATGCCTACCATCATTTTATCAAGTTCAAAATCAACCTCTGTTAAGGACTAAGTCCAAAAATCCTCACAAAGATGTTAGTCAACTCTTGAAGTGTCTAGGTCCATGTTTGGAATATGATTTGCCTTTTTTTTTTTCCATTTTAAACCTTTAAATAATGAGTTACTATTCCCCCAAGAGGAGGCTTTACATGGATGGCTCCCCATTCTCTTGAAATGCTCATTAAAAACATGTTCTATTAAGCCATTCAACATTTGAGATAACATACAAAATGTGTAAAAAAAATAGCTTATTCAACTTGAGTTCGAAGTTACACATTTCAAGGCAAATACTATTCAAGAAACAACTCTCCTTTTTCACTGATGATGGCTTCTTTCTCATGTCACCCTAGCTTAGTATGTCCCTAAAGTATACTCATGTCTTAATGAGCCTCATGTTACTAATGCTTTAAGAAGATGATTGCCCAACACTTGGTTTATAGGTTGAATGCTCCTTGAAATTGGAGCTTATTTTCCCTCTTATGCTTTTGACTTAAGTTTGATTGATTCCTTTATTGGGCTTTGACTACTAACTCATTCATAATAAAGATAGGCTTAGCTACTAGGGCATGGAGTTAAGTGGACTGAAGTTACACTTGATGTCCTTTAGGACTTATGCTTATAGTAGGGAGTCTTTAGGGTGAGATTGCCTTTCATTTGACTTAAGGATCATGCTTAGTATTGGCCATTCTTATATTTAAACCTAACCTACCATTAGCTTCCTTAGTGAACCAAGGCCTATATCTTCCTCAATGGGCCCAAAATCATTTAAGTATTGGCTTCTTCAATGGGCTATGGATTACACGCCCCTTTCATTAGATTTCCTCTTTTGCCCTTCAACATTAAGTCTTGATAGCCGAAGTGTTTTAAACTTAGATGTGCTTCTTTTCAAGTATAAGGCAAATGACAAATAGGCTATAGGTGAAGCATAGGAATTTGTACAAGTTAACAAGTTCAATTTTTTTCCTTTTCTTCTTTTTTTTTCCCTTTTTTTTTTTGATATAAAGAGGGATTTTTAATTCAAACTAAAATGGCTAACTAAAAAATATCAATGAGGATCCCCTTATTTTTTAAAACAAAAACCGAATGATTAATTTATAAATGAAGGAGGGTTCATTATTTGCATGGTAAGAAAGAGAGCAGAGACACACTTATAGTAGGGACATGATCATAGGTTGATTAGGATTCTCTAGAAAGGTATTTACAACAAGAAGGGGTAAGCCTTAAGGCATACAACTATTTATGTGGGGGGAACAATCCAATTATAGTATGGTAGGATATACAAATATATGATACATGAATTTGGCTAAGAGTTAACCATGTTTGTTTACAGTTGGATTTATGTAAAGAGAAGGAAGGTAACTATTTACAAGTCATGATTAAAAAGAAAGATAAGCCTAAGTTGGGAACACAACCATCTATAATTTTTGGAAAAAACTAGTGAGATCCTTATTCTAAAACAAAAAAAAAAATAGAGAACTAAATATTTTACAATCTAATGGAATCAATAGTAAAGGTTGATTTATTTACAAGTCCTATGGAAGGAGATGAGATGCTAATTGAAGAATGAAGCATTTTGGATGGGAAATAGCCAATAATGAGTAATTGAAGGGAAAAGAAATATTTACATGTGAATAAAATCTAAGGTACCTAAAAAATTTATAAAGCAGGGGAATCAATCTTCAAAGTTAGGAAAAAGATTATTTATAAGTCGCAAAGCTCTTTTTTTATTTTTTTTTTTAAAGAACTAAAATTCAAGTAACAAAAGGAAGCCAAATATGTTACAGATAAAGCGATTACTTAATAGGAGGCAAGGAGAACTATTGGAGAGGCAATAACCAAAGGCAACAGTAGAATGGCTAGGATATTTAAGTGGAAGATTGCAACTATGAATAACCTAAAAGAAGGGAAAAATTCATGAACTTCTTTTTTTTTTTTCTTTTTTCTTTTATTTATTTATTATTATTATTTTGCAACTTATTTAAAAGAAGATAGATTTAAAAGTTAGCAGATGAAGATGGATTTATTCATAAGACATAAAATGCAAGGACAACTACCTATATGAGGATCTTCCTTTTATTATTTAATATTTTTTTAGATTATTTGCAAAAAAAATAAACTATGAAAATCAAAAGTAAGAAATATTTACAATCTTATGATTATTTATATGCCCTCTTAAAACAAAAGTAAGATAAAGAAACCTATGAAAATCAAAGGAGATGATAAGTTTTCTTTAAAAAATATATATATATTTTGTTGAATGGAAAAGTAATTGCAAACCTAATAAAACCAAAAACCAATACAAGCCAATTGCTAGCAAAAAAGATTGCTAAGAATGAGAATTTAAATTGCTAAAGAGAGGATGACAACGTATTTACAATTAACTTACAAGTGGGTTAAGGAGATTCCTATTTATAGCTTAAAAGTGAAAAAAGATTACAAATATTGATAAGAACAAGAGGAAAAATTATTTACAAAATTCTATTTTACAAATAACCAATGGAATACAAATATTTAGAACTTACCGAGTGTAATCATTTACACATCTTATTTCTATTTTTATAATTTGAAATTTTCCTTATTTGAAAAATTTAATATGGAACGCTAATATTTTACAATTTAAAGGAGTAGCAACTATTCACAAGTTATGGAAAAATCGAAATCCTATATTTCAAAGAAGATAAAAAATTTAGAAAAATTATAGTGATGTATCTTATTTTTAAAATTTTCCTCTTCTTTCATTATAATATAGAGAAAATAATGAAGAAAATAAAGAATGATGAATATGAATGAGAGCATATAGATGTAGAAGGAATCAATAACTAAACATTATTATTACAATTGAACTAAGGTTACAAGGGAATGCAATATTTACAAATAAAAAATCCTATACAAAAATTTCTATAGAGTTTTACAATTATAAAGAAATAATATTACAAGAAAATTACAAAAAACTACATAAATATTACAAGGACTTTATATGAAATTATAAGGAAATTGCAATGCTATATGGCACAATAAAACTCTGATGAAGTTGCATTAGCAATATGCAACAAAATTGCTTATTCATTGGTCTAAGCTCATGAATGTAAATTAGGTACCATAGTCTCCCCTATTCCCAAGAATAAATTTACAACCATATTGGCTCGAGTAGGGTGGCCTAATAAGCCTAAATAGTGGTTACCCTACAATACTCAAAGCCTATATAATGGCTCCCTTAGTTTCAACCTTTTCAAGCATACTTCATGATGCTTTTCCTCTTTTTTCTTTTTTCAAAGAAAACTTAGTGCATTAGGCCTTTAGTTCTTACAAATCTAAATGGTTCAAGTTAGATAAAAAAAAAAAAAAACAAATATAAGAATATAGGTAAACACATACATAATCAATTCAAAACATAATTATACACTAGAGAAAAGCCCCTTATATACAAAAGCTTAAAATTTAAAGGTATCTTGAATATTGAGGCCCAATTTAATATTTTAATGTAACTAACTCACTAAAAGGTCCCTAGTGAAGTTGCCAATTTGTCGAGTCTAAAATTTTGTTTTCCATTATTCTTAACTTAGTTAAACTAAAATCTCTGCCTATTTAATTTGAACCCTCAATAAAAGTTAAGAAAAACGGTTTCTTTTGGTTTTGTAAAATTGGAGTCACCACCTAATAAAACCGAGAAAAATGAGTAAACTAGAATCGATTAGATAGACTAATTCTAATTTAGCTACTAATCTATGTTTTGCAAACCTTTTTGAAAATGTTTCAATAAAACCATGTTCAAAGACTAACCTATTAAAACCCAAAGGTTACTACATTAAAATATTGAATTGGGCCTTAACTTTTAAAATAACCCTTAAATTTAAAGGAAACTTTTTTCTCATTTTTTTATTTTTAATTTATTTAAGTTTTGACTTTTTCTTTTACTTATTTTACAAAAGTTTTTATTTTCCAAGAAAAGAAACCGAAAATAAAATTTCTATTTTTTATGGTCGCTTTATAGATGTTTACATATCCGTTATTTAAAATCAGACCAAAGTAGTTTCTTTTTTACAAAACTTTAGGGATTTGGTTCTTTTTAATTTTTCTAAAGGAAGTAGAATTTACATCATTAGCCAGTTTATTTAATTTTGGAAAAAATTTAGGGAAAGGCCTTAATTTTTTTTATGCTTATTTTTTAAAAAGCCCATTTTCCATTTTTTTTAAAAAAAGATTCATTAAAATTCTTACTTTTTGAAAACCTTCTTTCTAAGTGAGGATACACTTCTTTTATTTATTTATTTATTTTGGAAAATCCTAATTAAAAAGGTATACAAATAAGACTTAGTCATTAATCTTTAAAAGAAAATCCTTTTTTTTTTTTTTTGTTGTGGATTGGGGTAAGGGGGTGGTGTTGGGTTTATTGTTTTTCTCTATTTATATAAAAAGTCCAAACAATGTTTTTTCATTTTTTTTTTTTACGCCTTACTAAGTTATCTTTCAAGAAAATTATTTTATTACTTCTTAAAGAATTTTTTATTTTTTTTATTTTTCATTTTAAAAATGTGGATCATATTAGTCTCAAGGGTGGTGGTTACCCCATAACACTCCCAAGCTATATAATGCTCTCTATTTATTTATATTTTTAGAATTTTTTTTATTCTTTTACTTTTTAATTAATTTTTCCATATATTTTTTATTTTTGTTATTATTTTATTCATTATACGTAGACTATATTCGTCCCCAAGAGGTAGTTAACCCATAACACTTGAAGAGTAAAGATGTGCCTTCCCTAATAATATAAATGAAACAAACAAAATAAAATAAAATGCTAATATAAATAATAAAAGAAAAAATAAGATTACAAAATGAAGGAAACCTAGGTTAAGTTAGGTTAGCATATGGATCAGGGTCGAGTCAAGCGGTCAAATTAGGTCAACTCTTGAGCTCCATGGATCCATCATGTGCTTGGCACATGCATTGGTAGAGAGAGAGAGAGAAAGGTGACAATAAAGGGTTGCTTTGGGGTGTTCCAATGGTTGTTTTAAGTAGATGAAGATACTTTCATGATTTCAAAGATGAGAAACCCAATCATGATAATATCTCACCTCAAAGTGGTGCCTATAGTGGTGGTTCATAATGATGAACCTCGGATAGAGAGAAAGACAAGTTGAGCTTAAATGGAAATGGTTTGGATCAAGCTAAGAGTGGTTTCTTAGGTTTTTAGGGTATAGAATCTTATAATGTGATTTGTTTATCTTGTAAACCAACGTAGTATGGTGGTTCTAGAGAGAGAAAATGATCTCTTCACTAGTAGAGAGAGAAAATGAATGGGCATGCTTCTATAAAGTGATTTCAAATGATGTTTAACATTAGAACAAGTTTATGAGATCCCTATTTATAGTTCCCTAACTCGAATTGAAGAAGGTAAGCCTTAAATTGATGCATATGGATGAGCTAGGGTTTGACCATGCAAATCTTTGATTGAGTGAAATTTGTTGAAAAAAATCAATGATTAATGAGTGATTGAATGTAAGATGGATACAAAGTTGCCCACATAGTTGATAGAAGCTTTGATTTTTCCCTAAAAAACTTAGATGTGCAAGTTAGCCTAAAAGCAGTTTTGTGATTTTTTTTTTTTTCCAATTTCAAGGCTATAGTTAATCCTCTAAACATGTGTTTCTAGATGAGATTTGAGTCTAGATTCAAAGTATGCCATTTTGACAATTGATTTTTACCTTTTGTTTGATAAAATTTAACCGAAAGCAAAACTTAATCGAATCGATAAATGGGGCTTTCACATGTCTTCTTTTTCATTTTGCAGATTGTCAAGCTCTTGGATACTAACCATGGTGGTTTTCATGTACATGGCACATGCGATGCATACGATGCGCTAAGCCAACGCATAAGAGAGACACATGCTAAAAAATTTAGGCGCTATGGATATACTTAGCCTAAATCAAACCCAAGATTCTTAATTTCCTCTCATACGCATGACACATGCCAAAGCCTACTGAGTTGTGCTTGGTTCTTATCTTATTTTAACAAAAATTATATTCATTCATTCTTAGACCAATATTTAACAAAAGGCTCCATACACTTTGGCACTAAAAAATCAATAAAAGCCTTTTGAGTTCGAAAAAATTAATTTATCTATGCGTGCAATCATTAAGTTTAATTGGCATATGTGAAAATATATTTTCAAAAATGGACTAATTTGATAAATTACATACTTGATTTTGTTCTATGTTCGGCTTATTTAAACATCAATTACTCATAAGATATTTAATTTAAGTCTGATTGAGGCATCATTTGAAGTTACGATTAACTTAAATTGTTTGTTTTCAAAATATTTTGGTAAATAAGCAAGCCGAACGTAAGCAAAAATTAATATTTAATAAAACATCTGTCACGCCCCGAAGCGGCAGAGTCGTAATAGCCCCCGCCGTGTAAACCATCCTAAGATAGAAGTTGGCCTTATAACCGCTATCTTATACCTGATCTACACAAGACGTCCACGACTAATCCGCTTTGAAGGAAACAGTTTGTAATTTAAATAAATCATTTATCTAAAAAAAAGTGAGGAAATATATATGTATATTATAATACAGTTATTGCAATTAAGGTTTACAATATTTCTCCGTAATATATTTCCTAGTTATTACATTATTCAAAAATGAAAAGTTCTAAAGTAAAAGCTTAAACCTTAAAAATATAAAATATATGTTTATACTTCACATGTTTTTCTTCACTCCCTAGGATCCAGCAGCTACTAGCTTCAGAGTAGTTGTATGCCGCTTCTTAGTTAGCACCTGCACGACGTCTATAGGGATGTAAGCAACCACAGCTCAGTAAGTTAGGATGGAGGACTTAAAACTATATCATACACACAACAAGAATTTCAATCACTTATTAGGTGCAATGCATGTGCAAGCAAATACCATCGCACGACGTTGTCCGGCCAGTCGTGAGATTAGAGAAATTGCGCTAGCTCTAATCCGGGTTGAGGAGTTGCTGTTAATGCAACAGCTCACGACCAAACCCAAGCTTGTGTAATGGAGACTTTACTCCTCCCACGACTACCTTCGAACTACTGTCTTCACTCCCGTTACGACCTCCTCTCCTGTCACTTAGTTCGACTGAGGATGAAGAAGGGACCATTTTGCAATCCTGCGCTACCCCTTCCGAAGGGGTCGGTATTTGGCTGGAGAGTCCTAAATTACCCTAACGGGTTGCCATGCATGTCCGATTATGATTACTGGTCGGATATTTGATTAAGTCCAATTTGGGTTGATCAATCCTTTCATACAAATCATACAGTATATGCCAGAACAACAAACAGAATCATAGCATCACCCATAATCAAGCACATGCACACATTCAACTATCTAACAAGCACAACCAAGCATAATCTTAAGCCTCCAAAATATAACATTGTATTAATCCCAACTTACCTCGACTCCTCGCTCACTTACTCGAGGTCCGATTTGCTCAGGCCATCGCCGATCATCCCTATAACACGAACGTGGTTTTAGCTTTTTATATAAATATTATAAGTTCATTTTATTCTATAACACTTATTGTTAGGTTTTGTTTAAGGTTTAATATGTCTAATTATCTAGGTATTAAGTCTTTTACCATTATTCTAGGTTTAGGGTTAGGTTCAGGTTCGGTTTTCGCATCGATTTCTAAATTAGGTTTTTAGTTCGATTTCTAAGTAATGTTTTAGATTCCCACCCTAGAATTCTGTTCCAACCCATAAGGTAAAATTAATCACATTACTTGCCGATCTCCTAAATACCATTATTAACTCTAATTAGTATTTTATTCCATCTGGTACACTTAAATCCCTATTTGTGTACCGAATTTACTCCTAATGTGAGAAATTTTTACATTTTTCATATAATTACATAAATTCAAGTTTCTTATCAGATTTATTATATATCCCTATTATTTATATAATATCAATTTTTATCCTAATATTTTCTATTTATTATATTTTCAAAAATTACACATTATGTATTATTGCATATTATGCACATAATGCATTTCTAATATTTCTATTACCCTAATTACCATCTCTAAACAGCAATTATTATTTCAAAATGTCTAAATCCATCCTAAATCAGATTTTACTCTAAATTTCCTTAATTTACAAAATTAACTATTTTTCCTATTATTATTTATTACATAATTAACCTAATAATTACATCTAACACCCTAAATTCTACAAGTATCATACACCATCAGATTTCCACATCCTAAAACATCTACTTATTCACTAAGTCAGTAATTAATAATTTAATTACTTAATTAACCTTAAATTACCCATTTTATGCCTCATTTTAGGGCCTAAAAATTATCTAAAAATTTCAAAAATTAATTTTTGAAAATGGGCTTCATAGCACTGTTCTATATCATCTAAGTAATCTACACAAAAATTTTGGGCTTGAAACTACACTCCTAAGGTCATTTATTTCTAAATCGAAATGTGCTCGGTTTTGCATGATTTCTTAGGGACTATATATTACAGGATATAATTTCATCAAAATAACATTTTTCCTAAAAACTACATACAAAAATATCTTAGAATAACAAAATTCATAATTTTATAATTATATTTACGATTTTTACAAAATTTCACAAGAATCGGGCTGGAAATTGGACTCACCGGTTTGGGTGGCTCCGGCCACCGCGGGCCGCCGTGGACTTGTCAGCCGGCCTGGGCGCTGCCACCACCGTGTGGTGGTGGTGGCCGTCCACTTCCAACTGCTCGTCTAGTAAGGTTTCCCTTTAAATGTCCTAACTGCACAGTTTTTCTTATTTTTTTTCTAAACCAAATTTTTCTCTCAATTTTCGACTCTCCCTAATTTTTTCACTTTCCAAACTGCCCAAATGAGCTCTGTGATTTTTTTCTGCTATTTATAGACATTTTCTGTAATTATTATGTATTAATTTGACAAGACTTTGTCCAAATTCCTTGATTTTTGGCTTTTAAGTTGTTCAATTTTTATTGGCTAATTTTTCTTTTGCAGCTTTGGACCTGCCACGACCTTATCTTGATTCAGCTTATCATCTTCTGATTTTTTTCTAATTTTTCCATAATTATTTTATAATTTTCTTTAATTATTTGCTTAGTTTTTGGCCAATTTAGGTAATTACGCGTATTTTTATCTACACGTAAATACATGTGGGGTACACGTGAATATTCCTAAATATTATTTTGGTCATTCTAAAATTTTTAGTATACATATAATCTATCTCTAATAATTTATTAGTTATTAAATTACACTTTTTGCCTTTTCAGTAATTAGCAATTATTATGCTTAAAATTTGAAAATTTTATAGTCTCCTATTTTACTATTTATTTTCTTAAATTTAAGTTTACGGGGTCATTTTTACTAATATTTCTCTCAATAGTTTATAATTTTGGTGTAATCAGATCTTTTAGCCGATCGCCCTAAACCTTAGATTCTAAGTTCAATCCTACGATTACTTGACTTAACTTTGGGACTTACAACATCCACTATACCAAGAAATTGTAATTTTGTCAAATCAAATATGCTTATTTGACTTCCAATTTAGCCCTTCAACCTTGAAAACTAAAAGACCCCTAAAATGAGACCTAATGACCCTTAATCTTATTTTTCTATTTCTTTTTATTTTTCATAATTTTTCCATTTTTTGCTTTTTCAAAATTTTCTCATTTTTTGCATTCTCTTATTTTTCACTTTTTTTATTTTTCAAAATTTTCTTCTCTCTTTATTTTCAGTAATTTTCAAGACTAGGACCTTTTCTCTATTAGTTGAGAACTTTAAAATAAATAAGAGTAAAAATAGGGTGCCTATAGAGGTCATCAAATAAATGTTAGCATCTTTACTCTAAGTTATTGTTAGAAGAAATCAAGCTGATTGGGATACTTGCTTGCCCATTATAGAGTTCGCTTATGACATATATGGTCATCGCACAATAGGTAAGACCCCAATTATGATCATCTATGATTCTAACCTAGAGTTACCACTTGATTAAATACCAATGCCAAAAAGCCAAATATGGTGACCTAAAAGCTAAAGACCAAGCTAAAACTCTATAGCAAATCTACCAAAAAGTCTTTGAGTAATTGACTCGAGTAACTAAGAAGTTAGCAGCAAAATAAAAAGAAGTTGTTTGGGATCTTATATGGTTATATCTCAATAAGGAAAGGTTCTCAAAGGAGAGAAAGAACAAGCTCTCACTCCAAGTTGAAGGACCCTTCAGAGCACTTTAGAAGATCAATGATGATATCTACAACCTTGATCTACTTGAAGGATATAAAGTGTCTAATGTCTTCAATTTTGGTGACATAAGTCTAATTATACTCGATGAAGACACCCTAATAGAGAATTCTAAGGAATTGATCCTAAATCTTAAGTACCCTAGAAAGAATGGTAGGAATAAACCTTCAAAACTCCTCATACGCTTTTAGGCAAGAGGGCATGCCAAAATGACCTATTAGATCCTCTACTGCCCATTAAATATTGAAAAGGTCAACTTGATTCTTAAAGCTGACCTATCTACGTGTTCAAACTATCATGGTATGTAGAGTGTTATGATGACATTAGATTAAGGTTAGGCTAAGTTGACTAAAGGCTCAAAATCTATTGACTTATACCACCAACTACTCTCCATTACAAGTCTAGACTTATCAAGGTAATAATGTCAAGTTGTCCATGAAACTTGCTGTTGTTGACCTTATCTTAGAGCATCAGAGTTCTTTATGCGCTATATCCTCCCAACTACTTTCTAGAAGATACATGACCTACGATCTTGAATAGTGCTACCTGACAATGGATATTCACTTTTGAGAAGAATTACACAATTGTCCTTTCTCTTTCATACATTATTTATTTAGTTTTTCCCCATTTTCGTAAATACTCATGTTACATCGTAACCCATTATTGTAATAAGATTCCTTCTTTTTTATTTACCTAGTTTCTTTCTTCCCTACATTGAGAACCTCGAATCCTATCTCATATGAAATCCTTACGAAGGTTTGTATGGTGAACAACCCATTACCTTAGACTGGTGAGTCACATCTAACAAGTCATTGGTCATGGTCCTTGAATTGTGAGTCATATCTAAGAGCAGCTCATGCTTAATTAACCTTCTAGCTAAAATCTACCCTAACTTACTTGCCTTTCTTCAATCATTCTTGAAAGACTCATTCACACTATGTTAAGACTCATTACTTAACCATCATTTCCTATCACTAACCACACCATTTTTTGTGACATATAAGTGGATTTCATACAAAGGCTTTCTCAATTGTCATATAAGGATATTATAGTTTAGTAGTTGGGGGTATATAGTGTTATTTAACAGATTACAGGCACTAATCTAGGTGACCCACCTATACTTAGACCAAATATCAAGCATGAAGAGTTCCCATTGTACGAGCCACAACATGAAGGGCGACGTTAAGGACGAAGACATAGATGGGGTAGAGGGGAAGGATCCAAACAGGTTGATTTAGACATTCGAGACAACTTCTTGCCTTAACACTACTCGCCCCCTGCATCTCTTTTAGCACTTAAGTTCCAATTTTAGACACCGTCCATAAAAGGCTCTAGTAGTCACATTTAAACTCCCTCTATTCTATTTAAGAGGTAAACTAAAGATCACAACGCAAACATAAGTAAGGGGGCCACGTAGGTCAAGCCAACTTTGGTCTCTATCAACATAACCTACTTCGGTAACTTTTAAGGGGATGGCATATAAATCACATAGTTGGATATAGGTCAGATGGTGCAACCATAGCCTAATATACCCAAGGGATGTGTTCCTATGTAAACAGTTGACATATGGAAGTAAATTCTCACTTATTGTAGTTGATGAATTTTTTAATTATAATTGATAAACATTTTGTGTGCATTTTGTTGATGTTGTTAACTTTTATTTTCCTTAGTTATATTCTCTTGACTCTTTGTATATAAAAAATTATGGTTTCCAATATTAATAGTTGAGAAATATTGATATTGCATGGTTTTTGACTTCATAGATATAGGGAAGTTCGGAGAGTAATAAACTTTTATTTACATTGGTTTGGGTTGTATGGAGATCTTGGTGTAAGAGATTGGGTTTGGCAGTAGAGTATGGAAATAGCTTTATTCGAGTTAAACTTCCCTTTTTTTCTTTTTTGTAGGTTTGCTTTATATGTACAAACTTGAGTTATTCTTTGTGATGGATTTTAGTCTCGTACAGAAATTGTCTATTTGGAAATATTTGCTCAACAGGCCTCCTTTTGGGATTATTTTTATTTTTATATTATTATTTTCCTTTGCCTAGCAAAAGGAGTAATATGACACATACATATATTATATCTGTACATAAATATTCTATAGTTTCTTTTTTATAATGACCTTATAAAATTATTTTATTAAGAATGGTTAATGAAATTACTTTTAAATGTAAAGATAAGCCAATCAGTCGTGTATTATCCACATCCACATCCACTTTCACAATAGTAATCGGAGAAAAGGAATCAACCCACAAAATCAACTATTGTCATTATTCATTGATGCTTGATGTAACGTGACCAAAACATTTCCAATATTGACAGTGTTATAATTATTTATTTGTAAATATATTTTTTCCCCTGACATTTGGGGGCTATGGCTCTTTCTGGCCTCGTCTAGGTTCTCCTTACCAAGATATGGCTTAAGCGGGTAAGTAGAAGGCATGATCTAGAGATATTTTCATTGACCTAAATTGCAGGTCATTGAAGCCTTATCCACGCTCGTTAAAACTAAAACCCTTAAACCATTATTATCAATCGAAGACTTTAGATATTAAATTGAAGGTAAAACTTCAAATATCTGTTAATAATTAGTTGGATGTTGAGTTTCTCGCTTTTGATGCAATTTTTACTGTCGGTCTTTTTGGTGTCGACTGCGAGTGAAGTCAAAATGTTGGGTGCCCCGGCATTGGTGAATTGAAGTTGATGGACGTGGAGTTGCAATGTTCCTCTGCCTCTCAATCCTGGTTCTATCGAATATATTTCACTGTCGCAACGTTAAGTTCTTGGAACCTAATGAGTTATCGTACGGTTCTCATTTCTTTGAAGAACTGCGAGATGAGAATGAGTTCATTCGTCAAGACAATTAATTCACGCTAGGAAGTTAGACCAGAAGAAACGAGAAAAGTCATACAAACGTCGCGCCAAAAAAAAAAAAAAAGAAGCAATAATTAATTTTCCTGCTATTTATACTGAATTCTAGTACGGTTTCCGCCTTCTTGTTCAAAGATTGTCTTTTCCATTAGATCAGATATCTTATATATATCTCGCAACAATCAATGCATAGATGTTGACCCAATTAATGGTGTACTTGGTGGGGTCTGTCTTTATCGCTTGTGTATAGACTTGAGTGCTCCATATTTCCATTAATGGGGGTTTTGCTTTTTAATTAAAGTTTGCAACGTTTCCGTCTACTTGTTCAATCTTTCACGAAAACCTGGGTTCTATAAATATATATATATATATATATACACATGAGAAGGTTTTTCCGGAAGAATAAATTATGTTAATTTATTTATTCTTATCTTAAAAAGAAAAAGAAAATTGATGGGCACCACAACGTTACAACATACTTTGGTGGACATAATTGCCCTACAAGATCGTTAATCGAGGAAATTCATAATTTTTCATATCAATTATACATATAATTTCGATTTTTTTTCAATCATATCTTTTCAAACATAATTACATTTGCAAGCGCCAAGCAATCATTAATAATTTATACGTCTTAACAGCTCCTCAATGATGACTTTTTAATTACGTATTACTATAATAAAATAACTTAGAGTAACAAATATGATGCAAATCAATTTACAATATATTTTAATATATTATAAATGTTTTAGACACAACTATAACATCCCCCTGTCTAAAACAAGTTTTATTAAAACAATAAAAGTCCTTTATTATTCAAATAATTACTTTAATATTAATATTATTTTAATAAATATTGAGGAGTTTTACAAGGTGTTAATTTAAAAACTGAAAAAGCAATAATTCTTAGAATCCGCTTTTATCAAATTTAGGAAGGAAGATTGCAAGTAGACATGGGCATAGGCACCCACTTCGATATCACTCGTGTATAATCGTCAAATCTTGCATCATAGAAAGGCAAAGTGGGCACAGATGTGCACGACCCTAATAGCGGTCATAAGGACACGTTATGGCCTATGGATCAATTCATGAGTTTAAAACTTATGGGACCCATGGCTGAATTTTTTTTTTTTTAATTTTGTTTTTACTATTTGGGATTAATTCTTTTGTTCTTATTTTGTTTATTTAGTTATTTATTTATTTTTACCTTTTCATGTCTTAAAATGCTACTCATATCCAACTTGAGAACTCATTTAATGAATTGGGTCTAACAAAGAGAACAAATAGTTCCACCACCTATATCTGTAACTTCTTAGAACCTCATATGTCATAATTTTGCCATATGTCCCGATAGCCTATTAATGTGTCAAACATCCTAAAATTCATACAAGTTAAATTTCCTTTTATAGCTTCATCACAACTGCTAATAGCATATACATTCTTCGTACAATAATTTGAAGGATGACTCATAACATGCATACCTACCTACAAACATAAGACAAATTAAATCCTCAATCATATTTTATTTGAAATATAAGGGTCGTCACAATGACTTAGTTGTCATCAAAGACACAAATAATTCAATGGTGTTCTAAGTATTCTCTCAACAAGAATCTACCAATATCAACATCCTAAGTAATTTGATAAGTGGAAGTCTAGGGTGACTTCCCAGTTGTAAAACCTAAAAATAAAATAAGAAGATAAAGGAAAAATAAAATGAAAAGGCTATAAAAGTTGAGGGTAAGCATGGATTTAACATTATTAACAGGGGGTATTTTGGGTATAAGGAAATGTCCTCAAACTCAAAGTATAAATATCACACTTAAGATTTGAGAAACCCTTTTCTTGCAAACTGCTCATTCATGCCACTTGTGTGCTAGAGATATTAAGTGTATGGTGAAACAAGATTATAGCTAGACATATTTAAGTGAAGATTGATTGTCAAAGGGTATTAATAAGTTGGTTGGGACTATTCTCTTATTGATTTATGAACAAAGAATAATGAAAATTTGGTTTTTAGCTAGGGTAGTAAGAAAAACAAATTTCAGAGGGTAATTAGGGATCTCTACCACAAATCTTTGGTGGTGGTTTGAATAAAAAGCAATAGACTTTACAGTAAGACCCTTGTGATGCTTTCTTATGATTTAGGTTGATTTAGATTATTACTTAAAGACTTGGTTATATTGTTACTTGGGTGTTAGGATGACCTAATACTAATAATTATATGTATATTATATATTATGTGCCATAGTCATGAGTTATTCCAATTTCCAAATACATCGGAATTGTAATGCTCATTAAACCTAAAGAAGATAATAACCAATAGTTGTTGCATTTACTTTTACTACTTAGTTAATATGTGTATGCTTATGCACTACTGTATGACCATGCATCTATACTTAACACCTTATACTGAGCTTTTGATCACCCTCCTAGGTTTTCACTTTTTTGGATATAAGCACAAGTATGGGTAATTGCAATGAGTATTATGGCTATTATGGGTGTTATTGTGATGAAGTTGATTATTATAATTACTATTACAATTTTGGAGATAGCTTAGCCTAACTAATTTGGGTTATGAAATTTGTTGTGATAGTTTATCAAACATGTTATTTTCATTTAGTTACTATTTTTTTCAGTCTAGAGAAGTCATATGAGACTTCTCAAGTCCTTGTTAGTTGATGGCTTTAAGTTATCAAGTGTTGAAAATTTGAGATAATTTTTTTTTTTTTTTTGCCTTATGGCATATGAGACAAATGTTAATAAATTATGTTAAGTTATTTTGTTTGAATAAAATATAGTAAGGATTCGATCCTTTGTATATATTAAAGAATTGTTGATGTATTTAAGACATCCATAAATTATTGCATGAAAGCCAATATAGGTGATAAGTGATGATTAAAGTATGTGGAGATATATACAAGTTCTAGATGTTTGACGTATCAATAAATTATAGGATACGTAGTAGGATGTAATATCCCAAGTTCTAAGGCATTACAACTTTAGTGATATTAAAGCCTTAGGTTTAAAAAATCATAGGCAACCTAGGTTTGAATCATAGTGGAAGCAAGTGTGAATTAAAGCATTATAATCTAATTGTTTTGTCGGTTGAGTAGTATGTAAAATTGTGTTGGGTTATGTTGGAAGTAGTTTATTTTTTAAAGTTCTTAGTAGTCCTTTCCTTTTCCTATGCTTATAACACATTAAGATATCCTATTCTTAACTTTGAAATCAACTTACTTGAACTTATTCATGTGTTCTCTTCTCATAGCATGCCTAGATGCAATGCTACCTCTAGCTCTTCTTCTTGTCCTTAAGACAGTAGGGATACCAACCTAAACTACAACCCTTTACCAACCTCAAAACCAAGCTGAGGTAGGTAAACTACCTCAAGGGCAGCAACCCTTACCATTAGCCTAAGGCTAACCTACCCCTATCTAGCCATAGGACCAATAAACTCAAGGCCAAGACTAGACCTATCCTCCTTAGAGCTTGCCTACCCCAAACCCAACCTAATTGCAATTTGATTAGGGATAGGGTTTAGATATGGTGATGATTGCTAAAGTTCTACATTCGATGAATGTTATGATTAGGGTACGAGTGTAACAGTAGTAGATATAAAGGGTTATGTAGGTCATTCAAGCAAATGTTGAGATTTGGAGACAAGAAAGGCAAGCTGCTATGGATGCTGGTATAGGTAGTCGAATCGGTGGGTATACTTTTGATAGGTTTATGAAGATCACTTAGGCATTTTACCCTAAGCCAAATGATCTAGTAGGAGCTAAGGAATGGGGAAGTCCTTTACTATAGTAGAAGTCTTAGGTAATCAAAAGGTGACTATTGCTACTATTTTCATGAAGGGTTCTACAACCTAATGGTAGGAGAGTGCTCCTAGGATACACAAAAATGCCGTTGGCTCTATTACCTATGAAGAGTTTAATAAGCTTTTCTTTGGCAAGTTCTTCCTCAACAGTATTAAAGAACAAATGGAGTTGGCTTATCAGACCTTGTAGTAGGGTAATAGAATAGTTTCAGATTATAAGGTAAAGTTGAACTGCTTAGCTTACTTCTTGCCAAAGTCGATCAAACAGGATGAATAGTTATGCATTATATGGTTCATCTTTGGATTAGAGCTTAAGCTGCAAGAGAGAATGGTAAGGTTTAGAGACACTTATGTAGAGATAGTAGAATAGGCTAAAAGTGTTGAGCAAGGTATGAGAAGGAAGGAGGAGTTCCTATCTCGTAGAGAGAACAAGGCCCTAGGCAAAAGGCCTATGCTAAGTTATGGACTACCAAAATGGTTCAAGAGACCTACATTAGGTGTTGTGATTAGAGAGGGTAGTAGACCACCCATTACATTGCTTAGGCCGATGATGTGGCTAGCTCCGGTGCTAACCCTTTTACCTCTACCAATGCTAGCTAGTTGCACCCGCTGCCATGGGCAAAATGATGTTGTAGAGTGTAAGTAAACTCCAAGTACTTATTTCCTTTGTAGTAAGATTGGACATGTTAGTAGAGATTACAAAAAGCTAGCTCCTTTACACTAGGGTTTCTGCTTCAGATGTAGTTAGAGGGGGCACTAAGCAGCAGATTATAAAGAGGTAAGGAAACAACCTTTGTACATTACTCAAGCTACTACTATTGAGAACACCACCAAAGCGGCCCGACCTTAACCAGGACCTTGATAGAGAGCACTGGCCTAATCTTTACGCTTCAGTAGTAGACTTAGAGTCAAGAGACTTTTTAGATAGGTACTCTTGCAAGTACACTCACTATCCTTAATAGAGTATACATGTTTAATTTGATACTAAAGCATCTTACTCATACATTATTGAATCTCAGGTGAATTCTTGTATGCTATGTGCTGTATTTTTTAACTCCCTCTTGATTGTGCATGTACCATTGGAGAGTGAAACTATGTTGAATAGAATGTGTCATAATGTAGAGATTGTTGTAGAAGGAAGGATATTGCCAACTGGCTTATTAGTGGTAGATATGTTCGACTTCAACGTAATCTTAAGTATAGATTGGTTAGCAAGACACCATGCCACCATTGATTATCATAACATGGTGTTCATATTTGAGCCTCTAAGAGAAGTGCCTTTTCAGTATTAAATAGAACGTTAGAGGCTAGTGAAATGTATTAGTTACTAGTTGTAGGAAAGGCCTACCTTATAGCCTTAAGAACCAATAATGGTGAAGAGGTAAAGCTAAAATAGGTACTAGTGGTACAAGGCTTCTTAAATGTCTTCCTTGACGTTCTACCTAGTCTACCGCCTGATAGAGAAGTAGAGTTTAAGATAGTCTTGGTACTAGACACTAAGCCCATTTCAAAACTAGCATGTAGAACGGCGCCTATTGAACTCATTAAGTTGAAGAAACAATTACAAGAGCTGCAAGATGAAGGTTTCATAAGATTGAGTTCGTCTTCATAGGGAGCCTCGATTCTTTTTGTAAAGAAGAAAGATGGGAGCATGAGAATGTATGCGGATTACCTAGATTTGAATAGTTGATTGTAAAAAACAAGTATCCATTTCCTTAAATTGATGGCTTGTTTAATCAATAGCAAGGGGCCCAAAGACAGATTTGAGGTCAAGCTATTATCGATAGAAGATAAAGATAGAACATGTTGAGAAGACAACATTATAACTAGATATAGGTTATATGAGTTCCTTGTCATGCCATTCGACCTCACTAACCTGCCTGCCACATTCATAGATCTTATGAACTGGGTATTTTGGGAGTGTCTAAATAGATTTGTTGTAGTCTTCATTGATGATATTCTTATATTCTTGTATGCTAAGTAAACTTTAAGTTTAGCAAGTGTTAATTTTAGTTGGATCAGGTAGCATTCTTGGGTTACATTGTAAACAGTGAAGGCATGTAGTAGATCTGGAAAATATAAAGGCAATTGTCAAGTGGTCGAGATTGAAAATGGTAACCGAGGTTAAAAGCTTTTTAGGGCTTACAAGGTATTACAAGAAGTTAGAAGCACCCTTGACTCAGTTGACACAGAAAGGGGTAAAGTTTGATTAGGATGACAGATGTGAGTAGTGTTTTCAATAGTTAAAGGAAAAGCTTGTGACATCTTCGGTATTATCTTTACCTTATAGTAGGAAGAGTTTATGATCTATAGCAATATTCCAATTTAGGGACTTAGGTATGTGATGATGTAGAACGATCAAGGGATAGCATATGCATTGTATTAACTTAAGTCATATGAGAAGAACTACCCAGTCTACAACTTAAAGTTGGTAGTAGTAATCCATACCTTAAAGCTGTGGAGGTATTACTTGGTAAGGTAAAGGTGCAAGGTGTTTATTGATCACAAGAGTTTGAAGTACTTTTTCACCCAACGGGATCTGAACATAAGGTAGCGAAGGTAGCTAAAACTAATAAAGGACTATAACCTAGACATATGGTACCACCAGGGAAAAGCTAAAGTGGTAGTTGATGATTTGAGTAGGAAGTGACATGGGAATCTGGCTAGTTTAATTACGACATAGAGGGCATCACTAAAGGATATAAGAATGTTAGATTTAGAGGTTTTGACCAGAGAAATAGGCATTAAGTTGGCAAATATGAGGATTTAACCCTTGATAGTAGATATAATTAAGGTAGCCTAAGCTAAATATGGAGGTATACAAGAGATAAAGAGTAAGATGGAAGTCGGAAAGGTAGTAGAGTTCATATTGGATATTGATGGAGTGCTCAGATATAAGGGTCGGTTATGGGTACTAGCGATGCTAAAGCTAAATGGTGAGTTATTGAAAGAGGCTCATTACTTAGGATATACCATATACCTGATAGTATGAAGATGTACAAAGACCTTAAGGCATATTATTGGTGGAATAATATGAAGAGGGAGATTGTGGAACATGTTTTGAGGTGCCAAACTTGTCAACATATCAAAATCAAGCATCAGAGGTAGGTAGGTAAGTTGCAACCATTATTGGTATCGGAGTAGAAATGGGAACAAGTCACTATGGACTTTGTGATAACACTATCTAAAACTTTAAGTAAGCATGATGTGGTCTAGGTGATTGTAGATCAGTTAACAAAGTTAGCGTATTTCATTCCCATTCACATTAGTTATATGTACGATAAGCTGGCTAAGTTATATATTAAGGAAGTAATGAGGTTACATGGAGTATCAGTAAAGATTACATTAAATAGGGATTTGCGATTTTAGGCAAATTTTGGAGTTTACATAAGGCCTTAGGTACAAAGTTGTAGTTCAGTACTAACATCCAACCACAGACTGACGGCTAGTTAGAGAGAAACATATAGATATTTGAGGATTTTCTTTGGGCTTATGTACTTAATTTTGGTGGCTATTAGGATGAATACTAACCTTTAATTGAATTCACCTATAGCAATGACTATTAGGTAACTATTCAAATGGCTCCTTACAAAGTCTTGTATGGTAGAAAGTTTAGATTACCCATACACTAGGAAGAGGTTGGAGAGAGATAGGTTTTAGGTCTAATGTTGGTACAAGAAGTAGTAGATAAAGTAAGTTGATTAAGCAAAGAACACAAACCACATAGAGCTATTAGAAGAGTTATGTTGATAAGTAGAGACACCCGTTAGAGTTTCAAATAGGAGAGGAGATAGGTTTTAGGCCCAATGTTGGTAGAAGAAGTAGTGGATAAAGTAAGTTGATTAGGCAAAGAACACAAACCACATAGAGCTGTTAGAAGAGTTATACTGATAAGCAGAGACACCCGTTAGAGTTTCAAATAGGAGAGGAGATAGGTTTTAGGCCCAATGTTGGTATAAGAAGTAGTGGATAAAGTAAGTTGATTAGGCAAAGAACGCAAACCACATAGAGCTGTTAGAAGAGTTTGCTGATAAGCAGAGACACCCGTTAGAGTTTCAAATAGGAGAGGAGATTTTGTTGAAAGTATCTCCAACTAAAAGAATTTTCATCCTTGGGCTAAGAGAGAAGTTGTCTCTAAGGTATGTTGTATCTTATAAAGTCATAGAAAGAATCGAAAGTATAGCATACAGTTTTGAGGGCATCCAAAATGTCTTTCCTCTGTCCATAGTGAGAAAGTTTAAACTAAACATGAAGCAAGAGATAGAATAACATCAAGTATAGGTAGTAGATATGGAGATCCTAGAGATACAGCCAGATTTTCTTGTTGTAGAGTAAACCATCAAGATTGTAAACTCTAAGGTTCAAGAATTAAGGAAAAGAAAGATACCTTATGTAAAAGTTTAGTGGGTAAGATAATTAGAAAGGGAAGCAACCAAGGAGCTAAAAGAGGAAGTGAGAAGGAAGCATCTACAGTTGTTTAAAGAATAAGGTATATAAACTCTTAACTTTCAAGGACGAAACTTTTTATAAGGTAAAGAGAGTTGTAAAACCCAAAAATAAAATAAGAAGATAAACGAAAAATAACAAAAAAAGGTTATATAAGTTGAAGGTAAGTATGGATTTAGCATTATTAACAAGGGGCATTTTAGGTATAGGAAAATGTCCTTGAACCCTAAGTATACATGTTACACTTAGGGTTTGAGTAACCCTTTTCTTGAAAACTACTCATTCGTGCCACTCGTGTGTTAAGGATATTAAGCGTATGATGAAACAAGATTACAGCTAGGCACATTTAAGCGAAGATTGATTGTCAAAGGGTATCAGTATATTGCTTAAGACTATTATCTTATTGATTTATGAATAAAGAATAATGAAAATTTGGTTTTGTGGATAGAGTAGCAAGAAAAATGAATTTCAAAGGGTGATAAAGGATCTTTACCACAAATCTTCGATGGTGTTGTAAACTCTAGAAAATCAATAGTTTGAACCCTAATTTAAGTCCGAGTGTCCTAAACTATATAATGAGTCGATAAGGCTAGTAACAATAAAAGATTACGAAACCTAATAAATCGAATATAACATCGATAATAAAAACCTTAAAAATTGATCAAAACCTTAAATCGCGTACTAAAACCCTAAATCTGAAACCCTAAAATTATAACTTAAGCCTATAAAATATTTAAATTTCACTCAATAGTGATATAATTATAGTTGATAGTCGATTGCAATTATTGATTAAATCGCGTAATCGCATAAAATTTTTAATGAAATCGTTATAATAACTTGTAAAAATTATAATTATAACGTGTACTAATTAAATTGATAAATTTTCACAAAATTCCAAAATTAATTTATGATGATTATTTTTATAATTTTTAGGTTTAGAAAATTTACATATATTTATTTTTAATTTCTATTTTCTTCCTTTTTCTTTCTTTCTTTTTCTCTTTTCTTTCTTTTCTTCTTCTCCTCTATTTTCCTTATCTTACACGTGAATTTCAGTTGAAAAAATTCAACAGCCTATGTGCATAAAATAAATGTATGTGTCACAAATTTAAGGGGGAAAGGATAAAGTAATAATGTAACTATCTAATCCTAATTAATACCTAAATGAAGAGGATAAGCTTCTCTATATTTTTTTTATATTATTTGCTTAAAAAATCAGAAGCATTTCACGCTCTAAATCCTGGAAAGATCAAACTGAAATTACAAAGTGGGAAAAACAAAAGAAAAGAAAAGCAAAGTAAAAAAATAAACCAAAAGAAAACCGAGAAGAACAAGGAGAAGAATAAGAAGAAAAAGAAAAAGAAGGAGGAAGAAAAGAAGAAGAAAATTTAATATAATTAGGTAAGTATAATTATTTTAGTAGTATATATGTATATTATATGGTATGTACATGTATATACTAAGTATTTTTGTTGTATTTTATTAAATATTTCATTGCATATACATGTACGTGTGCATAAGTAGATAACTTAAGATATATATATATATATATATATATATGTATGTATGTATAAAGTTATGTATGTAGACACACATACACATACACACATACACACACACATATATATATATATACATACTATTAGGTAAAATATATGACATATGAGTATACATATATGTATAAATAAGAATACATGAATATATGTATGTATACATGAGGATATATCAAGTAAGTATTTACTATTTTTACAAAATAAATAAATATATATATATATATAGTTGTACATGTGAAAATGATTATGTATGTATATATGTATATAAGCATTATTTTCATATGTATATATATATATATATGAATATTTATTCATATAGTATATACAAGTATTTTGTATTTATATATTCATATATACATGTAAGCTATATTTTATGTATACATATATATATATATATCTACATATGGCGTAAATATACGTATAACATATAGTATATATGTAGTATATCGAATATTAAGTAGTATATATGATATAATAATATTTACTAAATAAAATAAATTCATAAATATGTAAGGAGTAGGTATATATATATATATTACCGTAAATTAGGAATTACTAATTAAAGTAAATTATAAAATTAATCAAATATAGTATAAGTACATATATATGTATATATATGTATATCGTAAAATACAAATAAATAATAAGAAAATAATAAATAATAAAATAAAAGTAATAATAATAATAATAATTATAAAAAGTCTAAAATCTCAAAAATAAGTAAAAATGAGTAACTAAGGTAAAATATGCTTAAAATAATAAAATTATTAATTATACGATTTAAATAATTAGTAAATCATAAGTATATCAAGAAAAAGCTCAAATTAATATTTTATAAATTTTTAAATTAAAATAATAAATTTTGTAATATTTTTATATCACAATTCAAATTGTAAGTCATAATGTCCAAAACGAACCTCGCTACAAAAAAATATGCTAAAAAATGATCAAAATGGATTATAAGTTAACAACGATCTGAGTTAAAACGAAAAAGTTATATGCAATTTGATAAAAAGCTCGAATCAACAATTTCGCATAACTAGATAAAGTAAACCTTACAAATTACGATACTAGTTTAGCTTTAAATCCTCAAACTTACAAATTTTTATTATTCTCAGGTGATCTTGACATTAACCTTGAGCTGCTATCAGATTATTATGACCCTTGAGTTCACTATGGCTGAGTGAGTTTTCCTTATGATTCCATTCTTGTTTGTGTTTGTAGTTAATGAATAAAAGTTATGATCAATAATGAAATGTTGTATGGGGTTGGGTTATACTTGTATATGATAATTGGTTGTTACTAGTGAATTTACTTTACATTATAATAATATATTGATTATTGCATAGTAGATTCACTAAGAATTGATTGTTTGACTTTGAATGATCACTGAATAATAAGACCTAATTTTACTCAACTAGAAAAAGTTAACTTAAAACACGCATAATCATACACCGTATAACTAATTCTAGCAATCACATTATATGGAGGTAACGAAAGGCCATATCTAAGTTGATTATTAATTGTTATAGATTTCATACGGTGTATATGTGCGATATGACCTTACCTTGACCTACGGGATTACTAGGCATTGAAGGCGCCAACCACTTAACTAAGGGTCGAGTCTAAAGCCCTCCATTTAGGGGTAAATGAGGGCTGCGTGAACCTACTTACAATCATATATAGAACTCGTTTTGATAAAACTAATAATAGATATACCATTACATTTTAAATATGAAACGCAGAGTTTCGTTATGAGATAAGTTCTAATATGATACCTGGATCTGATTATGCCGATGTATCTCCAACCTTGACTTTAGAGGGCGTTAAATCTGAGTTGCATGCAGTACTTGATCACTTGTATGTATTTGTTTGGCATACTGGTTAACATGCATTCATTTGATTGAACTTGATTATTGTATAACTTGATTGCTACATGGTTGAGGGAATTATCTTACTAAGCTAGTTAGCTTATTTCTTTATAGTTTTCTTTCACAAGCAGAGTTATTTGTAGAGTTAGGCCGTCGCATGCCTGAGGTTAATGGTTCATCAGGAGGTTAATGTGGGAGCAGGATGTGTTTAGAGTGTTCACATGATTGTTTATCTAGATTATAGATTTGAATATGTGATAAACTAATATTAGTTTGAGTTAAAAGTTCTAAAGACTTTATATGTGTAAATTCTTATATAAATAGATTATATGATATGTTTTTATATTTTATTATTGTTATCATGAAATGATATTACTTATACTTACGCAACTCTTGGTTGTTAGTTATAGTTGTAGCCTTGTGTATTGTATAAAGGATTGTCAATTGTAAGGGAATTTAATCTACAATCCTTTGTATGGTATATGGCGACTGCCACGACTAGCCTCCTCAGGTCGTGACAGGTGCATTTGAATCAAAAGCGGTAAACTTTGTGGTAAAACTCTTGTGATGTTTTCTTGTGAGTTTTTGGTTGTTTTCCCACAAGATTTTCATTTTTCTTTATAAGGCTCAATAGAAAACGAATTTAGGTGATTTCTTAGAAAGCCTACAACATGTCTCTTATAGTAGAAGCGCAATTTACAAATTTGTGAAGGTAAGTAAGGTATTTAGTATATATATGTTCTTGTATTTGAGTTTTTTCATTGTGATTTGCTAAGGGTGATCTAAATTTGTGATTTTGTTGTAGGTTGAGAGGGGTTTCAGATTGGCATGGAGATGTTTTACTGTTAGGAAATCATTTTGGAAGTATCGGATTACGTAACGGTGAAGAATTAGGTTAAAAGTGGGGCATAATTGCTTTCTTACAATTTGCAGAATCTTGTAAATTGCAGTAGGCATCTAGATGCCTTCCCCCTTATCATCTAAACACTAGGGTCATGACCATGCTCTTTCGAGCATAGCGTCTAGACACTAGATACTGGACGCTTAACCCTTGTTACATGTGGTAAGTTTTTCTTTGAGCCTTTTGGGGTTTTTTCTGTAGGTATTTATCAATTCTAGACCTGTCCTAAACCTTTTCTAATCAAGAATTATAACCTGATAGTTTACTAAATAATCTAACTACCTAGTGATCCTAGATAACTTAATGTTTCTTAGGTAAACTTAAGTTTGTTTAGTTGTTGTGTTAGAGAATATTATTAGCTTGGTTCTCATCTGAGTAAGTGTGGTGTTTCTCGTTTGAATATATTGTGAGAATTGTGATTCGGTTTTTATGCAGATGTTATAATTAGGTCAAAGGTTGTATGTTGTTTGTGTATGTAGGACTAGTATCGCTAAATGGACTTAATAATAACTTTAGTTAAAAATGTGTCGTATTTATACTTGGTTGGGCCTAAGGGGCTAGGGGGACTAGACATTAAGGTGACACCCGATGATCGTTGTGTAACGGTGTCTTGATTGGAGTTTCGCTTGGAAATGATCCAAGTAGATTTAGGTTGTTACATGGTTACTTGGGTATTAAGGAAGAACCAATACCAATACTTATATATATATATATATATATTATATTGTATACTAAGTCATGAGTTACTCTAAGTTTCGGGATACCAAAACTATAATGCTTATAAGACCTAAAGAAGATAATAATTGATGGTTGTTGCATTTATTTTTACTACTTAGTTAATGTGTATATGCTAGAGCATTATTGTGTGGCCATGCCCTTATGCTTGATACCTTATACTAGGCTTTTGCTCACCTCTAAGTTTTCATGTTTTTAGATGCAAGCACATGTATGGGTGGAATTGTGAGGAGTATTGTGGTGATTATTGGTATTATGGCAATGAAGCTGCTTATTATGATTACTATATCATTTTGGAGATTGTTCAATGTAATTAATTTGGGTTATGAAACTTTTGTTATAGTTTATTAGAAATGTAATATTTTCATTTAGTTACTGTTATTTGGGTCGAAAGAAGTCACTTGAGACTTTTTAAGTCCTTGTTAGTTGATGGTTTTAAGTTGTCAAATGTTGAAGATTTGAGATGTTATATTTTTTCTTTTTTTATTTTTGGTTTATGGTATATGAGACAAATGTTAAAGAATTATGCTAAGTTGTTTTGTTTAAATAAAATATAGTAGGAATTGGATCCCTTATATATATTGGTGAATTGTAAATGTATTTAAGACATCCTTGAGTTATTGCATGGAAGTCAACATTGGTAACAGGTGACAATTAAAGTATGTGGAGATATGTATAAGTAGATTTTAGATACTGGATGTATCAATAGATTATAAGGATATGTGCCAAGCTGTAATATCCTAAGTTTTGGGGTGTTACACTAACATTACAATTAGAAACATAACTAATAACAAAGTCTTACTCTCAATTTTCAAAGAAATCAACATGATTGGTTGGCAATAAAAGAAAATAAATAAATCAACTTAACTAAATCAAACATAACAGCTTCATCATAGTAATAATTATAGTATCTTACTACATCCTCATAAAAATTATGATTACCATAATAATAGTTCCCATACTCCTCATAACCTATCCCTTAAACTAAAAATAGAAATTCTTAAAGGTTGAGCAAAACCTCGTATAAGATATATGATCACATGTGCATTAGCAAGCAAAACGCATATACATCTAGTTTAAGAAAATATATGCAACTACAATTGGTTATTATCCTATATTTAGTATGAAAATTACCATAGTTCCTATGTCCTTAAACTTGGAGTAACTCTTAACTCCAGCCGAGCAATATATCTATTATAAAGATATTGGTATTAAGACTTTACTTTGATAGCATTACACTAAGATCATCGGGATACCACCTTAAGATCATCGGTCCACCTAATCCCTTGGGTAGCCATACATACACAATATACATTAGATTAAAGCCATATAGTTATTAAATTCGGTTGTTGTTCACTACTCCAACACGTACAATCAGCATACAATATCTTGTATTTGGCTTAAAAGACTACTTAGACTTAGGAATGATCTCCTCATAACATGTAAACATGACAAACAACTTAACTCAATCTTACATTGTCTTCTACGTGTAATAGCCCAACTCTTGTTACCTTCAACTTAGGTCATTAGAGGAAACTAGGATCAAGATATTAAAAGATTGTTTAAGAGTCCTTTTGATTGTCAAACAAGTTTGAAAGGTTTAAGAATGAAAAATAAGGCTTAGGAACAACAAGAAAACAAGGGGAAAACATTTTATGATTGCTTGAATACTCGACATTTGGATGCTATAGGACATAGCATTAGGATGCTTCCGTTTCTAGGATTAAAACTCCCCCAGCGTCTAGATGCTATATGGGGTGGCATTTAGATACTATGTTGCAACTTATATATTTCTATTGGCTGTAGAGTGCGGTCACCCCCTCCCTTTCCTTAAACCTACTGTAAACTTGAACACTATTTGCCACTTTTAGAGAACTTTCCACACCGAAAACTCACTTTACGCATTCCTAAAACACTCTCCAAGATCCAAAACAAAATCATTCTTAGCCACAATACATATCAACCCAACAACAACTCTATTCATATACCCAAAAGCTTCAAAAATCAAGGGTCTTAGGATTAAAGCTTACTATAAGGACTTGGACAACCTACCAACTTCTAAATCCAGTGCCACAATCCACAAAATAAAGTTTTTAATTTGTTTCTCATTGAGCCTCAGTTGAAAAACAATTTCAGACCAAGATTGAACAAACTCATCAAGAAAACATCTTTCCATGACTTACCTTGATTCCCTCTATTTCAATTTTACAAAAACAATTAGAATTCTTAATTGTGAAAAGTCTTGTGTAGGAACCCTATTCAAACCACACACATATGTAAGAGAGCAGAAGGAGAAAAGAGGCTACCATGTATAGGTTTGTTTTTATGTAATAGGGTTTTTAGGACTCTTTGTAATATTCAAAATACCCTTGACTTCTTTTACTTTATTATTATTTTTTTACAAACCATTCACTACTTATTTTTATGAACTAGGTTTTAGAATATCTAATGTAGAGGTGATATCAACCTAGGAAGATATGTAGCATAAAATAATTTGATCCCCATCCAATGTAGACTATACATAAGGGTAATTGGTTCTTATGTGATAATGGCTCTAAAAGGTTCCATTGATGTCCATAGAATTCCATGAGCCATATGAGTTTGACACATAATTTGGGAGCATAATTACAAAAAATAAAAAATAAAAAAAGGTAATGAATTTAAATTTTTTCCATTTATTTGACAATTTTTTCTTTTTAGCAAATATGTTAGTTCATTTTTATATGTCTTGTAAAACATCAGATCAAATCAAGTTCATGATATTAGGCCATGCGTCTTTTAATCTATAAAATATGAATGATGCAAAGGCCCAATTAATAGATATAAGGTCATATTACTTTAGGTACTTTAGGCATACTAGCAGGCTTATTTCATCTTAATGCTTGTTTGCCTCAATGCCTATACAAAGGAGGTATAAGGAATATTGAAACTATCCTTTCTTGTAGTATGACTATTGTCCTTCTTCTTTTTTTTTTGGTAGTTTTTCTTATCATTGGAATTATGTGGTATGGTTTAGCAGCAACTCGTATAAAACTATTTGGTCCCACTTGTTATCAATGGGATCAAGGATGCTTCTAGTAAGAAATATATCATGTATTAATTGTCTAGTGCTAAACTTCTCATTGGGATTTTAAAATCATCACTTGAATATGTTTACCCATTAGAGGTTAACAATTTGCTTGTAAAGATTGAAATGTCTAAGGTAGAAAGGACAGAGTAAACA
This sequence comes from Lumnitzera littorea, assembly GCA_024138015.1. Lineage (NCBI taxonomy): Eukaryota > Viridiplantae > Streptophyta > Magnoliopsida > Myrtales > Combretaceae > Lumnitzera > Lumnitzera littorea. The sequence continues at coordinate 78,176,339 of JAMXBB010000012.1, read as the reverse complement.
TTGAGTACTTTAACACTAAATTTAATCCTTATGATCGCTAATCATGATAATTTGTTTGTTCTCAAGTTCATACTTGAAAATATACAAAATACTTGTTTTTATTATAATATATTTTCTTCAATGGGTAATCTAAGAGCAACAATGTTACGTGCTAATCCTAACAAGAATTTGAGTATGGATTGATGTTGTACATCAATATAATGATATAATCTTTCCGGTGTTTTGTGTTAATTCAGTTGAAATAGAAGAAGGATATGAATAATTGTCTATGACAATTGAATCGGAAATATTGAGTTCCTATTTTGATTCCTTACAACAATAGAAATCAATTAAACAATAAAATTATAAAGTCGATACTCAACAAATAATCTAATTGTATTAAGGAAAACACTAAATAGGGTGCAAAGTCCCATAAATAGAACAACTAACTATAAAGTTGATACACACGAAACGGTCTAATTATATTAAGGAAAACACTCAATAGAGTGTAAAGTCCTACAAAGAGAATAAATTAAACTCTTAGATAGTGTCTATGTATAAAAAATGATTAATTAACCTAAGACTGAAATAATAGGCTTTTATTGAACCCTAAGACAATGTCATAAATGTAATTAAAAATGAAATACAAAATAAATAAACTATGAATGAGAAGAAAACAATTAGCAACTTGCAATATATGACATGTTCAATAGCTAAGAGGATCTACATGTTGTGTATCCACCTTATTTATACATATACGACATGTATTGGAGTATATACATAGTATGTATTGCCTTTGTACAATAGCACACTGTGTGTGTTGCTCCCTAAACAAAATACATGGCTTGTATCTTTTCCTCGAGGGAATACTTGGTATGTACTTCCCTTAGGCCATGAATATATGTCATGTTTTGGCTCTTAGGTTTTGTTTTGACCACCTTTACTTCCCATGTTCTTTCTTAGACCCTTAACCTAAGTTATGTTCACTTGGGTCACATCATTCTACACTTATTGAAAGAATTTGCCCTCAAATTTAAAAATTTTCCTTTTGTCTTCTCAACCCTTTTCTCACAAATAAGCTCTTTTGAATAGTCTCTAAATATCCTTTTATAAATTAACTCTTCTTCACTTCAAGGGGACTCATCAGCATTAAACCAATCTTCTTACCATTTTTAATGAAGTTGTAGGAATTTCAAAGTCCATCAAAGGTCACTCGTCTTTCGGATTACCATAGCTTAGCAAATAAAATGTCTATTGTGTCCATTGGAATTACATTACTTGTCACCAAATCTTAATATTCTCTAATAGCAATTGACACCTTAACTTGCTTCTTGACTTGTACCTTTCCCCTTACCCCAAATCAATGTAAGTTTTAAGGCCTTGAAAGAGCTTTAGTGTTCAACCTAACACTATGGACAAACGCCTTTACCAATCCTTGAGTATAAAATAGATTTTCCTTCTGTTGGTTTTCTTTGATCTGTTCAAGTGATTGTTTTGTTGATACTAAAGACAAAGGATCTCCTTTTGGCCCTTTAAAATGATCTCTTTCCTCTTCATATTGCCTTAATATTTCTTTAGGATCTTCAACAATTTATCCAATGTATTCATAATCACACTAACAACTCTAGGAATTGGACAGTATGGTGTGAGATATCCATAACCTTGACACTTAAAATGCTAGGCCTAGTTTGTTTTCTATTGTAAGCTACCCAAACTTTGGGCCTTCTACTTAGCAACAACAGTAACCTTCCCTTTCTCACCATTCTTATCAACAATCTTAACATTAGACTACTCAGACACCATAACTCTATCCGCATGGTTACTATTAGAGTAAGGATCCTCTATAGGAATATATTTGGGTATTACTTAGCTTGCTTGGACTACTCTATGCCTCTACCTCTTAACTTGAGTCACTAACTGAATTACATCCTCTAAGGTAGCAAATTTATAGAGTTCTATAATGTCGCGGATGTCATGTATCAATCTAAACAATAATTTTGCAATAGTCTACTCATGAGTCTCAAGTACTTTACACTTGATTTATAAAACATCAAACTCTTTTAGATGTTCCTTTACACTCATATTACTTTCCATAAGGCCTTGCAACCTTAGGTGCAAATCTTGCTTGTAATGTAAGCACGAATCTCCTATACATCAACTGCTCCATCATCTAACATGATGCAATATACCCTTCTCCTTTCCTTCTTCTTTAAGCAATGAGATTTCTCCATCATATAGCAACATATCTTGTCAATTCAAATGTAGCCAATCTTACCTTCATCTCTTCACCATACTCATAAGATTCATATAATTTTTCTACTCGATCTTCCTAGTCAAAATAATCAACAAGTGCCTTTGTTATCAAATTTAGGAATTTGAAGCTTAATAGTATCTATGCTCAGAGCTTGTCTATGTTGCCTTAGAAGTGGTTCATTAATAACTTCATTAGTCTCAAACTTATCAAATACTAGATTATAAATCACTTCCCCAAGTGTCATATATCTCCTTAGCACTCCATACCAAACCAATCCTATAAGGGCATAGTGAGTGACATTCATAGGGTCAAGATGTTCATCATTTGGCACTCTTACATTTCAACTGGCATTGCCCTACACCTATGCACTTGCTTTACATTTTTCAATCAACTCCCTCATTTTAACACACTAATGAGCAATTAAATTATCCATATGTATGTTCCATTATGTAATCAACTTATTTATCTAGGTACACTACTGATTTAATACCTCCTTCATACATGTATCCAAGCGTAGATTTTGTTGAACCAAGTAATGTGTAAGCAGTCTCCATCATCTCCCTTATGGAATCCCTAGTAATACTATTAATTGTATCTTCTAACTATTCAACATTCTAATACTAGAGTTCCCTAACGGTTTTACTAATACAATTTTCCTAAACTTCCTAGAGATATGATATGTTACCTCTCCCTTACTTTTGTCTTCTTCCATAATAATAATTCCATATTTTCTTTATCTCTTCATCAACAAATATCACAATCCACCAATCTCCAACCACATGTCTCACACCTTACAATCCCTAGCCTTAAGTGTTTAGAAATTTCAAAGAGATTAGAATTCAAACTTATTATAAGGTATGCAAAGCACGTGCAATGATACTGAAATAATGATATATGCTAATCCTAAGATGAATTTGAGTGCGAATTGATGTTGTGTAGAAATACAAAGATATAATCCTTTTGGTATTTTTTTGTTAATTTGATTGTATGTAAAAGAAGGATATGAAAAATTATCTATGACAATTGAACTAGAAATAATGAGTTCCTATTTTGAGTTCTCACAACAATAGAAATCAATTAAACAATATAGTTAGAAAGTCGATACTCATGATATGATCTTATTATATTAAGGAAATCGCTCAATAGAGTGCAAAGTCTCACAAAGAGAACAACTTAAACACTCAAATATTGTTAATGTGTCAAAGATGATTAATTGACTTAGGATTGAAATAATATTGTTGTGTAAAAACCTTAGGACAATGGCTTAAGTGCAATTAAAAATATTTAATAATTGAATAAACTATGATTTAAAAGAAAACAATAAGCAACTTACAATATACAGTGTGTTCAATAGCTAAGAGGATCTGTACGATGTGTATCCTCCTTATCTATACATACAATGTGTATATTGGTGTATATACATAGCATATCTTATCCTCACACAACAACATATGATGTGTGCTATTCCTTAAATAAAGTACATGGCATGTATCTTTCCTTAAGGGAATACGTAGTGTGTATTTCCCTTAGGCCATGAATACATGTTTTGGCTCTTGGGTTTTGTTTCGACCATTTTTTCTTCTTACATTCCTTCTCAAACCCTTAAAATGGGTTATGTCTGCTTGTACCGCATCAAATGGGCAATCTAAAATGACAATACTGACTTTGAAATATACTTTAAAAGCTTGTGTGCTAAACTTTAGAGGGAGTTGGGATGATCAATTCTCACTAATAGGATTTTCCTATATGATAATAGCTACCCAAATACTATTTAAATGTCCCCTTATGAGGCTTCACATGGGCCCAAATGTAAATCCCCCTATTTATGGGGATGAAGATGAAAATAAGTAGATCATTGGACCATCCTCCTACAAGTCCTCAAAGAGATGACTTAGATTATTAGAGATAAGATACAAATTGCTTGAGTAAGTAGAAAAAGCTATGGTAATGCTCAAATGAAGCCATTAGAATTTCAAGTAGGAAATTGGGTACTTCTAAAGTATCTCTTATAAAATGAGAGCGTCAATTTAGAATAGAAAGAAAACTAATCTACATTATATTAGCCTATATAAAATTAAAAGGAAAGTTGGAAAGGTAATGGAGTCTTATTACGAAATGATTGGGATACAAAGGATGCTCTATGCCTTAACATTAATGATAATAGTTTTGAAAGTATCTCAACCAAACTTAAAAGAGAATCTACTTTTCTTCTAATACCCCATCAATATTTTGGAGAGTAAAGTAGAGAAGCTAAGGAATTGAGATGTAAGGTATTTAGAAGTGCTATGAAGTAAGCACATAGCTAAAGAAGTAGCATGAGAGTCTTTACAAGTAGTTAATGAGCTTTAGCTATTGGAATACGACCATATGTCCCATTTATGTGCTAAGCCATTTCTTGTTCCTAATGGCAAGCATCAAATAAAATTGCTTTTGGCTAATGAAGATACTAAATCTCCTCATTTAGTCCTAGTGGATCCTCAATTCCCCTAAGAATATGAACTAAGTTCACCTAGATGAGAGTAAGGAATAAATATTAATAATTTCTACCATTAATGTCCATGACTCTTATAGTTTAGAAACTAAAAACATCTAGAGAATTAGAGGGTGATTGGTTAATTTAACAAATATAAGAATGGTTTCCTAGCTATATATATGACATGTATCTAAGGTTCACTTATAGTGGTTTACTTTAAGGTTTCCTTGCTATCTGATATGAGCTTGTAAAAATTGAGGAAAAACTCAAGACAAAACCTTGTAGGATAAATTTCAAAGGATCCCCTAAGCTTCATTTTGTTTGGAATTGAAAAACACTAGGCTAATATTCAAGAGGGAGGTGAATTGAGCATAATTAATAAATTTTGATTCTCTTTAAACTTTAGTGATAAATGCAACAATAGTTTGCAAATTAAATGATAAAAAAATGATAATAAATGTAGAAATAAAAGAGATAAAGTAAGAGAGGATCATGCTGTAGCATAAGATGGAGTTCGAACTAGCCCTTACTCTCTACATACACGAATAGCTCCAATTGAGGACTTCAATCACTTTTATTAATCACAATAGCACAATGCTCAATCAAGAACTTATATCACTTCTCAAACACACAACAATCACTCAATTACACTTTACGCACAATATCCATTTTTCTAGTGTAGTGCTTTTGTAAGAATGTTTTGACTGATCAGTTGCTTAGATGTATTGCTAGTCTTCAAGATGAGCACAAAATGTTGTAGATTGGAGTCAATGCTATTAATTGATCGCCAATAATGCTATCGATCAATTGGTAGTAATAAAATCTCAACAAACCCTTTTCAGTGATCGATTACTAGCCTAATCCCTTTCTTTTTCTTTGATTACAGAATGTTGTAGTTATTTAAGTTTGACATTTATCTAATTCAATGCATAAATGACTATAACCATAATAAAGTTTTGTCTCATCAAAATTATATATATTAAAATGTTCAATGTTCTCCCTTTTTTTATGAGGACAAAACTTATACTTTTCATATACTTTGCATTAATCTATTACACCCCCTCAATCAAGCATTCATATGTAAAAAGATTTACAAGTTTAAACTTTTAAGAGCAAGATTGAATGCTTGAATTTTTAAGTTTTAGTTTAAGGGAGAATACAAAATATATTCAACACATTTATGCTTTTAACCCTTATATTTGAATTTGATTGATTGCTAAGATGAAGAGACTCCCTATATGATTTGAAGTTTTTCTCCCCATTTGGCCTCATTAAAAAGATGAGAGTCCAAGTGGTGAAGGGGAAGAGACATACAAGTCGAAAATTTAGAACGATTCCGACTTAAGCCTTAGGATATGCCCCCTATCTAAAGAAAAGAAACCCTCAAGTATGAGACTTCAAACTACAATTAGCAAGCTCATTGGCATACACCAATCCTAACTTCTAAATCAAACATAAGCCATTTATTTACCAAACATAATAGCTAAGTGAAGGAAAGCCTAAACAAAAGCCATGCATTTCTAAGTTCACAAATAGAAGGAATGAGTTCAAAGGCATAAACACAAACATGAAGATTAAGTCCAAACATAAAGAGAAGCCAAAGGCCAAGTTCACAAAAAGAACAAAATGAGGCCATCAAGGTCGATTCAAATGACAAAAAAAAAAAAAAAAAAACTAGGAGAGAGCCCTAAGATTCATCATCGAAAGAGGAGGAGGTTGGACAATGATACTAGAGTTAGAAGTGGGCATACAAATCACTAAAGGTAGAATGGAGATGCCTGTTGATATTTGATAAAACTTCTTGAACTTCATTTCGAAGGTGATGAACTTCATTATGGAGTTGTTTGAAGTGACCTTCAGCATATTAGTAGAATAGGTATTAGGTCTTAAGAGGTTCTATCAGATCGAAGGGAGGCATATGATAATCCAGTATGGGTGTCAGTAGGATCCATATGTAGAATTGAAGCTTCATCCCTAATCTCACTACTGCCATGTAGTGGAGAGAGATCCCCATCCTTTCTTTCCTATCGATGACTCATCTTTTTCTAACTACCTTAGGAAATCCTCGATATTTTGTATGTAGGAACTTTGAGAACTTTAAGAGCCGGGGGAAACTCAACTCCTTTTCTCTCCAATAACATAGTAATGAGCCTAGATAATATGAGAATAATTCTACTAAGGGCATTTGTAACCTTTTTGAAATATTGGAACACTAAGTCAAAGTAGTTGATTATAATGTCCTTCATCATGTAATAGAAGATCCACAAATCACCTTAGGTTACCATTCAATGTTGGCTTGCTTTAGGACAATAATTGTACATAATGAAAAGATGAAGGATGCATTAAAGTGACAATTGAGTAGCTCTAAGATACTTATCAATATGCCAATGTTCGCTTACACCATGTGATCTAAAAACTACATCATAATATTTTGCCTCATGTCTATCAAAGCCATTCATGTAACCAAACCCTCTAGTCTCAATGCCCAAATAGATCAAAAATATCATTTTTGTCTATCTCAATCATATAACCATAGACATATGTGTAGAGTTTTCTCCTAATGTCATCATGAGGCTTAATTCCAATTTCTAAATTTCCATTTTCATTTGACCTATCCATTCAGTTGCAATAGAACAACTTGATGGCTTCCTCATGAACCCAATTATGATACTCTTGTGATTGAAAAACCTTATTTGATATAACACCCGACATCCTAGACAATCCTACAACTTGAAAAACTTCTCTTTCATAACTCCAACTGACTTGTGGAATAAGGGCATCAAATAATTCATACCTAATAGCATGGTGGGAACTCGAAAAGCTTCCCTTTCATAGCTCCTACCGACATGTGGAATAAGGGCATCAAATAATTCATACCTAATAGCATGGTGGGAACTCGAAAAGAGATTGTGATCATAGGAAGCTCTACTCTTTTTGGTTGGTTTTCCACTTCTTGGAGATTGAGTAAATTTATTGAGTGGGTTGGTAGGTGTTGTTGGTTTAGGGTTTGTATGAGGGGGGAAGATGTGATATCTTAGAAGAGAAAGGGTGAAGAGTGGTTATAGGGAGTGATGTGAGTGGTGGGATGAAGAAATAATGAGTTTGAGAGGAGTTTTTGTAAGAAGATGAGTGAGAGTGGGATTTGTAGTTGAAAGGTTAAGAGATAGGTTGGAAATGTGAGTGGGAGTGGAGTGCTAGAAATGAAAAAATCGTGTAGTGAAAACTAGTATAAAGTAAGTTTTATTCCACGGATCGATCAGTGCAAAGCTTAGTAGGTTTTGATTAATATAAAGAAACAACGATCAATTAGTCTCTTTTGTATCGATCTATCGATAGAAGGTAGATGACTATCAATTGATCGAGTTGATCCCTATCAATTGATCGTCCTTAGACTAAAAAGATCTAAAGCTTTTGATCTAATGCAGGGTCTTATAGATCGATCAATGGGAGCACCATTGATCGATTCATAGTTGCAATTCTGTAGCTTTTCATACAATAACCAATAGACCAAAACCAAAACAAAAGCCAAAATTTGGTGACTCCAAGAATGGATCAAAATATAATTTAAATGCTACAAACATGTTTTATATGCTCCATAAGAGCAATTTAAATTCGTAAAACCACTTAAATGCCATGACATGATCAAATCATCATTCAAATTAAACAAAGTCTAATTTTGGCAAAAATGAGCAAAACTAAGTAATTTTGAGGTCCAAGCAATGAGATCACCAAATGGTCATTATGAGTAAAGTTCAATTGCATAGATAATCACATTGGTGTAGCATTTGAAGCATAAATACCAAGTTTAGCCAAGATCACACCACTAAGTTTCTTGAAGAGCATGTATAAATTGAGTCAATTCATCAAGTTTGCATAAATCTTCTAGTTATGGCCTTAGAATACCTTAAGCAAGCTTTGATATGCATAATACATAATGAAAAAAGAAAGAGCAAGTCATGGGACACACAATGAGTTGATTTGACCATTAATGTTTCTAAAGGCATGCTTTGTCCTAATTAAGGTATAGAGAGTACAAATTTGCACAAACTCATTATGTAATCAAACTAACCACATAAACATAATCTATAGACTAAACAAAACATGCAGGATTAGATTTTGGGCACAAAAACCAAGGTAAGACAGGATGGTGCATATATGAATGTAGATGATCATAACCAATTTTAAATGTGCCCAAAACAAGTCAAGTGTCAAGATTTATGCATGAGACCTAGATACTCATGTTTCTTAGGAAAAGTATCATGTTATATGCTAATCAATTCATTAGATAAGTTAATTTTTGCAAAAGTCACTATCTTAGTTTTTAAGTACTTACCATTCTTCTCGTATGATTATTTCCAATTCTCTTCTTAATGTACAAAATCTATCCTCACTCAAGGGTTTACTGAATATATTGACTATTTCATTATTTGTATCTATGAATTCTAAGCATATATAATTGTTTTTAGCACAATCATGGATGAAGTAATGCCTAATCTCTATATGCTTAATCCTTGAGTGTTGGATTGGATTTTTTGTTAGACTAATTATAGTAGTGTTGTCATAGCTAATTAGGACATTAGTGTATTTAAGACCATAGTCATGCAATGTTTGTTTTATCCAAAAGATTTGAGCACAACAACTAGCAATAGCCACATTGCGGTTGATAGTACTATGGAGTTTTGTTTCTTAGAATGCTAAGACATTAAGGAATTCCTAAGGAAGTGACATGTACCATTTGTGCTTTTCTATTCAACTTTGTAACTAGTAAAGTCGGCATCAAAGTATCCAACAAGATTGAAAGAAGTAAACTTGGGATACCACAAGTCGATTTTAATAGTGCCTGCAAGGTACTTGAAAATTTGTTTTACCACACTCAAGTGAGATTCTTTAGGATAATATTGAAATCATGCACATAGACATATGGCAAACATGATATCGGGCTTAGATGTAGCTAAAAATAACAAACTACCTACCATGCCCCTATATACCTTTTCACATATAGGTTTTCCATTTTCATCTTTATTAAGTTTTAAGGTGATGCTCATTAGAGTAGGCCTAGTCTTATAATTTTCCATCTTGAATCTTTTGAAGAGCTCCCTAGTATACTTAGTATAAGTGTAAACCTTGTAAATTTAGCTTTTTGAGTATAGTGTCGAATATGCATGTTGAAGATGTTTCTTTGAGTCTATAAAATAGCATAAAATTAAAACCAATTAAATTTTAAACGCAAAACCTAAAACGAATATAAAAAACACTAATATACTATTCAAAACCATAGTAATATACAAAGAACCCTAAATCCTATGTATGCATAAATATAAAAGATGGAACTTGAGTATGACAAAAAGCCTAGAACCAAAACTCTAAGCTTATAAAATATATAAAATTTACACTAACGATGATAAAGTTTTAATTTGGTAAAATTATCAATAAACACATGTAATCATATAAAATCGCTAACAAACAAATAGAAATAACTCCTAAATATTAGTAAGCATAAAGAGTAACAAATGAATTAAATAAATTAACAAGATTATAAATATATCAACGTCACATGTATGTATTTATATATGCGTATGTTATTTTTATATTGATTTAATTTTATTACACACTTTATGTGTATGAACTATGTAGTATACATTAATGATACATTCCATATTTTTTTCTACAGTTACATTATAATTTATTTTAAATATTATTATCAGAAAAACTTTAAGAAAAGTCAAAAGTAATTTTACAATTTTTTCTTTCTTTCTTTTCTTCTTTTTCTCCTTCCATTTTCAATTATACAAGTGTCCTACAAATTTTATCACATGTAAGAAGATTGAGATTAAGATAAAGCAAAGTCAACACATGTCTTTTTTCACAATTATCTTTTTCTTTTTCCTTCCTTCTCTACCGTAAGCCATGTATACATTTCTAAAACTTCCTTCCACTTTCATTTTCTTCTACAAATTTATAACTAAAAATCAAGTCATTCTTCCTCTTTTTGGACTGATATTTTCTCTCTCCCTTTCCAACTTCCATTCTCTTGTTTTCTTCCCTTTTCCTTCAATCATCACTAAATTTCTAACTC
>JAMXBB010000012.1:78108644-78162401 GCA_024138015.1 Lumnitzera littorea | reverse complement strand
TATATATATATATAGTACATGTAACTATATGTAATATTAAATATCTTACTTTAATATACATATGTGTAAAAATATTAGGAAATAATATAATTACATATGTAGATAAGTAGAAAAATATGGAAATATAGATATATGTATACAAATATCTATATATTTTTGCTTTCCTAAGGTTATATAAATAATATAGGATAAATATTTACATATGTAGATATACTGAAAAATACATGTATATATATATTATTACTTTACTTTCTTTAGAAATAGATTAATAAGTATAAATACATACAAGTACAAATGTTGGACATAACCTTTAAATGAAGAAAAGAAGTTATTTTTCCACTTTTAATTATTTAAAGTATAATATATATGTATATATTAATATTATGAATTGGAAAAAAATACAAAAATTGGAAAAACTAAGAAAATTGCAACTTGAACTAACCAGAAGCTGCCATGTTATCTTTTCTCAATTTATCTAACCAAAACCGTAAATTACAAAAATAATAAAAAAATTAATTAGAAAATTACAAATATAACAAAAAGTAATATAATTAGTAATTTAAGCTTAAAATAGTGAAATAAACAAATTATTACAAAATGGACCCAAAAATAAAAATATTTAGAAAATATAAAAATATAAACATTATTTAAGTCTATTACAAGATTTAAAATAAAAACAATAAACAAAGTAAAAAATGATAATTAAAAACAATTGGGCCAAAAATAAATAAATTCGTAATATTCTTAGCTCATAATAGAAAATATGAGTTCCAATGTTCAAAACAGACCTTACTACATAATAGTACGTTCGAAAACGGTAAAGATTAATTGTACAATCATAAAAATTGGAGTTAAAATGAAAAAAAGTTATACGGTAGTAAAGATTTATGATAAACTAAAAAAGTAGGTAAGATAACTAAGTTAATAGGCCTTATAAACTGATAATTAGGATAAATATAAAGTAAATAAATAAATACATAAGATATAATTACTTATAAATATACACATATATTCCCTATTTTACCCCAATAAATTAGTTAAACCATGTTTATACTATGCTTAGATTATAATAGGAAATTAGGCAAACTACAATAGACATGTAGTTACTTGAGAAACTTAGCTTTTCTAAATACTTATAAGTCTTATTATCTTTTAGGTACTTGATTATCAAGTTTTGAAAATTCTAAAGACTTGTAAAGTGAGTATTAATCTAAATGAGAGAGTTCTAGTGATTTACTATCTGCTTATGTATGATACTTGCTTGTTACTTACTGGTAATTATTGCTTATGTGTCTAAATGACTATTTTTCCCTGTATGCTATCATTCGTGTGATCATCACCTTGAACAGGTAAATATAAATAGGTAACTAAAATAACTAGTTATATCTATCATATGTTTATGACTTAACTGGTATACTTATGGAGAGTACTAGCTTTGCCAATTTTTGAGAAAAGTATTTTTTGGAAACATTTTCCCAATCTTAAACAGATTTTTGTATAACTTTTGTAATGGCTCATAGTGCCCATTGATGATATTTTTTATTGTTGAGACAAAGCTGTATAGTATATCCAAATAATTAATAGCAAGAGAACTCGCATAATTATGCTCGTGGGGCCTTAGATCGAATTTACAAATGGCCTATAGGGCCTTAGATATGATTTATTAACTGTGGATGGCCCTAGTTAGGGTCTACCTATTTGGATCGATATTTCTTTCTCAACTATGGTAATGATTGAATGTTGTCTAGAGGGATAATAGCCCTAGGTAGCTTCATGTAGGTAAGGTGAGGTGCCCTATATGGGTAAGTATGGGAAACAATCAATGCATAGACAAAGCAAACCTACACCTTCCATAGTTCTAAACTCCTATAGATATGTTACTTATATTCACTATGTATGCATCCATTTTGTTTGTAGATAAACTTACATGTGTGCTTATAATATTTGATAATTTGCTTGAACAATAGTAGTGAGGAACGAACTCACTGAGTTGTGGTTTGCTCATTCTCTTTTAGCTTCTTTTGCAAGTCCATTTGAGTTGCAACTAAGATAAGCTTAAGAGTAGAGTACAAATTCAAGTTATGTAAGAAAAAGCGAGATTTAGTTGGGAAATGTATGGCTAGCAAAAGAGCACCCCATGTGAAAAGTATTTATATGTTAAGATTCTATATAATTTAGTATTTCTTATAATTTATAAAGTTAACTTACCTGTCTTATTATTTGGTAAAGGATACCAATTCTCTACAATTCTGAGAGATTATGGAATATTGGATATCCACAGTTATTCACATTTTACGATAAGTTAATAAATTAAAAATTGAAAACCTTAGTGATTAATTAATTAAAGTTTTTTAATCTTTGACTTCTAAGGCGATTATTGTATAATTGGTGCACACATGATATAAAAATTTTAAACAATCCTATTAAGCCCCTTTAGGATCCTAACAATGAGTAATTTCACGTAGTCATTCTGAGCGAATGATTTAAGATGTACATGAAAGTTAGTCAATTGAGGTGAAATTTCACATGTAAGTCTTAGGAATTTGTCATGGAAATGAAATAATAATATTATAGAAATATAATGAAATAATAATATTATAGAAAATAGTTAATTTCACTATATTGTAGTATATTGCAATTTACCTATCATAAACATGTATACTAGGTAACGGAAAATAACCAAATTCTAGAGATAAATTATTTGCATTAAAAATACCTTAAAGAATATATAAAAATTGTCCATGTATCATAGGTATAATTATTATATATAAATATATATTTGAAATTGCCTAAATACCCAAAAGTATGTATAATTACCTAAAAATTAATGAGAAAAACCATAAAAGATGACAAAAAATTTCTAAACCAGTAGAACTACATTGGACTAGGCATGGAAAAATCATGGATAGGTATGAACTTAAGAATTTAGCACCAAGACACCTAGCAAATTGGAGATCAAGAGTATTTAAGCCCAAGATCGAGAGAAGGAAATCATTCTATACCTTACAAACCTTGGAATCATCACCCATTTCTCTCCAGAAAATCAAATAGTTCTTAACAAAGTGAGGAAAAATCTAGAAAAGAGAAAAACATAAAAGGAAAATTTTGGAAAAAATCAAGAGCATACATTGCGTAAGCTAAGCCGGTTCATGGAACCTAAGTTCAAAGAGCATTTGGAGGCAAACCACCACCACCACCTAACGATGGTGGTAATGCTTAGTTGGGTCAACAAAGGGGTGGCTAGGCAGTCGGATTTCGGTCAGTTGCAAAATTCACCCAATTTTCTTTTATTTCTCAAAAATATCAAATTAGTCCAAAAAATTTTGAAAAAAAAATATCTTAGTATATTATTTTATGTACTTTTCAACAAAAATATCAGTTTGTTGAATTTTTAAGCGAATATAGAACTTTCTTAAGAAATCACCCAAATTCAAGCAACTTTTGAAGTCGTTTAATATGACCCTAAAGTTGTTGTTTTGAAGCTAAACATTTTCATGAACAACCTCATATTACATGTAAGAATTTCACGAAAAGTTTCTGGCCAAAAGTATTTTCTATAATTTTTAAGGGACTTTGACCCTTTAAATTTGATGAAAAATGCCCTTTTTTTTGAAATTTTGTATGATTACCCTTCTAGAAAACAACATGCAATAGTTTTGGAGTTTGATTGTATTTTATGTCACTATGGAGAGTGATCTGGAGTAAGTTGAATTGAATGGGATTCAACATATGCTCATATCACTAGTTTTGGTATACATTCATTAAGGTGAAGATAGAAGGATTTGGAAGTTAGGTGATATGGTGATCATGGACATGATGAACCTATTGTACGATCATGATTTATTATGTTCATAATTTGGAATAAGATAATAGAGTGGGTCACTTGGAGTAAACTTGTGAATTGAATTTGTCCAAAGAGTTCTTCAAAGAGGTGAACTGATAGAAGGAGGACTTAGTTTTTGGTATAAATGTTTAACCATAACGTTAACTAATGTAAGGATCTTGAATATAACAATGTTAGAGTCTTGGTTAGGACAATGTTTGATAAAAGCAGTATGGTTGTGATGACTTTAAAGATATGTTCAGAAGGTTGGTGGATGAAAAGACTTTAACTCTAAATATGTTGGAGCCTCATTTAAAGAGTTGTTTGGTAAAAGAAGGGTGATTGTATTGATTTCACATACTTGACTAAAGGGTTGGCTAATTTAGAAGGCTTTGATGAAATCCCTTCAGAGACATCTTTAGAAGGTTGGTTAGTGAAGAGGAGAATTTGATTCTTTGTTTCAGAGGCTAGATTAGAAGGTTGGATAGTAAAAAGGAATTAGCTATACCACTATCATGACTTGTTTGGAAAGTATTTGGTAAGGGAAATTTGGTCAAAATGGCTTCTAAACTTAATATGAGGTTTGATTGGTATGGAATGCTTAGAGGAGATAACTTTAGAGGCTTGTTCAAAAAGTTGATAAAAATAAGAATTACAATTGGGATAGCTTTATGAACTTCATTAGAAGGATCTGAAATCAAAACTTAATACTAAGCAAGTTTTTAGAAACTTGTTCCAAGACTTCAATAGAAAGATGGAACTTAATAGTAAGCTTACACGACTTGTTAAAGATAAGTCACTACCACACTTAAATTATTAAAATGAATTCATTCACTTTATTTAGTAAGATTAAAGCAATTATATTGTATATTTTAGGGAGAATAATTAAAGTGGACAAGATCAACTATCAGGACTCTTAAGCATCACATGTCCAAATAAGTGGGATTGGTGCTTCATTGCACTTTGAATTATTGTTTAAGAATACTTGGAGGCCTTAGTATATATCTTGCTTGTGATTATAAGTTAGTATCTATGCATATGCAATGTGCGTGTTTGAATATGATTGTACTGTTTACAATGCTGGACCTTATGTATTGATTGCTTTATGATGTTGTTTGCTTTAGACTATCTAAAATTGTTTGATCAGCCCAAAAGCTATCTAACTCAAATTCGGCTTAACTTCTAATTGGACATGCATTGCAACTCATTACGAAAACAACTAGGATTCTTGAGCTAAACACAAACCTTTCATTAAGGATAGTTGAAATGGTCATTTCCCTACCCTTAGTCAAATTAAGTGATAGTAGAGGACGTCGTAGTAAGGTTGGGGATTGTAGTTAGAAGGTACTCATGGGCAAAACATGATCTCCATTGCACAATCCATGATTTGGTTTTGATTCACAAGTGCATGACATTAAACTCGTTAACTCAGATTAGAGTAGGTGCAATTTCTTTGATTTTCACGATGAACCAAATAACGTTGTATGATGACACTTGCTTGTATATGCATAGCATTTAACTAAACCTACTTGAAAACCCTAGTTGCTTTGTATTAGATATGTATTATTGTCTTTATCCCACTTACATAGCAAATTGTTGCTTATTTTCTTATAGTTGTTTTATAGGTTCTCAGTAGATTTACCAAGTGACACTCCAAGTCTTAAGAGATTAAAGAACGAGGTTAGGGAGTGAGATTCAAGACTAATTGGCTAGATTCTTGTTTTATTTATTGATTTTACTAACCTTTAGCTAAACTAATAGGGTCTCTTTAGGTAACCTTCTAGTTTTCAACTATTGATACCTATACTATATTCTATAAACCTGTAGACTCTTATAAATCCTTACTATGTCATTTTTCTAAAGCTATTTATAAACCTTGATTTCTTCTTAAGCTTTTATACCACAAAAATTACTTTTAAAAGTTATTTTGGAAAGTTACACCACAAGATGATACTAAATAGTTATTGAATTGGATGACTCAAAGCGGTGGAGTAGTAAATACCTTATGTAAACTATACCTATGTTCATAGCAAAAATGGCTAGCTTTTAGCCTAGGTTGTTTTATATGACGAGAGTTATTATAACTCCTTAGTTTGGGGTGTGACAGTTTTGAGTGGTATCAGAACATGGTTCTTGGCCATTCACTTAAAGAGCGACTCTTCTATATTAAGTTTGAGATGTCATAACTAAACTAAATTAGAACACTTTAGGAACATCGAGAGTTTGGGAAATTAAGTGGGACATAAAAAAGAAAAAGATTAGACTTGTAGGTTATACATACATTATATATATGTATAAGATTATTTATCTTATAAGGCAATGATGAGTCATAGGTAATGTTAATTTAACTTATATCATGCTTACTTTCAAATGATGAACCCTTGACTTATTTATGCTTGGTGACAATAATAGATGGTAAAGAGCTTAGGGATTGGAAGGTTTAATTAAAGGAATTATTTTGAGATGGATTGGATGAGTATTGTTCTATGTTTCTAATGCAATTATAGATATGTATATATGTATTGAGAGAATCATCTTGTAAGCATTAGATGATTGGAACCATTGGGAAATGATTAGAGATTTAAACTACTATTATTGTTTGGAGAAAAGATATTTATTGAGAAAGGAAGTTGTGTTATAATGGTATTAATGAAACAATTTTCAACAATTAAAAATTTGGAAGGGGAACTATTAAAGAAGTTATAGCTAGGTGACAATAAAAGTATTCTACCTTTTCAATCATTATGGGGTTTTGAAAACTTCATTTAGCAAATGTTAGTACAAAAAACTTACTTTAATAAATCTAAATTCCTAGTTAAATAGTAAGAAAACCCCCTGTAGTATAATAAAATTTAGTGGTGATTAATTAAAATTGAGATGAAGGTTCATAAGAAGCTTTTGAGAATACTTTAGATGTTGCAGTGACCCAAGCTAAGATTTAGAGAATCGTAATAGGTGGATGTACAAAGTTAGAAGTGTAAAATAGAGGATCAAGTTGAATCTTAGGTGGAAAATGTTTCTGAAACTTAAAGCAGTAAGTGACAAGAAACTAAAAAAAAAAAAGGATAAATTATAAAAGGGAACTTCATGATGAAACTATTAAGAATAATGGAGAAGGGTATTATTGAGTTATAATGTTTTATATTCGAAATAGGCAATTGTCAATTTTGACATTGACTTAGAGGTGGTGAGATACTTATGAATTGGAATGGAATTGATCTTCAATGGATAATTGATACAAGGAAAGTGTACCTATTAGTTTTAATACAGTGGATGTGAGTCCGAGTTGATCCCTCAGAGATTTTGAGTACTAATATTAACCCTAGCTCTATTATCTAACCGGAAAATTGTGATGAGTTGAATGAATTAAAAATACTAAAATTAACAAATTAACCTAATTATGAGACTTGATTAAGTAATTTAGAAAGCGATAAAATTAAAAACAACTTCAAGAAAGCAAGTAACGTATTTAGGAATTATTTCCCTTAATGTTTAACATGTGACCGCTTAAAATGTATCTAATTTAATCTCTATTATTCTTGACCGGAGGGATTCACAATTAAAGTTAACACCTTTCTTAAGCATATTAACCCTAATCCTAAATTATTTACCGGAATCTCTTCACTTAGTAATATAATTCAGAATCGCATTAATGTATAATGAATTCCTACACAAAAGAACAACTTTCTGGAAGAAACATGTATCTTATCTCTAAGTACATATGTAATTCTCTCCAATTATGTCAAGATCTCATTACACACGTGATTTCTCAATCATCATGCATAATATCATAGATTGTTACCCTAGAAATATCAATTAACAATTAAATGACATAATTGAATCAAGAAAAGTAGAAACTTTATTGAAAATTATCAATAAATCTAATAGTCACATGAAACCCTAGGTTCCACAATCCTAAATATAAGAATCTTAAGCTATCATAATAAAACTAAAAATGAATTGCAACAAAATTAAGAAATGAAACATGAAAAACCCCTTTTGTTGATGAAAAATCTCTTCAATCTTAAAGTTAGGTGTTGCTTTTGCCTTTTTCTTTTCCTTCTCTTCAAGTCTCTTCTCTTTTAAATATCCAAAGTTATGTACGAAACCTTAGTATATCCTTTTATAATGTATTGTAAGGTTTCTTTTTTCGTCACCAGACACAGCCTGGGACACAGTTGTGTTCCTAGGTTGTGTAACTTTCTGACCTTAGACAAAAAATCTTCCTAGATGGACATAGCCTGGGGATACAGTTGTGTCCTAGACTGTGTAACTTTTTGACCAAAATTTCTATTGTTTATGTAACTTCAAAACTTCATAACTCATTCATTTGAACTCCAAATTGAGTGAAACTTGATTCCTTTTCTTTGTTTTCAATCCTAGAATGTGTTCAAACCTTGAAATCAAAATTTTACTCAATTAAGTATCAATTTCTTTAAAGAAAACCAAAGATGTAAGGGAAATATTATAAAATCACCATGTGAAATGTATTTAAAATAAGAGTTATCAATAATGGAATAATCTTTAAAGAGTTAGGTAGCTGGTAAAGTTAATAGTTAGTAGAACTTTGTAGTAAATTTTCAATGATTAACTTCTTTTCAACAAAATCAAGCATTAGTAATCCAATCACTTTGGACATATACTAGGTATAGTTTTCATAATGATTCTTACAGTTTTAGTGTGTTTAAAGCTGATTGAAAAAGTGTTAACTCTTCTGATAATGTAGATATGATCTTATCTAAATAGCTAACTGTAATAGTGATGGGAAATAGAGAATCTGGAAGGTGAATATGTGATCTTCTAATAGATATATGTAGAACTTATTTATATGGTTCTTTCTTGTGTGAAGGATTAATTTTAATGTGATTTCTTTTGGGTATAAGGTTAAGTTTTGACATAAATTTACGAAGCAAAGTTTAGATTCTGATATACTTCAAATCTCTTGCTAATCTAATCATGGTAACATATTTGGTTAATTAAGGATGTAGCTAGAAACCACGTATTTAAGCAAAGGATCTATGATCTCTTCATATGTATAAAATATTGTATGCAGAATTTCGGTTAGATAAAAGTCAATGTTAATGTAATCCTCCTTTAACATTGAGATAGAATCTAAGATACATTTCCGTAAAGTAGACTTCCAATTTTGATGTAATTTTCTAGTAATTACAAATTGAGATTTAAAGTATGTACCTTTTAATGAAGTTTGGTATACTTTGAGATGAATATATATAAGACGTTGTTTAAATAGGTTAAGCATTGAAAAGCCAGAATTTGAAGAATATATGAGGCTAGAAATATATGACTCTAAATAGTAGTAAATGTAGTAAGAATTGTATTTGTGGAGATTGGCTTAAACAAATGGATCCTAAATGAGCAGTATTTAAAAATATGGTATTTGATAGGGATTTTTTTTTTTTTGTTAGTATCTTGTAGTAGGATGAAATTGTGATGCTTTGAGATCGTAGAGGCTATTATATCAAGAGGTTGACTATAGGTGATATGATTTTGATAGGTATTGATTTGTATTCGATTCCTAATGAGCAGAGACTTAGACATTACAAGAGATATTTCATTGTTATTTTGTAAAATACAAGATATGTTTGAGATGAGACAACAAAGAACCAAACCAATTCCAATGCACAACAAAACAAACACTTAAAAGAATTCTTTTTTCCTCCCATTTTTGATGAAACCTACAATTTCTTTTTATCCCCAAGACTTCTTTTGACTTCAAAGCACCTTAATTTGTAATTATTTAAGTTTGATATTTATCCAATTTGATGTATAAATTATTTTAATTGTAATAAAGTTTTGTCTCATCAAAATCATGTATATCAAAAAGTTAGACAAGAATTGAATGATTCTAGAATTATGCTTTCGAGGACTTCTATGACAACAACAAGGATAAAGGATATGGCAAAATCTTGAGAAATTTCGATTGAGAACTCCACTTTTCACATCTTCAAAACTTTGAGAAAACCTTTGATGCCAAATTTTTTTTTTCTAACAAATAAAAGAATATTACATTGACTTTAAAGGCCAATAAATAATGCTTACATCATCACATTGTAAAACCAATAACATTGTGCTAGGTAGCATTAATGGACCAATAAGTTCACATCATGTCAAATTCTCAAGAACGAATGAGTTGATGACAAATAAACATTAGTATATCATCATTACCAATTGCAATGCGATACATCATGCTTAATTAGTCTAACCAAATTAGACCACCTTATGCTCACTAATGTCACTAAATCTACTAGGAACATGACACCTCAACATATCAACTTGATACTTAAAACACTTATGATGATGCCACATGATTAGGGAGGACAATTAGAAAAATCGAGGAATAAGGCATAGCAAGCCTTTATCTTAACATTACCCTCTTTAGAAGAGCTATTAGCACTCTTATCTCCTATAAATAATCTTAAGTAGTTATCAACAAAAAAAAAAAAAAAAAAACCCTAAAAGCTTAATATAGTGTCTATGCTTCTCTTACCTCTTGTTGCTTGTAAAAAGGTGCATCTAAGCCATCCTTTGGTTGTGATAAGCCTCTTATACCAAGTATGTCACTAAGATCCATAAAAGGTTGAACTTCATTGAACTTTTAGTCCATTAACAACAAATATTACAGCAAAAGTGATTTGATAAAGTCATACCAGCAACTTCAAATATAAAAGTGGAGTTTTATACATATGAGAGTTTGATTTCTTATAAAATATTTTGTACTATGTAACACAATGATTTATTAGATAAAGGTCTCCATAATACCTTATTCATAGTCCTATATTAGTTACTCCAAGCTTTTAGTCCTAGATTTTGAAACTTCCTTTACTCCTCATCTCTATATTAGAAGGTTAGACAAACTAACCCCTTGACTGATATTCAAGTTACAAAGTTAAAGAATTCATAATGATTTCTATATCAATTTCATTAAATAGAAGGAAAAACAAATAAAACCCAAGATACAATCAAGTACATAGACAAGCATGTAACTAAGCATGTGATACCCCAAATTCAAAGGGCATCAACAATTTGTTAAAATGTTTTACATAAGTAGTATACATAAGGTATCCCCAAGGTTAAAGTAGGTTTTCTAATTAGTGTTAGATTATGAAAATTGGTAATTAATTAAACAAATATTTTAGATAATAAGTTATCTATAAGAGGTAGAAATAGTTCTGTAGGTTCAAATATCATAAGTAGTGAAATTTATGGTAGGTGTATTTCAATCTTACAAGGCATGTAGGCCTAAAAATCCATAATCCATATTAGCCTATTCATAATGGCGATAAAATAGTAAAAGTAAAAGTCTAGAGGTAGTAAAAACTTATAAAATAGTCTACTACAGATGCATGAATTGTCCATATTGACAAACTCTTAGCACAATTATACATTACCGATATTGCTCGTGCAACCTTCATACCTTCTCCATGTCTCATGTCATCAATCATATAATCAACATAATAGTCATTTCCTTAAAATGATTAATGATGTAGGCTACAAGAAGTTAGTACACTAGTAACAACAACCGCACACATACATCACTTGCATGCAAACCTCAATGTAATATAATAAGCAATATATTATTATGATAATCACCTTAGTGGAACAAATAACATTTCTCCAATATCCCAAAAATACAGTATAACATAGAAGTACACATGACATCAGAAACACAAAAGGAAACAAAGGTGTTTGATTCTTCTGTCTTTGTGAGGGTGTGTTTGTTTATTTTCTTTTCTTTTTTATTTTTTTTGGGTTAAGGAGGTCATCTCAATCTGCTCTAGTTGGGTTGTTTTGCTTAAAGGTGTTTAGACAACCAGTCTTCCCAAGCTATCTTGCATACTTGGTGAGACTTAAAAGAGGTCGAGAATTGTGAAGGAAATGGATGAGGTCATGTAGTAGGTTAGATACGATCCTTATCAAGTGTCCTTGAGGAAAAATCTCTATTAACATTTGCCCCTCGACTCCTCTTTGTGAATACATCAAGGGGAGTAATACCGCTTGTTAATTGGAAATTTTAATTGCATTGCTTCTATAGCAAGGGTAGCTTTAGAATATTACGTTGGCATTTAAATCTAAATTGTGGGTTTCGGTTCCAACCTTAACCATGGAGGTAATGTGTTATCCTTAAAGTATTGACTCATCTTTTACTTAGCTTATTGAGGAAGTTTTTCAACTGCTAGACATGATGTTTCATGTCTTATTATTGGGATTTGTATGATCGTGTCAGGACCTACACATGTCCTTTGGGAAGTATAGATTCATCGGGATCGCTTAATTTTAACAAGTGAGTAATTGGACAGACCACATTAAATGGTAATTGTAGGATGTACTAATCCCAAAAATCCACTACTATACTTTCCTCTTATATTCCGAATTTTGTGCTTTCTATTTTCTTTCTTTATTATTCCTCCTATAAGTTTTCGTATCATTTGCACAGGTCCTTCTTCTAATTTTCTCATTTTCTTAGTCTACACACCATGCATTTCCTCCATGTTCTTCATTCTCTTCAATAATATTAGTTAAGGTACACTATGTCTACAATAGAATCTGACGACTCAACATGTGCTTAGTAACGGAGCTAGAAACTATCGATTGCACATCGAATAGGCCATTCCCCTTCTCATGAACAACCTCCTCACATGGTGGATCTTGATGTTGCTAATTGCCTTTTGGATTTATCAAGGCTAACTAGGTTGGCAAGAACCCACATCTCAAGTCTTGGAAGATTAGAAACTTCTTTACAATGACTACCCCCTAGACAATGAAGGTAACTCTCAAGCTTTGCCTCTATACATTGAAATTGAATATGAAATTAGCTCAAATGGCATTGTAAGTACAATAACTGAGCAAGAGTTCAATGCCTTGAGGCTTATTCTTTGTGGTGACCTCCAAGCTTAGATGATTGAGAGGTGCCAATTGCATGAACGAATTACCATGCTCGAAGACCAAGAATTTTCTCTTTTTGAAAGGTATTTCAAGGTCGATTTAAAACTAACTTTTTCTAGAGTCCAAAGGTCTTATTTTACATATCATCGCTTATGCCCCTCCATGCTTACTCCGAACTTCAATAAGTTACTAATGGCTTTCAAATGCATGTATGAGGATTTAAAGGTTAGGGCTACAGTCACCCTGTTTAGATATTTTTTTCATGTTAAAAAGGAAAGCGGGATGGTTTTACATATATGCCTAAGCTTATAAGAAATTTTTGGTAAGCTTAGAGTCCTCAATTCACAAGTGGAAGCAAAAGTGGTTTGTTGTAAGGTAGGCTACTAGATTAGATTTCCTAACCATTTAAAGTCAGCTGATTAGATTATCTAATGTTAAACAACTACTCCCTAATGACCAAAAGGCCTATGACACCATCATGGTAGCTTATAATAATAGATATTTCCTTTAGGATGTGAACGTCATAATTTCCAAGTAATGGTGCTTCGATCTTCCTAAGAGATGAAGCTTAGGTAGATGAAGGTGATAGTGGTACCTTCAATGGAAATGTTGAGGGTATAGATGAAGGCATTGTCGTCGAGCAAGGTACAAGCTTTGTGATCTTATAGTGCTAAGAGAGGTTAGTATGAGGAGGGACCTTCACGTATACTTTGGACATAGAGTGGTCTTCCTTACCCATATTTGGCACAACGTTTGTAAGTTTCCTAACTTAAGTTTTGTTCTTATTTTGATATAATCTCTTGCATATTCTATTGTAGGCATGTTACTAAAGGATTACAACTCAAAAGATCTATTTGCCAAGTTGAAGGCTGGTAGGTCAAGGGAGAGAAGATCCCAAAAAAGGCCTCTATTAAACAAGTGCTAGCTAAGCCATGATCCAAGCCCGAGACCAAAGCATTGCCTAAAGCTTCGTTGAAGTTAACAATAAAGCCTACCATTTCCTAAGTCGCTAAAGAAAAAGAGAGTCAACAAGCCAAAGGAACCAAGGATCTACAGTAAGCCTAGATCACAGTAGAAAGGAAGGTTACTAAGGTTAATGAACTAAGGAAGCGACCTAATATGTATGAATGTCCTTCCTTAGAAAGAGATCCCAAGAAGGGAAAAACTCTAAAGACTAATAAGACAAAAACGAAGGGTAACTTTGCTAATCCCAATGAGGGTGAATAGAAGCCCTTCAAGATTCCAAGCTCAATCACTCTACCCTAGAGACAAAGCATTGAGGTACTACAATTTTTCCTAACCTAGAACATGAATACTGCCGACCATACCTTAGGGAATGGTTAGGTAACATTAGAGCTAATCAAGGGAATTTGCTTGCCTAATTATTATTTAGTCTTTAACCAACATGGTTAAGCTCTGCCAAAACTCTAGGTTTGATAGCTTGCTATGCTTAGCTACCTCTAGCTGCTATGATGTAAGTCTTTTTCGATCTTGTAAGCTTAAGCTCACCAATCTTAACTTATTATTCAACCCTAACTCCTCTCTAATCTTTCGGAATTCCTAGCAACTAATGATGATTGTAGAGGGTCTTACTAAGGAAAAAAAATGTTGTAAGTTCCCTATTCCCATCTATCTTTTGTTTGCTTTTGATTTGCCTAGACTAACAATTGCCCCTTTGTTCCTTTCTAGATTGTTAAAGAAGCAAGCAGCCAGTATGGAGGCTAAAAAGAAGAATCTTTAGGAAAAGTAGGGCACCGAGAAAGCTAAATTGGAAGAGGAGAAGGCAAAGTTAAGGAAGAGCTTAAGGCTTGGAAGGAGATGATTGAGAAAGAGGCTAAAGCTCAAGAGTAGAAGGAAGTAGCTTTGGCTAAAGAGTAGAAGAAGAGATCTCAACTTATGATCAACCTCTAATGGACATAAAGTTAAGTTGAATCCCTTAAGAGCAAACATTGTAGGGAGGTCACTTACTTATAAGGCTCTTATACAGAGTTGAAGATGAAGATGGCTATATCAGGATAAGGCATATAAGGACATCTGGGAGAGCAAAGAATACAAGGGCCTATTACGCCTAAAGGTGTTTGATGGAATGAATTTAGCATAGGTGGAGATCTTAATTCATCCTTTTGAGTATGATCTCAGTTACTTGAACTTCACTAAACAAGTGAGAGAATGGGACCTCTACCGAGGAGGCTAACATAAGTGAGGCTACATTGGAGGAATGGCTAAGCGAAGAATGGTAGTGAGGTAGCAAGGTAGTTTTTGAATTCGAGTTGTAGGCTTCTTATACTAACCTCAACCACGATGGTAATAAGGTAGTTTTTGAATTTTTTTTGCTTTTTGCTTAACTTTTTGGAGAAGCTTGATACCTGTTAACATGATGTTTCAAGTTCTATTGTTGGAATTTGCACAACAATATCAAAACCATGTATGCTTCTCAAAAATACCATTCAATAGAGGTTATCAAATCTAGGTAATGGGTGCTTAATCGGATGGATCACGTTAATTGATAACTCCAATCTAGATGAATGCCCAAAAAGCAATAACTCCTCGTATCTTTTATTCCTTCATTGTCATGCCTCTCTTTTTTCTTCTTCTTCCTTACTAATATCCACATTCCTTTCCATGACTCCTACTTTCGATTTTCCTTCTTACTCAATCTAAACACCGCTCATACTCCCATTATTTCTTATTCTTACCAATGAATTGTTAAGGTACACAATGTTAACTACTGAATCTAATGACTCAACACAAGCTTAGCAATGAAGCTAAGAACTATCCACCATGTATCAGGTAGGTAACTCTCCTCCTCATGAAGAGCCCTACAGCATAGTGGACTCTAATATTGATGGTTGCCCTTGGGACTTATTATGATTGGTAAGATTAGTTAGGGTTTGCATCCTTGGGTCATAGAAGATTTGAAAACTTTCCTTCGATGACTATCCCTTGATAATGAGGGTAATTCTCAAGTCCTTCCCTTGAATGCTAGCATCTAGTATGACATAAGTCCTAATGGCGCTGCCAGCATGATGATAAAGAAAGAGTTCAACACCCTAAGGCTCAACCTTCACTTTACTCCCCTATGATTGGACAATCAAGTGGCCCTAACTACATGAGTAGCTTACTATACTTAGGGATAAAGAATTTGCTCTCTTTGAGAAATACTACAATGTCAGTTTAAGATTCCCCTTTTCTCTCTTCCTAAAATCTTATTTCACATATAACCATATATGTCCTTCCATGCTCACTCTAAACTCCTATAGGTTATTAGTGGCATTCAAGTGTTTCAATATTTTTTTTTACACTGAAAAGAGGTGATGGTTGGTTTTATATGTGTACCCAACCTCATATGAAGTTCTTGATAGGGTTAGAGTCTTCCATGTACGATTAGAAGAAAAAATGGGTAGTAGTTAGGTCAGAGACTAAACTTGATTCCCCCACTATTTCGAGCTAGTTAATTAGGTAAATTGACATTAAGCAACTGCTCCCCAATGATAAGAATGCCTACGACATGATCATGGAGGCCTACAACCACAATTGTTTTTTCTTAAGATGCAAACAACATAATTTCAAATTACTCCTATAGTGATCCAATCTTCCCTAGAGATAAGGCAAGAGTGGCTGAAGGTGCTAGTGCCACTCATAATGGGGATGCTAAGAGCTCTAGTAAAGGTACCATCATCGATCATGGTAGAAACTTTTTGAGATCCTACCATACTAAGAAGGACTCGTAAGAGGAGGGACCTCTATGTCTATTTCATGAGTTGAGTGGTCTTCTTTGCTTGTGCTTGGTACGGCATCTGTAAGTGCTTCTACTTATATTTTATTATTTTTCTGACCTATTCTTTTAAATATTCCATTGTAGATATGTCATTAAAAAATTACAGCTCTAAAGACCTTTATGTTGAGCTAAAAGGTAGTAACTTAAAAGGGAAGGAAGGCCCAAAAAGACCTCTGCTAAACAAGTTCTTACTAAACCACCAACAAAACCACCAACCAAGCCATCAGTGAAGTCCATTACTTCTCAAGCCACAAAGGATGCTTGGCAAATGAGAACTACTAAGGAGACCCAGCAGATGAAGATGATAGTTGCTAAGAGGAAGGTTACTGAGCCAAGGAAGCGGCCTAATAGACATGACTTTCCGCCATTGAAGAGAAATTCAAGCAAAGGGAAGATCCCCAAGAATGACAAGCTAGGGGACAACTCTAAAAATCTGAATGAAGGCTAAAAAGCCCCTTTCATAAAACTTAATTCCATTACTCTTAAGACACAAAATACAGAAGTCTTGTAATTTTCCACTACTAGAATGTCAATACTGCTGACCATGCCTTGGGAAATGGTCATATTGCTTTAGAGATGATTGGAGGCATTCGTCTCCCTTAGGACGTTTAGTTTTTGACAAATATTTCCAAGCTATGCCAAAATTCTAGATCTAATAGCTTGTTAGACCTCACTGCCATTAGCCTTTATGATGTAAGTCCCCTTCTAACCTCTTAGAATTGGGCTTAGAAAACTTGTTATCTAACTTTGCTTTAACATTCTACAATTCCTGGCCTTTAATGATGATAGTTGAGACCCTTGATGAAGAGAAGAAGGCCATACGTTCTCTATTTTGATCTATTTTCACTTTTCCTTTTAATTTCCTTAAGTTAACCATTTTTTTTTTTTTAGATTGCTAAGGAGGATAAGAACTAAGTAACCAGTGTGGAGATCAGGAAAAAGTAACCTCCAAGAGAGATGGAGTACTGAGAAGGCCAAGCTAAAGGAAAAAAAGGCAAAGATGGAGGTGGAGCTCAAGATTTGGAAAGAAAAGGTTGTAGGAGAGGCTAAGGCTAGAGAAGAAAAAGAAATAGGTGTGGTGGAAGAACATAAAAAATGTTCGTAGTTGGTGTTTAACCTCTAAGGGCCTCAAAACGAGGTGGATACCCTTAAATGTAAGCATAGTGAGGAGGTTGTACAGAGTACGTATGAAGACCTAAAAACAAAAATTGCTGATAGGGAGAAGGAATAGGGCTTAACCTACCAAAAGGCCTATGACAAGGCTTGCTAGGACATTCAAGAGAGTCGGGAATACAAGAGCTTAATGTCACAAAAAATGTTGAATGGGATAAATTGAGCTTGAGATGAGGTCCTCATCTACTACCCTAACTACGACTTGAGTTGCTTAGATTTTGGCAAGTGAGATCATGAAAAGGAGGCTCCTATTGATGAAGCCAATGCCAATGGGTCGAGGTGGAAGATCAACCAAGTGAAGGTGTTGATACCTCTATAGTTAATCATACTAACATGCAAGAATTAGTTGAAACTCTTAAAGTCCATGAGGCTCTTATTCCTATTCCCTCTACTGATCCCTAACCTATCCTTATGCAAGCTTTTGATGACCAAACCCTTGCCACTGATCGTGCTTAAGAAGAATAACTTTTTTCCATTCATTTTTATTATTTTTCATAATTTGTTTATAGGTCGGTATGCCAAGCTTTGCCTCATGTAATAATCACCTTGCTTAACTCTTATTATGGATTTGTTAAAGATCTTTCTATTTCTTACTTTGATTTCATGACTGGTGCTCATATTATTGGATGTTAATACATCTGTTCATAAATTTCCTTTGTGATTTTGCTCTATATTTTTTGTAAACTATCTATGTGATCATTGAATGATTGAGATTGTTATCTAACTTATCACCTTTGTTTGCTACAGGGCTTAGAGTATCATTCTTGCATTTTAGTAGTTCAGGACCTGTTCAAGGAATACCCACGCAATTGATTTAAAACACTTAAATTGATAGCAAATTATTTGTCCCTTAGTCAAACTTATTAAACTGATAGCAAATTATTTATCCTTTAGTCAAACTTAGTAGTCATGCATATATCTTTAGTCATTTAAGTAGCTCATTACCTGCTTAGTAAATTTATATGTCTACACCCGTCACTAGTTGATAGCTTAGGGCCTCTAGATATCTCATTGTACTTTCGTTAGACTTAGAGCGATTAAGTTTATGATAGCTCATCATCTATTCATTAGACTTAGAGCATTATTCCTGTTATTAGATGAGGACTTAGGGACTCATAAGCAGCTTGTCCTCCTTAAGAGGATTTATAGCTACTACGCTTATCACTCTTGAAAGAGTTTAAGGCCTTTACCTTTAGTCATCCTTTCTTAAGACTTAGAGGCCTTTGGATATCCTTTTCCCATCTTCTATCAAATATAGGACTTAGGGATTTAGTGCTTTATAACTTACTTGTCACCCTTTAATAGGGCTTAGAGAGTCTTTAAGTTCTCTCTTATTAGAGAGTTTGGATAAAGATCATGTCATTGTTTGTGATTATATTCATGCTTTTACAAAAAGCATTATATTTAAACAAAGTAAAGTAAGAAATCAAACAATGCTGAATAGCAAACAATACTTCATTATATGAAATATTGAAAAGGAACTAGGTTAGTCCATTGGTTCCAACCTCACACAACATAATTTCATTAAAAAAACATTACAAAACAAGGTCAGATTATCAATCCTAAACTCACCAACATGTTATACAAGAAGTAAACAAACACTTCAATAAGTCTATAGAGCAAGTCTACTTACAAACATACCAAATACCAAACAAATACTGATACAAACAGAGATAATTATAAAATACACAAAGGAATGAGTAGACATATCTTCTTTTAGAAGCCCATTACTCAAAGTATGGCTTGAGATTGTTAGCATTCCATGCCTAAGGGATTGGCTACACATTAAGTCCTTCCAGCCTGTAGGCATGTCCATTCCCTACTACCTCCTTCACTCTAACGGGATCTTCCCAAGCTAGGGTAAGTTTCCTTTGTCCTTCTCTTGCTCCCAATGCTAAGTGCTTCCTATTAACCAAATGATTAGGTTGGAAGCATTTATGCTTGACCTGTTTGTCATAGTATCAAGCTTCTCGCTATTGAAAAGCAGCTAGATACGTTTTGGCTAATTATGGCATTTCATGAATGGTATCCAAGTTAGCTTAGAGGCCTATATCATTATACTAAAGGGTATACACTTGGACTCTCGCACTTTCCACTTAAAGCTCAATCAACCATACAACTTTTGATCCAAAAGCCAATAGATATGGAGTGTGACTCGTTAAGGTCCTTTACGTAGTCCTATACTCCCTTAAAACATTGGGTAGTTCGTTTGCCTACTTGTCCCCAACTTAGTTCACCTTATTCTTTAAGCTTTGTAAGATGATCTTATTTAGCACCTCCACCTGGCCATTCCTCTAAGGGTATGCAAAAGATGTGTAGTACAGCCTAATTTGCTAAGCTTCACCAAACTCTCTAAACTTATCATTAGCAAATTGTAGCCCATTATCTATAATTATAGCATAACATATCCAAAACCAACTTAAGATGTTGCTAACCATGAAAGCTTCTATACTTTGCTCTGTTATGCTCACTACAGTCTTGGCTTCGACCCTTTTTGTTAAGTAATCCATTGCCATGATAATGTATTGCCTTTGCTTGGTTGTCTTAGGGAATGGACCAAGTATATCCAATCCCCACTAGGTGAAAGGCTAAGGACTAGTGAGAGAAATCAGATATGAGCTTAAGGTTCTCTTTATTAAAGCATTCCTCTGACATTGATCATAAGTTTGAGCTAAACAAAGCGCATCCTTCTTCATTGTAGGCTACTGATACCTTAATTGCAGTAGCCGTACATAGAAATCTACAGCCCTAATGTAATTACTGCATACTCTAAAGTGTAGGTCAGAAAGGACTTTCTCTACTTTCGATGGCCATAGGCACCTTAGGTAGGGAATACTTAAACCCCTCTTGTACAAAATCCCATTGATAATTGTAAATTGGTTGCCATATATAAGAGTAGTATCTTGAGGCATAACCTCATCCTTAAAATATTCCATAATAGGATCCATCCAATAATACTTCACATCTTTCTGTTGAACCTCCAAACACACTACTGGCTATCTACTTGTGCTTTTCTCTAGTAGGCTAACTTAGACAATTTGTTCACTGTACAATTCTCTGCCCTTGGAATCTTCATCGATTACCAAGCCTCAAAATTCGAGCCGATCTCCCTTACCAACTATAAGTATTTGACCTTATTTTCATCTTTGGCCATGCTATTTCTTGTGACCTAATTTACTATTAACTAGGATTAGAAAATACATTCAAATGCTTTTCTCCAACCTCTTTAGCCAACTTCATCCTTACTAATAACGCCTTATATTGCTGGCCAGAAATTTAAACTTCAAAGCATAAGAAATCTAAGTAACCCATTGGACCTTTCAAGATCAAACCTACTCCACTCCCATCATAGGTGGACAAGCCATCAACATACAACTTTTAGGTTGGTTGCTTATTCTCTTTAACAGATCTCTCAATCCCAATAAACTCTACTATAAAGTTAGCTAAGATTTGAGCCTTATACACCTTTATAGGTCAATAATGTATCCTAGGAGCACCAACTTCTAAGGCATATTTCATAATCCACCCTAAGCTATAAGCTTATGTAGAGCTTGCTTCAGTGGTTAATTAGTTAGAATTACGACCTGGTAAGCTTCGAAGTAAGGTTGGAGTTTCCTAGCGGCCACAATGATGGCTAGAACAAACTTTTTGAATTTAGTATACCTTAACTCTGGTCCTTGTAGAACATTGATCACATAGTACACTAGCCTAAGCACTCATCCTTTTGCTTATACCAATACAAAGAAAGAGCATAATGACCTATAGAAAAATATAACTAAAGAATTTCTCCTTTAATAAGCTTTGATGGAATTGGTAGTTTAGTTAAGAATTCTTTTTAGGCTTTAAAGGCCTTCTCACAATCTTTATTCCACTGAAATTCAAAAGGATTTCTTAAAACATGAAAAAATTCCATGCATTTTCTAACACTTTTAGAAATGAACTTGTTTAATACTGCCATATGGCAAGTCAAACTCTAGAACTCCTTGATGGACTTTAGTGACTTCATGTCCAGAACGACTTGAATCTTATAAAGGTTGGCTTTAATTCCTTGTTATGTCACCATGAAACCTAAGAACTTCCTTGAAGATGAACCAAACACACATTTCGGTGGATTTAATTTCATATTATATTTTCTTAGTGTATCAAAGGTCTCCTAGATGTTGACAAGCCTCATTAGTCTTGCTTTTAACAATCATGTCATCCATATAAGCCTCAATATTCCTTTGTCTTTGAGGTTTGAACATCTTCATAACTAGCCTTTGATATGTAGCACCTACGTTCTTCAAACTGTACAGTGTGACTTTATAACAATAAATTCCAAAATTTGAAATGAAAGAGGAGTGTATCTAGACAAAGGGATGCATCTTAATCTAATTGTACAAAAAAAAAAGCATCCATGAAGCTCAACAAGGCATTCCTTAATGTTGAATTGATCATTTGATCTATCTGATGTAAAGGGAAACAACCCTTCCGACATGCTTTATTTAGGTTAGTGAAATCAATGCACATCCTCTACTTTCCATTTACTTTCTTAACCAAGACAGAATTAGTGACCTACGTAGGGTAAGGCTCTTCCTTGATCAAACTTGCTTTCAATAGCTTTTGAACTTCCTCCTCTATAACTACCTGCCTCTTTAAGGTAAAATATCTCTTCCTCTATTATATGACCTTCTCAGTCAGATTAATGTGTAGCTTTTAGGTCATAACTTCTTCAAGGATTCCAAGTATATTAGAAGGAGACTAGATAAAGATATCCTTGATAAATCGAAGGAAACATAGCACGTTTTCCTAGAGGTTAGCTGGCATATTGGCTTAGACCTTTATAACATGCAGAAGATTGTCACTCAACTGAATTGTCAATGTTTCCTCTACGGTCTCTCCCTTAACTTAAAGGTAATTGGTCGTACCTTGCTCAATGTTGTAGATCTGATCTCTCTTCATAGCTTTTATGTACAAAGCTTGAGCTAATTACTGGTCCCCATAACAAGTCTTCATTTTGGTAGGAGTCTAAAACTTCACCTTTTGATGAGCTATTGACACCACCATCTTAAAAGTGTTTGATAGGTTGCGCTAAGAGTAGACAAGTTTGACTGTATTAGGGGTGGGTCCAAGCTTACGAAAAGCTTGAAAAATGGGGATGGGAATGTATGGAGAAAAAAGTAAAGAAGCAAAATCCTACCGAGGATATAATGCACCAAGGAATCTTTTACACTCACAAACTAACTCGATATGATGCATAAGTAGCTTGGTGAGGTTACTCACCACCTGACCTTACTCAAGGGATAAGATAATAGTTATGGTAGAAAAGTACAATAGCTCATGAAAGGGAAAAATGTAGTATATTCAATATCAGATTATTATCATGGCATAATGTATAAAGGCATTTATATTGTATAAGCTAAGGCAACCTTCTAAAAATGGAAAAGACAAAAAGGATATTTTCTAAAAGAGATAAAATACAAGGAATGAAAAAGGGTATAAATGAAAAACTAAGAAAACAAATCATTAGTGCAATAAATTCCATCACGTGGTCATTTGGGCACATAACTAGTAGACAATGGCGGTGCTTCTAGTAGAAATAGAAAAAATCGTACTATCAATCAGGTTGTTATAGAATTAAGATGCCAAGTAGACCTAAAGATCCTTCCGAGGTGATGTTAGCTTTGTTAGCTTGGATGCACTCAAGAGTACTCAATACATGTATTGCTGAACAGGTGGTCGAAACAAGTATGACAAAGCAAATAGTAGAGTTAGTTAAGTTAGCAACAGGGTATGACTCAAATTGGCATACTATACTGATAGAAAGGAAGTTGTCCAACTTAGCATGTGGAGTTGATCGGCAACTAGGATTAGCTCGACCTCTTCTATCATTGGCTTGAATGAGAGAATCAGCTTTGTTAGTCCTTCAAGGCCTTAAGCTTAGGCTTAAGTTAGAGGTTTAGTTACTTGATACTTATTAGTGTTGATGGAAGGTTGGCCCATTATTCCATTGTAAGGAAAAGGATAGTACCATCACGAAGTCAATTTCCTTCTCTATAACATTCTCATCATCCCCAATCTATAAGGTTAGGGTGACCACCCCTTATACTTTCACTAGTTGATTGTTGAATCCATACAGGTTGTACTTTTATGGTTGCATCCTATGATTTTCAAGCTTAGGTCACATTTGATCAAATGCATGCTTGAAAATAATGTCATTGAGCTTTGAATATTGACCATCACCTTTCTGACCTCTAACTCCATTGCTCTGGTTGTATAACCAATGCATCATCATGAGGGAATTGAACTCATAGATATCTTTCTCTAAAAAAGTAATCAAATTGTCAACCTTATGTCTTTTGCCTCTCAATTTCAATACATGGTCCCCTTGCACCTTAGATGAACCTAACATGGACAATTGTGTTCCCTCCTATTAATCTACTGAAGATCACATTAATAATACCTTTGGGAGCTCGGTTGTCTCCCCTTTCATTATCCTATACCATCAAATCTTGATTATTAGGTCTAGCTTCAGCACCATGAGGTTGTTACTCAATCCTCTTCCTTTAAGTAAGTCGCTCAATGCGCTCATATCTATTTGCCACAAACTTTCTTAAATAACCCCTTTAGACGGCAACCTCAAGTTCATTTTTCAAATGTATGCTATATTATGACCTTGACCTCCATGAAAGTCATAGTATTTACTTAAGTTCTTCCTTACAGGATTACTCCTTATTTTTTATGGCTAAGCCAAAAAGCCTTAATTGTGCACCAACATCAAGATATCCAACATAGGTCGGTTAATGGAGGTATGCTTAGCAAAGGCCAGAATGGGCCTTTTCGATCTCCTAGAGGTCGGCTTAACTTACTATGAACATCAAACTTCTTTCCAAATTGATCTTTCATAAATCCCTTATCTGCTTTTAGCAAATTAAACTAGTTACTAGCAAACTTACTCAAAGTCGAGGGGAAGGCCTTATAGGTAATTACATCTAACAAGTGATAGAGTTCCTTCAATGTCTGAAACGTATTCAAATGATCATCTAGACCCCTTCTTCTATCATATATGATGATCTGAGGCAGTAAGGTACTTAATGGAAGGACCTCATCTATAATGCTTTGGACGGAAGGGCTTTCCTTCCCTCCTTTTACATTAGTCTCATTTTTTGAAGCTCTTTCTATAGTCAACTTCTTGATGTAGTGCTTAAAGTTTGACAAACTCATGTTTGCTAATACTCTTTGTAGCAAATGAGTAGTTGAATGGTCAATTCTTCCATCTATGAATGTTTGTACGTATGGTGTAGTTTGAGCATGAAGAAGAGCCTACTGCCAAATTTCTTATACTTATGGCTCCTACCTTTGCTGTGGGTTGATCTCATTCACCATAGGGTCCTTTCCTCGGAGTTGCCATAATGCCTCTCTTCTTAGGCTAAGGGGTCAGTCTCTCGCTGAACTTGTTGTAGGGAAGGAGTAGAAGAAGAGGTAGCATCCTTTTCGTTAAGCTTCTATCACATCTCCTTGTAATTGGCTCGAACTTCCTCAGTTTCTTTAGCAAATTTAGCACATAAGACTTCCAACTGTACCATATGCAAACCACCATCATCTTATTCTTGATGCTAAGATGTTTGATTATGAACTTCAACTTGACGCACCTCGTGGGTGTGTTGTTGCAATGATTGTTCTTCCTGATTTGTCTAAAGGGCCCCTACTCCCTTCCAAAGTGTTATTATCTTTAGACTTTGTTCTAGTCATCATGGGTTCTTTAGAAATAGATGACACCAAATTGTTTATACTCAAAATTTGTATTAGGAAAAATAGGACACTTAGCTTGAGATTGTTTTGCAAAATGAAAAGAAAATTAGGCTACAAGGGGTGTTAAGGTAGCTTCGGTGTAGCCAATTCAATGTTTAAGTCAAAATAAGGGATTTAAGGTAAAAAAATAAAGCTTATAAAGTGTGTAAAGGGTCCACAAGAACCTAATGTCACATTTCGAGCTCTATTTATAGCTGAGGGCTTCTTTGAATCTGGTAACCGCTGCCTCCAAAATCTTGTACATGCATTAAGTTTGAATATAGGACCACTTCCCGATATTGGGGACATGGTTGACGTAATGGCAATTAATGAGCTGTTATTTGGGTAAGGGGCCTAACTGTTCAAGCCAATTGTTTGAATTTGAATCCTTTAAGGCTGATAGAGTCAAAAGCCGAGTTGCAAGCTATTAGCTCAACTTGAACAAGGCCAATCCGACCTACTCTAGTTGGGTTATCCTATATTGCTTGGTCATGTCTAGCTCATCAACTTTCTTGAGCTAGTTAGCACATTGAAGGCCTAAAGGAGGTCGGAGGCAAAGTAAAAGGAGAGAAACAATAGATAGATAAGTTAGATACCACTCAATTTAGGTTGCTCCTAACCTTTAGGAGAAATTATTATCAACAAGAATGATAGTTTTCTTTTGTAACCATTGAAATTTCATCAACCAATTGGTTTGTAAGTGCAACCTACATGTGAGTTTACATGTTCAAGTACCCGCAACTTCATCTTTTTGTGGTTCATAAACCGTCACCACCTGGTTCGTAATTGTAACTTCATGCGCCACCTATTTTTCTTTAACCATAAAAGTTGAGTATGTTGGCGTATAATGGCCAAGTTTTTGAGTCGTCTCTAAGCATTTAACGTGGTAGATACGTCCATATATTGCCAACTGTTGTCTCAAATTCTCGAGGAAGTTTTTTGCAATATTATTGGTAGAATTAATGGCCATGGTAGAAGTTCAGTTGAAAAGGTCGAAGTTCTTTACAATTCCAGCACCATTCAATCGATTCCAATTAGCGTTAATTAAGAGTGCTTAGGCCGCAGTAGAACTTCTCATTCTCAGATTGCGGGTGATGGTTTTTGCTTTAGTTGTTCACCTTTCTAAACAGATGAAATCCGGGCTTCTGTTGGCTTTGTCACAAGCCGAGATTTTGTAAGTGACGGCACAACAACACTTGGAGCTTTGCCATGTCGATCACAGTTATTCTAACGAGCACACAAAGATGACTGTCGAGCGGAGTATATTCCAAGTCTAACCAAAAAAGAGTTGTTATGTGACTCAACCGAGCTTGCTGCGCGATGGCCCCGACCTTTGAGCTTCTCTAGGAAGAACAGTTGCTCTGTATGTAAAGACCGAGCTTCGAACAAGGCAAAAGCTGTCACGAGCAAGTTTAGATTTCAGCAGCCAACGCCCTGCAAATGAATCGGACTCCCAAGCAGAACACTAACAAAGACCGAACCGAGCACTGCATAGACAGGGGTAGTTACCAGTCATGGCATAGGAAGTTAGAAAACTGGTCGTCGAAACAAGAGATAATCATGAAATCCGAGCTTTCATCCATCATGCTGAGTTACCTAGCTCCATGCCACACTACTGAGTTCGGCAACAAACTGAGCTGAGCTTGTTCATTAAAGGCCGCATTCCGAGCTCCATAATCTGAGTTTGTCCTCCCGTTTCAAGTCAAGCGAAATGAAGACCATGGCCGAGCTGTTGTAGCAAATCCGTGAAATACGCCAAGTTCCATCATCTAGCTGAACGTAAACTAAGCTAAGCTCCTTTAGTCGAGTTGAGCAGCCCATGTTGCGAATAAAGGATGTACTTTTTGTTGAATGAAACCAAGTTGAGCTCCTTTAGCCGAGTAGAGCAGCCCATGTTGCAAATAAAGGGCATGCTCTTTATGGAATGAAGATCTGATGCGGCTAGAAAATATGCAATCTTTCCCTAAAGAAAATTTTGGTAGTATTC
This sequence comes from Lumnitzera littorea, assembly GCA_024138015.1. Lineage (NCBI taxonomy): Eukaryota > Viridiplantae > Streptophyta > Magnoliopsida > Myrtales > Combretaceae > Lumnitzera > Lumnitzera littorea. The sequence continues at coordinate 78,134,966 of JAMXBB010000012.1, read as the reverse complement.
CTATCAGTATAGTGTTCTACATTAGACAAAACCTGGACATGAAGTTGTCAAGAGATTGTGAGGTAACAGCAGTGAAATAGCACGTGATTCTAAGTGGATCAACTCAAATGGAAACAGATGAATCTTTAGTGCCCCTTGTGAAACAAATAAAATCAAACTCTATGCTAAAATGCTGAACAGCTCCAAGTGCATATGCTAAGCTGCTCACTTGAAGTTTAGGAATCTGGCTACTTTATTTACTTTTCAACAGAGCAAAAAAGCTCCGAGCTTGACTTCGCTCATCAAAAATTGCTCATAACTCGAGCTCATTGAACACATTAATGGACTGAAGTCAGAGCTTTCCTTCACCTTACCAAGCTATTCTCCCCAATTCACAAACAAATATGGTCGGGTCAAGCAATCATAATTGAGCACAAAAAAGGTCATGCGTGACCTTGACGAGCAGCTGCAAGCTGTTAGCCAAGCTAAAGTTGAACACAAAACGAGCAGCAAGTCTAAGTTGCAATAATAGAAATTTAAGTCTAGCAACAGTCAAGCAGCTCCCTAGCACACACTTGAAATTTCTCTTCCTAGGCCACTTCACACGACAATGTACACTATTGTGCTAGTTCTCTTCGAATAACCATTGATCGGCAACTCTTTGGATGATCCATGGAAAGATAATAAGTATAGAGTTCCTACCAAACAACATTTAAAAGAGAATATTTGCCCAGTGCTTTATTGGGGTATCAATGGATGGTACTGATTTAATGTTGAGCCATTGAAGTCTGACACGAGAACCTCCTATGAACAAATCACAAGCCGAGCTACTGAATAGTAATGATGTTGAACTGCTCACCAATAGCAAGAATAAAGCAGTTGAACTGCTCACTAATGTAGCTGAGGTCCTTCACTTGAATATGCTGAGCTAACAACCGTACGCTTATCGAGCTTGCACCTAAAATGCTCTAATATGACTTTGAAGTCAAGCTAAACTTAGTTCTACTTCTTTCGAGCCCTTTGTGATACAATACACCAACCAACTACATACATCAAATAACCAAGGCAAGTGCACTACTGAGATTGAGCTCAACACCATGAACAAATCATACCATGTTGAGTCAAAAGAGCATAACGTCAAGTTGTACGAACTAAAATCTGAGAACTTTCTCAACTTTCCAAACTACAAGCTCCTAAATGGCAATCCTACAAAAGCTTAACCTGAGAACTTAGTTTGAAGATACATCCAAGCTCTCTTTACAATAGCAAATTCGAGCTCTTTCCCGACTAGTTTTGTACCTAAGCCAACCATGATGAGAAGCCGAGTAGCTCTTATAAGTAGTGGCCTAAACAGGATAGACTTAAACAATTTGTATTTCTTAACCCTAGGAGTTGTTCACTCTATTCACCATAGCACGTCAATACAGACTAAGAACAGCAATAGAGTAGCCCTTCAAATATTACTGTAGTCTACTGAACTATTCACAAGTCGAGTTTCCGTGAGCATGACCCTATGCTCTGACCTGCATAAGACTAAACAAAGTCGAGACAACAGCAACTTATGCAGCTGAGTTCATTAGCAATTGATGGCTTAGAGCTTCTAGGTGGTTTGTTATTTGTTTATTAGACTTAAAGCATTTATGCATGTTACTCTTAAGAGAGTTTAAGGCTTTATATCTTGTTGTCCAAGTTCTCTCTGGACTTAGAGATTCATGGTTATCCATTTCCCATCATTTGTTAAATATACGACTTAAGGATTAGCACTTCATATGATTTTCTCATCACCCATAGTATGTAGAGTTTAGAGCTATTTAGGAGTAGCCCGTTAGTAGATTATACTTACATAGGCTTAAGGTAGAGGGTGTTTCTCTAGCCTCTGTTCATCTTTGAGTTCTCATACCTATTTCTAAAGGAGGTAGAAATAAGCCTGTTAAGATTTGAATCAATTGTTACAAGTGCCGAATCGTCAATACTTCTCATTATTAGACTTGTCAAAGTTCAAATCATGGAGCATCATGTCAATAGATGTAAATCAATTCATAAGCAATAGATCAAGTACAAATACTAACAATAGGTTAGCATGAAGTACAACATAAAGTACATACCTTAAAAATAAATAACCAACAAATTATAATTAATCATAAAAAAGTTTTACTCTCCTTACAAACTCCTTGACGGTGAGAGTTTATGTATGGATCGAGCCTTGAAGACTCATACAAGAGCTAGGTTCTTTAGTCTTTTGCTCATATTTGTGAGTCATGCTTATGTTGTGACGATTGTTGTTTCTTGGTTTTGAGTGTTAGAGAGCTCTAGGACTTGTCATAGTTATTCAGCATATTCATCTCTTCATTATGAGTTCTTAGGTGCTGAGCTATTGTTGTGTGAGTATGTTAGTTATAGCTTATGCTCTTAATTATAACTCAGAAATTGCAAACATTAACAAGCTTGTTTAAAGCTTTAGAGATCACTATAGTAAATGCAACTTGGTGTGTTCTTAGGTAGTTTAAAGTGGTATGCTCAAGTATGAATTTTGCTACTTTAGGTGCAACATCTTGTTTCAATTACTTGTAGGAGGTCAAACTTGCTATCCATATTCACAGTTGCAATTTGTTTTATTGCTCTAGATCGAACCTAAGCTTAACATTTGGAGTTGTAGTTTTGTTTACAGAAGACTACTGTTGATATACTCAATTGGAGTGCATAGCTGTAGTCAATGAGCAACTCAGTCTAGAGCTGCTTTGAGTTCAGTCTTTTATTGCCGTATAAGTAGAGTCCAGCATGGTGTGTTGCTTTGAGCTCAACTAAACAAGCTACCAAAAGCTCTACGGTGCAAGCAATTGTAGCTAAGAGGGTACAAACTACCTAAGCTTGCTTTAAGTTTAATGTACAAATGATGAGCCATATAAAAACACTAAGCCACTAATTGGTTACAAGTAAAATACTCTAAATCTCATGAAAGGACAACAAGTAATCATAGATGTAATTGCTCTAAATCTAATGGATAGATGACGAACTACTTGGAAGCCCTAAACTATCAATTAGAGACGAGCACAATGCTGTAAGTCTAACTAGTAGATGACAAGCTATTTAAAAGCCTTAAGTTGTTAAATGGCTATAGAAAAAGTACTTTGAGTCCTACGACATACACAGACAATGAGTAAATAAGCCCAATGTCCTATGTCATTAACGAACTCGGAGCTGACCAACTTCTTCGAGCCTTCACTTTTTTAGGCATTTTAGCCTCTTTAGGTCCTTGCCTTTTCAACAATACCAACATTTTTTAGTGCTTTAACCTCTTTTGACCTTTGCTTCCTCAAGTCCCTACAACATCATGGCCTCATTAAGCCCTTCATCATAGACTCTTCCAAAGCTCCCACAAAATCAACCTTCTTAGGTACTCTTTTTGTTGATCTTATCATCAAAGAGAGTAAGGGGCAAGTGTTGATAAGGCTTTTTTAATGAACAAGCTATGAACTTATTTTATCTAGCCTACGACTTAAACCCAATGACAAGGGTCTAGTTTGGGTACAACTCTCTTCAATCACTATAAATATGGAATAAGACTTTAAGGTAAGGGGCTATCTCCTTCCATTATCTCTCTCTCCTCTTAACTTAACAATTGACAATTTCTTTCTCATATGATAAGAGAGCTGACTTAGGCATTAGAGTGGTCATACTATAGCACCCTCTAGTGCTTCCTGTAACTGTTCTTTATTTTGTAGGTTCTTACGTTCGGGAATGACAATTGACTATCAACACAAATTATATAAAAAAAAAATAACAAAATACTATTGCTATGTCACTTTTTGAAGATGCAACATTATTATCTGTAATATATTAACATTTATGTATTGTGACTATTTGACATCTTTAAGATGCGATATAGATAGATGTCCCATTTTTAAGATGTGATATAAATGTAAATGCACTAATGTGAGATCTTCATGACATGACATAAATATTCTATTAGTGTCATATTTTAAAGATACGATATTAATACAAATAGTTACGTCACACAACTATGTCGAATTTTTAAGATGTAACACAGAAACGGTATTTTGGTAATATTTTTTTTTATCTAATTTATATTTGTATAATATTTATTACTTTTGATGGTAAATACGTAAATTTCTCATATATTATGTCATATGTCCGATGCATATATGATGTAAGTATTGTATGCTCTATAGATCAATCCCTTTCTACATTTAATATGTAATATAGAGGTATTAAGTGTTATGTACACATATGAATATGTAATAGTAGATGCTATACCCGCTGTGTGTACATATAAAAATTAATTAACTGAAATCCCTTTATGAAATAAAAACTCATGACAACATTAGAAAGAAAAATAAATACATGCAATCATTTAAAAATTTATTTATTTATTTATCACATTTGTATTCTATATATGATGTATGGTATTGTACAATAATTTGTATCGCTCTATCAAATCCATGAATTAAGTTGGAAGTATATAAATAAGAGAATGAATTTGCATGAATTTAAAGGTATTAAAAAAGTGCATATAGCAATTATCTAACGAAATCATTAGACTTACATCAAATTGAATAAAAACAATTTATGAGTTTTCTTTCCATGGATATTTAGTATTTTGTTTTTATGTTAAAATTATTATGACTCTATTCAAAACATCAATGTCTTGTGCACATAGAGATAAACTTACTTACGTGACATATGAGATATTGAGATTTTCTTTTTTTTTTTTTTTACAAAACAACAAGTAACATGTTCAAGGTAAAAGAACAAAATTATAGTCTATAGCACAACAAAACTACCAATAACAGTAATCATGATGAGTTAACAATAGCTAACAAAATTGAAAGTAAATCATACTAGAAAATCTAAAAAAAAGAAAAAAATAGAACTTGAGGAGATTATGTTAAGATACATTAGATAAAGTCAAATCAACTACCTAGTACATTGATCTTCAATATCACATTTAGTATGTAGGAATGAACCAAAATGGAATCGTGATTTCGGGTTCTATTTCTACTTCCATTCCTATTGTTTGGAAGTACATTTTAAAGTTGAAATCATGATTTTATGGAGGCAATGATTTCAACTAGAAGGAGAATCGCAATTTCACCTTTAAGAAAGGCAAAATCGTGATTCCGTTCCCACTTTATTAATTATGTGATTAATTAAAATTACTTTTCTAACCATAAAAGAAATTATAACATGAAATAATTAATATTATTTTAGAAAAATAATTGTATTTGAACAATCAATGTCATTCCATTCCATAACCATCTCCAAACATAGGAAAGAATTTCTCATTCCAGTCTTTGTTCCATTCCGTTTTGTTTTATTCTAGACTATTCCTTCGTAGCAAACGTGACACAAGAGTAATAGAAATAGCTAGGATGTATATTTGTTTTCCAAATTGATGGAAATCCATAATTTTGTTGAAGTGTGGATGACAAATCTCCTCTTCAAGGCTCTAAATGTACAACTCAATGAGTTTTCATTACAACTCATACATTTTTATATTAATTCATAGCACATGTGTTTAAATATTATTATGTAGAAATCATGATAGAACTTACTTTCAATGTAAAGATTAAAATTCATCATTAAATCACAAAATTAATGAAAATATGTCACATCCTAGGATGTTCCATTACACATGTAAACCTGTTATAAATAAGCTCGATTCCAATAAAACAACACTTTATTATATACTTGGCACTTAAAGAAGTTTAGCTATAGGCTTATGGTTATAAATATTTACATCATTTACAAACTTTAAAAACTTGAACACTAAACTATGGTTAAGCTTCTAGGTCTTCTTTGTACTTGTTTAGTGATACTTTCACTTTCAAAATAGCTAACTCTATCTAGTACTCTCTAAAAGTTTACCCCTAATATTGGTGACGCTAAAAAAAGTTGCACCTTAACTTGAGAATAAGAGAAAACTTATCCTTTAGCTATTGTTGAGCTAAGTGAGAGTAGAACACAAGCAAAAATACACCAAAGCACATAACATAGGTACTCAAGTTTCACATTTAACTAATATTTGAGTGGCAAATAAGATAATGCAAATTGTATGCAATGCAAAGCAACTAATTTGGTTTGGTTGACTACAAATCCAGGCATTTGAAGAATATATTTGAGAACCTAGCAAATTATCTCAACCTAATAAAACCACGAAGCATGGTTCAAGTTTTGGTTAATGCGAAACTATATGTATGAAACCTAGCTTTGTAAACTTATTTTAGCAAAACCATAAGTTTTAAGAAAACTAACTAATAAGTCCTTTTTGTGTCATGCTGTGAATGCATCGACCAATTCTTAATCAACATCAAGTATATCCATAAGGCTTGTCATATTCTTTCTGTCTCTACATTATGAATTTGCTTCTAAAATTGCTTTTGACTTGTTGTAGCATAAATCTTCATATGTTTTACTCATAACCAAGTTTAGAGTTCATTACCTAAAACATTACCAATGTTATACAAAATACAACATCACCAAGTGCCTGTAGACTCCGTAAATTTAACTTTCTAGACATGGTATCAAACTCGAGTATCGTAGATATTTTCCTAAGTAAAAAAAACCACATAAAATGAAGATTGATCAAAATTTTAAACTTGAAACTTAAAACGAACTTGAAAGACCCTATTATATGATTCGAAAACCTTAATCATACATGAAAACCTCAATCCCTACAAATGCGTGCTTTTAAAAACGTAAACCTGAACTTAATAGAATATCAAATCGTAAAAATTTTTAAAACTCTATAAAATTATCTTAATGCTTGAAAAGTCATAAATCAATAAAATTATCATTAATTTTGCGAAATCATATAAAATTGATAACAAATGAATCAAGGATGATTTCAAGTAATAATAAACAACAAAACTAAGCTAGTTAAAAGAACAAATTAATAAATTTACAAAATTAATTTTACTTGTATACATCAGTAGCCCTACAATATGTATATATATATACATATATTACTAAGCAATTTCCTTCTCTTTTCTTAATCTATCATATGATATATATATATATATATATATGTTGCATAATAAAGCAATAACCCTAAATAAATAATTAAAAAGATAATTTGAACAAATTTTATTCAATTCTAGAAAATTCTAAAAGTTCTTAAGAAGCAAACCATAACCTATAAATTAATTTGAGAACCAAACCCTAAAAGAATTACATACAAGACAATTCTTTTATCTTCGCTTATAAGCCATGTTTGTAAACCCTAGCTTTTAATAGGCTTGTGAATCAACAAAGAGTACTTTTCAAACATTCCTAAGGATTAACTAAACTGAGAATTTAAGTTTACATTTAAAAAAACGAACTTAGTTTTTCAATTCAAAAGTTCAATTATTGATAAAAGCTTGAACACGAAAATAACGAACTTTAAGCCATTCGAAACCCTAAACCTTAGTGTAATTAAGGACTTGTGGCTCTAAATAATTAAAATTTAATTCGAATAATTTTATTCGATTCTAAAAAATTTCAAAATTTCATGAGAAGTAAATTATGATTTACAAATTGATTTAATAACTAAACTCTAAAAGAGTTCCATATAAGACAATCCCCTTTTTTTCACCTATAAGTTATGTTACATATGGATAGGCAAACCAACCAATCACATTAAATAATTTATCATTTGAAAGTTAAAATCACCAATCACTTGATAACTTATCAACAGCTTATGGTAAGGCTATTCCTATGTCCTATCATAACTTATAATACATGAGGATAAGCTATCTTATCATATTATCTATCTAATTTTAAAATAAGTGACTAGACAAGGCCATACTCTTACAAGAAAAGACGTGACCAATTAAAAAGAAAGGAAATGGGAAGCCATACCTTGTCATTTAACCATCAACTCATTGTCTTTCACAAGCACTATTTACGCCTTAATGCTTATATAATCCAATCATATCAAAATATGTTACATGTACTTGATAAAAGACAACAAAGAGAGGCTTTATGGATGCATTACACACATATCCACAATAGGTACATTCTCTCCCATTTCTTCTCATCTTCATTTTCTTTTCCACACTTCAAACACATAAACCAAAGGAAGAAACCAAGCTCCACTTCTCTTACAATTGCTGCCACCTTTATGCACATACACTCATGACACAAAAACACTTTTGTTGCCTTCACTTTGTCCTCATCAAAATCCATTTTAGGAAACCTTAGAACACCCCAAAACCGATCTTAAACATCAAAACTTTGATAACTTAAGAAGCCTGTAAGAAGAGGAAGGAAAAACAAGAAGCTTAAGTGGAAACTTAGTGTACAATCATTGTACTCTTTCTTTATAGACGCGTAAGTATTTCTTTGTGCTAGTAGTTTAGTATTCATGTTAGGAGACTATGATTTCTTGAAGATATAAGTATGATCATAAGTTGATAAAACACCTAAGACCACCTTAAGAAACAAACTCATGAAATCCTTACATGAAAGTTAAAATATGAGCATGTAAAGTTGGTGTTTCGTAGAGATACTTGTTTAACACTTTGAATGGAGAATTTTAAGTTGAGAAAATCTTGAAATGAGAACTTGAATGAAAAGGAAGCATGCTGGACATGAGGATTTATAAGTCATTTGGATGCTGTTTTCACTTCGATTAAGTTAAGCATACTCAAATCTAGACTTAAGTAAAGGAAAAATCCATCACATGAAGTTTCATAAAGAAACCAACTTTGTAAGACATGAACCATGATATGGGAGTTATGATAAGTATGAGATCTACTATTTTCATGTAAAGTATGAGCTAAGTAATCATCCCATGGAAGAGAAGTTAAGTTAAGATTTGAATATAAGTAACTTAGGTTTATGATCTAATACCTAAACTTAAGGAAATGATGGAACAAGTTGAGAAATCAAGTGAGAACCCATAGAATTCACCACGACCAAATCTAGAACCTTGTTAGAAGACACTTAAAAATATGGTAAAAGTAAGTAAATAAAGTGAAAAGACCAACCAAGGCATATATAATAAGTATATTAAGCCTAAAACTTAAAACCGAGCCTAAAACTCTCAAAACGAACCTAGAACTCTAAGTTGGGCCTTCATTAAAATTCTGACCAATGCTTTAAAATATTAAGAAAGGTTTTTTTGAATCTCATAAGAAGTCCACCTAAGACTCCATAAGCCTAACAAAGTTACTATCCATTTTACATTAATTTCTTTATTTTTCCATTTTAAGCTTGATTTACTAATTATGTTGGTATTGTTATTATTATTAATTGTTATTATTTTCTAATTATTTTTATAATTTGTGGTTTAATTGAAAATTTTTTAGAGGTGTTGACATGGCACTTTCTCTTTGGTCTACGTGGCACATTGATTATTTCTTCTAATTTTTATATTTCTTTAATTTTGCAATTTATTATACATGCATATATATTATTATAATTCATTAAATATTGATTAATTCCTAATTTTCCTTTTTGTAGGTCACGGCTTACATATATGTGTGTGTATATATATATATGCATATATATATACTTTTTAACTTAATTAAGTACTTAATGTATTAATATATATATATATATATACTTATACATGTATTAATAATTACATTATACTAATACTATACAGATAGTTATACATGTACATATACGTATGTATAGATATTTATACTTTTACTATACTATTATTAATCTTTTTATACTTGTATGTATATGCATATATATTTTTTTATGTTTTCTTAATCTATTTGATATAATACATATATATTTACTTATGTAATTTTTTGGTTTTACCTATTTGTATGTACAAATACTTAGTTTACATTATGTACATGTTCATTTACATATTATGATATATGTGTATATTTCATATGTATGCATGTACTATGTGTATATATATATATATATATAAGATAACCATATATGTGTACCCATATATGTACATATACATAACTAAGCTTATGTTTTATAACTACACATATGAGTATACATATCAATATATTTAAGTATATATATACACATGTAAGTATGTTTCTAAAAGGAATAAGATTATATACATAAAATCCAATATATATACTTAGAATTTCTACTACAAAATACTAGGATACGTACCAATACATCAAGTATGGAGACACATAAAAATATACAAGAAAATACATAAAACCTAATTTACATTAGAAAACTAATACTAATACAATATAAAGCCAACATAGTTACTTGTTCTTGATAAATTTTGGTGAAGAAATCTCCTTGTTATCCCTCTCTTGAAGTTGGTAATATATGCAATAGTTAGTGTAAATAGGAGTAGAATGGTAGGTGGAAAAAGAAAAACGGAGAAAACTAAAAGAAGAAGATAAGGAAAAGAGAGAGAGAAATGTCGATCCAAAAATGGAGGTGGGAAACTTCATTTGTTGTTAATTAAATGATGAAAATTGAAGAAAAATATGGAGACATCTAGAAGGACACATGGCTCATAGCAAGGGAGGGAAAAAAGAAAAGAAAGAGAAAACAAAAAAGAAAAGGAAAAGAAAAAGAAAATAAATGTTTGAAAAGGGCATTTTGAATTTTTGTCAAAATTAGTAATACTAATATTATATACATGTAATAACAATAAATTGGTAAAGGGAAAAAGGAAATAAAAAGGAAAGGATAAGAAAAAGAAGAAAGTAAGTAAATAAACAAGTAAAATAAATTTTTGAATTTTCTTTAAACATTTCTAATCTTATAAATATTATTTAGAATAATATATTTTGTAATTATAAGAAAATCATAAGATATATAAAATTAATATTTACTATATAATACATAAGCATCAAATAAGTAATAAAATTGAGTTCAAATAATTAAAGTTATATAACACTTACTTATATATATAAATAAGGTCTCTAACAATTATAAAATAATATTATCAATTTTGTATATTAATTTAGTGCTCCTTACATTTATTAGTATTTAGGAGTTATTTCTAGTCGTTCACTAGCATTCTTATGTAGTTAAGCGTATCAATCGATAATTGTATCCATTTAAGGTTTTATTATTGTAAAATTGATTTTTGTATACTTATATGCTTAAAGTTTTTGTTTGAGGGTTTTTATCAAGTTTAGATACAATCTCTCATATTTACATACGTATAGGATTTACGGTTTTTATACGCGATTAGAATTTCAATTAATATATTAAGGTTTTTCTCATTCAAATAATTTTGAGTTTATAATTTAGTAAAATTTTAGTTTATTTGGCCTTGTCAACTCATAAAGTTATATAGGACACTTAAATCTAATTCAAGGTTCAGATTGAAAATTTATGAGGCTTATAGATAGGCCACCAAGATGAAGCAAAGGTTGATGTAGTACTTTTAGCCATATGCATATAGCTTAGATTGTCACATTGATGCTTGTTATCTATAATGATCACATATGATACATTAAACCTAGTCAAGATGGAGTTTATGATGAAATTCTCTACAATCTTCTCAATGAACTTTGCTACGATATCTACATCAACCTACCTGGTGAAGTAATCTACAGTACGTATGATATATTACCTACTTCCTGAGGACATGGGAAAGGGATCAAGGATACCGAGGCCTTATTGAGCAAAGGTCCACGAGATGGGTGATTGTAGAGTACTACTTAAAGTATGTGTGACTGGTGCATGCTTCTAATATTGTGTGCACTGTTACACCAATTACTTAGTATCTTCATCAATTGGCCACTAATATCTAAGCTTCAAGGCTCAGATATAAAGGGTTTAAGCTTTGATGTTATTGCTACAAACACCCATATGCAGTTGTTCTTAGAGTAATCAGCCTTCTTCTAGTCGAAGATATCGATGTAAGGGGAGGTTGAGATTGTGGTGATATGAGGCATTATTTAGTATTGTGTAATTAGCTATCCCACACCAAAGTTTCCATACCTTCTTTGGATCGATTGATACAGTGTCATGCTTTCTAAATTTATAGTCATTTTTCATCATTTTCAAATGCACGTTCACACGGTGATGTCCATTTTGAACGTTAAGACCCGTGTTTTACGATATGGACTAAATTTATTGAAATTTGAACTATTGAAGCTTAATTATTCTTATTACTTATGTTTATATCCTATTTTAGTACTTAATAATCTAATTAGCCATTAGATTCTTACACTTAAGGAATTTTACATTGGTATTATTAATTCATGTACTTAATTATCAATTCAATTTAGGAAGTGTATTAGGGTTTAAAAGAGTTTCGGCTCCTAAGTACATGTATATATATATGTTATATTCTTATGTAGTCTNGAATTTTACATTGGTATTATTAATTCATGTACTTAATTATCAATTCAATTTAGGAAGTGTATTAGGGTTTAAAAGAGTTTCGGCTCCTAAGTACATGTATATATATATATATATATATGTTATATTCCTATATAGTCTTATAATTTATTATTTTACAAGCTTATGCTTATGTCATTACTTAAGACATCATTTGCTTATATCACCATTTAATTACATCATTGCTTACATCATTATTCAATTATGTCATTGCTTACATCATCATTCAATTATGTCATTGCTTACATCATCATCTATTATTATCCTTATGTATTCATACACTTTATACATATGTTATATATATACTTATACTTTTAACATACTAGTATGTATACTTACGTACTTATACATATACTAGTACAATACCCATATATACATACAGTGACATACGTATTTTTATACGTATTTTCGTATGCCTAAAGTCCACTCTTAAGAAAGCTTCATAATTTTCATATTTTTGTACTTTAAGAGTGTATTTAGCATGGTATATGTATGTATAATTAGTATATGCCTTATTTTAGGTTATGTACATAATGGATACTTATGTACAAAAGGTCTTTATACATATATTTATCAAGTATACGCTTATATACACATACTTAGATATATGTATGCATGCTCTTCTTCCATTTACTAAAGTTATCCTACACTTCTAAGCAAAAAGATTGGAACTTTATTACTTTAACAACATATATGTACGTAAAACATAAACTTCTTATACTAACCTAGCCTATACATCTAACTATTAAATAAGATGGAACAATACATAATAACATACCTTTTTTCTCCTTGAAATATGGATGTAAAGTTTAAAAATTGAGAAAGGGTGAAAGGGAAAGGGAATCACAGTTTTGGGAGGAAGAAAAGGACTTGGTTTTTATATTGTTTTTGTGCTTCGAAAATAAAAACAAGTGGGGTCCCAAGCGGGGAAAGTAGTGGATGGCAAGAGGAAAGAGAAAAGGGAAAAAAAAAATCTAAAGAAAAGAGAAGAAATCAATAGAAGAAAAGAGATGATTCTAGTGTGAAAATAACATTTTGTTGACTTTTCCTTATGTTGACTTAGTCAACCTTTTGACCTTGGTCAACATGTGTTGACTTTGTTAAATTTCCAAAATTACATGCCATTTAGTATACATAATGAAGTAATTAGGGAAAATTAGGAGAAAAATTAAGGAAATGAAAGGAAATAAGAAATTTAGTGAATTGATTAGTAAAAATAGATAATGAGATTTGCCTTTAGGTATTTATATCCTATACACATCATTTGGTAAGCTATTTAGTATAATTATTATGAAAAGTGTCATTTAGGGTATTAATGTTTACTACATGTAACCTAAGCATTAACTAAACTCTTAACTCTATGTAATATTAATCTAGTTATATACTTAGAAGATAAATGTAATCCATGATGCAATATTTTAGTTTCTAAAGGATTACTTTAGTATTATAAATATTTATGAATAATTGAAAGTTATCTTTAGTCTTTTACTAATGATTTGGCAAAATGCTAAGGATATATTATCAATTAGGGTTTTAGGGTAAATTATGATGAATTAGTACTTTTATATTCTTAAAGTTATAGTTTTAGGGTTTTTATCACTTTCGAATGAAATTTTTGGTATATACATATGTTTAGGGAAGAAAAATTTTATATGCAATTGATTAGTTATTTTAGGGTTTTCACTTTCACTAACCTTGTCAACTCTTAGGAATATTTAACATACTTGAGTCTACTTCAAAGGTTAGGTTAAGAAATTGAGGGGTTTTCAAGAACCACCAACAAAACTGCGATAAGGAAGACTCCCTTCTGGTTAACATACGGTTTGGGAGCAGTATTGCCGATTGAGTTGGATTTGCCTAATCTATGGATGTAGAACTTCGACATGATGGTTAATTAAGTGAGATTAACAACAAATTTGGACACCATTGCTGAAATCAGAGATATTGCAAAAACTAAGGTTGTGGCATATCGGCATAGAGCGACAAGGTATTAAAACCAAAAGGTAAAGCATAAGGATTTTCAACTTGGAGATCTAGTTTGCCGAAAGATGGAAGCAACTAGCGTGCGAACAAGTCAAGAAAAGCTCGATGCAAATTAGGAAGACCCTATCAAGGTCTGGGAAATCATTGGTGAGGGGGCTTATCGACTAGAAAGGTTGGATGGATCAATCATTCCTCGAGCATGGAATGCTAAGAATTTGAAATTATATTTCAATTGATTATTCGGATGATGTTTATCTTCGTTTGTTTGTAAGGCGACAACCTACTTTCCTGTAAGATGATAGTTTGTTTATGAGAATTATATTTGAAGTCTTATCATGTTTCTTGATCTTTTTATAATTGCTGAGTTAATGAGTTCTAGATTGCATGGTGAATGAACTAACATAAGTTCTAGCCTATTGTGGTTGATAAACTACATAATTTAATTTCATAGCCAAGTGATACGACTAATCCATGTCTCAAATAATTAACAGACAATGTATATAAAGACGCAAAAATTGGGCATGTGAAATAAAATATGCTAACAAATAAGAACGTACAAAATAAGACACATATATCATACATGTCGAGAAAATGCAATACATGAAATAAAATGTATTAGAAACTATTATATGAAAGATATTTCATTCAATAATGTAGTTACTAATACTTAGCCCTATATTTCATATAGAGCGACAATGTGCAAGGAATACAAAGAAAATCCTATAGCCTATTATCAAAGTTAGTATAAGTAATTTTTGGATCGAAGGCTAGGGCTTTCTTTAAGCAAGTTTCTTTCTTGGTGCTTAGGGTCTCAGAGTTGGTAGATTTCTCTTTCTGTACATAGGGGATTTCTTTTTATAGACGTTCTTCATCTTCCCATAGATCCTCGACATGAGCTTCTTTATCACCCTTAGTTACAATTTCATCAGCTACCTCATCGTCATCAACCTCGTCGACACTACTGACTTTGTCGTCAACGTCGATAAAGTTAAGGTAAGAGAGATCATAATTAAGGTGAAGCTTTAGGATCTCCCCTCTTGCCACTTGGACCCCTTCCAACAACTTCTTCCATAGAAGTCTCTCATACTACTGACTAAGAGTGACTATATTAAGTACCTCTTCAGTAAAGCGTCTTCTCCTAACAGTATCCTCCAATTTGGCAACACAACTTTGTAAGTCCGTGTTGTTAGTCTTCAACTCCTTAATTTGCATTCTGAGCTTATCCTCCTTGTCACTCATCATTAAAAGAGTTCGCCCCAGCTCCTAGCACTCTTCTTTCTTCTTCAATAGCTCCTCCTTTAAGCCTTCAAACTCCCTGTATTGCTCTTCAATCTTGGCCTTCAGGCTCGAGAATCCATCGATAGTAAGGTTACATGCCAACTTTTCGACAGCAAGGTCTTCTTAGGGCTTTCTTGCCTCCATCTCAACCCTTATCCTTACATTCTTGGTAGTAGTTGTTTGGGCTTTGGAAGCATTATATGCATCCTTGATTTTCTACAACATTTTCATTTACTACGATGAGTATTAAAAGTGACTCAACAGAATACATGAAGACTACTATGGATCTTACCTTCTTAGTTTCTTTATTAGCCTCATCTAAAGCCATCAGAATGTGACTACTTATCTGAAAAAGAAAAGGAATATCAGTAATTGAGTAAATTCAACAGTTAAAAGATAGATATGGATACTCATGTCATATAACTTGGCTGCTATATGGGCTTTATTGTAACTACCGACCCTAGCAATGTCCTTAGTAATCTCTTTATCCTTCGAAAGAATAATTCCTTCCATTAAAGCCAAAGATTTTATCCTATCTCCTAAGGCCAAGTCGGTATCCAAAACGTAATAGCTCCAACACGAATGAAGTACTCACTGACCTCCTTGTTGACAATGAATTCGGCACTACTGATGCCGAGACCTTTAGGCCACATTGCCTCCTTCATCTTCTCATCCAAACTCTTGGACCTTTTGGTAAGTGGTTGGCTAACGAGTTCCTTCCTTAGTCTCTTATCAACACTCAGCGCCGCCTCCACCACTAATGAAGACCCTTCGGTAGTAGTAGCATCTTCAACTTTATTGCTGGGTTGGGTCTCCTGGTTGCCCTTTCTCAGCTTGACAGCAAGTTGAATATTTTTTATTGGAGGCTCCCCAGAATGAGCGACCTTGATCGACATAGTCTTCTTACCCTCCTTCCACTTCTTAACTAGGTAGGAGGTTTTCTTCTATGCTGCCGCTTACCTTGTTGTGTCTACCTTTGCAATTTTCTTCACGGTAAAAAGGCGAGTGGTAGTGGCTACGTAGCTACTCTCTTATCAACTTTTTATTTTTTAGCTTTAGCCTAGGCCAGTAGCTTGGTAAGATTTATCTCACCAGCACCCATCTGCAGTATGAGCAAACACATTAATATTAATGCAAGGGAAAAGAATGAACTTACATTCTATGTGCCGAGTAAGGCTCAAAGGCGATAATTCTCCCCCCAAGTCATGAAAATGACTTTCTTCTTATAGCTATACTTGGCATGATGGTAACTCATTAGCATTCCTTTTTTTTCAGAAAAGATTGGCTCTTTGCTTTCATAACGTCGTAAAATTCTCTCAGTATCTTAGAAGAACATTTTGTTCCTCCTCCTCTCTTGAATTTTCTTCGCCACTACGGTATCATTCAACATTAGTTTTATATCCTTCATTTGGTCTATTGAGTCTAGAAATCCAACTCCATGTCAAACACTATTGATACGAATTTGTCATGCCACTTGTGAATCTTGGACTCTAACCCATCCATAAACTTATGGCCATGCCTTGCAGTAGCAAAGTACCACTTGAGTTTGACTCCTAACTGTAAGGAAATACTAGAACAGTTAAGGTATAACCCTAACTTTAACTTCTTCGTAAAGTATCTCACAAGCCGCTAGAAGCCGGTATGTGTTTGGTGAGAACATATTTAGTACGACTTTGAAGTAGTTGAAGAAGCCCTTCACAAATGCTAAGAAAGGGAAGCGCAACCTAAAATCTAAATATTTTAGGTATATGTGGAATTCGCGCTCCCTTGAGAAACATACCTTTCCTCCTCTCTCGGCCTCCTAAGATTCCATATTCCAAGAAGGTCTTACCAGTACTGGTTATATTTCGTGGCAAGAACTCTATCAGTAGAATTGGTAGTTCCATTTGAAGAGTTGCGAAAGTAAGCTATGTTGTTATATAGATATTTCACCGAGGATCTCCCTTCTTTATCCTCGAGATAATTATCTACTGTAAGAACGTTTATTTGAGTAAGTTTATCCCACCTTTCCTCAATGCTATCGGCTAAGCTACTAGAGGAATACACTGTCTCACTCTTTATTTGAGGAGGAGAAGTGGCCTTAGTTTCCATCACTTTGGAATCAAAGAGGATAAGTCAATTAACTACGTTACAAACCATAATTGAATGGTTATAAGGAATGATATCATAGAAAATGAAGAATGTGAGAGTGAAGATGAGAAAGCAAATGAAAGTTTGGAGATGCAACAAGAGAAATGTATTTTGATTTTGAATAGTCCTTTAAATATGGAAAACTCATCCTCATAACTAGAAATTTTTTTCTGATAGTAATGATGCACTGTTTTGATAGTGGGACAAATTGTTGATGTGAGTTTCGAGATAGAAATTCGACGATTGACAACTCTTCAATAGTTATTAGGCCTACGGTGTAATGATAATTAAGGAGATTAGTGTCATGCCTCTTACTTATTATATATCACTTCCTTTGTCAAATTCTCGTATATGAGAGTTATGGGGTAAATGTTGACAGTCAGTTTTTATCCACCTATCTTAACAAGCTTTGATATAACTACACTTACTCATCCATGCAGCTACCGATAGGCTAGGTAATCTATATTCCTAGCACCTCGGTGAGTAATTGACATTCTCAGCATTCCACCAAGTAACACAGATCCATTCCTAATTTGAATTCAAGTTCATAGCGCGAATAGTTATCATAAGCATGGTTATATTACATAACTGCCTACTCTCTCTACATTTCAAGGAAGATGTCTAATCAAGAAGCTTCCACATGTATGGACAGTTATTTTGATAACTGCTCCTTCAGACATAACAATCTCCTGTAAATACGGGAAGGAAACTTTATAAGAGACATTTGATAACTCTTAACCACTTACTTTACTTTCCTCATTCCTACTTACTGATTTAAGCATCGAAGTAGCTGCACTAGACTGGCCCCGGTACCAAGTAATTTTCTTGTCTTTGCAGGACATTTCCAACACCCAAAATTCACAAACAACAAGTGGATGTATTTAAAGTAGAGTTCACTTACTAAAAGTGACCATAAAATAGATTTAACCTTGTTGAGCTTGATTTTTTTTTTTTTTGTTTTTATAAAAATAGCCTTCTTTAAACTAATCAGTATTAAACCTTACCCATTAAATACTGATCCTCGACTTAAGTTTAAACAAAACCAATTCGTTTATTATTATGAAAAATGTTTTGGACTCGCCACCTGACTAGAGTCGAGAAAAAAAGTTAAATTATAACCAATTGAGTGGATTGGTTATAACTTAACTACTGGTCTTTTAATAAAACTAATTTTATGGAACAATTTTGAAAGCTAGAAGATCGAATCTAGAGGTTAGGATTTTAAACCCGTATGGGTACTACAACTTTCCAAATTTATATTTAATCCCTTAAAATTACCTTTTAAAACTACCATATAAAACAAACTTTAACCATTAGTTTAACGAATTAGGCTAATTTGAATAATTTAAACTAAAATGGAAAGATATGTTTTTTTTTTTGTTTTTTACGTTAGCTTGAAGGTACCTATGTATTGGCTATTCGAGATCAGACATATATAGTTCTTTTTATAAAACTTTACTATGTTGGATTCGTTTTAATTTTGAAAACATGCTAAGTTTATGTTTTTAACTAGATTTGATTTTATTAAGAAAGATCTAAAAGGTCCTAAATCCAAGTTTTATTTTCAAAAAGTTCTAGAAAAGGTCCTAATTTGAAAAAGGATCATTTACTTTTACTTATTTTTAGAAAAAACCGATTTATCTAAGTGTCAAAATAATTTTTATTCACTAACCTATTTTTATCTTATTTTTTATTGTTTGTTCTCATTTAAATCTTAACCGAAAATAAAATAATAAAGAAAAATAACAAACTTGAGCTTTTATATCTCTTTTTTTTTCCTTTCCTTTTCTTTTTTTTTTCTTTTCTTCTTTCTCTTTTCTTTTTTTCTTTTTTTTTTTATATAATTACATCTAAAAATACACAAGTAATAAATAAGTTAAATAAAATATTTAAAAAAAGGAGCAGACCAGGTCAACTTTGTATAGGCTTAGGTTGGCTTGAACGAGTAAGATCGGAATGTCGAATCTAGGGCACGAAGAATCTAATGGTGGTGGTGGTTTTCATAAAAAATGACTACAGAAGACGATGTTCCTAAAGAGAGAAAGAGAAAAATTCTATTAGAGAGAGAGAAAGTGTAGTATGTATGCTCCTCAAAGGGATTGTAGTAATTGTGTATGTTCGAAAACGAAGAACAAACCCCAATTTATAGTGTAAGTACAAGGGTTAAGCTTAGAAGGTCTAGAAAATTGAATTAAAATGGTGATTTTCATTAATGGGTTTTGACCCAAGAAAAGAATTTTTTTCTGTTTAAGAGCTCGATTTTAACTACATAAACAACTGAGTTTGGATGAGTTTTTGGGTAAATTCAAAAGTAAGCTATACATATTACATGATTTCACCACTAATTTGGTAAAATCGTGTATTAAAATCAATAAAAAATGGTCCCAAAATGTCCTGTGTGAAGAGGGGAAAAAAATTGGGATCAGTAAGAAAAAACACGAGGAAGAAGATGTAGGGAGCATATGGTTACATGCAAGGCATGTACCATGCATCCCCATGCACACGTCACAAAAAAAAAAAAAAAAGAGCACGCCCTTCCCTACATTTTTTCAATCAAGGCTTCAAGCCCTATTTTGTGGACTAATCTTTAGTCCGCACCAAATAAATATATATATAAGGCACTTTATGCCTAATAAGATTTGAACTCTCAAACCTCCATACCAACTCCAATGCAATGCTCAAGTGCTTATCCATTAAGCTGTTGTCTTGTATCTTATTTATATATGCAATCAAATTACACATATGGACTAGCTCAACCTAAATTAGATTCAAATCTAAGCCTAAGCCTAACCTTTTTCTAATTTTGATCTAAATCAAATAAAATCTATTCTATTATACTATCTAAAATTATTATTTATATATATCTCCTAAATTCTTTATTTTTTCTATGTTTCTTATTTTTTATTACTTTATTATTATTATTTTATATATTTTTAAAATTTTTCCTAAATTAGGACCCTTTACCCATTCTAAAAATTCTAAAAATAAATAAATAAGCGAGGGAAAAAATAAAGTGTCTACAAACCTTATTTTACTGATAAGAAATGAAAGACTGTAGCCTTCTTTATTACTATTGTATGAGTTTATATCTTATTTTCATTTTGTGTTTAAAATTCCCAAGTTTAATTAATTACTTATTAATTAATAAGTTAAAGTTAGAAATAAATTTCTCAGTCGAAATAAGCATAAAAGGAGATAACCAATTAATCGGGCCTCACCTACTCATGAAGAAGAACCAAGTGCCCTACTAAATCGTACTAACGAAATCTTGGCTACAATTAATGCACTAAATGAACTGTTAAGGGCATATTTAACCTAGAAGCATACTCTTCTTACTAAGGCTTCGCACTCAATAACAGTTTAAGAGATTCCTTTGCTACAGCCACCCCCACCGGCTCCACCTCCACCCCTACCTCCTCCACCACTAGTTAGTCCAACAAGAGCTATGCCCCCAATACCCCTCAATTTTAGGCAATAGCATAGTATTTTGCTAGAATTTATTCATTAAAGTATTTTGAGGGTGTTGCAAGTTGTTTTGTTAAGATTGAGGATTGGTAAAATGAAATAGAGAGGCCATTTGAGACATTTGAGGTATCACCACATCCTCGATTTACTTATGGTACTTATCTATTAAAGATATGGGCACATACTTAGTGTGAATCCAAGCAATGAAATCTAATAAGACCAATCACCTAGAAAGACTTCAAACATGAATTTTTAGCATACTACTTTCCATAAAGTTTAAGGATAAAGTACAGTAAGGATTTACTTAACATCGTGAAAGGAACATGTACTGTTAAGCAATATGAAGCTAAATTCAATAGACTACTTCAATTTGCACCTCTAAAATATCAGACTAATGATTGGTTGAAGATGTAGATATTTTCCAATAGATTTGATGCTTATATGAAAAGGACACTTTTGGAACTTGAGCCAAGGAATTTTGTTGACATGGTGGAAAAAGCAAGGGTATTAGATAATGCAAAAAGACAAAGTGAAGAAATCAATAAGTGTAAAGTCAATGTATTTGGTAAGAGGCTTTTTAAAGGGTTAAGTGGCAATGATAGTAGCAAAATAAGATCTCTGACACCACAAAGGACACTTGAAAAGAAGACTACTGGTGGAGTAACCAAGTGTTGGAAATGTAAGGAAAATCATTATCCTAAAGACTATCCTCAATTGCAAGGCAAGTATTTCTTTTGTGGTGAAGGTTCACACCGAGTGACTGACTGTCTAAAGAGAAACACTATCACCTACTTCATTTGCAATAAGGTTAGGCATTTTTCTACAACTTGTCTACAACGTACAACTAATATTACTCAAGTTGCTAAGCTACCACCAGTTATTGGATGCCTTGCTACTGGAAAAGCTATTGGAAGATCCAATGTAAGGAATACTCTCCCAAGTGCAATTAATACTGCAAGAGTGTACAATTTGGACAATTGAAGTTATGAAGATTAATTAGGTGAAGACTTGGAATTTTATGAAGAAGCTAATGATTTTGTTGGTTTTAAGCCTATATCAAGTATGTACTTTAACTACTTCTTTGAATGGTGCAAGTTAACAGAATTTAAGAGTGTAAATTCATATTGTTGAAGCATGAGAGTAAGACATATAATCATGATTCGAGGAATATTAATATAGACGGGTACTCTATGTATACTTTGTTCAATACTAGAGCTACATACTCCTTTATAGCTCCTAAAGTAGTAAAGTGAGTTAGTTTGACTACAATCACCACTGAGTCTAGTCTTAAGGTAACGTCTCCTACGAGAAGTGTTGTGATTACAAGGGAAATGGTGAAAGGATGCCCATTGAGGATTCAGGATTTTGATAGTAAAGTAGATATGATTATTCTTGAGATGGGTAAATATGATGCTATATTAGGAATGAATTGGATGAAAAGTGCTAAAGTTACCATTAACTATCAAGAAAAGAAGGTAATGTTTGAAGCTTTTAAAGGGATAAAAGCAGCATTTAAAGGAGATTCTGCCAAGGTAAGCATACGAGAGTTAAGTACTCTAGAACTGATGATGAATGTCAATTGGTTGAATGCTCTTGAAACCAAATCAAAAAAGCCAAACGTAAAGGAAATTCAAGTAGTAGATGAGTTTCTTGACAAGTTACCTAAGTTACAACCGAAAAGAGAAATTGATTTTTTCATTGACTTGGTATAGGGAACTGAACTAATCTCAAAAGCACCATATAGAATAGCTCTAATTAAGTTGAAAGAATTAAAGAAATGATTACAAGAGCTATTAGACCAAGTGTTTATAAAACTGAGTGTATCACCATTGGGTGTACCAGTTTTATTTGTTAAGAAAAAGGATGGATCACTCAGGCTTTGTATTGATCACAAAGAGCTAAATAAAGTGACCACCAAGAATAAGTATCCACTTTCTCAAATTGACGATTTGTTCTATCATTTGCAAGGCACAAGTGTCTTTCTAGAATTGATTTTGAGGTCAGGCTATCATCAATTGAGAATTAAGCTAGAGGTTATTCCAAAGACAACCATTCAAGCATGGTATGGCCATTATGAATTTCTTGTAATGCCTTATGGTTAGCTGAATGCACCTGCAACATTTATGGACTTGATAAATCATGTATTTAAACCATTATTGGACAAGTGCATGTTATGTTCACTGATGATATTTTAATATATTCTGTTACACCTAAACAGCACGAGAAACATTTAAGAACAGTATTGTAGACATTACGAGAGCACAAACTATATGCCAAATTGTCCAAATGTGATTTTTAGTTAGAGGAGATATCTTTCCTTAGATATGTAATAACAGGTGATGGTATCTCTATTAAACCAGAAAAGATTAAGGCTATAGTAGATTAGAAAAGGCCAGAAACAGTAACAAAAATCTAAAGTTTTCTTAGTTTAGTTGGATACTATAGAAAGTTTGTCAAAGATTTTTCAATGATCGCAAGACCACTCATACAGTTGACATAAAAGAATGTGAAGTTTGAGTGGAATGTAAAGTAAGAAAAGAGTTTTCAACAATTGAAAAAGAGGTTAGTATTCATCCTAATTCTTATGTTATTAAATAATAAGGAACCTTTTACAGTGTATAGTGACACTTCCAAAAATGGATTGGGTTGTGTGTTAATGCAAGGAGGAAAAGTGATTGCTTATACTTGTAGACAATTGAGGCCACATAAGTGAAATTATCCAACATATGACCTTAAACTTATAGGTGTAGTGTCGCATTAAAACTATGGCAACACTACTTATATGGACAACGATGTGAGATTTACAATAATCATAAGAGCCTGAAATATCTAGTCACTTAGCAGGAATTAAATATGACACAAAAAAGATAGCTCGAGTTGATCAAGGATTATTACTAATGAATAAATTACTATCCTAAGAGAGTGAATGTAGTTGCTGACGCTTTAAGCAAAAAGAATCATGCTAAAATTGCATCACTTCTTATTGTTTAGAAAGAGCTAATTAAAGAATTTGAAAAGTTAAATCTAGAATTTTCTTGGCATAAAGTAAATGTAGAATTGTTAAATATAGTAGTTAAGCTGACCATGATGGAAAGAACCTAAGAAGTACAACAGAATGACCCTACCCTGATTTGAGTAAAGGAAGAAATGCCAACTAGGAAGTACATAGATTTCAAAATAGATGAGCATAAAGCACTTTGTATGAATAACAAGTTATGTGTACCCAATAACTCAAAACTCTAGAAATAAATTTTAAGCGAAGCTCATTATTCTGATTATACTATCTACCCTGGAGGAACAAAAATGTATTAAGATTAAAAAAAAAAAAAAAAAAAACTTCTAGTGGAATGGTATGAAACATGATGTTGATGATTTTGTACTAAAGTATGAAACCTACCAAATAGTAAAAGCTAAACGCCAACGACCAGGTGGATTGTTACAGCCACTACCCATCCCTAAATGTAAATGGGATTAAATATCCATAGACTTTCTAAGTGGTTTACCTAGAACAACTGCTGGTTTTGATGTCATCTAAGTGATTATTGATTGATTCACTAAGTTAGCTCACTTTCTACAAATTAACATGACCTTTTCTTTAGAAAAGTTGGCTCGAATTTACATAAAGGAGATAGTGAGACTTCATGGTGTACTAGTAGGAATTGTGTCAAATAGAGATCCCAAATTTGTGTCAAAGTTTTGGACAAATTTACAAAAAGTCATGGGAACAAAATTACAATTCAGTACAACATATCATCCTCAAACTAATAGACAACCTAGAGGACTATACAAACTTTAGAGGATATGCTAAAGGCATGCACTATTGAATTTAAGGGGAGTTGGGATGCTCATTTACCTTTAATTGAGTTTGCTTATAACAACAGCTACTACTACACTATTCAAATGCCATCATATTAAGCCATATACGGATGAAAGTGCTGATCACTATTGTTTTGGGATGATATAGAAAAGGCAGCATTAAGATTGGATTTAGTACAAGAAGTAGTTGATAAGATTGCCATTATTAAGCAAAAGATGAAAGAGGTACAAGATAAACAAAAGAGTTAGGCTGATATGAAAAGAAAGAAGTTCGAATTTCAAGTAAGGTATCATGTATACCTTAAAGTGAACCTGATTAAGAGTATATACTGTGTAAAAGCTCAAGGTAAGTTGAGTCCAAGATATATTGGTCTTTTTGAAATCTTGGAGTGAATCAAGAATCCACAATGTGCTTCATGTATATGTTTTGAGAAAGCACTTTCCCAATCCCGACCGTATTATTGAGTTGAAACTAGTAAGATTACAAGAGAATTTGACATATGAGGAACACCTAATAGAGATTACGAATTGTAAAATATAGAAGTTAAGGAATAAGGAGATTTGATATGTCAAAGTATCGTGGAGAAATTACGAATGGGAATCAACAACTTGGGAAGTGGAAGACAAAGTGAAGCATCAATATCCCCATCCATTTGAAATACCAAGTACGCCTTTCAAGTTTTGAGGACAAAACATATTTGAAGGGGGAAAGGATGTAAACCTAGTAAATTCTTAGTTTGAACCTTAAAATTGAATCTGAGTGCTCTAGACAACTCCATGAGTCAATAAGGCCAAATAACTAAAAACTTCACTAAATTATAAACCCGAATACAATACAGAAGAGAGAAACACACCTTTCAAGTTTTGAGGACAAAACATATTTGAAGGGGGAAATGATGTAAACTTAGCAAATTCTTAGTCTGAACCTTAAAATTGAATCTGTGTGCTCTAGACAACTCTATGAGTCAATAAGGCCAAATAACTAAAAACTTCGCTAAATTATAAACCTAAATACAATATAGAAGAGAGAAACACACCTTTCAAGTTTTGAGGACAAAACTTATTTGAAGGGGGAAATGATCTAAACTTAGCAAATTCTTAGTCTGAACCTTAAAATTGAATCTAAGTGCTCTAGACAACTCCATGAGTCAATAAGGCCAAATAACTAAAAACTTCGCTAAATTATAAACCTTAATACAATATAGAAGAGAGAAACACACCTTTCAAGTTTTGAGGACAAAACTTATTTGAAGGGGGAAATGATCTAAACTTAAGAAATTCTTAGTCTGAACCTTAAAATTGAATTTGAGTGCTCAAGACAACTCCATGAGTCAATAAGGCCAAATAACTAAAAACTTTGCTAAATTATAAACC